>JAPDVR010000011.1:24879948-25479948 GCA_026230005.1 Gila orcuttii
AATCCCGCAAAAGACGAGTCATGATAAAAGAGCTCAAAGACAAGAGTTCAAAAACAACCTAAAATGTCATGGTTACTATTGTATTTTTATGTCACATTTGCTTTTGTTAAAATTATCGGGTAGGTTTAGGGATTAGTGTAGGTGTATGTTATTTTAAAATGGAGCATTTTAGCGCCACTCACTGGACATTTCAATTCAGAACTGCGGTGATATGTACAAACTCCAACGAAATAAAAAGTTGCCATAATCACGTTCATCTATTCCGGAAAAAAACTAAAAACGCTTTTAACGCCACTCACTTCTTTAATGCATCTATATATTTCACTTTGAAACTGTCGTGAAACGAACGGTGCAACGTATTTTGCATTTAGCAAAAATGTTGCCACAGGTACGTTTTTCTAATGAGCCTGGGCTAAATAAATGAGAAGACGCTTTGTAGAAAAATAAAATACTGCATTCACGGACATTCTTGTCCTGATGGGATTAGAATTCTGCTAATTTTGCTTCATAAGTTTTTACTAAGGTTATGCAAGGATAAACAGACAGTTTCGATTTGGATGGGAATAAAATCTTGTCAAGTACATCTGTGAAACACAAATTTACCTAACCTCCTAAGGGACAACTAGTTCTCCAAACAGGGCTTAAGACATTCAGGGAATTATGGATAGCAGTCAGATGAAATGAAATATTAGTCTATGCAGAGGGAGGAGAAAAATGAAACTGTCAGTATGATAAAAGTCATCTGATTATTAAATGCAAATCCTAACTGCAGAATTAAACATGTCCTTTCGTAAAATCTTTCCATATTGGAAGAGAGGGAGATGAATTTATACCTTAACACACAAAATAAACTAGTATCTTTAGTGAACTAAAAGGCAGAAAGGGTGCTGTCAGACAGTGGTGATAACAATGCCATATTCACACTGAGACTGAGGCACTGAGCGAAAAAGGAAACATTGTGAGAAGAACTGTTATACAGTATATTAGAAGGAGAGACAGAGAGATATGGAGCATAACTCTCAATCTGGCTGTGATCTCTTTCCTTATTCATATCAGATGAATTGTCAAGCTTTCGGTGCACACTTGAAGAAGCACCTTCTCAAAACTGGGTCAAAAGCCACTTAGCTGGACTTTAGAACAAAGAATAGATGCCTCAGTTACAAGACTGAGCAGCATTTCTCTCTCTGTCAGAGTGCATGCTGGGAGTGAACGGAGCGTGGTGAGAGTGAGTGCGAGTGCTAAAACTTTTCTATCTTTTTTTGTGTGTGTTTGTTCTTTTGTGTTTCATTTTTCGTTTTATTAGCATTTAAAGGTGTTCAAGTCTGCAACCAGCATTGTGCGGGGAGGCATGATAAACCAAAGCAAAATGATTTTGATAACAACCCGCCGTCATGGAGTAAAGATGGAGTAGTGTGCAGCAGTGCTGGTGGGAGAGATTGTGGCATCACGGATTAACAATGTAATTTTTCTTTTTTTGAATTCGGTTGAAAAAGGCAAATGATCCGAAGCACTAGCGTAGCCAGAAAAGCGTCTCTGGGTGTGCATAAGAAAAATTGGGTGTGCCACATTTATTGTCAAATGAATGTGCAAAAAAACTCGGACCCGGTTTATCACTAACTTTACAGAATAGACTGGGCTGATGTGTAAAACTGGCTTGCCACATAAATATAATACTAGGCCTACAGTATATAAAATAACTCAGGGCTCAACATTAAGGCTTTACATGTGCTTGTCCTTCGAACAAAAAAATCAGCCATTCTCTTAAAAATCCAGAAATCGGTTTAAATGTATGCTTCATTTTTTATTTAAAATTCTTAGATTTGATCCATAAATTCAATTAAAATAATAAGACACTATGCTGTTACCAATCAAATGAATTAATTTACAATGGAAAATTACAACTGCATTAAATAATGTTATGAGATTGTTTTAAATATTTTTTGAAGATACAAATATGACATATTGGAAAGAATTATAGCCTACTTTTAAACACGTAACTAAACCACCAGTAGGGGGCGGCAGGTGACCGTCTTAATAAGTGAGTTATTGAGTCATTTATTCAAATGATTCGTTCAAACGGCTGAATCGTTAAGGAATGAGGCAGTTGTTTAATGGGTCATTGAATCGTTGACTCAACCGATTCATTCAAAGCGCTGAATCATTCATTAATGCAGTAGCCTAATGTGTTCCGGTGACCTGGGCTGTGGTTCTTGGGATGTTTGTTTGGAACTATTTTTGCTGCTCAAATAGAACAAAAACAGTCAATATTGTGTCTAAAATGTAAGTGACTTGATATTAATTTCTTCTTTATTGAACTGTCATATGAAATCAGTGTCATATTTTCAATCGTGATGGTATTCAGCACTCTTGGTCACTGTGATGTTGCTTAACTGTATCATATCATATGTTATAAATATAAAAACGCCACATTAATTTTTACCGCTCTATGTTCATTAAAGTTGCAGTAGGGAGTTTTGAGAAAATGTTGACTTAGCCTGAAAATTTGAACAAGCACAACTTCCAGGTCCAACCCCCTTGCTCTCTGCTGCGCTACAGCCCTCCCTCCACAGCTCCTCCCCCACAGCGGAGCCTGCCGTGAACGCGCATGCTAGTAAACAGGACCACCGATGACGGCGGATTATAAACAGTTATGGAACATTCACTAATAGGGACGAAACATCAACAATATGCTTTACATTGACTATGGCCTGCCCATACTTTGACTACAAACTTGGTCCTCAAATCATTATGTATTTTGCAATACATGTAACTTTATAACGTTGCACTCTTTCTATAAGTTATAAATAGCTAGTAAAATAATGTTAAAGGATTAGTTCACTTTAAAAAAAAACTTTTGCTGATAATTTACTCACCCCCATGTCATCCAAGATGTCCATGTCTTTCTTTCTTCAGTCGAAAAGAAATTAAGGTTTTTGATGAAAACATTCCAGGCCTTTTCTCCATATAATGGACTCCAATATAGGACACAAACGTTTCAAGGACCAAATGACAGTTTCAGTGTAGCTTCAAAGGGCTTTAAACGATACCAGACGATGAATAATGGTCTTATCTAGCGAAACGATCGGTCATTTCAAAGATAAATACAAAACTTTAAGTTTTATAAGCACAAATGCTCGCCTTGCTCTGTTCTATGATGTACGTTCGTGATCCTGTTCGAACTCGTTCATCAAAATGAACAAATCTTTTTCGAGTCATTTCGTTCGTTGAATGAACGAAATGACTCCGAAAAAGACTCGTTCAAAATTAACAAATCTTTTTTCGAGTCATTTCGTTCGTTGAATGAACGAAATGACTCGAAAAAAGATTCGTTTATTTGGATGAACGAGTTCGAACAGGAGAGTCACGAACGACGGTGCGCGCTCGCCCTGTGCAAGAGAGGGGTGATCAGCGCATACACGAGCGTGATTGACACTGCTAAGACATTCCTCCTGGCTCTGATTGGTTGTTTCTGACCGGTAGCGGTGTATTTCTGCAAATGGCAATAGGACCACAGGGAGGAGCCAGACGAGCTTGATTTTTTCCACAGATTATCTGTCTCATATTCTACTGTCAGGACATAATAACAGTTTTAACAAATACTTGTTTACAAAAGTGACTTACTGGAGCTTTAAGTTTCTTTGTGTGATCTGCGCTCATTTGTTTCCATGTCTCCTCATGAGGCTGCGCGAGCCTCAACAGCACAACTGTATTACCAGTCAGCGGCTGGCAGATATTTTTTTTAACGATAATAATTAAAAAATTAAAATACATTTTAAATGTACAAATATTTTAAGTAAACAACAATAGTCCAAGTTTAGGAAACGTTTTTATTAAAACTTTAAAAAAGAATTCTGCATCTATTTTAGGTGTGCCAGCGGCCACTGTGGGTGGCACCGGCACACCCTGGCACACCCGTGGCTACGCCAGTGATCCGAAGTGGCGTCGTGTTGAATGGCTCACTTGTACCTGTTTTACATTTAAGTAGCCCTTCTAAAAAGGTTATACTGTCCAATGTAATTATACAGTCCTTGCGCAAGATGTATTTTGTTATGGAAAATTGGTTTCCCCTATCAAGAAAATCCCTCTTGATTGTAAGTCACCATTGGTGAAGTATCTAGTCTCATTAAGAAGACAAGTTTTCATGGAGTTGATGAAATCGATCTGGGGTGCACCGACGTAACTCGCTGCTTAACTACCATACTACGATGCATCGTTGAAGAAATCAACTAGCTAGTCACGACCGTATTGTCGCAAATTGTTTATTTAACCAAGTTGATTAATGATGTCACGCAGTGGTGGAGTAATAACTTATTTTAATGAATCTGTTTGAGATTGAATTAATGCTAGATGTTTTGCTATAAATTACAGACATGGCATCTGAGGACTATTTCTCATTTTTCTCAGTTATTTTGCTTTATTTCTATATTCAATCATAGGGTCGTTCTTATGTACCAGAGCACATACACACATGCGCACTCTTCCAAAACTATGCTTTAAATCTCTTGACAAACTAAGGGACTGTTCGTTATTTATTTAAGGGGCCACCGGAGGAGTTCTGAGATCTGTAGTCAAAAAAGGCATGACCCTCCCCGATAATTTATTGATTACGTAGGCTAGGCCTACTGGTTTTCCCTTGGCAAAGATGTTCAGATAGCCATTGTTTTTTTTACAACCATGACAAACGACTAAACTCCTGCTTTCTCATCTTACTAAGGCTGTAACGATAGACCAAACCTACAATTCGGTTCTTATGATTTTTTATTTTAGATTAAAAAAAAAAATAATCATGTTTTCGGTGCTGATGCAGTGGTGACGCGTTCATGTAACAAGGGTGACCGTGGCGCTCCCAATAAAGTATCTAAAAGCTGCCACAAAGAACCGGCAAAAGTAATGATTATGAATGTCAAATATAGCAAGGAGAGATTTTAATTGTTTATTAATAAACAAGGTTTTTTGTGTCAGTGTGTCGGCTTCAAGATGAAGTTGACGATGCTGATCGCGATCTTCACAGTAACGCGCCAGAGAGAAATGCAGATTTCATACGGATTACATAAGCAGAGAGCAGTCTGTTTTTCGTTTTTAAATGTTCTGTTTAAAAGTAGACATCAAGCTTTCTATGTTTCTCAAGTCTGTGAGGCAAGTACATTATACGCTGAGTTTCGGTTTATTTATGAGACGAGAGTCCAGTTCACGCGCCGGCGACTCCGTGTCATGATGATCTATTTTCTACTATATTTACTTCTTATTTATTAAATCCAGGCAATTGGCTGATGAAACATTAATTAAAATTAAGATACAATTAATAAAAAACGAAATTTACTTTAAAGAAAGGCTTTGTGCTTGAACTGTCACGTCTGTAACATTGTTTTTTTCCTCATAAATGCGAACACGAAAAATAAAATAAAAAATAATATTTTATGTTCTGTGGAGGCCGACCCTTCTTCATCCGGTTATTAGCCTACTTTTGTTTTGCGCAGTGTAATTCATAGAATTATTAAAAAATATTTTGCCACCTAAAAGTTAAAGATTTGTTGTGTCGCGTCACATGTGTATTTCGCTCATATTAAATATAAAATGCATGTGTAGACTGATATTTTTCTAATGTCTTGACTCCTTTATTAAGGGGGTATGGATATATAAACAGACGTTTCAGTATTAAATGCATTTTCTGATCATTTATATTTCAAGTTTTGGCTGCAAATGTCACGTCCATAACGCTGGAATTGCCCAATTTTAAATAATTTATCCTCAACTAGTTTTTTGGTGTAGGTCTGCGTATTGTATTAGCCTATGTTAACTTCAAATAATTCTAATCACTGGCTAGCCACGGGTGTGCCAGGGTGTGCCGGTGCCACCCACAGTGGCAGCTGGCACACCTAAAATAGATGCAGAATTCTTTTTTAAAGTTTTAATAAAAACGTTTCTTAAACTTGGACTATTGTTGTTTACTTAAAATATTGGTGCATTTAAAATGTATTTTAATTTTTTAATTATTATCCTTAACAAAATATCTGCCGACATTCGGACTGCCAACCAATCCGCAAACAGCCGCTGACTGGTAATACGGTTGTGCTGTTGAGGCTCGCGCAGCCTCATGAGGAGAAATGGAAACAAATGAACGCAGATCACACAAAGAAACTTAATGAACATAGAGCGGTTAAAAAATTAATGTGGAGTTTTTATATTTATAACATAGCCTATGATATGATACAGTCAGTGGCGTAACTTTGTTTTAAAAAGTGGGTGGGACAGGTGTGTGTGTGTGTGTGGGGGGGGGGTATATAGTGTAGTAGGCTACATTGTGTTTAATTTGTCGTTTAATGAGATCTAATATCTAAAGTGGCGAGAATTTTCACGTGAATACATACATAGATCCGACTGATATCTCCATGTAGCCTACTTTAATGGTCCAGTGGCAAAACGTTTGCCAAGCGTGTCAGAAATTCTGGGTTCTAATCCACACTAGTATAGTTTTTTGTTCCCCTCATCAAAACCGATTGTTTATTAGTGGTTGTATATCAAGCAGGGACACGTTTTTTGTGCATTATGTTTTGTGATTTCACCGTTAGAGAGTCTCTCCGCAACGGATTGAAGCGCGCGTCCGCGTGAAGAACACTGTATCCGCGCCACTGATAGCAGCGGCAACGAGCACTTTGATCACTTGATTTCAAAAACAACACATTTCAGCGCTAGATCGCCTCTTATTTAACAAACGAACGAAATGAATGCTCTACTAGAGTTAACTGAAGATGTTTCATTTATTTGCATTGGTACATCCGTGCCGCGAGATGTTTCAAAAGTGGTGGGGACACAATCGACCCTGGCAAAAAGTGATGGGGACATGTCCCACCCGTCCTACCCGCAAATTACGCCTATGGATACAGTTAAGCAACATCACAGTGACGGCGAGTGCTGAATAGGCTACCATCACGACTGAAAACATGACACTGATTTCATATGACAGTTCAATAAACAAGTCATTAATATCAAGTCACTTACATTTTAGACACAATATTGACTGTTTTTGTTATATTTGAGCAGCGAAAATAGTTCCAAACAAACGTCCCAAGAACCACAGCGCAGCTCACCTGAACACATAACTGCATTAATGAATGATTTAGCGCTTTGAATGAATTGATTGAGTCAAAGATTCAATGACCCATTAAACAACTGCCTCATTCCTTAACGATTCAGCCGTTTGAACGAATCATTTGAATAAATGACTCAATAACTCACTTATTAAGACGGTCACCTGCCGCCCCCTACTGGTGGTTTAGTTACGTGTTTAAAAGTAGGCTATAATTCTTTCCAATATGTCATATTTGTATCTTCAAAAAATATTTTAAAAAATCTCATAACATTATTTAATGCAGTTGTAATTTTTCAGTGTAAATTAATTAATTGTATTGGTAACAGCATAGTGTCTTATTATTTCAATTGAATTTATTGATCAAATCTAAGAATTTAAAATGAAAGATGAAGCATACATTTAAACCGATTTCTGGATTTTTACTTGGACAAGAGAATGGCCGATTTACTTGTTCGAAGGACAAGCACATGTAAAGCCTTAATGTTGAGCCCTGAGTTATATTTATATACTGTAGGCCTAGTATTATGTTTATGTGGCAAGCCAGTTTTACACAGCAGCCCAGTCTATTCTGTAAAGTTAGTGATACGCCGGGTCAAGGTTGTTTTGCACATTAAGTTGACAATAAATGTGGCACACCCAATTTTTCTTATGCACACCCAGAGACGCTTTTCTGGCTACGCTACTGATTCTAATAGTAGCCTAATTTAAAAAATGTGGTAGCTCTACGTCTAACACATCACACTCCACTGTTATGGTGGCAATTTCAGTAGATTTACTCACTAACATTGTTGTGGAAACCCAATAAGAATGGAAACTAAAATATGGTATATCGTACAGCGCACATTCTATCAGCTGCAGTTCTGGCGCCTCAGTCCCAATACACTCAACGTACATTCATATCACATGTTAAAGCTCCAGTAGGTAGCTTTTGTAAACAAATATTTGTTAAAACTGTCATTATGTCCTGACAGTAGAAAATGAGACAGATAATCTGTGGAAAAAATCAAGCTCCTCTGGCTCCTCCCTGTGGTCCTATTGCCATTTGCAGAAATACACCGCTCCCGGTCAGAAACAACCAATCAGAGCCAGGAGGAATGTCTTAGCAGTGCCAATCACGCTCGTGTATGCGCTGATCACCCCTCTCTTGCACAGCGCGAGCGTGTACTGTCGTTCGTGAGTCTCCTGTTCGAACTCGTTCATCCAAATGAACGAATCTTTTTTTGAGTCATTTCGTTCATTCAACGAACGAAATGACTCGAAAAAAGATTTGTTCATTTTGAACGAGTCTTTTTTGGAGTCATTTCGTTCATTCAACGAATGAAATGACTCGAAAAAAGATTTGTTCATTTTGATGAACGAGTTCGAACAGGATCAGGAACGTGCATCACAGAACAGAGCAAGGCAAGCATTTGTGCTTATAAAACTTAAAGTTTTGTATTTATTTTTGAAATGACCGATCGTTTCGCTAGATAAGACCCTTATTCATCGTCTGGTATCGTTTAAAACCCTTTGAAGCTGCACTGAAACTGTCATTTGGTCCTTGAAACGTTTGTGTCCTATTGAAGTCCATTATATGGAGAAAAAGCCTGGAATGTTTTCATCAAAAACCTTAATTTCTTTTCGACCGAAGAAAGAAAGACATGGACATCTTGGATGACATGGGGGTGAGTAAATTATCAGCAAAAGTTTTTTTTAAAGTGAACTAATCCTTTAACGTTATCTTACTAGCTATTTATAACTTATAGAAAGAGTGCAACGTTATAAAGTTACATGTATTGCAAAATACATAATGATTTGAGGACCAAGTTTGTAGTCAAAGTATGGGCAGGCCATAGTCAATGTAAAGCATATTGTTGATGTTTCGTCCCTATTAGTGAATGTTCCATAACTGTTTATAATCCGCCGTCATCGGTGGTCCTGCTTACTAGTCTGCGCGTTCACGGCAGGCTCCGCTGTGGGGGAGGAGCTGTGGAGGGAGGGCTGTAGCGCAGCAGAGAGCAAGGGGGTTGGACCTGGAAGTTGTGCTTTGTCAAATTTTCAGGCTAAGTCAACATTTTCTCAAAACTCCCTACTGCAACTTTAATGCCGCGGTAGAGTTACATTCACAGGACACTGCACTTATTCGCAATCACAAAAGTTCATTATTTGCTCGTGCTTTAAAGCTATGCCGTGTAAACATTTGATTGGCGTTCTGTACATGATGCACTTTTTCTGAGCGCGTACTGAAGTGCGCGCGCACTGTCAGGCAGCGCCAAACTGGATTTTTGTTGGGTCAGACCCATCTGATAGCGATGGGGGCCGAGACCGAGAGAGCTACATAAAGCTACATGGAAAAATATGCACCAAACAAGCCACTTTTAAATGTTTAGAGCCACTGTTTTCATGAATAAAAAAGTTGGGTGACCCTCCCCCTAGACTAAAAAAATTTGAATGACCCTCCCCTCAACAAAGAATAAAAAGACATGACCCTCCCCTATTTTCCTCCGGTGGCCCTTTCCATAAATACCGAACACTCCCTAAAAGACATAAATTACATTTGTATGTATTCTAAATAAAAGATATAGATTGTACTGATTGTCAGCTTGCTTATTTGGCTCAAGATAAGGATGTATTGAGTCCACATGTCATGCAAACAAGAAACTATGCTTCTAACCACAGGTTAACCTGTCAATTGTAGTTGAGGCTGCTGAGAATAAACCTGATGCAACAGAGATTATTACTAAGCCTACTAAGCATCATGTAGCTCAAACAGAGCGTTGGCGCTTGCAACATCAAGGTCATGGGTTTGATTCTCAGGGAAAGCAAGAACTGATCAGAAATTAAATGTGTACCTTGAAATGCAATGTAAGTCACAGCGTCTGCCAAATGCATAAATGTAAATATAAAATGTAAATCAGTATTTTTTTTCAGAGTTGTGAAAAAATAGCAACAGGTAGCGCCAGTAGCTCACCAAATGCAAACATCTGACGACACCCATTGTCTACATTTTTTTTAACGTAAATCATGGGTTTTCTACAACATATTTCAGTAAGAGACATAATTCACGTTATATTAAGCCATACAAGTCTTAATACCCAGGGATCCGTTTAAAACTTTTGTTCACTCAAAATTACTGGAAATAATTCAAATGTCACATTTCAAAGGGATAAAGACAAAGTAGACATCTACAGAAATAGAGTGACTATTTGTTGTTAAAAAGAAACCTCAGATTACAATATGTTAGAAAATAAATTCAAGACTATGTTTTCATTATACTAATATAAAGGTGCAGCTCATGTCTATGTACCTATCTGTTTGTCTTATCACAGAACTTGGGATGAGGTTTGAATTAGTTATTGCCTTTAAAGAGATATGAGGTCAAACAGATACCCATCACCAGCATCAGCAAAACAATAGAAAATGCTAGACCACACAGATACTCATGGGTATTATATATCGAAATGTTTCATTCAGCAGACAAACTCCAGCTCAAGGACTCACCCTTGCAGAAGAACTGCTGCTGTTAACATTGACTGTCCTCCGAATTATTCACTGCAGAGTCACTGAAGATGCAAGTAAATGTGTCTATTGAACATCACTGTCTTCTGTGAATCATTTCGGATTCAGTTAAGTTTAGTTAAGAACAAGTCTCTCATATAAAGAAAGCTTTTGTCACTTTCTTTAACATTATGATTTCAAAGATTCAGGTAAGAAAGTAAATGCTGTTTGTTCAAAAATAAGAGAAGAGCTGTGAGCTGTTAAGTGGGGAAAGAGGCCTAAGGAAGTGGGGAAAGAGGCCTAAGGAAGTGGTGAAATTGGGAAAGAGTTGTGAGGAAGTGGGAGAAGAACTGTGAGGAAGTAGGGAAGTAACTGTGAGAAAGTGGGAAACAGATGTGGAAGGAAGCAAGGAATCAAGGAAGAGCCCTCGCTGTGAGGAAGTGGGAAAATGGTTGAGGAAGTGGGTAATGGCTACATGAAGTGAGGAAAGTGGGGGCAGAGTTGTGAGGAAGAAAAGAAAGAGTTGTTACAAATTGAGGAAGATTTGTAGAGAAGCAAAAGGAAAAGCTTTGAGGAAGTGGGGAATATTTATAAAGAAGAGAGGGCAATGAAGAGCAATGAAGAAGTTACAGAAGAACTATGAGTGTAACGGTCACCAGCTGGAGTGCCCTTGAGAGCCACCAGAGGGCACTCCAGATAGGACTATTATCACTCACAAACTACATTTCCCATAACTCACTGCCCGGACTCACCATCACTTATCACTGATCACATTCACCTGTACCTCATTCACTGATTGCATTCACCTGTGTCTCATCTTGTTTGCCTGTCTATGTATACCTCTGTGTTTCAGTTGTGGTTGGTCGGTCGTTGTTGTTGTTGCTTCAGTGTTCCTGTCCTGAGTTCCGTTGTTTCACCTGTTATTTTATTAAATGAACTGCATTTGGATTCTCTCTCTGCTTCGTCCTTGCTGCATCATCACAGAACAACCGACCAACTATGAATCCAGCAGCATTTAAGGGGAATCTCCAGCCAAGTAGGCGACGCCTGATCCTTATTCCCAAGATGGCCGCCGCCAAGCCGGTGTCTCCGGACAAGATGGCCACTGCCGAGCCAGTGTCTATGGACAAGATGGCCGCCGCCGAGCCAGTGTCTATGGACAAGATGGCCGCCGCCGAGACCGACCTGCCGGAGCTTATTCCTGCCGAGCCTTCGCTTCACGTCAGTCCTGCTGAGCCAGTGTTTCTGGACAAGATGGCCGCCGCCGAGCCAGTGTCTCCAGACAAGATGGCCGCCACCGAGACCGACATGCCGGAGCTTATTCCTGTCGAGCCAGAGCTTCACGTCAGCCACGTCCAGCCAGAGCTTCACGTCAGCCACGTCCAGCCAGAGCTTCACGTCAGCCACGTCCAGCCAGAGCTTCACGTCAGCCACGACATGCCTGAGCTTCACGTCAGTCCAACCGAACCTGAGACTGTCCAAGTCACGTCTGCCGATCCAGAGACTGTCCAAGTCACGTCTGCCGATCCAGAGACTGTCCAAGTCACGTCTGCCGATCCAGAGACTGTCCAAGTCACGTCTGCCGATCCAGAGACTGTCCAAGTCACGTCTGCCGATCCAGAGACTGTCCAAGTCACGTCTGCCGATCCAGAGACTGTCCACGTCACTTCTGCCCAGTCAGAGACTGTTCACGTCACGTCTACCCAGTCAGAGCCTGTTCACGTCACGTCTGCCATGTCAGAGACTGGTCACGTCACTTCCTCCGAGCCAGTGTCTACGGACAAGATGGCCAAGTCAGAGACTGTTCACGTCACTTCTGCCAAGCCAGAGACGCTTCACATCACTTCTACAGAGCCAGTGTCTACAGACAAGATGGCCTATCCAGAGTCGGTTCACGTCACTTCCTCCGAGCCAGTGTCTACGGACAAGATGGCCGCCTTCGAGCCAGTGTCTACGGACAAGATGGCCGATCCAGAGTCAGTTCACGTCACTTCCTCCGAGCCAGTGTCTACGGACAAGATGGCCGAACCAGAGACTGTTCACATAACTTCTGCTGATCCAGAGACTGTTCACGTCACTTCCTCCGAGCCAGTGTCTACGGAAAATATGGCCGCCTCCGAGCCAGTGTCTACGGACAATATGGCCGCCTCCTAGCCAGTGTCTACGGACAAGATGGCCGCCTCCGAGCCAGTGTCTACGGACAAGATGGCCGCCCCCGAGTCTGTTCCTGTTCCAGAGCCAGAGTCTGTTCCTGTTCCCGAGCCAGAGTGTTTTCCTGTTCCCGAGCCAGAGTCTGTTCCTGTTCCCAAGCCAGAGTCTGTTCCTGTTCCCGAGCCAATGTCTGTTCCAGAGCCAGTGCCTGTTCCAGCCCCAGAACCAGTGTTCGTTTCTGTGTTTGTGTCTGTTACAGTTTTGGTGTCTGTTCCTGAGCTAATGCCTGTTCCTGAGCCAGTGCCAGTGTCTGTTCCAGAGCTGGAGCCAGTGGCTATTCCTGAGCCGGAGCCAGAGCCAGTGTCTGTTCCAAAGCCTCTGCCCTGGCCGCCCGAGGGGTCTTCACCGCCCTGGCCGCCCGAGGGGTCTTCACCGCCCTGGCCGCCCGAGGGGTCTTCACCGCCCTGGCCGCCCGAGGGGTCTTCACCGCCCTGGCCACCCGATGGGTCGTCTGCTTCGCCCTGGCCGCCCGATGGGTCGTCTGCTTCGCCCTGGCCGCCCGATGGGTCGTCTGCTTCGCCCTGGCCGCCCGATGGGTCGTCTGCTTTGCCCTGGCCGCCCGATGGGTCGTCTGTTCCGCCCTGGTCGCCTGCACAGCCTGCTCAACCGCAGTCTCCAGGTCCTCTTCCGCTCCACGGGCTTGGCCCTCCATCCCGCCCCCAGGTCCGCCTCCGCTCCACCTCCCTCCTGGACAAGTTGAGGAGCGTCTGGAATCCGCTCCTTAAAGGGGGGGCTATGTAACGGTCACCAGCTGGAGTGCCCTTGAGAGCCACCAGAGGGCACTCCAGATAGGACTATTATCACTCACAAACTACATTTCCCATAACTCACTGCCCGGACTCACCATCACTTATCACTGATCACATTCACCTGTACCTCATTCACTGATTGCATTCACCTGCGTCTCATCTTGTTTGCCTGTCTATGTATACCTCTGTGTTTCAGTTGTGGTTGGTCGGTCGTTGTTGTTGTTGCTTCAGTGTTCCTGTCCTGAGTTCCGTTGTTTCACCTGTTATTTTATTAAATGAACTGCATTTGGATTCTCTCTCTGCTTCGTCCTTGCTGCATCATCACAATGAGGAAGAGAAAACAGGGTTAAGAGTAATTGATGTAGAAGCTATGAAAAAGTTGGGTAAGAGTTGAGGAAGTGGAAGAAAATCTGGAAAAATCTGGATGTGGATGTGCCATTATGTATCCTGTTAAGAAGACATTTCAGAACTCTAATACAAATGAGATTCAACAGAAGAGATTCAACTTATCTAGTGGTTGAAGATTAAAATATATATATACAGGTCCTTCTCAAAAAATTAGCATATTGTGATAAAGTTCATTATTTTCCATAATGTAATGATACAAATTAAACTTTCATATATTTTAGATTCATTGCACACCAACTGAAATATTTCAGGTCTTTTATTGTTTTAATACTGATGATTTTGGCATACAGCTCATGAAAACCCAAAATTCCCATCTCAAAAAATTAGCATATCATGAAAAGGTTCTCTAAACGAGCTATTAACCTAATCATCTGAATCAACTAATTAACTCTAAACACCTGCAAAAGATTCCTGAGGCTTTTAAAAAATCCCAGCCTGTTTCATTACTCAAAACAGACAATCAGGGTGTCTGCTGTCCAGAAGGCCATCATTGACACCCTCAAGCAAGAGGGTAAGACACAGAAAGAAATTTCTGAACAAATAGGCTGTTCCCAGAGTGCTGTATCAAGGCACCTCAGTGGGAAGTCTGTGGGAAGGAAAAAGTGTGGCAAAAAACGCTGCACAACGAGAAGAGGAGACCGGACCCTGAGGAAGATTGTGGAGAAGGACGGATTCCAGACCTTGGGGGACCTGCGGAAGCAGTGGACTGAGTCTGGAGTAGAAACATCCAGAGCCACCGTGCACAGGCGTGTGCAGGAAATGGGCTACAGGTGCCGCATTCCCCAGGTCAAGCCACTTTTGAACCAGAAACAGAGGCAGAAGCACCTGACCTGTCAGTGATGGTCTGTGGTGCCATGTCAGCTGCTGGTGTTGGTCCACTGTGTTTTATCAAGGGCAGGGTCAATGCAGCTAGCTGTCAGGAGATTTTGGAGCACTTCATGCTTCCATCTGCTGAAAAGCTTTATGGAGATGAAGATTTCATTTTTCAGCACGACCTGGCACCTGCTTACAGTGCCAAAACCACTGGTAAATGGTTTACTGACCATGGTATTACTGTGCTCAATTGGCCTGCCAACTCTCCTGACCTGAACCCCATAGAGAATCTGTGGGATATTGTGAAGAGAAAGTTGAGAGACGCAAGACCCAACACTCTGGATGAGCTTAAGGCCGCTATCGAAGCATCCTGGGCCTCCATAACACCTCAGCAGTGCCACAGGCTGATTGCCTCCATGCCACGCCACAATTTCTTTCTGTGTCTTACCCTCTTGCTTGAGGGTGTCAATGATGGCCTTCTGGACAGCAGTCAGGTCGGCAGTCTTACCCATGATTGAGGTTTTGAGTAATGAAACAGGCTGGGAGTTTTTAAAAGCCTCAGGAATCTTTTGCAGGTGTTTAGAGTTAATTAGTTGATTCAGATGATTAGGTTAATAGCTCGTTTAGAGAACCTTTTCATGATATGCTAATATTTTGAGATAGGAATTTTGGGTTTTCATGAGCTGTATGCCAAAATCATCAGTATTAAAACAATAAAAGACCTGAAATATTTCAGTTGGTGTGCAATGAATCTAAAATATATGAAAGTTTAATTTGTATCATTACATTATGGAAAATAATGAACTTTATCACAATATGCTAATTTTTTTAGAAGGACCTGTATATATATATATATATATATATATATATATATATATATATATATATATATATATATATATATATATATTCCTGCCCAAAACAGTTTTTTTATAGTTTAGAGAGTTGTGGCAGAAAGTCTTAGAGGAAGAGAGAGAAGAGCTTTGAAGAAGAGAGGTAAGAGCTGGAAGAAAGTGAGGGATGAGCTGTGAGGTAGTGTGGAAAAAAATTGTGAGGATGTGAAGGAGAAGCTGTGAGGAGGGTGAGACGTTGTAAAGAAGTTAAGGAAGGACTAAGATGAAATAAAGGAAAGGCTGTAATAAAAAGCAAATGAATCATGCTGAATGTACAAATCCTTTTTATCCACTACATTCATCTGTCTGCCCACAGAGGACAATGCGAGTACCCTAGTGTTGTTTGTAAGGAAATCCACTGAGGTTCACAGATCTCTGCTTCCTGCCTTATTTCTCTATTCCTCTATATAGTCCCAGTATGAAAACACCTGAAACATTCTTGCAACAAATGAATCAGAAACACGTCAAGTATTTACCTCCTGTCACAGAAACATTGCTCCAAGTGTCTGAATGAGTCGTCATAAATATGTACAGCCCTTTACAAGAGTTGATAAAAGTTATTCTTTACTGGTCAACAGTTCAGAGAACAACTTTTAAAAAAAATGTTGTTAGTACTATGGGCCATGGGCTTTCTCCATCCCTCTTTTTCTGTCTCTCACAATAAGAACAAAGACCGTTGAGGTTGACAAGAAATCAGGTCGAAATGTTTGGCATGGAACCTTGTCCCGAACACACAGCTGTCTGAGATGCAAGTATAGCTCCATTTTTCATCCAGACTCTTGTTGTTCCAGTGAAAAATCACAATACACATAGCAAATAAGCAACCATTATAGGTATAAAATGGCCCCAAGATGTACACTTAAATGACAAACAAAAGTGCATGAAATGACAAAATAAAATATCAAATTGAATTGGAGAAATATAGCACACACTTTAAGCAACATTTTTCATAAGAATTATGAATCATGCCAGGTTTCAAAGAAAAAATATAAACAAATTAAAATAGATGTAAAAAGTATTTATTTATTACCAATAATTAATTTTAGTTGTAGTTCCAGACTATTTATCATACTATTATAACTTTTATTGATATATCTAATTATTATCTATTATATTTGATTGGAAGTTTAAGACATTTGATAGGCTACATTAAGCCTAACAAAAACTCTGTTGTTAGTCCACTTTCTTAATCCAGTAAGGGCAGTTAATTGGTGTCCTTTAGAACTTTTTCTCTGTGGTCAGAGGCATTTAAGAACTATAGAGATTTAAGCTCTGTAGTGATGCATGGGGCACTTTCTTTACCAGAAACCTCCAAGAACCTTTTATTCTTCCATCAGTTGGGCGGCACCAACAGTCATGTGAAAAGAAAGGGGGGAGGTCAGCGAGAATGGAGGAACAGACAGAGAGGCATGTAAAGGGGGATGAAATGCTAGTCTTGCACGAAAGGGGCTGACTCACAGCTATTCTTTCAGACACATATAGCAGCTGCTAATTCAGGCTATTCAGCCGGGGCTTACAGTATCACAGCAAACACTGGGACTCACAGGACAGGAAAAAAAAAAAAAAAACTCACAGGCATTTCACTCTAACAACCCTCTATCTCTGTATGTGTTTATCCATGTCACTTTATCTATCTCTCCATTTTTCCATTTCTGCATTTCAATTAGACATTCACAATCCGTGTCTCTCTCTCTGACTCGTCTTAGTCTCTGTACTCGCTTTCAGGGCTTCCCAGAGGCTCTGATCTGCTGGGTTTTTAGTAATTTAAGAGAAGTCACGCACCTCTTTTCATACCAAAGCATAGCTGCTGAAAAACATTCCGGGACTTTTATTGCATTACCTGGCTTGCATGTCTTGAGTCAAAGAACAGAGTAGAGCAGGATCTTTCTGCCTTTACTCACTCTGCCTAACACTATGAATGGATCGAGCTTTTACTCAGTTCCTATTTTAATGGGATACCAAGTTAGAAGGTTAGAAGGCTCCCTGTATCAGTGTTTCCAACATCACTTTTCAGCAGCGGGGGAGCATTACCGCCACAAATGAAACTTCAGGGCCACGGCACATTAAATCATACTTGAGTGGCCAATGTGAGTTTTCAGGCCGCAAGTCAAGTCAAATTTCTTTTTAAAGCACCTTTCACAATACACAACGTTTCTACAGAGCCCCTAAAGGGACGTGGTGGTGTAAAAAATTTGGGATGGGAGAAAAAAATATTTTCCAAATCTATTGCGTTCCCTAGCAAAGGTATTTGCGTTCCCTCGCATAAACTCTTGTGAGCTCGGACAGGCACTTCCTGTTTAATTGTCTCACTGGCGGTGTTTCAGACACCTCCGTAAGTTTGAACTTGGACTCAAATAAAGAAATGCGGTCAGTGGGTGCTTAGGAGTTCAGTAAAGTTGGCAATATATTTACAGATTCGAACTTCCCGGATCAATATATTTGTGAGCAAAACATTAAAACTATAGACAACGGGCTACAACCCAATTTTCCTCAAAACAAGCTTTATAATATAAAATTGGTCTCTAAGCAGGCGATTGAGAGACAAGTCCAAATAAGGGACCGTCTGCAAAGTGCAAAAACCAAAACCCTTTTGCACACATAGATATTCAATATTCAAAAGCACATGTTATCAAACTAAGTGTTGTAGTATGACCAGTAGGAGACCATTGATGTGTAAACTAAATTTGGTGACACTACAGTGTGTAACATTGAAATTATTGACTACTTAAAGTTTTTGGGGGTTTTGAATTGTGTAGACGGTCCCTTCGGACTTGTCTCTTAGCCGCCTGCTCATAGAGATCAATATTATAAAGCTTGTTTTGAGGAAATTTTGGTTGTAGCTCATTGTCTACCTTACTATGATTGTAAATAGGTGTCATTTGTGTTTAAACAACGTTCAGCTTACGAGTTATTACGAGTTATTCGAATCTGTAAATATATTGCCAACTTTACTGAACTCCTAAGCACTCACTGACCACATTTAGTCCAAGTTCAAACACTATGAAACGCTCCATTGTTAACGTACGGAGCTGTCTAAAACACTGCCAGTGGGACATTAAACAGGAAGTGTTTGTCTGAGCTCACAACAGTTTTTGCGAGGGAACGCAAATATCTTCACGAGGGAACGCAAAGTTTCTCAAGGGGAACGCAAAAGATTTGAAAAAAAAAAATTCTCCCATCCCAACTTTTTCCTACCAAACTTTCCTACCTTTTTTCCTAATCTCATTAAAGCAGCTTTACAGAATGCTTAAAAACAGTTTTAAAGGCTTTTTTAAGGCTATTTTTGTATTATGTGTAGCAAATATATCAGTGCCACAGTGTCTCGGGCACAGGCCTGACCGTGTGAAAAGTCATTATGAAACTGATAGTATTTGTCAAAGTTATGCCATTTTGATTAAACATTAGAGGGTTTTTAAAATGTATTTAAAAAATAAATAAACAGACCTGGATGAATCATTTGCAATAAGATCTATAACATGCATTTACAATGGTGAATTTTCATTTCATGCCTACTTTAAAAGATATAAATGGTGTAACACTTTGCACTAAGTTTTCTTTTGTTAACTATATAAGTTAATATGAACTAACAATGAACAACACTTCTACAGCATTTATTAACGTTAGTTAATTGTAATCTGAACATTTAATAATACATTTTTAAGATCAAATATTGCATCATTAGTTAATGCACTGTGAACAATATAATTAGTAAGATTAACAATGATTAATAAATTCCATAAAACAGATTACAGCTTTTCAAATTTTGTGTCATTTAAATGGCAATGTTGAGAAATATAGAGTACGGCTTTAAAGTGGAAATAAAGCAGTCAGTAAAGTTAAAATTATTTACTAAATGGATTTCCACTCTAATCAAAAAGTTATATAACAAGCACTATGAATGTAACCATTTAAAAGAAAAAAGGATGTTTTGTTATAGCTACAACCGGTGAGACAGTGGAAGACAGTCAGAGAGTGAAAGATAATGAGAGACGGTAAAAGATGAAAACTGGACAGCCACGGGGAATCAGAATACAGAAGGAAGGCCACTATAGCATTGGTCCAGGATGTCATTTTTTTAAGTAAAAAGTTTTATAGTGTTAAAGCTAAGGACAGAGTCAATTTTCACTCATGCCACTGAAACAGAGAATAAATATTTCTCACCGTGATTCCACGTTTACCAATCAGGACGCCATACACGTTGAATAATCTCCAAACGCAACGTCATGATACCTTGCCATTATCTTTTTTTATTCTTTTGCATTCCATGCAATAAAATTAACCAACTTGTATGCCTATTTTTTTATCAAGCCAAAATTGCCTTGCAAATAGAACTGGAGCCCTCTATTGGTCAACTACTTGGTGTTTGTCTATTAATACTAGTCAGTCCTTCCAGAAAAACGCGGAGTTTTTCTGTGATTGTTGCGGGCAAAAATCCTTGATTATGCGGCCCGTTTTCTTTAAAAATGCGATGGAATATGCGGGATATTTATGCAATTTTATGCGATGAAATTGCGGGAACTGGCAAAAATTGCGGGAACTGGTAAAAACTGCGGTTTGATGAAAAAGAGAAAAAAAGTGATTCCCCCAACACCCTGTTCTCACTAGGCTACTACCTTAATGTAAAGAGTCATTTCTTATTACTTCCTTTGATAAGCAAGCATACTACATCATAGAAAGTGCTGGGAATATTTAATTTCTCATCTTGTTTTATTTCAGACTGTAACGAGTGTAAATAAGGTGTGGCCCCTTTAAGAGCTGCGCGCTCCCTGTTGAACTGTCTGCAGTGTTATATGTGCGCCTCGAAAAACCCCATGTGTGCAGGTAATTTCTGTTTGATGCTGCTTCTTTTATCTTATTTTGTTTATTAAGTAACGATGTGACGGTAGAACGTGTGACAGACGAGTTCGATTTGTGAGATGTCAATCGCCTCCGTGAGTCTGTCTGGCCTCTGCAATAACTTCAGCTGTGAGCTATCCCGTCGCGTAATTGTCACTGCTCTTGTGTGAAGCAAACGCAACATTTTTCAACTTTCTGCTAAGATATATGTGACTTTTTTTGCAACGAAAATGCGAGGATTATGAAATCATGCAAACCCCAAATATTTTGCACGGAAATCGGCAATTTATGCGGCGAAGGTGCGGCGTATTTGAAAAAATGCCGCCACCGCATGAATATGCGGACTTTGGCTGATTTTGCATTGAATTCAGCGATCGCATAATCGCGTTTTTCTGGAGGGACTGACTAGTAATGATTACAGCAACTAATCAGAAAAATCAAAGAACAGGATCGAAACTATAATAAGAGTCAACCAACCCTGTGACATCACAAGTTGTAGTACTGCAAGATGGTGGTGCCCTTGCTACAAAAACTATAATAAAACTTCTTTTTTTCTCTTTTTAAATGGTTAAAATGTTTGATTATAGAGTGGAAATCCATTTACTAAATGTTAGCTTGACTGACTGCTTCATTTCCACTTTAATTTTCAATAGTAAAATCTTGGTATAGAGACAAGACAAATTTCAGAAAGAATTACTGTGAAAGAAAGAGTTATCATGTGATGTCTATCCTTACTGTGTTTAAAAATTACTCATTGTGGTATGAGTACTTGCGTCGACTGAAAAAAATGACAGGAAACAACATTCTATTGAGTTGTCCTTGTGGGCTGCATGCACTAACAAACATACAACGCAACCACTGTTGTCTGATTCTTAAACAAATGACTTAAATGAGTCAGGTCTTTTTTGAAACAAAACATAAGGTGTGATCAGTGTAGCCTGATTCCTGAAATAAATGACAATGAGCAGGTTCTTTTAATGGGTAGTTTAAAAAAAGATTTGTTACTGGTTTAATCGATCTGAAACACTGCCCTTTATAACTTACATCAGAGAGAGAATTTATTTCATATCTAAGCAAACCATTGTAACTGAAGTGTACCGACATTGAATCAAAAACCAAATCAAAAGCTTGAGAATCTGAATCAAATTTGAAAATTCTGCATCAATATCCATCACTGCTCAACCCATATCATTTCTGGTGTTTCTATAGATAAAAACTGAGCTAATGTGGAGACAAATCTAAATGTGGAAGATTCTGCACTCATTGCAGGGCGACCCAATACATATTAATTGAATTTGATTCTAAATGGTCACCAATCAGCGGAAAATGGTCCATATTCAGAGCTTTTCTGGCCATACTTGCAGTAGTTTCCCAAACATTCCGTTCCACAGTTTATGGGCATCTATTTGATAATGCTTTATCCAAACAGATATTGTATATTCATGCTACAGTTAAACCTGTAGACATGTGAGAAGATGAGATGTTGATGCTATGGCTCAGCAGTTGATACAGCAGAACATCATTATGATCATAATACCATGGTGATTTGTAAATATGTAAATAAATTCGCCAAAAACTTTGATTGTTAAACTGATGTGTTGTCCAGCGTTGTTGTGCTCTTGTGCTCAAAAAAGTGATACAATGAGGCATCTAAATAAATTAATGGTATAACAGCATGATGGTATACAACTGTACATTTCCTGTCTATCGCCACTCTCTGCCACTTATTCCAATGACTGATATAACCAGTTACATTAACAAAATATGTGAGAGGGCACTGCTAGAATGGATCATATTGTTAATGCAATAGGTAATATTTAACTGCGCAAAATTATCGAAACTAGTTGATAATTCCTTAAAGAGAATTAGTCTTAACGAGAATGTTTTATTAACTGTACTGCACTGAGAATTTACTTTTAAAAAATGGCAAACGAGGATGCATAATGTAATTTGATCAAAGAGTATTCAATTAAAGTTAGCTTTAGTAAAACAACAAGGACTTTAGTCTGACCTGATAGCCTAATAGCCTAAAGTCAAGAAGAAGAGCAGGAAAAAAAATGAAGCAGCTACAGACAGGTACAAGCAAGCAACAGTCCTTTTTTATCCTGTATTTGACATCCACAAAAGTGACCCAGGGCTTCCAACTCAACACTATCATCTGAGGTTAGGACTGCAAATCACCCTTCTGGTGGGGGAATTTCGACCCTACACATAAACATTCTGATATACACAAAATTTGGGGTTGGAATGATGTTTATGTTATGTTAAGTCTCTAATGCTCAACAAGACTGCATTTATTTGATAAAAAATACAGTAAAAACAGCAATATTGTGCACTAACATTACAATTTAAAATAACTTTTCTTTTTTAATATATTTTAAAATGCAATTTGTTCCTGTGATGGTAAATCTGAATTTCCAGCACCCATTACTCCAGTCTTCAGTGTCACGTGATCCTTCAGAAATAATTCAAATAACATTCCTCAAGTAACATTTCTCATTATCACAGTTGAAAATTGGGACGGACGGATGGATTGATTGGATGGATGGGGCTCTTGAAATAAAGTAGTAGGAATGTCATATAGTGACTAAACTGTACTAGTCAAAAAGCTTTCAAAAGGCAGTGAACCAAATTCAGTACAAAGAAAGGAACAGTGCAGCCTGTTCTGTGGTAAAATAAAATGTGTGGGTTCAGAGCAGATGTTATCCCCCCCTTTACTTCTGAAGAACAGTTTTAGAGGTTTGCAGAGGAATGCATTACAAAAAGGCATAGAAATATTGCCAACACATATCTTCAATGATGGGGTGTTTATAGATAACCACGAAATATACAATGCATGATACTGCCAACCCCATGTTTGATAACAGAAGAAGAACAGCTGGGTGCTGATCAGTCAGTCATTCAGATGATAAATACAGAATACAGCAGAGATGACTGGAAAAATGCATGAAAATCCCGAAAAGCACCTGGGTGTGAACACGCATACATGCAAACGCAGCGAGGATTCAAACCCCTGCTAGGCGAGTAATCTCTAGACCTCTCCACGATTCAGCATGCCAGCCTACCATCCTATACACCCCCACAGCGAATGTAATCCAGCTGAGATTAGGATGCAATTCACAACACACACAACCACACATACATCCAAAATACACACCCACTCACAGCACGAGCTATACTGTGCTTTACAGAGCCAATTTTTGGCTTCAGGAAGAGATAACTGAGGTGACAGTTTCATCTCCTCTCACCCAATTTCGCTCACCTGAAACGCTTCAATGGGCCCTATTAAAGGGATATCAAAAATATTAAATTCTGTCATTGTTTACTCACCCTCAAAACCATCTCGCCGAAAACTACAGGCACAAAACGGAGGCACTATAATAAGGTCTTTTGTATATTCTATTTTAATCTAACAGAATGTATTAAAAATATACATTTTAAATCTAATAATAATGTTCTTGGCAGTTTCAAAATCCTCCAGGGTTTTTGTCTGAATTGCACGAAACTTGGCACGTATGATACACCTGTGCTGACGACAAAAAAATTATCATCACACAGCCTTGTCTATATTCTCCCATTTGTGAGAATCATATTTTATACCTGCTCTGAGTGATATAACCTTCCAAATATGGACAACCATTGGTCTTTCTACATTTAACAAATTGTACACAGACTGTCACTTTTCATCACTATCTTAGTAAATTTGTTCTTTCTCAATCTAATTTTTATCACTATACTTGCAGATTCGGCATTATGTTCAGCAGGCTTTGACTATTCAGCAGGGAGAGCACTGTTTCTATAATCTAGTGTGGCATGCACCAGATTCTAGGCATATGGTTTCACAATTTGTTTCCCTGTTTTCTTCGCAGTTAAATACATCTTCTGATTATCTCAAGGTAGCCTGGGAAAATGAGGGTGGCATGTCAACTTCTGGTCCAAAATCTTGCAGAGAATAATTCGGTTTAAAACTGTACACAGATTGCACTATTCTAAAGCCAAACTCCACCAGATCTACCCAACTGTCTCCCCAATTTGTGACCAATGTCAGGTGCAGAGGGATCTTGAACTCATTCTTTTATTCTGGGGCATACGATCAGGTTCTCCCTCCTGAGAGGCATCTTTGTCTATTCTGACATAGTTTCCTCTTTGCCTTATTATTTGCAGCTGGCATTAATGCTGGGCATGGTTGTAGCCAAGAGAATTATATTGAGGGTTATATTTTTAACTTAAAAAAAAAGCAGTTTAATGAAGCAAAGTCTCTTAATAAATGTTCCAAGGTCTGGGGTCCCTTCCTCCAACATGGATTGTACATGATAGTAGAATTTAGAGATTTTTATACATTTGTTATACTATGATTTATAATGTCATCTGGCCCCTTGTTTCTTGTTTGTTTTTTAATATGTTGTTTGTTCATACTGTTGTTGTTCTTGTAAAACTAATAAAACAACATTGAGAGATAAAAAGTTATCAAAAACTATTTTGATAGTCAAAGCATTGCAGTTAATTAATTTGGTAACAAGCTAACATGTTCTTTAAAAGTTGCGACGATGCGAAAAACGAAGGAAAAACTTTTCCCTTTTGTAAACCATATGTAAACATAACCTTAATGCCCTAAAAATGGAAAAGTTTTTCCTTTGCGTTTTTCACATTGTCGCAACTTTTCGCTGTTGTCAAAATTATCCCTGTTCACACAGACTAAAAACAATGTATTATGCAAGCCAGGCCAGTAGTTGCCGATTTCACTTTTTAAAGAAAAACATGTTCAGTCTAGTAGTTTCCACAAATTTGCATTTTTGTAGAGTACAAAGCCATTTTCAAAAGTTTGCTTTTTCAAACACAATATCTGTAAGGATACATGGCAGTTGAATCACCAATTTGTCTACATGAGCACAGTCCTACATGGTGCTTGGACTATGAGAATCGCTGTTTGCAGCTTCATCACGGGTCAAAATGACCCGAAACCATAAATTATACTTTTTTTGTTTTGTCCAGAAAGCTAATTTCATTTCATTTTGATAATATATTTTATATTTTTAAATGCAAATTTGTTTTGTAAATTTTTTGTCATTTACCTTTAAATTACTAAATTTTAATCAACAAATAAATAAATAATAATTTAAGCACATTCTACACATTTCAACTAAAATTTAAAATAACTCTAATAACTAATAATTTCATGCATAACCCTTTTAATTCAGCTCAACATATCGTACATTGGGTGTCTTTGCCGACCTCTTGTGGAAAAAAATATAACATGATATTTCACGACTCTAGCCACTAGATGGCCTTACAGCACTATATAGAGCAAATGAGCTGTTTCGCTGGGTCCTAAAGTCATTTCTCTTCAGTATGCATTTAGATACATGTAGACATTATAAAATACATTTTTGGTAAAGTTTTAGCATTTTTAGTTTGAATTTTGAGCATTTTTAGGTTTTTCTATGTGTACTGAAGCATTTTTCACATGAGCAATTTCACATGAGCTTGATAATTAGGTAATTCAGATCACAGCCACATACCCAGTTATAAAAGTGTGTGCACACACCTATGCAGTTAGTTATTCCAAGTTTTTTTTTTTCATTTTTTTTTTCTCTGAAATGTGTCAGGGTGTGTAGATCTTTATATATCATTAAGATACAATTGCACAACAGTTGAAGTAGAGCCTAAAAGGGTTAGTTCACCCAAAAATGAAAATTATGTCATTAACGACTCACCCTCATGTCGTTCCAAGCCCGTAAGACCTCCGTTCATCTTCGGAACACAGTTTAAGATATTTTAGATTCAGTCCGAGAGCTCTCTGTCCCTCCATTGAAAATCTATGTACCATATACAGTCCTTGTCCAGAAAGGCAATAAAGACATCAAAGTAGTCCATGTGACCTCAGGGGGTTAGTTAGAATTTTTTGAAGCATCGAAAATACATTTTGTTCCAAAAATAACAAAAACGACGACTTTATTCAGTAAGGATTGACAACAGAACCGGAAGAGAACACAATGCTGAATAAAGTCGTCGTTTTTGGGTGAACTAACCCTTTAAACCTCCACGCACACGCGCACACGCGCACACACACGCCTCACTTCAAAGAATAGACAAAAGTTTAGATGCCTCTGAATATTTTAGTTGTTCTTTGCACTATTTAAAGTTTATCTGAAATATTCATTGGTTTAATCAAATAAAAAAAAGTGCTAAATATTTCAAGCAGCAGTGAAATCCATTATAGGCCCTTTAATAGTGTCTAGGGAACATGTACGTGTGTCAGGTGGGTACCTGCTAGCTGAGGGTTTGAATGGACACCAATGGCACTTAATCACAGGAGAGAGACGTTATGAATAGCTCAGATCACAGACATACACTTCATTTTATTACAAATTTATACAGCTCTATTCACTGTGCATTATCACAGTATAAATATATTATGGAATATCTTTTTCATACTTTTTGTACTATGCAAAAAGTATAAAACACCAATGTTAACTCAGTATACATTTTTGACGATTTTAATCTGCAATTTAGAGAATTGCACATTTTAAAAGTCCTTGTCACAAAGAAAGTATCTAGTATCTAGTGAAAGCAACATAATATGATGGAAAAGCAAAATTCCTCACAAGGGGGTCATTAAAAGTCTATTATGTTTAAAAGTGCTTAAAATATACCCATTCACCTCTAAAGGGTTCATAAAGAGGGCAGAGTGCCATTACACAGTGTATGGTGCAGTTTTAAAGCACCCCTGAGGTTTCAGGAACGGGTGATGGTGAGCCGGATGTGCATTCTGCCCTCTCAGCCGATCAATTCCCAGTCTAATGTTCCTCTCTTTTGTGGCATATGCCTCCATCTCTTTATGACTTCAACCCCTTACTCTCTCTGTCTCTCTTAGGTTGAACTTATTAAATATTCATGATGCCTCAATCTCAGAGCTGTGTTTATAGAGGCTTGTCCAAAAGTGATCCAGTGTGACAGAGTTCACTGCTTCTAAAGATCTCTCTTCATTGTGTGTTTGACTTAGATGGCCCTGTAACGAGGTTCAGTTGTTAAGGGAAGAAGGAGGCGGGAACCGGCGAACATTTAAAGTTTTTATTATTTTTTAAAATAAAACAAAATACAAAAACAAAAGGAACCGACAGCAGCCCCTCGCGGACGACTGCTGGCTACCAAAATAAAACAATTGATGACCGATGAGCCGAGGGAAACGGAGACGGAAGCATGAGGAGCGACAGATTCAAGAGAGGGGAGAGAGAAAAAAAAAAAAAGAAAAAAAAACTTGGTCCGGTTTCCACAATGCGCTGTCATCTGGTCCCCCACCAGCTGGGCGATCTTCTCCGCGGTGCCTGTCGGTGGCGCTGGATAGCCCTCGGTGGACGGCTCGACACTCCTCCGCCGCCTGGTGGACGGCGATGGCTCCTCGGGTGCTTCGGGCAAACGGCAGGAGTCCCCCGCTCCCTGCTCCTCCCCTTCTTTGGCAGACGGTAGCAGGCTCCGGCCCACGGTGAGCGGCGGCGACTCCTCCGCTCCCTCCCGGACAGCAGCCGCCCCTCTAACACCCAGGCGGCCTGTAGCGAGCTCGACCGTCCCCCCGGCAACTCACTCCAGCGCACCGCCTCGAGCGTTCATGGTGACGGACTCTGCCCGCCATTCTCGATGGCACCGCGGATTCCCCACAGCGGCGAGGACTCTTTGACAGCGTGTTCCTCCCTCTTCCCGGGTTTCGGCACCAGTGTAACGAGGTTCAGTTGTTATGGGAAGAAGGAGGTGGGAACCGGCCAACATTTAAAGACTTTAATTAATTTTTAAAATAAAAAAAAAATAAAAAAACAAAAGGAACCGCCAGCAGCCCCTCGCGGCAGCTGCTGGCTATCAAAATAAAACAAATACAAAACACAAAAGGAACCGCCAGCAGCCCCTCGCGGACGACTGCTGGCTACCCAAAACAGAAATAAAACATAACATAAAATTAGGCCTGTTCCTCTCTCGATGTTCACAGTCGTCGCTCCTCCTTTATGCTTCCGCTCCTCCGTGAGAGATGCGAGACCGGTGCGTCTCACAGGTGTCATTCATTAACACTCACGCCACCGGCCTCGCGCCGTTCTTTCACGTCCCTCGGCCTCGTCCTGCTCGCCACAGGCCCCTATTGAAATAACTATGTAGTCATCACTGTACTATTGTTTTAGAACAGATGTTCTTGGGACAATGTCTGAATTCATAGCAGAACTGAAATAGTAGACAACTCCCTGGAGACAATACCAGAATACATACTAAAACTCCACTGCCAGTGATTTTATCAATGGATGTCACCTGGTTGTTGTATTGTCCGTCGCTACACTAGTAAGCATTCAAGTCGCTGAATGTGCAAACTAAGGATTTGAAAAATCAACTAGTCATTGTGTGAAGAATTAGCCAACAAGTAAATCTTAAGGAAGCCCTGAAAAATAGGGTGCATTAGACCTTGATCAAACCCAACCGGCACATGACTTTCAAAACAGAAACAACAACTTACATTATTTCAACCACATTTCAGTGTTGAAATAATGTTTAAAAAAAAATGTTGAAGCAATGTTTAATGCTAAATCTTCTAAAAAGTTAACAAAATGCTTAATTTTTAACAAGGTCTGTACAAAAAGTACAGTAGTGCCGTGTAACGCAGTCACTCCTACTAGCCACCTCGGCGGGTTGAAATTTATGTATACTGTAATATAGCTGGGCGTGGGATTGCGTGTATTGCGCATACTTTTACTCATTCCCGCAGATTTAATGCTCAAAGTATAAAGCCACCAGTACTAACAGTATAATGGATCCGTGCATCGGGTCTTAAAGTGACAGCAGCCTAATATACCTGCTGCTAAATTATGAGATAATATAAAAAAAAAATCATCTATATGGCAGTTTTTCCCCATAGTTTCGATGTCAAAATTGTGGCCAGTAATTTTGGAAATCCACTAACCACAGTGGCTGGTGAGCAAAAAAAGTTAATGTCAAGCCCTGGTTATTAGTTTTAATTTACACAACTGTAGTTGTCACAAAAAGGGAGACTGCATAATAAAGGGCATATTGCTCAGAGCAGATGATTTACATCCAACATCCTCACATTCAATAAATCGCAATAAGTTTTGTGCTTTATTATTTTTGTAAACAAAGTCTCATATAAGCAAAAAAACAACAACATTATGACGCTTTTTAATGTGCTTTTTTAGCGTGACAGATCGCGGTAGCCACCTCAGTTTTAGCGAAGTCTCTTTACTGTTCTCTCTACCTTACAGACACACATACATACACACATACACACATATACAGTATAAATATTTATTTATTTGTTGCTCATTTACATTCGTCTCTTTGCTGTTTCCTGGACACGCCCACATTGCATTTCTAACATCGCTATAATTTATTAATTTATTGCTATAAATCAGAATTTAATGATTTCTGTTTGCTTTTTTGAAGTCAGTTTGAACAGGATTTAGCACTACAAAATAACTGAGATGACAAGGGTATGAAAGGGATTTGGTTTGTTCTCTCTGCAGCATGTGAGGCCATCAGGACACTAAAAAAAACATACAATCCTCAAAGCTTTTCAAAAGAGTGGGTTGTTCCATTTCCTGTTTATACCTTAGATTTTCATTATTTGTTTATTCTCAACTCTAAGTCTTCAGTGTCACTACAATCTGAAGGAAAGTCTGCACAGCTGGAATCAGATTAGGACAGCAGTCTCTCCAGACACTCTCCACTTCAAGCAAACAGGCTCGGCTTTACATTCAGAGTCTTGCAGATTACACATGCCACTATTATTGGGAGAAGCCATCTAATCGACATGGAAAGTGACCAGCCACAGATTCTTTTGAGGCACTTGGGGACAGCCTAATCTGAAACCAATGACAGCACAATATACCAAAAACAGTGCAGTGTGGCAAAAATGGCTTCAAATAATGCTGAATGATATAGAGATGTGCCTGAAGACATATCTGGAAACACGCAAATAATAACAAAACGAATAATGAACTAATTCAAATTCAGCCAACAAGCACAAAGACGAACATCAAATTAAAATTTCAAAAACACTGTCGTCAATGTTTCGATGTTTGAAAACATGCTTCTGTGTAACACCTGCTCCTCAAGAAGGATACATGTAGCATTAAGTGTATTTGGTGAGGGAGAGGTGAAGACTCTGACCAAGTGGTAGATACTGTTTGCACCAATTATTTTGCACCAATTATAAATAGACGCAGTCAAATAATGAAGTTACTTAAAAAAAAATTTGGTCACACTTTGTATTAGGGTACAATTCTCACTATTGACTAACTATTAACTATGACTTTTGCCTCAACTCCTAATTACTGATTATTAATAGTTAGTAAGGTAGTTGTTAAGTTCAGATATTGGGTAGGATTAGGGATATAGACTATGGTCATGCAGAACAAGGCATTAATATGTGCTTTATAAGTACTAATAAACAGCCAATATCCTAGTAACATGCATGCTAATAAGCAACTAGTTAATAGTGAGAATTGGACCCTAAACTAAAGTGTTACTGAAATTTTATATAAGAAATATTATTATTATTGTATCGAATTATATTTGCTATAAATAACATAAATGGATTGAACCAGATAAATAAAAATGCAATCTAAAAATGGCTTTTCAATTAGACTTTATTTAGACTATGCCATGCAAGACTCACCCACATCAATGTCAAGACCATCCCCTCTTATATAGTCACTCCCTACATCAATTTTGTCAATTCAAATTTGCAAATACAGTCAAATGGTAAGCCATGCTACAGTTAAACCCTGACTATCAAAAGCCAGACAGTAAGATTGATTGGAATTGCCGGCTTAGATAGTAATATGCAAGACAATCTGTGAGAATTCATAGATGTGCCCGAAACTGCAGTACACTCATACCCAGCATGACATTTGTGTTTAAAGACAATGTCTCATTCACCAAGTATGCGTACGCAATCATTTATCCATAACATTTGTTTAAGAATGTTTATCAACGTTCATAATAACGTTCATTAAATTTATTCTAGATTTCTATATGTATTATATATGCAAAAATCACAAATATATTTAATCATATACAGTGAAAGAGTAAAAAAAGGTGCATTATAGCTCAAAACTGTGAAGTTGCTCATGACAACGCAGAAACACTGGTACACAAGTAAAGCTGGCTAATGAGAGGTCTGTATAAAAGGTGTTTATTGTGTTTGAACTGGTTTTGAAGTACGCACACCTGGCATCGTTCAAGGATCTTGCTGTGCATGCTCTTAGGCAAGACTGCATCTTTAGAGAGCATTATATGTTTGCTGAGAGTGACGAAAGGCTGTAAAGGCAAGGTTGTATGGAAAGCCCTTATATGGAGATGGTTTGTGTGTTTTATGCAAATGACTAACCTTGGGTGGTCGCTCATTTAGAATACTCCAAATTCATAAACATTCGAACAAGATTAAGAACAAATTCATGTACATAAGCACATGTTGTGAATTAAGGTGCTGATATACTCACGGCTAAGTTCTTTTTCTTTTAGGGGTAAAGCGAAGTTCGAAATACTTGACCAGCCATATACTGTTAGCAAACATCCGGCACTGCTGAGAGCGGCGTTTAGATGAATATTTAAATATGTGCTGCGTGCTTTCCTCTTAAAAACAAAATAAACACACAACAAAATTGAGAAAACAGCAAGCATTTTTTTATAAAGCATAAGAAAAGCATCTGATCATAGCAACGTGAAATTGTTTGCACAAGCTCTGCAATTCGGCACTCCAGTAAAGTCACGTGACACTTTATACAATAGATCAAGCAACTTTACAGTATTAAACATATTTTCAGAAGAAGTACAACTTCATTTTCTACTATAAAGCAGCTCTCTAGTGCGTTTATGTTTTCACTCGCAGACATCTCAGCTCTACCGACTCAAAAGAAGAAATTTCCACGAACCAATGGTAGTACAAAGGTGTTTAACAGCCGGAGCAAACTTTTCCGGAAAGTTCTCTTTGGCAAGCTGTTTAGAATTCATAAAATAAACTCCAAATGAACTTTGTTTTTGGCCTGATATTGTTTGAAATTACGTTACATCAGTTCTTTCTTCGATTTCAAAGTATATCGGGGCCTTTAGGCAGAATTTTTTTGTGAGAAGTTCTTCTGTGCAAACAAAAACGAAATATTCTATGAATTTATTAGCGAAAGACATACCAGTGAGTCAATCTTTGTAAACAGACCATCCTTGCATCCATTGTATTCCTATAAGCACCACTTCCATCAAGGCAAAGAGATCTCACAGTAACTAATGAATGTGTCTGGATTTAGTGTATAAGTGTACCTGAGACACTTGTGACAACAGCCAAAGAAACTGAAGTGCAGCTTTGTTAATCAAGTGCAAAACTAACCACTTCTAAAATTATTCACCTCCAGAAAGTCTGAAAGAGCTACGTAGAGAAGAATGCAAATTGTATTGCTTTAATTTTTCCATACATCAACAGAATAGGGTCTTTAAAAAAATCATTTAAATTGATGAAGGTAAATTACAGATGGACAGCTGGGCTTTGAGGCGGTAGACACATTGAGTAATGTTTCCTTCAGAGAAGGTTCCGTTTTGCTGGGTAAATCCTATTAAAGTGTGAGCACTAGGAAGATTCTGATTGTCACAACTATTTATATACATGTTTCCTTCAAACTGACATAGATTTTTGTGGTCATGTAGGCGCAGTACATCAGGCTATAGCCAAGACCGACTAATCTCTTGAGTAAACTCTCACTCTCACTCTTTTGAGGTTAACCACTGAAATGGGCACTTTCATGGTAATTCATACGGGTATTTTTACAAACAGCCCAGGAAAAAACAATTGACCTGTCATCTCTTACTCAATTTCTCTTGCTCTCTCTCTAACTAGAAACATTTGATTTGTATGTTTGAAACTATTTTTAAAACATTTGACATTTTACATTGTGAATATCAGTGTTACTCGAGACCGTACTCAGTCTTGAATCCAATACGTTATTTTTTGGTCACGACTCAGACTCGACCCTCTTGAGGTCTCTGTCTTGTCTCAGATTCGGTCCCTCCCGCTGTGAAAAAGAAGTGGAATCTTCCTAGTGCAGACATGAGCAAACTGCACACCAAAACTATAAAAATACCCTTTACAATCAACAATCGCAGACACAGTGTAAAGCTTCACTGATTTAAACGAGAGTGAAATGCAAATGTCAAATTGTAAGCGATGACGGGGTATGAAAGTGTCTAGTTGTCATTCAGCTGGTAATAATTGTGTCTCTGTTTGGATGAGATCAGAATGTGATGTGATGGGGCCAGAGATACGGACCCATTCTGTGATGAGTCTAAAAATGGCTCTTGATGGAGCTGCCACATTACCATGCAGGCTTGGCGTCTTCGTTTGCTGCCACTACAGCAGACAAAGGCTGAAGTGTGTTCACTGCCAAAACAGACTTGAGCTGACCTGCTGCTGTCTGACACTCTGTAAAATCCACTGCATTCTAACAGCCTCCAAACTCTGAGTGGGTGATTATGTGTAATTATCAAACCTGCGCCTTCTTTTAAACACCCCAGTGAATTTTTATTAAGTGCATTCCATGCTCCCTAATTCCTCATTGATTTCTAAAGAGAACAAACACTTACAATAAGGTCTTACTGAAATATACAGAACGTTACAACACATTCACAACACCCCCACACCAATCCACCCACTCATGTTTCCCTCCTACGCCCTCTCTCTAGCACAAAAGTTAACAAATGAAACAGGAAAACTAGTCAGCCAATGTATCATGCACAGGGGGGAGTCGTATCTTAGGCTGCAACTTCCTTCTCATTAGCTTAATGGAGTTTGAGACCTCAGACTCAGTAGAAACACCATGTAGAGAGACACACAAGAGATGACTGGTAGTTTGGATGCAGTGCCTTATCAATGGAAGAAAAAACTAGTCAAGCAGTTATATGTATGAGGGGGTGAACATGAACTTATGAACTGGACTGTAAAACGGGGAACCAAATAATTTTTTAATGCATGTCAGTGCACAAATAAGCATTAAAAGTTAACAATTATAGAGAACAATTGATTATACATTTGTAATGTTAATATGCAGATATTTATCCCAACAAGAGGTCTGTACACCGAAACACGGCAACATCTAAATGAACTGATCAAAAATACTATTTAATATCACTGAATCATATATTTATACCAACAAAACAAATTTGTATATGTAGAAATAGCTCTTTAACATAACTATTGCAGGTTATGATGTTTACAGTGTTATTCTGAAGTGGAATCTTATTTAAATTAGTAGTCTGCAGTGTTTTGGACAGCAAAGTAGAAAGTAGCAGTTTCCCTCCAAGTACTGTAATAAGCACAAATTATTTCAGAGATAACTATGAAAACTAAGTTTGTTGGCAAACTTTAAGACACAAGCCTGGTCATTTGCCACTTTACACAATGGCATGAACTTCACAAAGTTCACAACTTCTAGCAATTTGTTTATTTCTTTTCTCAGAAGTGCTCATTTTAAGAAATACAGTCATACAGGTCTGGAACGACATGAGAGCGAGTAAATGATGCCAGAAACTATCCCTTAAACTATATATTTAAAGTTAGTGGGATGTTCTAGTTCAAGTTATTGTAGTTTATATGAACTAAATATCTTTATAGAAACAAACAAGCATTTTAATAATATATCTGATGCTGTGTGCTGAGAAAAACACTTATCTCCTAAGCAACGATGGGTCATGAAACAGACTAGTCCAGGGGATTTTAACTTTGGTCCTTGCGCAGTTTCCAGCAGACTTTTGCTCCAATCCTAATCAAACACATCTGAACAAGCTAATCAAGGGCTGTGTCCGAAAACTTGTTGCCTTGCTGCCCTATCAGGCAATGACTTTGCAAGCAACGTTTGTGCACGAAGGTTCCTCAAACGGACAGACTTCCGAGGAAGCATAAAGATTGAATGATCTACAGCAAGATAGAGAGACCTTTGGTGAAAAAAAACTAAGCAAATATTTAACTACAACAATAGTAATTTCTCGCTAGAAATGACATGAAGGCCTGGTTTCCACAGACAAATTAGGCTTTTATAAAGTGCCTTAGAAAAATAAATGACTGGTGTGCATCTTGAGACAAAACAATGGCACTGACAATTTACAATGTATCAGTGCAAGTTGCTTTCAGTTAAAACAGCTCAAACATGCATTTTAGTCTGGGACTAGGCTTAAGCCTTGTCAAGTCAAGTCAACTTTATTTATATAGCTTTACAGTAATAACAGGAAAATAATACAACAAAGTCCGAAATTCATCAACTGAGTCTGAAATTTTAGTATTTTTGTATCTGTCATCCTAAAAATTCGTCACGCACAGAAACCAAGTCCGATGCGTATTAATTATTATGCGATGAGCCTTCAAGCAGTGAGGATGATTTTGTTTTCATCTGCCATCCTGTCAGAGGAAATATTGGGTCCACCCAATCCTGAGATTGCACAGAGAGGAAGTAAAGTTCCACCTCCTTATCAAGGAGCTGCGGTATTATCCAGAGCGATTCAAAGTTTACTTCAGGATGTCAGTGGCTCAGTTTGATGCTTTGCTAGCGATACTTGAGCCACATATTTTAAAAAAAGACCACCAATTTCCGTGAACCAATTGATCCTGAACTGTTCTGGATTTTGGCTTGTACGGTTCGCTTGTACGGTGGCACTGAATTGTCAAAACAACTCTCAAAATGCTTGCTACGGATGCGAAAAACGCAGAAAATTTAACCCAATCAGAATTTTTTTGACGGATGAAAGTTTTGGGGGCAGTGTGTAAACATGATTGACACACCGTTAGGTCATATATGTTTTTTAACGTGCGAAAATTTCGGACGAGAATTTCAGACCTTTACTGTCACGGAATGGAACGCACAGGATTGTGGGATATCAAAGGTAGCGAAGGATACATCTATGCTGCCTTCAAAAACCGATCAGATGAAAGTATCTCAGGAGACAGGAAGTGAAGCTAACATTGGATAATTCGGAAATGCCTTGATGCCTTCCTACCTTGAAAAGCATCCTCCGAAGGCAGCATTTTTATGATTTCGGACGCAGCTTCTGGATTACTAGAAAGTTTCAGGCAGGTGTGTTTGATTAGGGTTGGAGCTAAACTCTGCAGGAAAGTGGACCTCAAGGGCCAGAGCTGTGACACGGACTAGTCGTTTAGTGCATTCTACTAGCTTATGTAATTTTGGTTCTTGTTTCTTGAAATTTTCGATATTAACCGTTTAGCGGTAAAATTACAATGCTGGTCGCTGGATTGTCTCACCAATTATTGATTTTAAAAATATTTTAAAGAGCGTTTAGAAGGACTGATGGTGGTGTGTTACCTTGCTGGATGATTTGGCTCTGCCGCTGTGGTTGTTGTTGGTGGAGAGGTTGGCATCCTCATGCACACTGTCCAGGAGCCAGAGCAGAAACTCCAAAGCGTCGTGTTGAGCGTTTCCTTTGAACTGAGAGCCATACTTGGACACAGCACTCTAGGGAAGGAGCGTGAGATTGTGTCAGAAAAATTTTGATCTGGATTCAATTTTAAATCAAATGACATAACTTCATATCTACAAATCTCCCCTTCACATCAACACAATATCAAACTCACAAGTTGACAGCTGTGGTAATAAACGGCCTTGGAACACTACTCAACCAACCAAATTCGTGGACCAGAGCTAAAGAAAGAACCATGATTATAACGATAACTATACCTACGAAGTTTTAATAATTGATCTAATTCTTTGAGAAGAAGTAGCCCACACCACAACTATAACGATTAATGACAACTATATGATCACTATCTTTGAACTCACTTTCAGATGTTTTTTTTTACAACTTGTGAACTATTAAAACCGTGACAGCCAATCATAATCCACCCAACTTTAAAGAGCACGAGCATTTAAAGTGGCAGACAACATGACTGCAGCGCCCGCTAATAGTATACTTAATTTTTATCATGCGTTCATTGGTATTGACACCAATATAGTTGTTATTATAGCTATCTTATAGTCATAGTTCTTGGTGTGAACAGCCCTTAACTGTTGAGGTGTGGTGTTATTTATTTCGCAGTTTTATTGACAGGTGCTGTACGAAAAAAAGTGACATTTTGAGCCGCAAACTTGTCTAAGATAAATACCTTTTCACCTGATGAGTCCAAAAATCGACTTTATGAAGAGAGATTTTTCGCTTCTCTCAATGCAAACAAATGAAAGCTTTGAAAAGTCAGTTTACACCTGATTTGTTGTGAACTATTTGAGGCCTAAAAACTAACATGCACAAACTGCCCAAAGATGGACATCAGGAATATGTCAAACTCCCACTCTGTCATCTGAGTGTGAGGGCTGTGCAACAGACAGTATGTAAATAAATCTGATCACATAATCAGATCATAATAATCTCCTTATCTACATATATTTGGATTGATCGGGATAGAGGCAGATTTTGGGAATCACAAAGCTTCAGTAAGACCAGAAATACATGGGTTTCTGTACTTCTATAATGGAACCTCATTTAGCTAATTTCTTCTCTTACGAAAAACAAAATCCTCAGATATTGCATTCTCCACTCCTCAAAAAGAAAAAAAGAAAAAAAAAGTTTATTTCTCATTTTATATGGTTTCGGTATTGCATTAACCAGCACAACATGTGTTATTTACAAGATGAAAAACAAGCATCACTGTTATGGTGTTTGCTCAACTGTATCAAAGAAATAGAGCACCCAAAATGAAAATTCAGTGTTCATTTATTCACCCTCATGTCAACTCATTGGTAGCTCAAGCTGAATGGTTGCTCTTTTGCATGCAATTACAATTAATGAAAACTGCTGTAATAGCACCATAAAAGTATGATAAACATGGTTGAAGCGTGCACTATATTCAGGGTCTTTTAAAGCCATATAAACCTTTGTGTAAGAAACTGATTGAAATTTAAGTCACACCCAAGCACTCCTTGACAAGTTCAAGAGAGAAGTAATGATGTCCTATTAGTGAATGAATCGTTCTTGTACATCCTTTCAGTAAATGTATAACTTGTCTGAATGATTCATTTACAAATTGGACTGTTTTTGGTTCTCAAATCCAACACAGTGACTTAAAGGGATAGGTCACCCAAAAATGTAAATGGCCATTATTTACTCTCCCTCATGCTGTTCCAAACCTGTATGCATTTCTTTCTTCTACGGAACACTAAAGATGATATTTTGAAAAATGTTGGTAGCTAAACAGTTTTGGTTACCATTGACTTCCATTGTGTAGACAGCATAACCCAAAACAATTTCAAAATATCTTATTTTATGTTCCTAAAGAAAGTTCCTAAATACAAGTTTGCAATGACATGAGGGTGAGTGAATAATGATAGAATTTTCTTTTTTGGGGTGTTCTGGTCTTTTAAGGGCACTTACACTGACAGTTCCATACTCAATGTTATTTGTCACAACAGCTCACCTGAAGCACAGACACCCTTTATCAATTCAAATCATGTCTGCATGAGTAAACTGGGTCCAAAGTTCCAAGATGTCCTTGTACTGCAGCTTTACGACATTTACACCTATGAATATTTGTCTATCAGGACTGCAGGCTGTAAACTGATTCTTCTAACGAACAGAAATGCGAAGAACAACAACAGGAACTTCAGGCTGTATTTTATTTTACATGCATATAGGCCTACAGCCACAGCAGGTTAACAGGTGTTCTAGTATGAGATATTTAGGAAATTAAATCAACAGAGTTCAATGGAACCTATCTCTGATTTAAACTGACTGGGTTTGACTTTCTTCCTCCCAGCTAGTCGCAAACAAGCCATTGATCAACTATCAACCCTTTCATACTGTAGCAAACTGTTTGAACTTCATATAAGTCCCTAAACATAATAGCACAGAGACTTTGAAACCATGTAAACTGTAAAACATTTCATTTTTGTTCTTTCAACCTCTTCTTACAATATAAAGGTCCACTGGGCAAACAATACCATTTGTATGTGAATTAGTTAAGACATAAATTACCAACCTCCCTTCACTTCCGAGAACAAACCTTTCCTTTCTCTTACACAAGAATGACAAGTCTAGCAGGTTAACACGATCTGTCCTTGTTCCATTGCCAATTCAAAGCAACATGATGAATGACGGCATTACATAACCTCAGCTTCAGCGCTGCTAGCAGAGTTTCCCTCCTGTTCTTCAGCTTTCCAGACAGCCGCGCTGGAATGTGCCTTTACCACATTCATCTTTTCATTTTAGAATCAACTAGTTTTCCATTTTAGATCTGGGGTGTCAAAGACGTGGCCAGTTGGCCAAATATGGCTCGTTGAGGAATCTAATCTATTTTGAGAGAAAAAAAAAACGTGTCCATATCATAGCTCAGTATAAAATATATAACCTATTCAATTCGAACAACAGCAGGATAGACTGACTCTTTATTTTTAATTTGTCATCTTAAAGTGTTGGAAACATTCTTTTAATTACACACATCATGCAAATTCTGGAGGCACCAATTTAATTTTTCCACTTTAAAAATGTGTCACTCACAGAAATAAGGTGGACAGCTTATATACAAATTTGACAGTTTATTAAAAAGCGGTTCAATTTTGAGTGTGATTAGTACTACCTAATTACCAATTTAGTATGTAGGGACAGTATGTAATATAAAAGCCTCTGGTGATAGAAATTAGTAAACGAGCTTACATTTGTTTTACCCCGATATTGATCAATAAATCAGTATAAAGAAGTTACTGTACCATGGCATTCTAATTTACTTTTTTTTTTTTTTTCATTTGCATGATTGATTTAGATCAGGGATGTCCAATCCTGCTCTTGGAGGGCCACTGTCCTGCAGTGTTTAACTCCAAGCTCAACTGAACACACCTGAACAGCTAATAAAGGTCTTACTATGCCAGAAATGGTCTTATAAATGGGAAATACGACAAATCCACTGAAGGCAAGCCTGCAACCTTTACCCAAAAAAGCTAACGCTACAGCTTTGTTGGTACGCAGGAAAAGAGACAAGAGGCCGTTTTTTTAATGGATATCAATGGAGAAGAGGCTTTACTGAATTAATTGCTTTTGTGAGGAAATAGCTTATTTAATGAATAGACAGCCTGTTTACACTAAACAATACTTTTGGTGGGAACTAAATGTAGATTTTGGCTTGATAAAAATGTTGTTTTATAAGAGTAGGCAGAATAGGGAATGTCGCGACAGGTAAGACTCATTCATGGCATTACCAGCAGCAAATGTGTAGTAGTATTTAACAATTGTGATTATCTATATTGTCTAAAGAAAATAAACAATATCGATGTTTTCTTTCTTTGCCAATTATAATAAGACTTGAATGACTGTGACTGCCATGCACTGTAGTGCTGATATGATGCATTTTAATGAATAAAGATAAAATACATTTATTTTATTCAAAATAAATACAATAATGATGTGTACTTACCATGGCTTCAAGATTTCAACAAATGAATTAGACTTGAATTGTAATGATTTATGACTGCAGCTGTGTATGCCTAATAATAATAATAACAACAACACTTTTTAATGAATGAAGGTAAACAAAATATAAAGATTTCAAGAAATAAATGTATTCTATGGATTCCAGATTTCAACAATTAAATTACAATTACATTAATGACTAGTATCTCTGCTATGTATACAGACTCAAATCTAAACCTTAAATATGTGGTTTTATGCGCACTGTAATCTGCATCTTACAAAGCAATTCACACTCTTTTTCCACTCAGTAAAGCACATTCCAAAAACATTGCAGTCCTACTGTATGTTTACTAGCGATATAACACCAAATATAAAACATTACTCATAAGACGAACGCACTACTCCACAAGAAACTGTGTGTAACTGTCTGTCATAAAACTCTGAAAGCTGGCCACTGACGTCAGTGCCATTATAAAATAAGATGAGGTACCTCACGTGATCCAAGTTAGCCGTTACGCTTTTTCCAATGGTAAGAGCCACAGACCCTCTCATCTCCTTATAATAAGACAATCTCTGGGACTGAATCCGAAATCGCCCCCTAAACCCAACCACTATTTCCTACGTTAGTCCAATAATTCAGTTCACTTGAAGAAATGAATGAAAACGAGTGAGCGATTTCGGACAGCCGTCGAGTGTACATTGGCTGTACACTCGATATCGCGGTGCAATGTGGGATTGAATGAGTGCACTCGATAATGTCCACTATGGTTTGACACCACTAAAATTGACTGTCCCCTCAAATAATGTCCTATTTGAGGGTACAGGGGGCGATTTCGGATTCAGCTCCAACCCCAATTAAACACACCTGAACAGCTAATCAAGGTCATACTATGCCAGAAATGGTCTTATAATTGGGAGATACGAGTGTCCGTGGCTCTAACATTGGAGAAAGTGTAATGCTAACTTGGATCACATGTGCTAACCAATATATGTGATAACCAATCACATTACAGCCTTGATGTCATTGAATTTTGTTCAGAGTTGTGCAACTGTTTGTGGATATCATAGAAATGTAAAGTGCTGTAAACTGAATCACACCTGTCACGCAATTGTCTGTGGTTTCTCTTATAAAACAGCATTTGCTTTTCAGTGAATAGGTCAACATTTAAGAGCAAACATGTTGAAGATTAGCCGATGTCAATTCATTAAATGATAAGCCCTTTTCCCACAAAAGCACTTTATTCAGCATAGTGAAGCCTCTCCTCCATTGACATCTATTAAAAATGGGCCTCTGGTGTCCCCTTCCCTGCATCCCACTGTGTTAGCAGGCATTACACTTTTTTTTTGCTAACCTTGCAAGCTTACCAAGGCATACTAGAAACTTCCAGGTAGGTGTGTTGAGGCAAGTTGGAGCTAAACCCTCCAGGACCGAGTTTGGATGAGAAAACACTAACAGGAATATAGAACTCAGACAGGAAGGAAGAAAAACAAAGAGAGATGTATAAAAGTCATAATGTCCAGTCTGTCTTGTTTCTCCACATGGAGGAGTCATTCATTTCTGCTGATGATCAGGCTCTGTATTATTCACTTTCCTCTGACCTTCCTTCTCACCCTCATCATTTATCTCCTCACCTCAGAGACTAAATATCCACTGTGGCCTCTACCATGTGGCCACTTTCATGTCTTTACTATTCAGCAACAAACCAAACCCTGTAAACAAGACGAGCACAAAACTTAATGGTTAAGTATTACTAATTTAACTATTAATTATCATATTTTATTTTGTTCCTATGGAAGTGTCATTCATTATGACAGATAAACTAAATGCGTTCTATTTGTTATAACATACAGGACAGGGTGCCTTTGAGAAGTAAAGGGGAATGCATGGAAATGGGACAGATATCAGAAACATGCATCTTCTTATGGCCACTATAATAATACATTTATGAATAATACATTTAAACTCTATAAATCATACTAAAATGAATTTTAAACTCATGGCCATAATGAGACAAATTTGAGAGGGTTTTGCTTAATTGAATTTGTGTGCACTAAAATATATGTGGGGGTGGGGGAGAGTTGAGGGTCTCGAACAGGGTTTAAATTAATCCAAGAGTACCTTAATCTAGAATAGCTAATCGTGGTTTACAAAATGGCTTTCCGAAACACAGATTGAGTACAGATTACTAACGCCTGCTATCAAGTCCTGAACAAAAATAAACAAGATTAATTTCAAACCAACTGTGCTAATCTGAATTAGCATGACAGAGGTTGCCTATAAAACATGGAATGAACCAATAAAATCTTAAAATTGCTTGGAACTGAGAAAGGCAGTAGAATAAAGACTGCAATTAAAAAATAAATTAAAAATTTGGAAACATTACTATTTGTAATGTTTTTGAAAGAAGTCTCTTATCTTTAATATCAAGCCTGGATTTATTTGATCAAAAATACAGAAAAAAATATAATAAATAAATAAATATTGATTTTCTATTTTAATATATAAAATATATATTTTAAAATATTTTTTTAAATATAATTTGTTCCTGTGATCAAAGTTGAATTTTCATCAGCCATTACCCCAGTCTTCAGTGTCACATGATCCAGTGTCACTTTTGACCGGTACTAAATAATATAGTTCTGATGTGCAGCAAAAGATTGTTGAGCTTCACAAATTAGAAAGTCAAGAAAATAGCACAAAATAGAAAGAAAACTCAGTTTTTATCTAAAAGGAGGTTGCAAAAAGTATTGAATAAAAGGATGCCATTAATTAACCAAGGTCTGAACCAAAGTTCACGTTTTGATACATTTTATACTTTCAGAAAGTTTTGGTTTGGTTTCACACTGCAATTATGCGAGCGCACTAAAGAACTTTACGTGACATACTTGCGTCCTGTCGTCATCATCTATGTGGGCTGCATCTTGACATTGATTGGTTTGTAAATGGACGTGCGTCTGACGTCAGTGTATTGTCAATTCGGCGGGTAACTTTGACAACATGAATGAACAGACGCATATCGTTGCAACTATATTTGGAAAGTGTCTGCATTTTTGTGCGTTTTTTCCAGTTGACTTCTTATTATGTCATCAGACCATGCTTCAATTAAAAACCTCGTCTCCTCCTCTCCACATGTGCTACCACGGCTCATTTTTCCTGCCACCTTCTGTTTATTCAGCTATGCGGGAACCACCGGACCTTCCTGTAAAAGGTCTGAAAGCCCGAACCATACAGAAATGCTTTCACACTAGAAACGAACCAAACCTTTGTTCAGTTTTATCTGGACCGAGACTACCTCTTTTCGCCGGACCAAATTTCATCTGTTTGGTCCGGGGTAAGTTTCACACCTGTAATTTTGATTCGGACCAAACTGAAAAGTCCGAAAGTCCGGACCAAACAAGGTAGGTGTGAAAGGGCCCTTAGGGTGCTTTCACACCTGCATCATTTAGTTCGGTTGAATCGCACTAGAGTTCGTTTTCCCCCTTGGTGCGGTTCGTTTGGGCAGGTGTGAAAGCAGCAATCGCACTCGGGTGCGCACCAAAAGCGGACCAAATAAGCGTACCCGAGGTGGTCTCGGTACGCTTTCAGGCGAACTCTGGAGCGGTTCGTTTGTGGTGAGAACGTGATCCGACCTCGAACAGACCCAACTGTCAAAGAACTGAGCATTTTGTGGACTAAACCAGCTGCCGTAGTCAAACAAAATTATTATTTAGATTGTCAATAGCGCTCCCTTTAAGCCATGACTGACTTACCGCGTTATGCACTCTCACTAAAATCTCATCATAAACACTGAAGTTGTCCGCACTGCACAGTGAATTTCTTATTTATATCGCGTCTAGACTTTGTTGTTTATGGGGGGATTTGCGAAAGGATAAAGCTCGTGCTGATTATGAACATACATTGTGAGCGAATTCTCAACATCTGCCGGATTTTTCTCTTTGTTTACTTCCGGGAGTTCTGTTGGAATTTTCCTGCACCTTAATTCTGACCAATCTAAGTGCAGTTGTGGAAATACGTTCAAGACACATCTGGCCAACGAGTGATGTGGATGTTGTCACGTGACTGCATTTTGGTTCGTTTCATCAACTTATCAACTGATTCAGACCAGAGCAATCAGTGTGGTGTGAAAAGGAACCAAAACGCCTGAAAATGATACAAAGTATAATTTTTCGCTCTTAGTCTGGACCAAATGAACCGAACTACAGGTGTGAAAGCACCCTTAGAGTAAAAAACATTTCACAATGAGATTTCCCCCATTTTCAGTTGTTTTGCTTCAATTAAAGGTGAGGTTTGTGTACATTTTTTGTTCATATTTGCCAAGGGTGCCAATAATTCTGACCACAACTGTATATATCCAAGTAATTCATGTATCTTCTTCGAAACACAATGTTAACCTGAAGTTAAACCTGGCTCCTGGTAGGTTTAATTTAAGCCTCAATTTAGTCCTGGAGTGCTTTAGTTTTCCTCCAGGAAATCAGCTAATTAAACTCTGGATTAGATAGTCTAGGACTATTTAAATGACTAGGACTAGGCCTAATTAAAACCATGACAGAGAAGGCAGGGTTTAGTTAATAGTTTAAAGGACCATTTTAGTCTATAACTAGGCTTCAGAAATACTTTTACAGTGAAATCCCGGGACAGGCTGGCTTTTAAAAGGGTGCATTTTGATACACGTGATACTATAAGCTTATGAGGTCTATAGACAGAACAGAAACTGTCCACAGTATAAAGGGTAAACAGGGCAGATCTGAATGAATGGGAACACCAGGGGCAAAGTCTGTTAAGAATGTGGACTAATGTGCAACTCTCTCTCCCTCTCTTTCTCTCTGGGAAAGCATTAAGTTACAAGATTCTAGATACTGTGCTTTCGAGGCATTTGTTAGTGGATGACAGAATTCTTATCCTGTTTATCTGAATGTATTAAATGCATAATGTTTAAAAGCGTGTTATTGCCAGTTAGTAGGTAGTGGTATTGCCATTTTTTCCTGCAAAAATTAAAAAGTAAAAACAAATGACTTTTCTGATCTAACAAAACTCCTTTTGTCAATTAAAAACATTCTGCATTCTTGAAAAACAAGTTGGTCGTGATTCACCTGTCTCCTCCTACTCGAAGCCCCTCCCACTTCCACCACAGACACTAGACTGCATAGAGCAGACTTTTAGTGATGAGGACGTCTACTTATTTATTTCCGTGAATCGGTTCTTCTGAACAGTTCGTTTTATATAATTAATTTAGAACGATTCAGTGGTTCAACCCTAGCGCGTGGCATAGCTACATGCTCCAAACTGTTTTGAACAAACGTGTTGTTTATAAAGGTGTGTTCAGTGTGTCTCAGTTTACTTTGTAGCAACCATGATTGAGCTCATGAAAGTCAATTAGAATCTGCTACATTTTCAATTAGGAGTCGGTGCTGTTAACCCCCATCAATCCGAATCGGACATGTCCGAATGAATCGATTATAGGTTCAAAATGTCTGCGATTTGGTTGACTCGGGGATGCAATTGAATTTGTTCAGACAGACCCACCTGTTGCTGATCTTCAGTATAAAACAAAATAAATGATTCCACTCTACACTTAAAGAAAGGATCTCTCAAAGAAGTTGTCTACAATATGTTGATTAATAGGGGCGTGCCATTGTGTAAGTTGGTCGAAACTCACCTTAAACTCCACCGACAGCTGAGGCGTGTAATCGAGCGTCCAGAGCGCCCTCACTAGCGACGCCAGCTTCTCCGTCACCTCCCCCCTGACCTCCTCGCTCTTCAACACCCCGTTGATCCTCCGCTCATATAATTCACATTTATACTGCTCAAGACCCAGATACTCTGCCAGAAGTTCCGTGTTACTCAGGCACTGCACCACGGCGTTCATGAAACAGGTGTTTCCGTGATTCTTCAGACCCTGAACTCCCGGAGTTTTCTCGCCGTAGCACCAGGACAGTCTTTCTTTCACAGATCCATAAGATGATGCGGGTGCAACTGTCTTCCTCGTCGAGTTCTCTCTGTAATTCCCAGAGTTGTGGGCGCTCAGAGTGTCCCCAAACCCCCCATCATCATCCTCCCCCGCGTCCGGCTGGTCCGCGTCCCCCAAGTGTGCTAAAGTGCCCAAAGTTTTGACAATCCTGCTCATAAAATTTCCAAGCGATTTCAACGATTTCCTTCTGAACATCTTCTGGGACTTGTGCGTCTTGTTCTTGCGCTTGGTTGATTTGGCTTTGATTGCTTGTTTCCTGGTTTCCCTCGGCGTATCCATGTTTAGTCTGTTGTTTCACCCAAACCGATCAGAAGTCAGTAAGAGAAACAAGTGCACTACGGTGTGAAGACACGGCGTCCTGTGCGTCTCGAAATTCTTCATCACTAAACCATCACGACGATGAAAAACAGACTCTAAAAGCACCGGTGTCGGCGCCGAGGCTCATGATGACTAACGCGGTCGCGACATTCCCTATCGCTGAACTCAGCTGCGCTAGTTTCGCTTTATCCATGACGCTTACGCACCTGAAATGACACTGGGCATAACTCCATTCAGTCACAACTCTTGTTCTTTACACCACACCTACATGCGTGCTTATGTGTGGATGCCCATTACTGGCTGTTTTCTCCGCTCTCTTTCTCTGGCTTCTGGCTGGAGTATGCGTCTGAATGGTGGATACACGGCTTTCTACCCTCCCACTATGAATCTTATTAGCCTGGTTTACTTTGAACATGTATTGGGAGAAGTGGACGTGACCAATGAATAGCCCGAAGACGGAAGTCCATCTACCTGTATTTACCTGCTTCATCGCTGCTCAACTATATCCTCTCCAAACACAAACATTGCTGTATAGCCTACTCCGTATTTAAAGTCCCCCTGTAGATATTTTTATCCCTTAAATTGAATCTTTAAACACCAAAATTACATATTTAAACGTTTTTCCTGTAAAAAAAAAAAATGTTATGAAGAATATGTCTTCATGCCTTAAATAGCTGGAATGTAACTCTACATACTTGCTTCAGTATTTAACATTTAATTTAACTAGCACAATCACAATTTAACTTGCCCGTGCAAAATCAGTTTTTGTGTGTGTTTTTAGTAATTGTTGGTTTGGTGTGTTTGAGTGCCCATTAAACAGCAAAAGTTCAGTGACATTTTTATTTGTGCATGGTAGAAAGCAAATACTGATTCTAACAAAATACAAATATGGAAAATTGAACTACATTCAGGGAACAGGCTACACAGTGAACTCCGCAGAGAAAACACGCTTGAGCAAACAGTTTGTGAATAGGCTACAAATGATGGCCGTGAAAGAGACTGTGAATGCATTGAATATGATATGTTTAGTTGGTGAATAGCATAGATGGGCTACTATTAAACAGTAGCGATAACGTTAAGCACACCAGAATTAAATATAATATTCAGAAGTAACAGCAAAGCTGATTTACAGGTTCAGTTAACATCCACAAGTGAATAAGCCCGACGATTCAGGGAGCAGCGACACAGTGAACTCCGAAAAAACGTTACGCTTGAGCAAACAGTTTGTGAATAGGCTACTACAAATGATGGCCAAGAATAAAATATAATATTCAGAAGTAAACAGTGTAACTGACTTAATGTTTAGCTGACAGAGTGTTTATGTCAGAATGTTTATTTTTTAAACCACAACCTAGTGCTTCTTTTACCGATATATTTACCGATATCTTTTGTATTTCTAATCCAAACAACCTCAAACTTGGCACTGCACTTACTCGTGCCCGTAGCAAGACAACTGTCAAGTTTGAAATCCATTGGACTTACGGTTTGAGAGATATGCGAATAACAGACACAGACTTTCTGTCTGAAAGACGTTCCTGTAATTTATAGATGGATAGATAGATATTTAACAATAATATTGATCTGCCTGTATTGACACTATTATATGAAAAATGAACTGAGCTAGACGATGACATCACGGTTTTCTCCAGAGCTGCTATATATAAATTAACTAAATTAATTTAACTTTCTTTATATACAACAAAAATGAAACATCATTTAACTTAGGCTACTTAAGCTGGACTGTGAGGCTATTTTCTTCTGGAACTTTGTTGCATTATTTTCCTGTTATCTCTGTAAAGCTGCTTTTAAACAATCTGTATTGTAAAAAAGCCCTATATAAATAAATGTGACTTGACTTAACTATAGTGGTAATATGCTAATTACCCCCGCCTCCACTCACTCACCCCAGCTCAGAGATCCACTCGGTCAACTTGAGAAAAACTGCACAATGGTATCAATCTTTACAACATCGGACACATAACGTTAATTATTATAATTAGCCTTTTGCTTGACTATGTTATCAAACAGCTAATAATGTGTTGCTTATGTTACACAAACCATGTTTCCGTTTGCCATCTTGGAGTCAGACCGCTGCCTCGCTATATGGCTTAATCTACCCGATTTTTCAAATCAACAGAAAAATATACCAGGATAACCTGGCTTCTCTTGAGAATCCCTTGCTTCACAGCAAAGTTAATGATTATGCTAAAGCCCTCCGGCATGTTGACGTGATTGATTACAAGGTAGTTTGTGACGTAAGAAACTCCAGCAATTTCAAAATGTGTTTTTGAGACTGTTTTAGGTTCACTGCAGTTTTAAAGAGAAAATCAGCAATCGTGTTGACTCATGAATTTGCTCATGGTTTGTCTTAAAGCATATTAAAAACACAGCATAGACATAAAAACAACATTAAAAACTTGATTTTCACACTTTAAAGTTAATGTTTACATTCCGATTAAGTCTTTCTTAAAGCGTTCATCGGATGCAAAATTCACTTTTATATGGTGTTTGCATATAAATGTGTCTTTGCAGTGTGTGGACACAACCACCATACAATGAAAAGCCATTCACCCCTTTTTTTTAATCCTCAAAAAGTCTAAACACTCAATAATCAAGCCATTTGGATTTTCTGAGCAAAATGACATCATATTGCTCATGCTCCGACCATGACTGCTGACGGACTGTCCCGTATTAGCATATTTCCGCCCTCAGCCATTTGTATACTGTCCACCAAGGCAGGTTGCCAAGGCAGCACTGTCTTGTGTCGACACACGGCCCATGGAAGAGAGGGGTGGAGTGAGCAGTTGCTCATTATCATTTAAAGAGACATGCACCGAAACGGGTCGCTGTGAACAGAGCTGTTTTTAAGATGGTAAAAGGGTGTTGTTTTACACAACCATTGAGGAATTTTAACCAAAGTATGTTACAAACTGTACATGAAGACCCTAAAGAATCATACCAACTTGTGGAAAATGGGCATCCGATGACCCCTTTAAAAAAAAAAAATGGTCCACAGCTATTGGAATATTCTTGTATAGATTACACGTAACCACATTAAGCTGAATCAACACTCTCTTTAAAACGATTCTGCTGAAGTTTTCGACAATATTTTAACTAACCCAAACATTTTCATTACCTTGAATGATGAATGGCAATACGAAGGTCACATGATTTATACAAATAACAGTTCCTTGTTCCAAAAGTGTATCATCATTAGCTTGACTTTTCACAACTGTGTGTATATTATATCATCCATAATGACCTTTATTTGGACATACTCATATATTCAGATTTCCTGAAACTGGAATAATTTTGGTCATGTAAATGTAGATGACAATACATATTCCAAGGTTCATGTGTTCATTTAGTCATTAAAAATAAAATACATACTCTTGTGTGTGAGTAAACTAGTTACTCTCAATCAAGGGGCCAAGATGACTTAAATGATTTAAAATAAGACATTCCAGCATTAAAATATATCAAATCAACTAAAAATAGAAATGTTTCTTATTTTAATTCACCTCCTTAACAGCTTGCTTTTTTTGAAGAAAAAGAGGAATAAGAAGTACCAGGGAGCCTACTGTCATGTCATGTCATGTAAATTAATACAATCATAAAACTCCATGGGCATTTTTATAATTAATATTTTCTAGTAATATCAAGCTCTAAAATATTGAAGATTTTTTTTTTTTAAATTGCAATACAAATTAAAAAAAGTAAAAGGCCTTGGAGTAAAAAAGCTTGGTCAGAAAAAGAATAAACTCAGCACAGGATTTTACAGACTTCATCTAATCTAACACCAACATTTATGATCCTAGTCTTATCAGACACACCGTACATGTTTCTCCTTTGATAGGCATCTTTATTATCAGACACCTTACCTGCAAGACAGATAAATAATGTTATATGATTACTGAGAACAATTGCGATTGGACCGCCCACTGACTTTGCTACTTTATTTCTTTTTATCAACAACAACAACAAGGTCACTGGATAGTCTGATCCGCGCCGTCTGTAGTGTGGGCTATACCAATGAACTGTCACAATGTAAAGCATGGCATAATATTCACTTGTAGATACTGAAGATTCTGATATGTATCTTCAGTTACTAATTAGATCTCAACTAAATTGCTTTTGAAACCTCATCCGAAACTACTTTTATTGCCAAAGCATGCAAGTTAGCAGAGCACCCCTCATCTCCCTCCAAAAAAAATCCTATCTGACTGAATATGGTTGAATATCCTTACTGTTAGGGGTTAACATATTCATTATTTAGACTTCTTCAGGTGAGAGGAAATTTGGGACAGGCACATCCAAATGCTGGGTTCATGCCTTGCTGTACTTCTCCAAACCTCCCCCGCCAGCTCTCTGGAGATTCTCAGGTGATATATTAGCTGACAGTGCAGTTCACAAAAAGTCCTCAGAAACTGGGGCTCTAAGCTGCTTTATTTCAATAAAATGACTGGAGTTTGATGTTTAATGGTACCTTTAAATCTCATTAGAATTCATAGCCTAATTTGTTCTACAATTATTTGCAAGAAAAAGGAGTGGAAGGTACCATTTGTCTTTTTGGATATCTATGACATTAAAATACTTTATTATACAATAATGTTTTCTCGCAGATTATGGTGACAAATGAATTTGTAATATTATGTTTAAATATAGTAACTGAAATCCAAAGGGCCTGCATTTGCTCTTAAAAAAATATCACAGCAAATTTAATATCTATTCTGTTGGGTTTTAAATCTTTATAATATGTGCAAGGCAAATGTATATTTCTCAAATAATCATCATATCTGAACTGCATTAGATGATCTTATTGACTGTTAAGGGTTCTATGAGGGTTGTGGGTATCTCCACCTTAGGACAGCTCCATCGGCACTGGTGCTGACAATATATCTGCTGTTGGGACAGATCCTCACATTTGTGATGCTTCCACTGTGCCCGATGCCAACGTGGGTCACTTCGCCATCAGAATAGAGCCAGAGCTTCAGTAGTTTGTCATCTCCACCTAAAAGAGAGGTTTAACATTAAACTGCAGAAAGCAGCATGAATACGCACTAAAAACAGGAATGTTAGATTAGCACCTTATCGACTCAAACTGTGAAACTCATTTAAAAATAACTGCTGGGATCAGTTTGAATTCTGTTTGGATCACTTGAATTCTGCAAGTGTTTGGCGAGCAGACATTTATCCAACTGTTTTGCGAATGATGCTTTTCTGCAGCGTTATAAATACCTCTGTTTATATTGTTATTGTGCCACCTGTTGTTACTGTTACATCCGCCATATGACAGAAGAATGACTCGGTGAAAATACTGTAACTCAGCATGTGAAAATATACTGAAGGTACCTACCAGTCACAAAATATTTTCCCTCCTCAGAAATGTGCATGCCATTTATAGCTCCGGACAAGGAGCCCTCAAGCTCTCGGATTGCAGAACCATCATACACCTCCCAGTAGCCAATCTGTTCAACGGTTAAAGATTGCATGTAAGATCTCTTATCCTGGTCTAAATGGTTTAATGGTGGTATAACAAACAAATAAATAAGATTGTTGATTAACTAAATAAAATATCACAACGATGGCTGATCAATTTGATTGAATAACAATTAAAAGTATGAAAAAATAGAGAAAGACAAAGTAATTTCTCAGCATGCAAAATCAAGATGTAATTTGTTATAGTGCAACTTCTTTCACTTCTTTGTCTTGCGCTGTTGCATCTGAACCTGTACTCAACACATAAAGCTAATTTCAGTAGGCCACTTATTGCATTTCAGCAGTAATGGGGATGTTCACTTTTGTGATATGGCTTCGCTTTTTTTTTTGATAATTGGATTTTTCATTTAAAAATGGAACAAATAAATGAAATAAATTCTGACTCTGAATGATTTTCTTTTATTAAAACTTCCTGTCAAAATGAATCAAACTTCATACTTATGAGGGTGTTCAAAACATATTTAAAAAAAAGAAAAGAAAAAAGATTTATGACAGAACAATTCTATCAAGTTTTAAAAGGTAATAGCACAGCAGACAGAGAAGGTCTGGTACGCCTCATTGAGATGGATCTGTCCCAGCAGGCTTTGCGCCAGCACTGGGTATCCGGCATGACCCCAGCATTGTGTCCTTTCAAGTACTGTACCTACTGTGCTGGTTTTGGCTGCGTTTGGACAACAATGGAGTCACATTTGTGTTTGTTTGGCTACAGTCTGGAGTATTATTAATTACTGCTATTTTAACAGAACACATTTGTTCTTTATCCAGCATATTAATCAAAATGTTATACGCTCTCCTTTAGTACCATTGTTGATAATAAATTAAGCTACTTGCAAATAATATAAGGTCCTTAAATAAAACATAACACCATCATGATGTAAATGTTTTACTTTTACCCCCCACTCCACAGATGGAATATGAATGAAAGCACGGAGGATGGCAATCTTTCCTTTGCTTCTGTGTGATGGACGTATGTACACAGCCGGCCATACGTATTCTAATAAGCTCTTTAAATGGACACTGATGCTGTGCCCTAAACTAGCAGATGGACTATTTGGCACAGAGTAGAATGAGCGGATCATACTACAGTACATCCACAGGAGAATAGGAGAGCTTTCTGTCAGCTAGTTGTTGTGCACACAGTATCTATCTCTGATTTTTTTCTACTCTCTCCCCTATCCATCCATCTCTCTCTCTCTCTCTCTCTCTCTCTCTCTCTCTCTCTCTCTCTCTCTCTCTCTCTCCACATTTCTCTCAAACACAAGCCAATACATCAGTCTAGATCAGTCTAGTCTTGTACCTTTCTGTCAGTGCCACTGGTGATGATCTGGTATTCCTCAGGGTGGTAACATACAACACTGAACAGGGTGTTGGACAAGACCATTTGATTCCTGACGAACCTCCTTAATGGGAAATCAGAAGAACCCAGACAGATAAATTTAAAGATGACATCAAATAGAATGTTTTTTTTTCACAAATCAGTACTCTGAATATTTGGTTCATGTGAAGGTGTATGATTTAAAGGGACAGGTCACCCAAAAACGAAAATTCTGTCATCAATTACTCACTCTCATGTCTATTCACCCAAATATCGTATGCCTCAAAACGTTCATAATCAGTCAAATAAATCCATATGAATCGAGTGGTTTAATCCAAGTCTTCTGAAGAGACACAATCACTTTAAATTAAGATGAACAGATTTAATTTAGGCTTTTATTCACATATAAACACTGATCAGCGAACATACATAGAGCACTCAAAAATGGCAAATGGAAGCTCAACTGTATTTCCTTTAGCTTTGGATGAATAGACTTTCAATAGAGGGACAGAAATTAAAAATTAAAAAGACATTAAAAATATATTCAATAGACCTTAGTCACCATATTAAATTTAACGCAGATGAAAACAAGGCTGTGAGGGATAGATGTACAGTCTTTACAATGGCACGCACTGTATAAAGGTCTGAAATAAAACTGAATAAAACTGTTTTGCGGAGTTTTTGCCTACTGAAATTTGTTGTTTTTTTCCGCAAAGACATTCCGTCAGCTGAACAACTGGTATATTATTAAACAACAGTACAATCCATTGAACGCACTGTATTGTATCCCTCATAGCCTTTTCATTCCTGCCAAAAATTAAATATGGCACTACCTTGACTAAGGTCTATGGTGTTCCGAAGATTAATGAAAAGCTTATGGGTTTGGAACGTCATCAACGATGATGGTGAGTAACTGACAACACAATTTTCATTTCTGGATGAACTAACCCTTTAACTTTTCAACTAGTGCTGTCAAAAAAAACAAAAACAAAAAACAACCCAAGCCTCTTAAGAACTCTTAAGTCTCCTTTACCACAATCTTTATGATGCTCTTAAATTTATTAATTGATATACACGTTTTTAGTTTAAGATCTTTTTGCAAATTATTCCATGCCCAGGGTGCATATGAAAATGCAGTTTTTCCCAGATCTGTCAAAACCCTGGGTACATTAAAAAGCAACCACTTGGAGGAGCATAGCTGGTAACTAGCAGCATTGAGACAGAGAAGGGTACAGAGGTAAGCTGGAAGTTTACCTAGCATGGCTTTATATATAAAAATATACCAGTGCTGTTTTCTGCGGGTGGAAAGTGATGTCCAACCCAGCAGATCATAAAGAATGCAATGGTGAGTGAGGGACTTTGCATTTGTAATAAAACGTAGAGATGCATGATACACTGAATCAAGGCTCCGTAAGATGGAGGAGGCTGCGTGCATATAAAATATTTCACCATAATTAATCACAGACAGAAAAGTAGCTTCCACAAGTTTTTTTTGGCATTGAAAGTAAAGCTAGATTTATTTCTAAAATAAAAGCCAATCTTCACTTTGAGCTTCCTAACTAGATTAGCAATATGTACATTAAATAAAAGTTTGTCGTCTATCTATATACCCAAGTACTTGTACGTGGGTACCCTTTCAATGGGTTTACCATCAGACGTAAAAATGCTAAGATCATCAAGCAACTGTAGGCGAGCTTTTGAGAAGACCGTGAACTTCGTTTTCTGAGGATTTAAAACCAATTTTAAATTGAGCAGAGCAGTTCGTAATGACTGAAATGCAGTCTGAAGCTCTTGCACAGCCTGTGCTATGGAAGGAGCATATGTATAAATGAGAGTGTCATCAGTATAGAAGTGTATTTTTGCTTGAACGTCCTTACCTAAATCATTTATAAAAATAGAGAACAGAATAGGTCCCAAAATAGGCCCCTGGGGGACCCCTTTAGATATCTCAAGAAACTCAGATTTGTGGCCCTCTGCATGGACTGCATGAACATGGATATATATCTGTGTGTGTATATACAGTATACTGTACACACACATACACACACACACACACACACACACACACACACACACACACACACACACACACACACTCACATATATATATACAGGTCCTTCTCAAAAAATTAGCATATTGTGATAAAGTTCATTATTTTCCATAATGTAATGATAAAAATGAAACTTTCATATATTTTAGATTCATTGCACACCAACTGAAATATTTCAGGTCTTTTATTGTTTTAATAATGATGATTTTGGCATACAGCTCATGAAAACCCAAAATTCCTATCTCAAAAAATTAGCATATCATGAAAAGGGTCTCTAAACGAGCTATTTACCTAATCATCTGAATCAACTGATTAACTCTAAACACCTGCAAAAGATTCCTGAGGCTTTTAAAAACTCCCAGCCTGTTTCATTACTCAAAACCGCAATTATGGGTAAGACTGCCGACCTGACTGCTGTCCAGAAGGACATCATTGACACCCTCAAGCAAGAGGGTAAGACACAGAAAGAAATTTCTGAACAAATAGGCTGTCCCCAGAGTGCTGTATCAAGGCACCTCAGTGGGAAGTCTGTGGGAAGGAAAAATGTGGCAAAAAACGCTGCACAACGAGAAGAGGTGACCGGACCCTGAGGAAGATTGTGGAGAAGGACCGATTCCAGACCTTGGGGGACCTGCGGAAGCAGTGGACTGAGTCTGGAGTAGAAACATCCAGAGCCACCGTGCACAGGCGTGTGCAGGAAATGGGCTACAGGTGCCGCATTCCCCAGGTCAAGCCACTTTTGAACCAGAAACAGCAGCAGAAGCGCCTGACCTGGGCTACAGATAAGCAGCACTGGAGTACCCACAGTCAGTGATGGTCTGGGGTGCCATGACAGCTGCTGGTGTTGGTCCACTGTGTTTTATCAAGGGCAGGGTCAATGCAGCTAGCTATCAGGAGATTTTGGAGCACTTCATGCTTCCATCTGCTGAAAAGCTTTATGGAGATGAAGATTTCATTTTTCAGCATGACCTGGCACCTGCTCACAGTGCCAAAACCACTGGTAAATGGTTTACTGACCATGGTATTACTGTGCTCAATTGGCCTGCCAACTCTCCTGACCTGAACCCCATAGAGAATCTGTGGGATATTGTGAAGAGAAAGTTGAGAGACGCAAGACCCAACACTCTGGATGAGCTTAAGGCCACTATCGAAGCATCCTGGGCCTCCATAACACCTCAGCAGTGCCACAGGCTGATTGCCTCCATGCCACGCCGCAATTTCTTTCTGTGTCTTACCCTCTTGCTTGAGGGTGTCAATGATGGCCTTCTGGACAGCAGTCAGGTCGGCAGTCTTACCCATGATTGAGGTTTTGAGTAATGAAACAGGCTGGGAGTTTTTAAAAGCCTCAGGAATCTTTTGCAGGTGTTTAGAGTTAATTAGTTGATTCAGATGATTAGGTTAATAGCTCGTTTAGAGAACCTTTTCATGATATGCAAATTTTTTGAGATAGGAATTTTGGGTTTTCATGAGCTGTATGCCAAAATCATCAGTATTAAAACAATAAAAGACCTGAAATATTTCAGTTGGTGTGCAATGAATCTAAAATATATGAAAGTTTCATTTTTATCATTACATTATGGAAAATAATTAACTTTATCACAATATGCTAATTTTTTTAGAAGGACCTGTATATCATAAAAACAACAACATTTTATGTTAGATAAAATTAATCGTGATTAATCGATTTAACAGCACTATTTTAAACACATGGCAAGCTTGTGCATAGATTAATAACATGAGGGCAAAACCTCTCACTCAGTATGTCTAGATTAAATATCTATGATCTCATGCTCTTCAAACTTACACCAGGTCCCAGATGATGCAGGCTCCATCAGAGCTGGCCGTCACACACTCCTTGTCATTACTCTTGATCTTAATACAGTTAACTGTGGCTTTGTGCTCCTTCATGGTCTCAATGAGTCGATAGGATTTCTGGGATATCTCCCAGACTCGCACCTTCATTACAGAGAGATGGCAAGGTTTACATTACATTTATTCTGCATTTATTGTAAGGATGTTTTAGATTACAAACAACCAAAACATCTCTACTTATTATTACATGGCTCTGTAAAATAGATACTGTAGTATAATTAAAGCTAAACTGTGTATTTATTGTTTCCCAAGAAAACTAGTTTCCTACATACACTACTGTTCAAAACTTTGGAGTCTTAAAGGTTTTTTTATGTTTTTGAAAGAAGGCTCCTATGCTCACCAAGGCTGCGTTTATTTATCAAAAACTATTTTAATACATTTTAAAATTGTTTCGCTTCACTCCGCAGCCCTTTTTTCCCCTCAAAACAGAAATTAATTGAATCTTAAAATAATATTTCACAAAAATGTATTTGTTATTATGAATTAGGTAAGTAGCAATGAACTAAGTGGGTTAAAGGGTTAGTTCACCCCAAAATGAAAATGATGTCATCAATTACTCACCATCATATCGTTCCAAACCCATAAGACCTTCGTTCATCTTTGGAACACAAATGAAGATATTTTTGATGAAATACGAGAGCTTTCTAACCGCTCCATAGACAGCAAAGGTCATTGCAACTTTCAAGGCCCAGAAAGGTAGTAAAGGCATTGTTAAAATAGTCCATGTGAATACAGTGGTTCAAATTTTATGTTATGAAGTGACGAGAATATTTTGGTGTGCAAAAAAACGAAAATAACGACAACAATTTCTTCTCTTCTGTGTCAGATCTCCTACGCTTTTCGCGTAGTAAACACAATACAGTGCTTCGGGGTTCTACGCCAGAATGCCGACTAATTATTGTCCGATGCTGTTTTGGTGAGCACCACGACACATGCGTGTGATGCTGATGCAGGAGCTGGCCAATGGTGAGCCGGCGTTCTGACGTAGAACCCGGAAGCGCTGTACTCTGTTTACTACGCGAATAGCGTAGGAGATCTGTCACAGAAGAGAATAAATTGTTGAATAAAGTTATTATTTTTGTTTGTTTTTTTGCGCACAAAAAGTATTGCCGTTGCTTCATAACATTACATTGGAACCACTGTAGTCACATGGGCTATTTTAAAGATGTCTTTACTACCTTTCAGGGCCTTGAAAGTTACAATGACATTGCTAATTAATGACAGAATTTTCATTTTTGGGTGAACTAACCCTTTAATGTCATTTGTTTAATCTAAAACATGAGCACAGCTCTCAAGAGTGAGTTTATGATGTGTATCTGATGTGCTGTACCTGTCCTTCTCCCCCTCCACTGACAATCCACTTGCAGTCATTGGTTGCTGCTATGGCAGTCACTCCCATACTGTGGGCATTATGAATTATCAGCCTCAGCTTCCCGGTCTCTGGAGTGAACACACGAATCTTCCCATCGTTCCAAGCTGTCAAAACAGTTATCGAATAAAGAAAGCTGTAACTGCATTGTACTGAACTCCAAACGTGTTAAATGAGTCAATTAATTAGTATGTTTGTGCATAATTCAAACTTTTTTTATTATTAAATACTGATAAAAAGTAAACCCTGTGAATTAATTATTGGAGTTTAGTGACTAGTATTCTAGTGTACTGCAAAAACTGTAAATAAGTAAAGTAAATAATCCAATAAATCATATTCAAATAAACAAATAAAAAAATAAATATTTACTAACCATTATCAATAGCAATACCAAGTAGTATCGTGTTTTGTCTGTGTCTTTAGTTAAGATACAGCTTGTACACTCCTGGGTTAAAGAAATGGCTAAACACTGAGCTTTTAATTGTCTTAACCACAAATTATTGGTCAAGAAATTAGCAAAATGCCATTGCGGTCTCAGAAAAACATCAAAGACAGAATGAAGTTTTTGGCAGAATATAAGTTTGATTCAGTGTGAATCAGCAGAGTTGTGTGGAGTGATGAATCACAATGAAACAAAGGTTGCATGGTGATGATCCAGAGGGTGTCTTCGAAAATCTGGTGAGAAGCATAATAATAAATGCATCTCTGTTCTCTACCACAGTGAAGCATGAAGGAAGAGTTGTCATTGTGTGGGGTGGGGAGCCTTTTTAGCTGCTGGTATTGGTGAGCTCAATCACTGTGAAAAGTCATTTAATGCTTTGGAGTACAGGAGAATATTGCAGAATGGCTGGCTTCCCACAAATGGCAAGTTATCTAAAGAAGAATGATCAGATGTTATTTTTCAACAAGACAATGCTCCTGCCCAAATTTCAAAGACAACCAATATGTGGCTTGACAACAAGTCTATCAGGCTCATGTTTTGGCCAGGTCAGAGTCCAGATTGAAGCCAATAGTGAATATTTGGTCTCACAAATGAACTCAAACGAAGTAGGAGACATTTTTCAACTACTCATGAACTGTTTGAAGCCATCCACATTGAGTGGAACAACACGGAGGCCTTGTCCACACTAAAGCGTTTTTGTCTGAAAACGCATCTTTTTCTCTCAGTTTTGGCATTCTGTCCACACTGAGACGGGTTAAGCAACAAAAACGAAGCTTTTTGAAAATGCTCTCCAAAGTGGATACATTTGAAAACGCTGTTGTTGCGTTGTAGTGTGGACTGTGAAAACGGAGGTATTTAAAAACAGTGACGTAAGTTTGGTCATGTGACACATATTGAACCCATAGATATTCATGTTTATACCAGTATTGTGCCTGTTATGTGCTATTCACTTTTACACAGTTGCTAAAAATATGTTACTTTGCACACTCTTCATATCACAGTCCTGCAAAGATGACAGAAAATTCACTCGCATTTTCTGTCATGCGGCAAAACAAGAGACCAGTTGCGTTTTAGACCAAACATAAAATGGTGAGTGTGACCTGCACGCATTGGTGAATGGTGAGATCATTTAGAGTTGTCTGATGTTTCAGTGTGGATGAGAAACTTTTGGAAAATGCTTGAAAACGCTAATGTGGACGGAGAGCGTTTTGAAACGAAAACTTTTCAAATCAATCCAGATTAATGTAGACGTATAGTTGTGCAAATCTTGCTAATTTCCTGACCAGTGATTTGTGATTAAAATGGTTAAGACCATTTAAATACCACTACATATTTAGCCATTTTTGGCTTGGCCACTTTTTTTTTTTTTTTTTTTTTTGCCAAGGAGCGTACAAAAAGTGTTTCAAATGGAAAATACATCAACATAGAAAAGCATTGCTATGCTCCTCAAACCATTTCAACAGGTCATCCTGTATGAGACTGACCACTGAAGATGCTCCGGCCATCTTGCATAAAGCCCAGAGCGTTGCATGTTATGTTGGGCACTATGATACGCAGAAGTTCCTTGGAGGACTCCGCATGCCACACTCTTATATCATTCTGTGAACAGGTGGCAAAGAGCTCGGACGTCCCACTGTTGAGAGTAATAGAGAGGATTTGCACAAATAGATGGACGTCAACGAATTTTACTTAGGCCACCGATACAAAGCTAATGTCTCCCTCTGGCGGCAGAAGAGAGGTGTTCATATGTATTACTCACAAAGGAAAGGCCACATCCTTTACAGAACTGTTATGATTTGTAGCAATGAGCTCTGGTTTGAAGTCAGCATAGCTTAAACTGTAGATTTGTGCTGCATCTGTCCCGACGAAAAACTGATGCCCGTCTCCACGCAGGGCCACCGACGTCACCCCTCCCTCCAACTGAACACTCCTGTCACAAATCATATAGTTAACCATAATTAGTGGTTGAATGAGAGGAAGGCAGATAGAAACAATAAATAATAACAAATGAGGAAAACAAAGAGTACAAAAGAAAAGAAAAAAACTGAGAAGAGGAAAGAAGAGAAAACCAAGGTTGTTACAGACTTTATGGTTTTGAAATTCCCTCCTGAGCACAAAGTCAACATCCCATCTCCTGATCCAACTAAAATATCACCGGTCTTCAAGACTTTAAGAGTGTTCACTCCCTGCGACAACAAGACAAAGCATTTTAAAATATCATCATTTTTTTTGTTCGAACTAGTTGTTGAGCTTGTTTTTTGCGTCTCTGTTTAATCGTGTTTCTTGGACTGTGTAGTGCAATAAATAATAGCAGTAGTCAAAGAGATAATAAAACAGTCAAAGAGAAATTCAATTTTTACAGTGCATTACTTTGAAAACAATTCACATAACGTGCATCAGTGCATTTTTTTCAGAAGTCATGCATCTAATGTATAAACAGGCACCTTCAAAAACAATAATTCTTAGCTGCTCGCTGTGCTCGAAAAATCAAAATTAGTAGGTTCACCTTGCTGAACTTTTGTTTTACAGGTCCACAGCTGTTGAGCAACCTAGTCTTCAGGTTCACTTTCAGAATATCCCCACTTGTAGTTCCACAGTAGAAATAATTATCATCATTTGGGATCTGCAAGGCAGAAAAACACTTTACGTTTAGTTATGTTTTATATACCAGTTTTAGCCATACAAAAAACTTTGAAAACCACCTTTGGAATGAGTAGGTAAACAAGAAGAAGAGAGAACAAGAACCGGCAGTAGCCGTGATTCTCACTCACCTCCAGGCATTTGACAATTCTCTTAAGCTGTCCAGTCTGACATTCTGTGGGCCGGATCTTTCTGTTGGGTAAATCCAGCTCCCACACACGTAGAGTTCCACTTGGGGGAAAAAAACACAACAAACAAACAAACAAACATGAAAACACTTTAAATTAACATGTGCAGAAAGCGATAAGCACTTTTTTTTTCCACACACACACTATATCAATCTGTAGTATATATAGTGCTCAACTGATTTCTGACTACAGAATATTATATAAATATATAAATTACATGTGGAAAAGGCATGTTAGACTCTTCACCAAATAATACGCTTACTTGTATCTTTTGCTTTGGTGTGCCAGTATAGGAACTATTAGTTTGCATTTCAAATGTTCATTTTGGTTTTAATTTTAATAATCAAATAAGATTTTTGTATGCACAACAATCTCATCAGGGCCGGCCCGTGGCATAGGCAGTATAGGCAAATGCTAAGGGCGCCAGTGCCTTATACCCTAGGGGGGGCGCCAGAGCCGCGTAAGGAACTTTCCGCTTTTATTGTACTTCATTAACAGTTTCACTGCAACGAGTGGAGCAATTACATAAGCCTGCCAGTGGCGCAAAAAGTGGGTATACCGGTATGTGTAGCGGAGTAGGCGCCCTCATAAGATTTCATCATAGAATTTTGACAGGGGACCCCCCTCCAATAATATCGCGAGCGGGCGCGGGCGCCGTGAGCGCTGAGCGAACAGGCACTAGTAGTGAGTTGTCGTCGAAAAAGATGGATAAAGCAAAAAAGCGGCCGGGGGCTAAAATAGAAATAGCCCATTCGTTTTGTTTTGTTTTGTTTTGCTTAATCGGCGGCGCTGGGTTAGTGCTGGTGTAACGCATTGGTCAAAAAAAAAAGTCAGCGTTAGCTTTTTTCTGACACCGCATGAAAAGCGTAGATCAGCGGCCCATTGGTTGTTTTCTTGATTGACACTGGGCTGGCCCAATCACATCTTTAATGTGAAGTATAGAAAAATACTCTTTCTATTAGTATAGAAATTAGTACAAAACTTATGAAAGTTTCCTTTATTTTTCAGTGCATTGTTTTACAATATATGAGTATTATCATGGGATTAATATTATAACTATTATTATGTAATGTAGACAGACACTAACTAAAAGAGGTTTGAATTTTTCTTTGTTTAATTTGAACACTGAATATGGGTTGGAGCTTTTAATTTTGAACTCTCAAAGTGCACCAGATTGATGAATTTAACATTAAAATGCACAAAATTTTTATCTACTACAAGATACATGGTCAGATAAAATGTATTTGTACAATGCAACTATGTAGGATGATTGAAATATCCTTGAACGTTCTTTGTAGCATTGGTATCAATCTCGCCTAGGGCAACCAAAGGGCTTGAGCCGGCCCTGAATCTCATGATTTAATGTGAAATTAAGTGTGTGTGTGTACCAACATTATTATTTTTAATGTTTTTGAAAGAAGTCTCTTATGCTTATCAAGCCTGGATTTATTTGAAAAAATACAGAAGAAAACAGTAATATTGTGAAATATTATTACAATTTAAAATAATGGTTGTCTATTTTAATATACTTTAAAATATAATTTGTTTCTGTGGTGCAAAGCTGAATTTTCATCAGCCATTACTCCAGTCTTCAGGCACATGATCTTCAGAAATCATTCAAATATGCTGATTTATTATCAATGTTGGAAACAAAAGTGCTGCTTAATATTTTTTAATAACCTATTATACTTTTTTCAGGATTCTTTGATGAATAAAAAGTAAAAAAAAACAGCATTTATTTGAAATAGAAATCTTTTGTAAAAATATACACTACCATTCAAAAGTTTAGGGTCAGTAATTTTTTTCTTTCTTTTTTTGAAAGAAATTAATACTTTTATTCAGTAAGGATTTGTTAAATGTATAGTAAAGATTTATATTGTTAGAAAAGATTTCTATTTTAAATAAATGCTGCTCTTTTTAACTTTTTATTCATCAATGAATCCTGAAAAAAAGTATCACAGGTTCCAAAAACAATATCAAGCAGCACAACTGTTTCCAACATTGATAATAACTGAGTATCAAATCAGCATATCAAAATGATTTCTGAAGGATCATGTGACTGAAGACTGGTGTAATGGCTGATGAAAATCCAGTTTTGCATCAGAAATAAATTAGGCTATATTTTAAAGTATATTAAAATAGAAAACCATTGTTTTAAATTGTAATATTATTTCACAAATTTTTTCTGTATTTTTGATTAAATAAATGCAGACTTAAAGGGCATAAGAAACATTAAAAATGTTTCATATAGGCCAATATGAATTATATGATCGTTCAGAAATCATTTAATGTGAGATTAAGTGTGCATCATTATACTAAAAAGGTCTCACAAAATTGGACTTACCTTCCAGCAGAGACAAAGATTTCATCGTTCAGGTTGGTGAACTCTATGGTGAAGCAGTGACCAGCACTCTGTGCTGAAGCAGGACTGCCACATATAGCCTCCTTACTCTCGATGTTCCACACCACGATACTAAAACCATAACGTAAACATGCTAAGAAAGGACTTTCTAATGTACATCTAGATTAATTAATATAAAATAAATATATATATATTATACTGCCTCATTAAAACACACAAAGAGAGGTGAGAAACCAAACCGAAATATGCAATGGAAAAATCTATTTAAGATTACTGCAATAGAAAGTTTACCTGGCATCATCCTGTCCACCCAGAGATACCAGATACTTGTCATTAGGGGAGAAGCTAAGATCTTCAACTTTAGCTTTATGGAGCACAAGACGAGCATAAATCTCCTTCTTCTCATAGTCCCAGATAATAACATCAGCCTGTAGTGAGAAATAAGAATCAATGGACTAAGTTACTTAGGGAGCCCTGTCTTCCAGTAAAACAAAGCATCTGCCAGTATATATGATGTTATTAAGCCGTGTATAAATTGTGTGTTCCTACTTTTATTGCTCCAGCTCACCTTAAAGCCCATGAAAGTGACCTGTCCAGATGCAATATAGCGCCCACTTTTAGACACAGAAATGCAAGAGACGTTGTTCGTGTGGCCATGAAGGAAATCCTGTTTTCCACTTCTCAGACTTTTAATAATAACAGTGCAGCCAAGAGGATAAATAATATGTTCTCTGTCTGGATGCACTTTGAGTCCAGAAAACACATGCCCTGTATAAACAATGTAGATGCTTTGATACCGTTGAATTACTTTCATCTTAGCAACCGAGAGTATTGTTTAAATTTTAAAGACCAAACAATCAAATGAGAGATTGTTCACAGTTCACCTTACCATTAAACCCAATAACAGCCACTAATGCGAGCTGAGGTACTTCTTGCTTGTCTTCTGCCATCGTTTATATAACTTGCAGCTTTGTATGTGTGTTGAAAAGGCTGCTGGCTTCGGGAGCCAAACACACGTATCTAGGCAACAGTGGCACGCTGTGTTTGGACTCGTTGCTCAGTAGCATAAAGAGAGTTGTGAGAGTTCATTTCAAATGAATCGATTCAGTGAAGTCAACTCTCTTTACGCTAACTGTTCAGATTAAAGAGCAACTCATATTTCCTGACGTAGAGTGTTGCAGCGTTTTTTAGTTATTAATTAGGATGCCTAAATAATTTAAGCGATATGGTTTTGTCGGATCATGAGTCATTTACATTAACTGTCGGCCACTGTAGGCGGGAGGGAGGCCAAGTACAGTTTTTTCTCTTTTTTTCCAGTCTATGGTTTTTAGTTGTGTTCGACATGAAGCGGCGCTGAGGAGACCGATCGGTGTGTATTACATCAAAGTACCGCGAGAGCGATTCGAAAGCATACGGAGTCGAAGATCAGCAAAATCTGCGCTGAACCGATTCTTATGTCCGAAATGCCTCGAATGAATTCCCGCGTCTCGACACAAGATGGCGTCCACGACAGATCAATACGGATGTAAGTTCCTTTTTAATTGATTGATTTAAATTGTTTAATTCAGGTTTATTTGATAGATTTCAACATAGTTTTGAAAACTCAATTAGCCAAGTTTCAAATGACTACCGCAGGGACAGACGAAGATGTGGATAAGCTTATTCGCCTTAGGGCAGAGAAGGATTACATGTTTTCTGGCAAAAGAAATGCAGCCCGACTTGGATGGGAGTAAGTCTATCTTTATTACAATATGGTTTAGTCACTGCAATCAGTTTATTACAACAATAACTGTAGGTGATTATCAAATAATTAGCCTAGATTTGTTTTATTAGTCTCTCTCTCTCTCTCTCTCTCTCTCTCTCTCTCTCTCTCTCTCTCTCTCTCTCTCTCTCTCTCTCTCTCGATCGAAGTGGGAGTAACGTTACAACTGCTCATTTCAGCTATTGATATATAAATGGCAATTTTACTTCTATAACACATAACAGAGCACACAGTACTGTATGGGAAAGAATAGTTTGTGTTATGGAAAGATTTTATATGTGTTTTGCGGATATGTTTTCAAACGTAGGCAATGCTGTTTTTTTATAAAGTTAACCTAAATGCCATTTAACTGGAGCTTACATTGTAGATGGATATTTTTCAACAAATTAGCACAAACTAATTTTTTCTTTTCTTTTATTTTTTCTTTAACTTTTATCATTCTTTAAGGTGTGAATATATGAATGGTGAAATGTTTGTTTTTCAGAACAATTCTTAAAGAGATGGGTCTTGCTGATAAAGTCACCACAGCAAGGGCTCGGAAGAAGTGGAAAAACCTTACAAAAAAGTTTAAGGTTTGTCTTTTGCATTAGTATCAAACATAAAACTGCAAATCATGCATTGTTTTATTTTAGTAATTTTTGTACTTCTTCCAAGGCCAAAACCATAATCAGTATTAGGCATACTCATGACATGCAGTTTAATAGTTGTTAAATAGATTTTGTGCATGTAAAGTTGTGTCATGTCAGGTTTGATGTAGACAGTATAGGCTATATTTATGAAAAACCCACACAATTCTTATTGACTGCTGTTCATGGTGATTTTTCTATTTTGGAGCAGACACTAGTCACAGTGTTATTTCATTACATGAGGTCTGAGATGAGTCACTCATATCATTGTCCAAAATATTTGTAGGAACTGAAGCAGTCACCATCAAGTGTGGAGACCAAGTCAGGGGACACAGTTGCAAGAAACTGGAAATGGTTTGAGCTGATGAATGAAGCAATTGGTTGGAGGCTATCTCTGATTTCTTCAGCATCCCCAAATTATTGTTCCACTGAGCTGCTCGAAACAGATGAGAGCGACCCAGGGTTTAGCCCCTTACCACCAACAAGGCAGCATAAGGATCCAGTTTTGGAGTTCCTGGAGAGAGAGGCAGAGAGGTCTGAGGCCAGGGAGAGGAGAGCAGAGGAAAGAGAGGAAAAGTTACTAAACCTGCTGGAGAGAATTGTTGATAAGATGTAAATGTGTAAAAGAAAAAAAAAATACCTTGGCCAGGGTGTTGTTTTCATATTCTTATTGTTGCAAGTGATAGAACTTAAATTTTGGTTAACAGTTGACTAGTTCATAAGTTATATTATACTTTACTCAATACATTGGTGGTTCTGTCATTGCATTTGTAAAATATAGATGCATTTTGTTTGTGTATTCTTTGCAAATAAGTTTCTTTAATAGTTTGTAATAGGGGACTGGTTGATTAGTTCATTAATATTAAAGTGTTAGTTCTCTTGAAAATAAAATAAAAATTCTGTCATCATTTACCCACCTTCATGTCATTCCAAAACAGTCGACTTTTGTTCGTCTTTGGAGCCAAAATTATCCATCCATTGAAAGTCTAATCAAACATTTCAAGCTTCAAATTGTACGTGAACAATTGTAAATGTAAATCAAACATGGTAAATAAAAGCACACGTTTTTTAACATGTTAAAGGGATTTAAATGAATCACCCAGGATGAATTTCTTCTGCTGAACATAAAAGAAGATATTTTGAAAAATGTCGGTATGCAAAAGGTTGATGGACCCCACGATTTGCATATTTTTCCCCCCATATTATGGAAGTCAATGGGGCAATCAACTGTTTGGTTATGGACATTCTTCTAAAATATCTTCTCGCCAGAAGATGGCACCCACAGCTCAATCATCCATCCATTTACCAAAGCGCTGGTCCAATGTGACTACAGGGTAATATCATACAGGTATAAATTCCTTTTTAATTGATTATTTTTTTATGATTGACAATTTATTGTTTTTTCAGAACATTTAAACACACACACACATATCCATCTGAAAAAAGAAGCAGTGCTCATACAACAACTTTTTAATTGATTATTAATTTTTTAAATTATGGTTTATACATGCTAGTTTCCATGATAAATCTTTTTATCGCTACTGGAGCTGCCAGTTTGCTAAGTTTTAAGTGATTATTAAACATCAAGCACAAACTGCAAAAGCGACAGCTCGTCTTCATTGATTCCTTTAAGTGGACTATTAATAGGGAATAGTGAATGAGAGTATGGCGATTTCGAACATTACCATGAATGTGATTACTGGCTGATACCTATGGCTGATACCTACCTGTGGCCGATTGATTGGAGCATTCCTTTTACTCAATACTTAATTTATAGGTTCACAAAAAGATGCTGGATAAATCATTCCAGCCATAGCTGAAGTCTACAGCAACTTTTCAGGACAGTGGACCATTAGGGCCAAAGTTGCCCACCTTATTCATTGCGTCAAATATGTTACTTTGCACACAAATTTGGTTCAGTTTTGGTTTGCAATCTTTTACCCAGAATAAAACCTGCTCTTGAGAAAAGTTAGCCATGTAGCCTATAAGTTCCTCCTTGAACTTCCAGAGTTTGCTCAAACTCAAACATACAGTATGGGTAGCCATTGTAACTAGCTTTGTGCTACAGACCTCAGTATTTTATTCCACTCACACACATTGCTTTTTATATCCACTTTATTTACTGCTGCCATGATTCAATTTCAGTTGCATCTATTTGGTGTAAAAGTTCTCTTTTCATTTACAACATTGTAGGTTTTAATGTTTATTAAAATTCAACACACTGCTGTTTGAATACTGTCTTTTAAAACTAGTTATTCCAGAAATGCAGAGTGCAGGACTACAAATATGAAAAATAATATAAGGCACACGATAAAAAAAAAGTCTTTGAAAATGTAAATAAATAACATTGTGGGAATTTGAATCTTAAATTATATTTACAATTTATTTCTGTTCATACTGCAGTAGCGCAACAATGTACATGTACAGTATTCCTTTACTGTGACTGCACCACTTAATCTTAATTGTCCATAGTTTTGTCTCAAAGCATGATGTCATTTTGCCAGTGTGACCTTTGATATATGTGGACACATTCCTCCACAGCGCTCCTACAGTCTTCAGTGTGAAAGCAGCGGTGGAACAGACAGTGAATGCTGGATACCCCACACTTCTAGAGACTGGATCTTGAAGCTTCTCCTGCAGAGTGGTGGACTCTCAAATGTATCGCAGCGTTCAGAATAGCCAGCTGTTAGATCACCCTGCAGGTAGAGAGCATGGCCGCCATCGCCACCTAGGATAGACCACAAGTGAAGGTAAAGGAGTTTATACACAACATTTCCTCTATACTAAGGAAGACACTGTTTTTTCTCAGTAATGTTGACACAAAGGCCGCGTTCCAGCATGTTTGCAGGTGAAATGTGCACACAGGGATTGCAAATATGGAGCCTGTGAGGCAGCCACGTTGTTTATGATAACAATAGGGGATAACTGACATGAAATATGTATTCTGAAAGAAACTTTTCCTTTACACTTGCTTAATGTTGCTCACCAATAAAAAGTGTCTCATCATCTCCTGCCATGAATTTGAATGTTGACAATGTGCAGAAGGAAGAAGACTTGTATCTTTGGTCCTGAGAGGCCGCAGTGAGACCCAAATAAGTGTTTATTCGAGAGCTAGCAGAGAGAGTTTGATCACTTTTGTCAGACATTCCAGAGATCTGCAGCACTGTACGCTGGTACCGTTCCATTCCAGGTCGTAGCTGAAAAATGTATTTGCAATTAGGAATTAATTAATTAAATAAATAAATTATTCTGTTATCGACTACCGCAAATCATATTCTGGTCCATACAATGTGACATCAAGTACAATTTAAAGCACAACAAATCAATTAAATCGGATGGCAAATGGAGACTTACTCACAGTGAAAACAAAGCACTCTTCTGTGCCAAAGAAATTAAAACCCTTTTCATCACAATTCTTGTGCGCCCAATCAGAAGACAAGAAAGCTCCACAAACCTGCGATGACATGAACAAAATAACGTAAATGTAACACAATATTGAGATTTCAGCATTTCTGTAAGATTTTGTACAGCTACATTTTAAAACAATATGGTTCTTTAAAGGTTCTGTTCACGTAGTAATAGTTCCTTTTCGAGGGAACTCGCGATGCGTCGATGACGCTTTGGGAACGCCCCTGCGTGAATGCGTCTGAAGCACTAAGTCCAACCAAGGGGGTAATCCATCAGCCGGAAACTGAAGCCTCCCGGGGGCCGCCATTGTAGCAGAACTTCACCTGCTGTTAGCATTCCATTGACTCCCATTCATTTTGGTGTCACTTTGACAGCGAATAACTTTACATCTGAGGCGTCCAAAGACTTCATTTGTCCATTATTTATTTCTAAAGAAACATGGCAATGTATAAAAGGCTCCATTACTTTGTATCTTACGTTATGGCCCCGTATAAGGCGTTTTTGTAAAAATAGGCTAACGATTGTGTCATAACCACGCGACTTTCTGTCGCACAATAGAGAAATTACCGTATAGACAGGAGGAGAAGCTCGCAGGCAATATTTTACTCTCTATGAGGCAATCGGGGGGGACATAGAGGCATAAAGTCAAGGGAGAAGCCCATAGATAGAGAGTCCATAAAAGCCACTGGACAAAATATTTCAACAACGTTTTTGAGGAATTAGGTGATTCAGATTTGTCTTGGCACAGCTACAAGAAGATTTACAACTGTCAGACTGTCGTCAAGCTCAGTTTGAGCCTGCGCAGTACGCTCAGCCATCAGGGAATGCTCTATTCGGGCTTCAGTTTTCTCCGTTGAAATCAATGGGGTCGCTGTGTCCATTTCTTTTACTGTCAATGAGTCCAACACTAAGCCCTAAGGTCTTCATCGAAGTGGACACTTGTTGAAAGTGCACTTAGCGGAGTAAAGTGCGCAAGGGCCCGAAGCTGTGAAGATCAGAATTGGGACAGTTTTGCACACGTCACTATCTACGTCACTTCTGTTTGTAATGAAGCCCTTACTTTCAAATAACAAACTTGTCTGCTCATGTTATGGCCATGTTAACTTATCCCTGGCTAGAGGCATTTCTGTGCCCCGTGAATAGCCTGTCATTCTCGATAAAAGCAGTTTGTTGCCATCAAGTAATACATTTATTTGTATAGCGCTTTTCATAGTAGGTTACGTCAACAGCAGTTACAGCCCCATTGTTTAGCTCTTCGAAACGTCACGACACTACAAGGATTCTGGGTAATAGCCCATAGCAAAGTGAGGTCTGATGCGCACTTGCGAAAGGGGTGCATTAAGTGCTCTGATGTTCACCCCTCGAGAACACCATTAGAGGATCTGGACACCCTACGGTCTTGCACCCCTTAGCGAGAACGCGCATTTGAGGGACATAAGGGTGGAAGTGTGGATATTGGGACTGGGCCTGAGCGTCACGGGCGGGTGACGCCACGATCCGGAAAGGATAAAAGCTTATCGGTTTAGAACCGCGTTAGCTTCTGTGCCTTAAGCAAGCGCTCTATGTGAATCTGTCTCTGTCTACTTATTGTTGTTTGTCCTCAAGCATATATATTTATGTATTAGAAAGGAGAATGGCGAGCAAACAGCTTTGAATCGTGTGTTTGTCCCTGTCCTCGCTTCATTACGAGTGGGGACCAGGCATGCCGCGCACGCCCTGAAAAGTGAAGCCAAAGCGTCTCGATCGCCCCCCGGTGACCGGTCCTAGTATAGGTCATAAACCCCGCCTCCCCATGTTATTCAACGGGACGTGAGACCAACTAAACAATTAAATTACACTTCACATATCTCATGATTGACAGCTGTGATTGACAGGTTCTCTGAGCAAAGTAGTCACTGAAGCACCAACTGACTTTTTTTCGGGATCTTTGGAGGACTGAGGAGATTGGAGCTTTAAATTTAATATCTAAATTTCTATAATTGACAAAAATGTTGTATTGCGAGTCATTGACGCCTGCCGACCGGCAACGGTACATTGCAAAATTAACTGCAATAGGTTATGATTGCCCTTATTTAATTAAAAACTGGGTCAATGACCCAACCAAATCGCCGGAGGTGTCGTTTCCACACATATTTTGTTATCTGGTTGAATCTCCAGGTAAGACATCACGGTAGCTGTAGCGGTAACATTAGCCTATAACTCAATCAACTTTCGTATATGTTGCATACTATAACTCCATAAAACCTTGTCACTTACCAATTGTACGTATGCTTCACTCCAAACTATTAATCCTTTTGTAAAACGGTGATCAGTAGTACCAAGTTGCCGAGGGACTGTGCTGACAGTTATCCCTAACTCACAGACTGCAGTCTGTATTGAGTGTAGACCTCTGCACTTTCTTTTCTCTCAAGGCATCGACAACACCGCTGACACAGGTAAATACACGTGCTAAAAGACCACGCCGAAAATACACACACACATTCTGGTCCCGCTTCGGATGCCACGATGCCATCAAGCGGTATCTCTGGTCGTAATCAGTCCTTCACTGATCAATCAGCGTTCATTAGCAGAATGCTAGCGTGTAATGGGCAACAACAACTCAACCTGTAAGAAATCGAAAGGACATAAGTAATCTTTAATTCAACTTTCGACCTATAACCCATGTTGAACTACAATCAAATCTGAGATTTCTCAACGGCAATCGGGTGAAAGAGACAAATTTAGCCGTCTAGCTCCATAGACTCCCATTCATTTTGCACTCAGGGGGATCGCCCCCCAGTGGAACTCTGGTGGAACTACAACCAAAATTCGGTACAATACGCTTATTTCACGCAGCTGTTATTTTGAAATCGAAAGCGAGGCTCCGGTGGGAAGAACCCCGGAAGTACAGATAAACAACAATGCCTTGGACTACCAACCTGAAGCTGCTGCCGCGATTTACACTATTGGATGTTAATATCCAATATAGGATATGTAGATATAGTTCGTTCCTGCATATTTTTTTACTTTCTGAAAAAAAAAAATTATAAATGAATTTCACTGTATATAGTCTAAAGTATGAAAGAAATGTATGTACATTTTTAGAATAACTAATTTCTACATTAAACACAACAATACGCCATCGCATTCGCAACTCTCCTATGATTAAAGGCGACACTTCCGGTTTACTTCCCACCGGAGCCTCGCTTTCGATTTCAAAATAACGGCTGCGTGAAATAAGCCTATAGGGCTTAATAGGGAGTGAACAGGCTCTCCGTAGACGGGCTCTGGCGGGGCGTTGATTTCGCGGCTTTACTTCCTGCTCACTACTGCGCAGGTCTGGTCCCGAAATCACAACTGCGCAGACTCAAGTCCCAAGATGTCAGCGCCATATCGGGACAATGGCGGCTTCACTTCTCGCCAATGGAAGAGAGAGAAGGGGCGTCATCCATCTTTTTTTAATGTCTATGGTGGGGACACACGCGATTCATGTGTTGTTTGTTTGGGAGTGGAGCATACACGGTCAGCTCTAGTAAATTGGGGCTGACAGTGTTCATTCATAAGTCCCCGACGTGTAACATATGTACTATCGAGAGTTTTAGATCTCGAGGGAAGAAAGGTAATAAAGATTATTTGGCTCGGATCTCGCGTTTGCCGAAGCAGCGCGTAGATTACGGGTCTGCAATAAAGATTCTGTGACTCGATCTCGGATCTCGCGTGTGCCGAGTATGGAAGGCCAAGAGTGCCAAAAACATGTGAATTTTAACGCGTATTTAACCTCCACTGTAACTGATTTCCCCACACAAATGTTAATGCTTTGATGATAAAGCTAGAATGTCCACTAATGTGTTTATTTACAAAAAGGCATGAGTGGAGAAAAACAAGGCAATTTTATTTTTTTCTAAATTTCCATAAAACTGCAATTTAAATATATTATTTCTATAGGTTATACAAAAAAAAGACTAAATAAATAGGCTGAATAAGCTGATCTATAGCATGTAAACTGGTGGTAGCCTAGTCTATGAAAGGTACACCCCTCTAAGCTCACAGAAATGGTTAGACCCAAGACCGACCTGTTCAAACTTATTTTTAAAGCGTGAAATACGCGCTGATATGTCACGCGTATTTCACATGCATTTCACGTGTGAAATACGTGTTAAATACGCGTGAAATACGCGCTGATTATGTCACGCGTGAAATTCAGGTGTTTTTGGCCGTCTTGGCCTTCGATATTGGATCTCGCGTGTGCCGAGGCAGCGCGTACATTACGGGTTTGCAATGAGAGAATCGGGTTTTTACAGCCGTTACTTCATTGTTCCGAAAAAGGATGGGGGGTTGTGTCCTATATTAGATCTCAGTTGAATCATGCAGTCAAGAAATTCAAGTTCAAAATGCTGACATTCAAACAGATCGTGACTCAAATCAGATCCGAGGACTGGTTTGTCACGATAGATCTAAAAGACGCATACTTCCATGTCTCCATTCTCCCTCAGCACAGGGAGTTCCTGAGGTTTTCTTTCGGGGGCAAAGAATACCCATATCAGGTACTTCCATTCGGTCTAGCTCTTTCACCCCACACATTCACAAAGGGCGTAGATGCTGCTCTGGCCCCGCCCAGGCTGCAGGGCATATGCAATCTGAACTACTTTGACGACTGGCTGATTCTGGCAGAATCAGAGCAGTTAGCGGTTCGGCATTGAGATGTCGTCCTCGCTCACATGAAGAAATTGGGGTTGAGACTCAATACCAAGAAGAGTGTGCTTTCTCCATTACAGAGAACCACTTTCCTTGGTGTGGTATGGGATTCAGTCACAATGCGAGCCGTCCTATCACCCGCTTGTGTAGTTGCTATCCTTACAACCACGAGAGAGCTAAAGCTAGGCCAGTCACGCACTGTGAAACAGTTCGAGAGACTGTTAGGCCTCATGGCAGCAGCGTTCAATGTGATATCCTTTGGCCTCCTGTACATGAGACCTTTGCAGTGGTGGCTCAGGACTAGAGGGTTCTCCCCGAGGGGAAACCCACTCCGTAGGATCAAGATCACGCGGCGGTGTCTCCGCGCCTTGGTTATATGGAGGACACATTGGTTCCTGTCCCAGGGTCCGGTGTTGGGAGCTCTTTGCCATCGAGTTGCGATCTCGACAGATGCTTCCCTCACCGGCTGGGGAGCGGTAATGGAAGGCCGCTAAGCTCAGGGTCTGTGGAGGAGTCATCATCTCTCTTGGCACATAAATTGCCTGGAGATGATGGCCGTCTTTAATGCGTTGAGAGATTTCCTCCCAGACCTGAGGGGCCATCATGTGCTTGACCGGTCAGACAGCACATCGGTGGTCTCCTATATAAATCATCAAGGGGATCTGCATTCACGTCCACTATGCAAAGTGACACACCAGATTCTCTTGTGGTCCCTAGGGAAGCTGCTCTCCTGAGAGCAGTTTATTTTCCAGGGCATCAGAATGTAGGAGCAGACATCCTGTTGAGGCAGGGGCTGAGGCCCGGGGAATGGAGGCTCCACACCAAGGTGGTGGAACACATTTGGGGGGTTTATGGCTAGGCACAAGTGGGTCGGTTCGCGTCTCAGGATACGACGCACTGTCCACTTTGGTTCTCCTTCACACACCCAGTTCCCTAGGGGCTGGACGTTGTGGTATAGACATGGCCGAGGCTACGTCTGTACGTCTTTCCCTGTTTACTCTGCTCCCAGGAGTTCTGGAGGAGGTCCACCGGGACAGAATAATTCTACTTCTAGTAGAACCGTACTGGCCGAGCTGACTCGTTCTCGGACCTGGTGTCTCTCCTCGACGGCTCTCCCTCTGAGATTCCAGTCAGGAGGGACCTTCGGTCTCAAGTGGAAGGGGTGACCCTTCACCCCAGCCCAGAGATATGGAACCTGTGGGTTTGGCCTCTAAGGGGGCCCAACTTATTGACTTTGGTCTCTCAACTGAGGCTGTGGAGACCATACTTCTCTCCAGAGCTCCCTCCACGAGGAAACTGTATGTATAGTGATGGGTTTTCACTTCATATTGCGGATCTCGGACAGTGGGTCCCAGTTTACTGCCCGATTGGTACAGTGCTGGAGTTACTGTGGGTTCGTTTTTCCGCAGGGTTATCCCCTTCCACACTGAAGGTGTACGTGGTGGCCTTAGTGCCTACCATGTCCCTTTTTTGGGGACCTTTGGTCGTTTCCTCCGTGGGGCTTTTAGACCAGGATAGGAGTATGACGGCTTAGAAGCCTTATTATATAAGTAGATATCCCTGTAAGCTAGCGCGGTTCTAAACCGGATGTGCTTTTATCCTTTCCTGGTTATGACGTCACCCGCCCGTGACGCTCACTCTCACCATTGGACTAGTTGACATAAGTGCTTCAGAAGCATTCACGCAGGGGCGTTCCCAAAGCCTCATCGACGCATCATCGTATTCCCTACTCAGGGAACTGGGTTACAGTCGTAACCTGAGACGTTCTATTTAGAAGCATATTGTCCTGAAGAACCTTTTATATATATATATATATATATATATATATATATATAAATCTGTAATGGCCAAAAAATCCTTTCAAAGCCACATAATTATTGATTTTCTGAAGCCTAACCATCCCTCTACACAGACTGTGCATGACCAGTGTTGGAGAAAGTTACTTTTAAAAGTAATGCATTAGGCTACTAATTGCGTTTCTCCCTAAAAAAAAGCAATTCCGTTGCATTACTTTTGAATTACTTTTTCTCACCTTGGTGGGCTTGCTGGTTTGTTTTTTTAACTTTTGTTGCAAATTCTATTTTCTATTTTTGCCAAATGTAAAGGCCCTTCCACAACAAAAGTGAAATGAATTAGCCTCAGGCTGAAAGAAATGCGAATTTGCGTCTGTACAGTAGAGGGCGCAGTTTAAAAAAAACTTTCAGTTCTGTCATTCTGAATTGAAGAAGAATAGGATGCAGGAGAAGAAAGTTCAACACGCTTACTTTAGCAATATGAATTTTAAAAAATGAAACCTAAATGTGATGTTTATCTAAAGTCATTTTTGCTTATTAGTAATGTTGAAGTTGATCATAGAAGGTCAGCAGCAAAGACATTGGTTAATAAAGTAAGATTAAATACATTAAGTCTATGATTCATTGAATATATTTAATTATTGCAGGTTTGCGCTACTTTACTAGTAACTTGAAAAAAAGATGTGATAACTTAATTCAGGTCACTTGTAATGCATTACCTCCAACATTGGTCATGACCAGTGTTGTGTGTAACGCGTTACAGTAACGTAGGCTAACTACTTTTTCGGGTAAAAAGTAGTGTAACGCGCTACTACTGAAAATTTGGTAACGAAACGTAGTTCCTTTTTCAATTCCGCACAACGTTACTTTTCCCAGGGACAGATTTGGCAGCGACACTGTCTCCTCAGCTGCGTGCTTGCAATAGTCAAGCTCCACAGAGGCTGGTAGCAGAGCAATCAATTCTGTTAATTACACTGCGCAAACCAAAAGTAATACTACCCACCGGATGAAGAAGGGTTGGCTCTCCACAGAACATAAAATATTCATTTAATTGTATTTTTCGCATTCGCATTTATGAGGAAAGAAACAATGTTATGGACGTAACAGTTCTTCGGACGTGACCGCTCTGAAAGCAGCACTAAAAGACTGCTTTAAAACTTTCACAGAGACCTCAAACAGGCATTTAAAACACCAAATATTAAGGATTGGCATATCAAGCAAAATAATATTCGATGATTGCTCGAAAATCGTACCTCCCCCCCCCCCCCACACACACACACATGCTTACCGTAAGACGGCGTTTGCTCAAATCCCGCTCCGATATTACATTTCTCTGTGTAGGCCTAGGTGTTGTAGCCTAGTCATTAAAGAAAACGATTTAGTTTCATATTTATGTTTAAATAAAATAATTTATTATTTAATTTCATCTATGTTGATTATATGAAAAGTGAAAAGCATGAGTAAGATCATAAGATGCGCAATCGGGAGACAAGTGGAGTGGGCAGACATGATTTTGACCACTTCATTAAGTTTGTTTTTGTAGAAAGCCTTTCTTTAAAGTGAATTTCGTTTTGTATTAATTGTATCTTAATTTTAATCAATGTTTCATCAACCAGTTGTCTGGATTTAATAAATAAGAAGTAAATATAGCAGGCAATATAATCAGGACTTCTCAGGAGCTCCGTGCCGGCGCGTGAACTGAGCTCGTCTTATAAATGAACCGAAACTCGGCATATAAGCTACTTGCCTCAAAGATCTGAGAAATATATAGAAAGCTTGAAATGTGTACTTTAAAACAAAACTATTAAAAACGAAAGAAAACAGACTACTCTCTAATCCGTATGAAATGTGCATTCCTCTCTGGCGCGTTCACTACTGTGAAGATCGCGAGTCAGCATCGTCAACTTTATCTTTGCAGCCGACACTGACAAAACACTTGTTTATTAATAAACAATTAAATGTCTCCTTGCTATATTTGACATATTCATAATAATTACTTTTGCCTTTTCTTTGTGACATTTTACATGAAGGCGTCACCACCGCTCAATAGTTAATATTGTTCTTTGGTGTTCAGTTTATACAGGTCTTTCAAATGTTATTTAAATAAAAATATATTATTTTCTATCTCAAATTCTCTCTTTTTTTCTTCTAGTTTTTCAATAAGTAGAGTTCATATTAGAATTTTATGTAGGCCTACACATAGGAATAGATATTGGGTTCTGCCCAAAGTCAAGCAACAAAAAAGTAACGAGTAACGTAAAAAGTTACTTTCCAAAGGGGGTAACTAAGTAAAGTAACGGATTACTTTTTTAAGAAGTAACGAGCAAACACTACTTTTTAAAAGTAACTTCCCCAACACTGGTCATGACACACTCTTAAAAGATACTTGATGTCCGTTTAAAAATGTCTATTCATTTGAACACTCAAACTGTAACTACTAATCATGTCTAATTTTCTCTTTTCTTTCTTTTTTATGTATGTGTAACAGCTCTGTTCACTGAAGGATACTTGTCTGCTCTTTTTCACTTAGCAAGTAAGTGACAAAGATATTGAATGTATGATCCACATCAATAGCTTTCAATTATTACTTGTGTTTATGAATAAGCATGCCCACTCACACAAACTTTAAAGCTATCACATTACTTCTTTTTTTTTTCACTTATCCTTTTAGCATTGTGAATGGCTCGCATGCTGTCCATTTACAATGGCTACCTTTGGCCTTCATAAACTTAATTAGATTTAAACTGCAACTCTGAACACATTTGTGTATTTCTACCTGACACTCTAAACTGACACTCAATAACATCAAAATGCACACATAACGATAGACGTAAAAACCTCATAGAGGATTGTGAAGACATTTCATTAGAACTTAATTACATTTATTTTGTGTTTTTTTGTGTGTGTGTTTTATTTATGTTTTTATACATTATTGTATTATTTGTACATTTTTAATTTATTATTATAAGACCAGATAGACAGAAGAAAAGAAACACTCATAATGTTAATAAATAATATATAAAATGAATAATATTAATGAACTATTATTAAAGAGGTTATTTGTAACACAGTTAAGGTTCTACTGTATATAGCACTTTCAAAGAATGGTTCTTTATGGAACCTTATAAAAAAGGTTCTATTTAGCACCATAAAGGCTTCTGCTATTGCTATAAGCTGAAGAATATTGTCTGGCTCTGTTTTGAACCATTTTTCTTAAAGCAGATGAATACAGACATACCTCTTCATCTGCAGTTTTCAAGAGTAAAACGGTTGGATCATGCCCCTCAACTTTGGAATAAAACCTATTTACAAAAAAATACATATTTCAAAGTTTATGCATTTGAAAAACAATATTTAATATCATTAAGTATTTTTATTGATATTTATAATAATTAATTATGATTAAATTAATGTTTTTATATTATTGGTCATGGGTTGTTTTAATGGATTTCAACCACTTGCTAAAAACAAAACAAAAAACTAAGAAACATTACAAAATGCAAAATATTAAGTCTAATAATTAGCCTAATATAACTATTATTTATATTGTTAATAATGATGATGATGATGATGATTGCAGTTTAAGTTATATATTTTTTTTAGTTTAAATGTATTTTAAGCATTTCTAAAAACATGATTTTATGTGATTAAACCATATTCTCAAATTATTTAAGGTTATTTTCATGGAATGATTCATGTGAGTGTGTCTGTGTAGAAATAACATACAAGGAAAGACTTCTGCCATGAACATTTGTACTGAATAGCTGCACAGGACTGAATAGAGCGACTCGCTCTGGAATCCAAGCCCAGACCACCCTCATCTCGGTTTCAGTCACTACAGAGGAGCTGAAGTTCCGGAAATCCATAGCTTGGTATGAACTAGGAGATAAAAATAGAGTTTCATATGTAATATGAATTCTGAAATTCTTAAAATATATATATTTTTATTGACCTCATAAACCCCTCACCTCTTATTGTGGATGTCCTTATGAATTAGTGCGTGCTTGTTGGCATTGAAAAGATAAGTTAGTTGGTTGCGTGTGGGCAGCTGTATTTTAAAAGCCCTCTGAAGCAGTGCGTCAATCGTACTGTGCCGTGCCACGTTCTCCACAAAACTCTTAATGTCTTGTCTGAAGTCATCGACGTGGGCCACTCGTGAGGACACAGAGACTTTGTAAATGCTGAGTAGAGCAAGAGCTACACGGTATAACACTTTGTAGCCCTCCATTAGGTAGACATCCAGAACTCTGATAGCGTATGTAAAAGGTAGATCGGCAAAGATCCACATGATCCAGTCAGAGTAGAACTCGAACAGGTTCTGGTGAGAGCTGGCTATTAGCTTCCGGATGCCTCTACAGTATTTATTGGCAAGGTCACCAAAGGTCATGCACGAAGCACGTGAAGTGAGGAAAGTCTGGTCAATGTAACGCTTTTTAGAGTCTGTGTAGGTCACCAGGGAACAAATACTGTGGAAACACTGGGCTTCATCCTCACTGAAGTGCAAGAGAAGGGACACCAGAGCGGACAGGATGGGACAGAAGGTGACATCAGGAAAATGGTGATTTATACAGATGAGAATTTTTTTCACTGAATTCAGACCTGCTTTATTTAGGCAGTATCTGGGGATTTCCCCATCCTCCATAAACTTTGGGAAAGGGTGTGTGCTTGTTTGAAATTCCCCAAAGAGCTTCCCAACTAGGGCATGATAAGTGTCCACATCAGTGTTGGTGGATGTGCTCTCGATGTTGTGGATGATGTGTTGGTAAGCCTTGGCTCTGAGAGTATGAGGCATGGACCAGAATCCTGTACGGCCCATTGCTTTGAGCTCATAACGGTCACTTGAGAGGATCTTCCGATAACGGATGGCCGCTTCTGGATCAATCTTTTCCCAGTCTACATACTGACCGTATTTCATCCTGGCAGAAGAGCTTATCTCCCAGTTATTTACCTCAGAAATGGTCATCATGGGTACACCCTTTAAACTTCCTTTATTTCCTGTTTAAATGAAGCATGATTCAGAATCTGCTTTGACAGAACTATCTTTGATATATTAAAGGTGCAATTGCTCAGAGCTAAAAAAAAAAAAAAAGCTACAGCACTGCGAATTTAATAATAGTAATATTATTGATGTTCCAATCCATATAGAAAATTCAACCCAAATGTAAATATGTTCAAAGATCAAAAATGACCTGGTAATTCATGTATTTTGCTGTAATTTTTACATTATGCGTCGTCATCTGACACTACAGAAATTTCTCATTTGAAATGTCTATGAGCATGTGTACTAATTATTTTAGCATTTAGTTGGATATTGCTTTAGGTTGGGACTTTGCATTAGGGATTCACAATATATTGATCATCATTACTTTTTAGATACTCATTAAATTATTAGTTTTTAACTAATTAATTCCACAAATCCCAAAATGAATATCTCCTTGTGCTTTATAGTAGTACAGTATATATAGTAAGTTGTGATGCCTAAATTCACTTTTTGAAAAATGTAGTAACTGATAAAGTATCATTACAATAATAATAAATCAAATGCTCCTTCTTTTCACCCGGATAATTTTTTAACCATATACGCATTATTTGGGGATATAAAGTTGGGCTAAAAGCTGCATTTCAGGGCTAAATTAATGGGAAATTAAATGAATTGTACACAGATGTGTTATATTTGTGATTATTTATGATTTTATCAATGCATTTGTGCTGTAAATGTAACATCAAGTGCTTTAAATGTAACTTTATTCTTCATTTTTTTAAAGGTAAAAAGATCTTACTTACGCACCTGTAAGATCCTTTTTGGCCCATTTGCTTGAGTGTCCTTTAGGTTTTTTGATTGGAGGCTTTGCAGTGATACATATCCCACTAGTGTTTCTTTTCCCATCCTCACGGTGTAGTGATCTTGCTCTTGGTCTGATAGCATTGCATCTGCTAAAATGACCTGGTCCCTCATCATCTGTGTCACAAGCATAAAAAGATCTTGAACGAGGTCTAATGTGGCTTCTGTCCTCGTCAGCCTCTCCCGTTGAGTGTTTTTCTTCGTCAGAGCTGTAAAGAGATTGAGAGCGTAGTCTGCCAGAATTTGTCCGGTCTGCAAACTGTGCATTACTGCCACTTGAAGTAACCTTTATCATGGCCTCACCAGTTCACATAACAAAGACTTTGAAAGGTAAGTTCACAGTAGGTTTGTTGTTCTCTTTGTAATGCCCTGAGACACCTGGGTTTTGTTCAAATGATGTCACAGTCAGGTGATCTGTTCAGGTGGTTGTAATACTACTGTATACACAGTGGAAAATGTCAGACGTCCTCTGTTATTTTTTGTCTTTAGCAATCAACTGTGAACACTTGAGTATAAACACTTAATAAAAGCTATATCACATAATACAATGATGTCTAATTTAATACAACATATAAATAAAGATACACTGTAATAACTAACTTTTTAATTTATTCTTATAAAAGTATTTAACATGTTTTTCCAGTCATATATTTTTGTGTAGCAGAAGCCATAACATCATTGTTATATGATCAAATGCATATTAATGTATGACAGAAATATGGTTAGAAATATTACATAACATCTTTTTCAAAACATATTTTTATTTATATTTATTTAAAAAAAAACATTTTGAGTACAGCTTTGACAATCATCAAGAGGCAGAAAGTTCTCAAAGGGTGTTATAACACCTTTATATGAAAGTAATTTGTGTTTGGAAACATAGAGGAAATCTTCTCCTCTTCTTGAAGTGTCACAGAATGTTGATACCAGAAACATTCTAATGAGCTCTTTTCCAGGAAATTCAAAAAGTCAGTGCTTCTTGTTTTCAACACACTGTTATTCATTCAAACATATGTATGTTTGGATGTGAAACAAATTGTTGAGGCTCAAAATGGGGGCTAATATCATTAAATAAGATGCTAAACCTGTTCTTTTTGTTAGAATGTTACAGGTTAACACACTTCGGTTAAGGTTTATCTTATTAACATTGTGCTGCTTCATATTAAAAGTGAGTGCACAGTCAGAGAACTCCACATAAATCAAATAAAATTTATTTAAATATCAAGTAAAATTCAGATACTTGAATTCAGATCTCCTATTTAAAAAAAGTTTCACTTTTATCAGGGAGATGCAGCAAAATTTGCTGTATCTCCCTGATAAAAGTGAACCTTTAAACTTTTTTTTTTTTAAATAAGAGTTTCAAAAGAGTTTTAACAATAAAGTGTGAATAGCTGGACAGAATAGTATAGCTACAGGTAACTGTGCCACCTCCTGAATTTAAAATAAATAAATTATTTACAATAACAGACACTTTAGAATAAGGTTGACAGGACACATTTTGTAAGATAAAAATGTTAGAATGCTCAAATACCCAATGCAATTGTCTAGATTAATCATTTAATTTAACAACTGACAGATCAGATGTCAGGGCAACAATTCTTCTCTCTCTTTTCTCTGCACTGACATGGGCTAGTTTTGCATAGGGGATTGATGTGGTGTAACAGCAGCAAGGCCAATGATATGTTCCAATTTTCAACCCTATATGGTCCACAATTATTTTAGTAGAAAAACGTTATGCCGTCATATTCTGGTTGTTTAAAGTGCCCCTATTATGGTTTATCGAATATTCCCTTTTATGCAGTGTGTAATATAGCTGTTTTGTGAATGTAAACGTTCTGCAAAGTTGTAAAGTCTAAAATGCACGATAAATAAAGATATTGTCTCCCAAAAGATCAAGTTCAACGCGGGATTCGCAAAATGCTTGCCCTTGAAAGATGGGTCAGTACCCAGTTTATTTGGACCAGCTTTCTCAGAATCACAACCTGAATGAATAATTATTGATGTATATATTTTCAACCGGGTGTTCAAAATACTTAATTTTGTGTTTTATATTGTGTAAGTTATGTAAGTAAAAACTCATCTTATTACTGTCATTACTGGTAATCAGCTGTGGGCCACCATTACCTAATTGTGTCTATTAATGCTGATCAGCTGACGTTCTTACTACTTTGAGTAAAGATAAAGGATGGAGCAAGATTTGTTTGGTACATCAGTCATTCACGTTAGTGCTTTGCTAATGTATGCACTGTTATTGATACAGTTCACGCATGTGCACCATAATAAATTAGAAATATACATATCGGTTTGTTGATGTGTATATCACTCTTGTTAATGCTGAGTGAGGAATTACAGTTGAAACATCTATAATGTACCTCAAACTGAGTAGCATATGAGAAACATCCTGATCGAGTCGTCCTTGCGATGGATGTTCGGTTTGAATGACTAGTTCTTCCAATGTTTCATCATCGGACTCGCGCTCAGATTGATATGGTAAACTCAATGTCATCGTTACTGTCTTTACAGTTCAATCGCTGAGCTGTAGGAAGCCTCCAGACAGAGCTGACGTTCAGTTATGGTAATAGGCGTGTAGCTTCCGACAGGCGCTGCACGCGGTAGACAAATCACAACAGACTGGCACAGACACATCTGGCCAATCAGAGCAGAGCAGGCTCTCGGAAAGGAGGGATTTAGAGAGACTGATTCATCCATCAACCGAGGTGTAGGCATTGCAGACCGGGGCTGAGATGGTGCTGGTGAGGACAATGGAGGAACTGAAGGGAAGGAGGAGCCAGTTGGAGCTAGAGGGGTGACGGCTCGAGGCTCAGCCGCAGACCCAGAAATCCCAGGTGGCGAAGACAATGCACCAAGGTGAAGCCAGAGGGATGAGGGAGTCCATGGTAGAGCCAAGAGAGTGGTGAGCCAAGGTGGAGGCGATAGGTCGGAGGGCTAAGGTGGAATCCGGGGCGTGGAGACTTGAGGGGGAGCCGAGGGATCCATGCCAATGCGGGGCTGATGACTAGGAAGCCCCTGGTGGATCCGTGCAGCATAGTGGATTCACTGGAGGAGCTGAGAAGCAGAAGGCAGCGATGACTTGGACAGTTAGAACTGGGCTTATTCAGCAATGACTTGGACATATCTAGACTGATATGATAATGGAACTAGACCGGACCAGCAGTGACCGAAATGCAGCAAAAGCCTCTTCATCCACATCACACAATAGATTTACCCAGCTCTGTTCAAATTCCTCAGCCACAGGAGGGTGGGTGGGTCACCAATTCAAGCCCACGAACTCTACTAAAATGCCCTCGATGACTGATGCTGCTGGCGCCACACACACCTGGATTGACTCTGGCTCGGGCTCCGGAATGAAGACTCGAAGAATCGCTCTGACTCGATCTTTGGGGCTCTGGCTCTTGCTCCGTAGCGGCTGGCTGAGCTCTGGGTCTGGAGTAGGGCTGGCGATGTCTTCATCCATAATGGAAACAGTACAGGGAGAGTCATTTTATACCAGCACCCACTCCACGGACTTGGCGAATGTCGCCTCAATGACCATGAAAAGGCAGACATGTCTTTGTGTGCTCCTTCAGGCTGGCCAGAAAAAAACAAACACACACAGGGAACAATATTGAAAATGCTTCAGGCATGTCAGATCTAAAAAGTCACTTGTGTGGTCCTCGATGGATCGATGCTCCTGCTCCACACAGAGCATTCGGACTGCTGGTATAACCATTTTTAAATTAAAAAGTATGGTCATGAGACAAACAGCAAACCACATGGTAGCTAACATGTAATCCTGCATAGAACAATACATAATTTCACTTAAAACAGGTTCTTATGCAAGTAATACTGTAACGAGGTTTAAGATTCAGGGAAGAAGGAGGTGGGAACCGGCGAAAAAAACATTTTAAATTTTCAAAATAAAACAAATACAAAAACAAAAGGAACCGCCAGCAGCCCCTCGCGGACGACTGCTGGCTACCAAAATAAAACAAATACAAACACAAAATAAGGAACCGCCAGCAGCCCGACGACTGCTGGCAACCCAAAACAGAAATAAAACACAACATAAAATTAGGCCTGTTCCTCTCTCGATCTTCACAGTCGTCACTCCTCCTTTATGCTTCCGCTCCTCCGTGAGAGATGCGAGACCGGTGCGTCTCACAGGTGTCATTAATTAACACTCACGCCACCGGCCTCGCGCCGTTCTCTCACGTCCCTCGGCCTCGTCCTGCTCGCCACAAATACTTGCCTGTAACCTTACAGAAAAGTTGTCTTCCTCCTAGTGCTGCTGCTTGTATTTTGTGTCTCAAAATGCATACCATGCTAGCTTTGCTTAAGTAGCCTACATTATTAACATCTTGCATCATATTCATACACAACTTGCAAAACACAAAACATTTGTGTTTACTACTGCTGCTGTTGAATATTGAAAATAAATATTCTCATGTTAGCTTGCTTATATTAATTATTCACTCATTGCATCATAAGCAACTTGTAAAACATCAAACATGATTTTGAACATGCACACACACACACACACACACACACACACACACACACACACACACACACACACACAAACACAAACAACTAACTAAGACTTTCAAAGATGATAATATACATAATAAGAATCACTGGTATCATCACTGGTTTTACAACTCTTTATTAATTTGTGAATATGCACACTATCAGCATTTATGAAAGAAATACGACCTGAGCTGAATTAAAACCTCAACTTTATTTTGCTAGTCACAAATCTAGATTTTTGAGAATGACCTCTATCAAATTCATTATTTTACATTATCAAGAACTAACACGTTTCAAATCATTTACAATGGCACATATGTTCAATAGTGGTCATAGCAATATGAAGTCACCTGTTAATTTAATTTGTTATTTTATATATCCCTCTTTCTTTTCTCTTCTCTCTCAAATCATCTCAAATGATTGTTTCAGATTTGAAGTACCGAATGAATTGTGTCTGTAGGAGGCCACCGTCTGACGTCATGCCCAAACAGGAACTAACATAACGCTATTTGTTGATGTGATTTTCTACAGAAACGCTGGTTATTACTGAAACAAAAGTGTCGCAATATGTCACAGGATTTCTGGTAAGCATTTTATATTGTTATCGTTTATTGACATCTGAGGTCTACAGGTCAGTACAGTAACTTAGAGTTCAGAAAACTCAATTTGCTGTTTAGTTCAGTGGATCTGTAACGTTAAGTTAGCAGCCACATCAATGGAGACTGAAAAAAGCTATTTTAATTTCCTTTATGCCTCATTATATCCTATGCTTTAGTTAATTACTATGTTTTTGTGTACATATGTGTGATTTTTTTTTTTACGCGGCGAAAAAAGAATAGCGTAGAAATGTTGCCAGGCTGGTTAGATGAGATCCATGTCACATGATTGTGTTGATGACACTCGTGATTAAATGATTAAATAACTGGCAACACACATTTTATGATCTGTTACTATCAGCGTAATGTCATAGGTGTAAAACTGTTTGACAAAACTGCAATTTTTGTTTTGTTTCCCGTTAATTAGGTTACAGAATTATGATGCAGCTTGTCGGATGGCTCAAGAAATTGCAGAACACATCCATGAAAGAAACAGACTGCAAAGAACTGGAGGAAATCCAGCCAAGGTAAAGACAGGGTTTCATTGTTCATAGGATGAAGTTGAGCACTCTGTGTCAGTGGTCTTTACGTTGGTATATCTCTCTTCTTGTGTGTCTATCCCTGCAGCTGAACATGACCCTGAGAGCATCATTACAGAAGCTCAAACAGAATATAGCACAGCTCAGGGACACGTTGAATCGAGCTGCTGCTCAAAGGCAGATGTATCCTTTCCAGTAGAATTCATACTAATTTCATGCACAAATCCTGAGAGTGGAATCCAAAGATTTGGAAAGACAATTTCAGTATATTGTTATATTTCACTCCAGAGGAAGAATATGAAATTTCAGCATTATACTCATATTTAGAATCTGTTCATTATGGTTTGTTTAGAGTTGGTTGTGTTTGTTTTGAAGATTTTTTAAATGAAAGTTAATCAAAAAAGGGTTCAACCCCATTTTCTCTGTGGAAGACAAAATGCAAATTTCACACTCATCCTTTCCAAACGGCAGTGCAAAGTAGCTCATCTTTTAAGCTCTAGAAAAGACTGAAAAAACAAACAAACGTAATATATTCCAAGGGTTTTGAAGTCATCTAACCCCGAACAGGCCAAACAGAATATATTATTTGCTGATTATCCTGCACTCCAGTGAGCTGGTATCTCAAGAACAGGATCAGTCCAATTACTGAACATGTTGTTCGTTTGAGCCTCTTCTTTTTAATGAACCAGTTGATATGGCTCATGAATCAAGTTCTTGAGTTTATCGCTTTATGATCCAGTCACAAAGGTTCTCAATCTTTGTTGTTGTTGTTTTAGAGGAGCTCATAGTGACCACATAACTGCAAAGAAATCTTCAAAATTTTCCTTTTGTGTTCCACAATATTAAGAATACAGGTTAGGTTTTATTTTCAATTGCTAACAAGCATCGTTCAATACTGAAGCCACTTTTTCACAACTCTTCGTACAGTCTGCATTACCAATATGAATCTTGGCCAAACAGTTAATCTCACCTCCAAAACTTACTCAGACCAACAAAAAACGTTATATATGCCTCAAAATAAGCTCGTTCCACCATAACGCTGCCAACAAATCTCATTCAGAAAACATGCGTGTCATTTATAACACACTGACCTAAAATCACTAACATCAGCGAGCATTACATAAATCATGAACTTTTATCTTTAAAGTTTGAATTATTATTTTTTTTAACATAAATCAGTATTTCATTATAGCAAAAGAATAAGATCTTTTCATTTTACTGACTGTATTACAGCATAAAGAATGAATGAGAAATGAAGCAATTGTTTTTTTATATATATTTACGTATAGTAATTTACTTACGAATAATAAAACAACAACATCAACAACAAAAAAAAAAAATCCTGAAGCAATAAAAAGAAAAAACAACAACCCCCCCCCCCCCCCCCCCCCCCCCCCCCCCCCCCCCGAAAAACAACACACCCCTGTGTCCGGAGGACTTTCTGTGTGGAGTTTGTATATTCTTTCCGTGTCGACTTTAGTTTCCTCAGGGTTTCCAAAGACATACAGGACAGGTGAATTGGAGGCTGTAAGTTTGCCTGTTGGTGAGAGTGTGAATATGAATGTGTGCGAGTGTGTCATTCCTGTGATGGACCGGCAATCTGTCCAGGGTGTTTTCCTGCCTATGACCCAAGATGCTGGGAAAGGCTCCAGTCTCCGCACAACCCTACAGGACAAGTGGTTTGAAAAATGTTAGAATAGATGGATGGATGGATGTACAGTTCTGCAAGGGTTCTTGTCCTCCCTCTCTCTTCTTTCCCCACCGATGTGTCTTCCTTGAACCATGTTTCCAAACAAAATCATTCTGAAGCCATCCCGATTTACCAAAAGATGACTGAAAAAAAAATTACTACTTTATTGAGACTAAAAATAGGACACCTGGGTCGGCTTTCAGCTTAATTTGCAATTAGTTGTGTTTGGAAAAATTATGATTTAATTTCATTGTAAATATTCTGCTAAATTTAAATGTTTTTATCGGTTTTGAAAGCAGTGTGTTAAGCATTCGAAAAATGTGCTGCAAATACATAGTGTTTTGCAGATGGTGAAGTATGAATGACAAAAGTGTTCATGGATTTTGGAAAATGTGGTCATTGAATGCATTTTGTGTGATAGCAGTGAAAAATGGTTTCTGTGTCACTGAATATGTGAAGAGTTCTGAAAGTGTGATTAAGTATTGACCGTTGGTTTTTAGCTATTGCAAAAAAACTGTAATATGACATGAGGCTGAGCAAAAACACTAAAACAAAACATCTTCACAATGATAAAAAAACTGTGATTTCTCATGAGCTCCTGTAGGTGGCAGTGTTTTATAATAAACCAATTGCAGTGTGGTCAGAAGTAATGCTTCTTGTGAAACCCAATTGGATTTGGAAGTACTAGCTCTAAACAACTACAAGAAATGAATGTGAATTTTGTGTTCATAAGTCATTGATGTTTATAATGATTAAGCGTATCTTTCTTTGAGATGAGCATAATTATGCAGTCATAAATGTGTAATTTTAATGCCTTAATGAATAATGCCAGAATGCAAGCTGAAGCAGACAGAAGACAAAACCTTGTTGATGATCTTGCTACCAGAGAAACAAGACTGAACGCCTCTTTCAAAGGAGACATCACAGAAGCGGAGCCAGCAAGGTACTTACACATACTGTGCAAAATATGACCAATGAATTTCAATGGATAAAAATTTGTGTTAGGCCAATATTATTGGCATGGCTTAATACACATTATACAATTACAAAATTGATTTACTAAAATCAAACATTAATTCAGTAGTAAATATTGTGTTGTGTTGTGTTCATTTAATTTTAGCAATATTGTATACAGTATTATTTGTTAAATTATATACCGGCATTATTTCAATGTTATCAGTATCAACCTTTTAAAAATATCAGTAATTCTTTTTAGAATGTCAGTTATTATTCCAGGATTCAAAGATATATTTATTTTTTCTCAATATTTGAGATATTGAGATTTGTATTTAAATGCCAAGCCTTCTTGTCAACATTATTTTGTTCATTAACAATATTTTTTCTCTTTTCCATAAATTCCATAAATTCATAAACGCATAATGATGCAAAACATCACTAATTGGTTTGTACATTACCATTCAAACGTGGATTTTCCGCCGCTATTACTCCAGTCTTTAGTGTCACATGATCCTTCAGAAATCATTCTAATACGCTGAGTTAGTGCTCAAGAAGCATGTCAAATATTATATTTATATTTTTGTGTATATTTTCAGGGTACATTGACTAATAGAAAAGTTCAAAAGATCAGCGTTTATTTGAAATGGAAAACTTTTATTAACATTATTAACGTGTTTACGGTCATTTTTGACCAATGTAACAATGATTCGTTTTAATTTCTGAAAAAAAATATTATTTAAAATTATGAAATTAAATTATCAGCATAATTTAATACAGCAATGTAGAATATGTCACAGAAAGCCAAATGTGTATGTTTGCAAGGCATAATGGATGTCACTGAAAGTTTTACATTGATTAATCTTGTACAACGCAGCAGTGGCCTCAAAGAGGAAGTGACCGATCCAAATGACTGCGCGGTCCAGCAGAAACCATGAAGTCTATGCTGTAGTTAGTCTACCAGACCACAGAGGCCTTTGCTTGCCATCTTTCCTGCTTGCCCTTGGTGTAGTGTCCCAATGTTGAGTAACTTTATGCCAGAAATGTTGTGACCTGTGCTGAAACGGAAGTCTGTGCACACACTCTGAGGGCTCCAGTTCAGCTTTACTGCTCTGCTGATCAGAGTTTGAGCCTTGAACCTCCTCCTTCAGGACTGTTTACACTTCCCTACTCTCCACTGTGCTCACATCCTCTCTCCAAAATACACCAATCAGAGACTTAACGTGTCACCGCCAATCTCCTGTGCGCTTATGACTCTTAATCGAAACGACAGTCCAGGAGCTGAGCTCTTTTAGAAATATGAGATGGTCATTATTCAGATTTGACCTTCTGGAACCAGGTTACACGAACTTGGATAGGAAGACAAAACAACCTGCTGATATTAAATTAGGATTTTTTTTTTTTTTTCATTAGGAGTTTAAATCTCCATCTGTCTTGATTATTCTCTTTTCTCATTGCTCAGTTTTATACAGGATAGTGTTGTTATTTGAAATTACAACTAGAACTTTAAAAAAATTGTTGTTATCTGAAATAAGGCTGAAATATAGAAAATTACAAATAACAACTAACTGCAATAACATAAGTTGAAGTACTAAAATGACCAAAACTGAAATAAAATAAAGCGAAATAGAAATATATATAAAAAAAGACAAAAGCACATAACATAATGACTAAAACTTAAAGGGATTGTTCACCCAAAGATTAAATATTTGTCATAATTTACGAAGCCTCGTGCCATTTCGAACCTGTACGATTTTTTTTTTTTTCTGTGGAACATAAAAAAGATACTTGGAGTAATGTCTTCTGTTCAAACATTGGAAGTCAATGGTAACCAAAACTGTTTAGTTACCAAAATTCTTTAAAGTATCTTATGCTCCACAGAAGAAAGAACGTCATACAGATTTGGAATGACATGAGGGAGAGGGTAAAACAAAAACCTAAACATTAATCAAAATATTAATAAGTACTATAATTGTTATAATATTATATACACTATATTGCCAAAAGTATTGGGATGCTCCTCCAAATCATTGGATTCAGGTGTTCCGATCACTTCCATGGCCACAGTTGTATAAAATCAAGCACTAGGCATGCAGACTGCTTCTACAAACATTTGTGAAAGAATGGGTCGCTCTCAGCAACTCAGTGAATTCAACCGTGGCACCGTGATAGGTAGCCACCTGTGCAATAAGTCCATTCGTGAAATTTCCTCACTACTAAATATTCCACAGTCAACTGTTAGTGGTATTATAACAAAGTGGAAGCAAATGGGAACAACAGCAACTCAGCCACGAAGTGGTAGGCCACGTAAAATCACAGAGTGGGGTCAGCGCATGCTGAGACGCACAGTGCGCAGAAGTCGCCAACTTTCTGCAGAGTCAATAGCTACAGACCTCCAAACTTCGTGTGGCCTTCAGATTAGCTCAAGAACAGTGCGTAGAGAGCTCAATAGAATGGGTTTCCATGGCCGAGCAGCTGCATCCAAGCCTTACACCACCAAGTGCAATGCTAAGGGTCGGATGCAGTGATGTAAAGCACGTCGCCACTGGACTCTAGAGCAGTGGAGACCTGTTCTCTGGAGTAACGAATCACGCTTCTCTGTCTGGCAATCCGATGGACAAGTCTGGGTTTGGCGGTTGCCAGGAGAATGGAACTTGCCTGACTGCCTTGTGTAAAGTTTGGTGGAGGGGGGATTATGGTGTGGGTTTTTTTTTTCAGGGGTTGGGCTTGGCCCCTTAGTTCCAGTGAAAGGAACTCTTAATGAGCACAGAGTCCTGACCTTAACCCAATAGAACACCTTTGGGATGAATTAGAACGGAGACTGCATGCCAGGCCTTCTCGTCCAACATCAGTGTCTGACCTCACAAATGCGCTTCTAGAAGAATGGTCATACATTCCTATAAACAGAAGAGTTGAAGCTGTTATACTGCCGTGCAAAGGCAAAAGACCTTAACTTCAATTTTGGTCAAAATGAGTTATTGCCATATTTGGAACAATGGAGATCAGTTTTATCATGTGGACAAATATCTTGCATCAATTTTGTTCTTTTCTGCTAAAAATAAGATGTTGTTTTTGCCATAACTTCCAAAAGCAGAGGGAAAGCAAAGGCAGAAGACCTTAACATCAGTTACAGTCTTTTAGCCTTGTACCGCTGCACTTTAGAACGCTGTTATTTTAAGTTACAGTGGAGTTAAGGCACTCTGCCTTTGTTTTACCCACCAGCAACCCGTTTGCCGCGCTGAAGTTACGGTGTTATGCCTATATGTAATTGAAGCACTTTTGCAACACGCATTAAATAAAGTGAAAATAAAATTGTTGCAGTGGTTGTTTTCTATCTAGCATTAAGAATTTCCTATTCTCGCGGGAAAACTATGGTAGAGATGGCTTTGAAACGCAAACACCAAGATCAATATGGATGATATGGATAACGTTACATGAAGAAAAAAAAAATTCTACTTCAGATTTTGTTTAATTCAGCTAGGATACTGGTAGCCTAGTTAGCTAGCTAGCGATGCAAACTTGGGCTAAACTAGGCTAACGTAACGTTACTTGACACACAAAACACAACTGTTCCTGATCCACAAATAGCCTACATGATGGTGTGCCAGCTGTAAGACACCATAAATCAAAGCCTGGATACTGTATTAACTAGTACTAGTACTAGGCGTAACGTTACAAGTTTTCTCGTGCCATACAGGGTGGCTATCTGCCTGCCAATCTGACACTCACTGACAGAAAACAAACAACGCGAGTGGGTTGGGGACGCCTCACGATACGCCTCACGACCAGTGGTGGTAAGTAACGAAGTAAAAATACTTCGTTACTTTACTTAAGTATTTTTTTCGGGGATCTGTACTTTACTTGAGTATATTTTATTTGCATCTACTTTTACTCTTACTCCACTACAATATTAAAGACAAAGTTTACTTTTTACTCCGTTACATTTCCCCATGCCCGCTCCAAGTATTTATTACACTGGCTTTCCAAACCAATGAAAAACTTGGTTTTATTTGGAAAAAAAGTACGCGCGAGCTCTTTGCCAGCATACGCTCACATAGCAGTTAGTTCGCCATTGTGGAAGATGACCGCAGAAACTGGTGAAGGTGCAGCTCTGCCCAGCAATGATCCCGAGATTCCCGCTTACCTTGTTTCTTGCACATCTTCTGTTTGATGCAGCTAATGTTATGGAACATGTCTATTGTAGAGCTGCCAACTCTCACTCATTCAGTGTGAGACTCACGCAATTGACACTTTCCACAAGCTCTCACGACACACATCCATTTTCTCACGCAGAGAAAAATCGTGAAGCATAGAGGACATTGACACCGACAGACAAGAAAGAGAAGGTTACTTTTGATATAAAACAAATTCTCAGCTCTCAGATTCTGTCCATTTTATTACGAAATTCAAACAATAAATACCGTTTTGGAGCTTTTAAATGTGACGTGACAGATTGCTAGCGCCTGCTATGGGGTGCCGTTAATCTCTTTACTACTAGTTAATTGTAAATAAACACAAATTAACAATAATAGGTAGCCTATGTTGAAAGATACAGTACAACTTCCCGAAATGTATATCGTACATAATATATATATATATATATATATATATATATATATATATATATATATATATATATATATATATATATATATATATAATATCAATAAATCAGTGTTTTTCAACCGCGGAAAGAGGTCAATAAAACGAATCGGTTACCTAACGTAACCTCGGTTCTCTCTAGAAGAGGGAACGAGTATTGCGTAAGCTAGCTTACGCTACGGGAAAGATTCATCTTTGCTGAGAGTTTGAAGCCAAAAAATTATTTCATAATTTGTATCCATTGACAACGCAGTTCCTCTGCGGCAGACCTAGAGCAGGCTAGCTAGCAGCTCATTGGTTCGCTCAGAGAGAACTGCTTAAGCCTATGGGAGAGCGGGGCTGAACCCGCTACCAATGGGAAGCGCCCGCGCGCTCATTGCATCATGGCCCGCCAGAGTGGGCGTGGCTATGGTGTATAAAACAGTCTCTCCCAGGCTTATATGATGATTTATTTCAGCGTGAAGCGAAACGCTAATAGCGCAAGCACGGCCGGGAACGCAATACTCGTTCCCTCTTCTAGAGAGAACCGAGGTTACGTTAGGTAACCGATTCGTTCTCTTACGAGAGGTTCTCTCGTATTGCGTAAGCTAGCTTACGCTACGGGAACACCTGGTCAACGCCGTGCGCGCTATGAAAAACACTCATGAATCCCAGGGTGATACCGGGGGAATAATTTAATGTGGAGTGAATGTACAAAGAGGCCGGCAGAGCGGGCACATAGTGTATACATAAGCATCTTAGGAGAGCACAAGGGGCGAACCGGTTGTGTGAGGGACTCCCAGTGATGCAGCTTCTTAGGGAGCTGGTTTTTAGACAGCTAGTAGTTTTGCCTGCAAGGCGGGAACTTCCAAATTGTAAAATCTGACAAAAGTGGACGGGGAGGCCCATCCCGCGGCCACACAAATGTCATGAATGGAAATTCCACAGGACCATGCCCACGATGAGGCCATGCGTCTGGTGGAGTGCGCCCTGATGCCCAAAGGGCAGGGCAGGCATTTTGATGTGTAAGCAGAAGCGATAGCGTCCACTATCCATCTAGACAGTGTCTGTTTTGAGGCGGCCAGACCTTTGGTGCGCCCCCCAAACGACACGAAAAGCTGCTCAGCGCGTCTGAACGCGGCAGCGCGCGTAGTGTACAATCTCAGAGCCCGAACCGGGCAGAGGAGATTAGCGTCGCGCTCAAATAATCTGAGCCCTGAACGGGGTACCAATCGCCTTCGGGACATAGCCATGCCTAGGTTTGAGAATGACGACTGAATCATTCGGTCCAAACTCAAGACACGCGGCGCTGGATGAGAGCGCGTGAAGATCCCCCACGCGTTTTACTGAGGACAGAGCCATCAGAAAAACGGTTTTGAGCGAGAGGTATTTTAGGTCCACAGACTCGAGCGGTTCGAACGGGGGTGCTTTCATAGCTTCGAGGACTATAGAAAGATCCCAGATAGGAACCGACGGGGGCCGCGAAGGATTCATCCTTTTAGCTCCCCTGAGGAAGCGGATGACTAACTCGTCTTTGCCCAGGGACTGAGCGCGCCGGGGTTCAGAGAACGCCGCGACGGCTGCCACGTAAACCTTGAGAGTGGAGGGGGACCTGCCCTTGTCCAGCATCTCTTGAAGGAAAACTAGCAAAGACGGTACCTCGCATGACCGTGGGTCCAGATGTTTGTCGGTGCACCATTTTGAGAACACAGACCATTTAGACGCATAGAGCCTTCTCGTGGAAGGTGCTCTAGCCTGTATGATAGTGTTTCTTACTCCCTCTGGCAAATCGACGAATAGTCGTTGATCACCCATGCATGTAGCGCCCAGCGCTGTGGATGGGGGTGCCAGATCGTGCCGCGAGCTTGAGAGAGGAGATCTGCTCTGACTGGGATGGGCCACGGGGCTGTCTGTGACAGCTGAGTGAGCTCCGGAACCCAACTTTGACTCTCCCAACACGGAGCTATGAGGAGCACCGAGTGGCGTGTGTCCCTGATCCTCTGAATTACCTGATGTAACAGAGCGATCGGAGGGAATGCATAGAGCGGGCGGCGAGGCCATTCCTGGGCTAGCGCGTCCTCGCTCCTCGTAAAAAATATTGGGCAGTGAGCGTTCTCTTCTGACGCGAAGAGGTCCACTTCTGCTCTGCCGAATAGCCGCCACAGTATTTGGACCGTCTGTGTGTTCAGGGACCATTCTCCTATGGAGATGAGGTTCCTGGATAGTATGTCTGGACCGTCGTTCAGATGGCCCGGCACATGCGTCGCTCTGAGCGAAAGCAGGCGGCTCTGAGACCAAACTAAAATGCGGTGTGTCAGTAGAAAGAGATTCTTGGATCTGACACCGCCCTGACGGTTGATATAGGAGACCACAGCCATGTTGTCCGAACGGATCAGGACGTGGTGTCCCCGAATGAGCGGGAGGAAGCGCGAGAGCGCGTTCTCGACCGCAAGCATTTCCAGACAATTTATGTGTAAGGGGCTTTCCTGAGTCGACCAGTGGCCGAAGGCCGGTGAGCCCTCGCAGACTGCACCCCAACCCGTGTTGGATGCATCTGTCGAGATGACTTTTCGGCGGGAAAAGGTCCCCATCGTGACGCCCTGCCGAAACCATTCTGCTACTGTCCATGGCTGCAGCGCCGTGAGACATGTCTGCGTAACCCTGACCAGCTGGCGGCCTGTGTTCCACGCGTGGTGGGGTACACGGCTGTTTAACCAGAGCTGAAGCGGGCGCATGTGCAGAAGGCCCAGCTGAAGCACAGCGGAGGCTGAGGCCATGTAACCCAGCATCCTCTGAAAGGTTTTCAGGGGTATGCGGGTGCCCATCTGAAACGAGGCGGCTAGACGCTGAACACTGCGCGCGCGCTGTGAGGACAGGCGAGCCGTCATTGAGACCGAGTTCAAATCTATTCCTAGAAAGGAAATCGATTGACTGGGTTGAAGGGAGCTCTTTGTCCAGTTGACAGAGAGGCCCAGTGTTTTCAGATGGTCGAGGAGAACTGCGCGGTGCGACAGAAGCTCCGTCTGTGATTGGGCCAAAATCAGCCAGTCGTCCAGATAATTCAATATGCGCAGCCCCTGGCTCCGCAGGGGGGCGAGCGCCGTATCCATGCACTTCGTGAATGTACGGGGCGCCAGGGATAAGCCGAACGGGAGGACGGCGTATTGATATACATGACCCTCGAAGGCAAAACGTAAGAATGGCCTGTGACGGGGATTTATCTGGATCTGAAAATAGGCGTCTTTCAGGTCTAGAGAGATGAACCAGTCCCCCTGGCGCACTTGCGCGAGGAGTTTCCTGGTAGTGAGCATCTTGAACGGTCTCTTCATGAGCACTTTGTTCAAAGACCTGAGATCTAAAATCGGTCTGAGGCCGCCGTCTTTCTTGGGAACCAGAAAATAACGGCCGTAAAACCCCGACTCGGTCATAGATGGCGGGACTCTCTCTATGGCGCCCTTTTGTAGCAGGGTCGCAATTTCTGAGCGAAGCGTGCCGGCGGCCAGCGGGCTGACAGTAGATTCGAGCCGAGCGCGTGCACGAGGCGGGCGGCGGCGAAACTGTAGCAGATAGCCGTTCTTTATAATGCTTAGCACCCACGGGGAAATGCCTGGAATGGCTTCCCACGCTTTGGAGCATGCGGCTAGTGGCCGAATGGTTATCACGCCCTGATTGCTGTACATAGCGGGCTGAACACAGAGTGTGGGCGCGCTTTGAATGTGTGTTGCAACGGGACTTGCACTCAGAGAGGAGTCTATGGGCCGTGTAACAGAGCGAGCAGAGAGGGGACACGTGCATGCATTCATGGGCGTGTTTATTTTCTCTGATGTTAGAGCGGGGTGTGCCCGTCTCATGTGAAGGGGCTCTGAGAGAGACACGGGATATGTTATGCTTGTGTGTATGGGTGAACACATGATTGTGGGCACATTTTCTACACAACCGGCAAATTTTGTCTTTTTGAGATTTCTCTGGGTAGCCGTAAAAACGGCTTTTTGTCGCTCGCAAGCGGGTAGGGACTCCGGCTTGTTTGTGGCGGTAAACACTACAGCAGTCGGCGAAACAACGGGGACTGGCAGAGGGCGAAGCTTTGACGGCGGTCCGGCCGCAGCGGGAGAGCGCCGTCGTTTTCTTAACTTTGCTAGGCAGACTTCTGATGATCAGGCTTCAGCGTGATCTTGGGTCGCGGGCCCCTCGGGGGCGGCGGTCTGCAGCGGCTGTCAGAGCGAGAGCGAGGGCGGCCGCCCTGTCTGCGCTGGGCTGTTTGAGTCTGCTGAGGAGGGCGCTGCGGTGGGGCTCTGACAGGAGGCTCACGAGAGCGGCCTGCGGAAGAGCTAGCGCGGCGGGGCAGAAACAAATTCATGGCCTGGGTAGCTTTCTGGACTTCGGAAAAGCGATCGACAATTCCCGTGACAGCAGATCCAAAAAGGCCCGTCGGGGAGAGGGGCGCGTTAAGAAACGTGGCGCGCTCAGAATCTCCCATGTCGGCGAGCGTTAGCCATAAGTGTCTCTCAGCTACACAAAGACTGGCCATGCATCTCCCCAGAGCTTGTGCTGCGGCTTTAGTGGCGCGAAGGGCGAGGTCCGTAGCACTTCTTAGGTCCGTGACAGCGGGGGAGGGGTTCCTACCGCTCTCGGCCCATTCACGGAGAATATCGCTCTGTAGTACTTGGAGGACAGACATAGAATGTAGCGCTGCGGCGGCTTGACCAGCGGCGGCATAAGCGCGAGCGTGAAAGCTCGAGGTCGCTCTGCAAGCTTTCGAAGGAAGCGTGGGGGAAGAGCGCCATCTAGCAGAGGGCGGGCAGAGGTGTGCGGCGACCAAGTCCTCGACAGGTGGCATGGTTGAGTAGCCCTTTTCGGCGGCTCCGTCCACTGAGCGCAGCGAGGCGGATATGTCGGAGCGGTTTCTAGCCGAGAGCGGAGCATTCCAGGACTTCGTCAGTTCTGCGTGAAGTTCAGGCAGAAATGGGGCGGCCCGGTTGCACGCGGGGGTCGAGCGCCGATGAAAGAAGCTGCCGTCCATCCGGTTCGGGGCCTGCTTGGGTGGAGGAGACCACTCGAGGCCGAGGCGTTCAACGGCCTGTGAGAGGAGGCGCATTAGTTCCTCCTCTATTCCGGCGCGGATCCCCGCCGACTCTCTCGTGGATCCGAGAGATGACCAGTCTTCACTGTCTGAAGCGAGCAGTGAACATGAGTCCTTCTCCTCCGCGGCATCATCGGAAGCGACAGAGCGGCCACTCGGCGGCAACTGTATGTCCGGCTGGGGCGGGGAGGGAGAGCGGGAAGCGGGAAGCGGCGGCGGCGGCCCGCATGGTTCCGCAGGGGGCTCCGGCGGCCTCTGGGCGCGGCGTTTCTTTTTACGCGGCGAAGAGAGAGGCGGCGCGGGAGCGGATTGTGCCACCAGGAGTCGTGCCCGCAGGGACGACAACGGCAGGCTTTCACAGAAGTCGCATCCTCCATCCGCGAGGGCGAGTTCTGCGTGCTCGAGTCCCAGGCAGAGAGCGCAGACAATATGGCGGTCTCCGTCCTCGAGAGGAGCGCGGCAAGAGCCGCAGGAAATTCGAGACATCTTTAAAAAGACGCTCAGCTCTTTTAAAACAGAGAAGGATACAGTCGTCGGATGGCGCTAGCTTGCAGGGCGGCTGAAGGTGGCGAAGACGGCCGGCTTCTTCAGGGTCCGTGAGCTCGCTAGAGTGATGCCTTCTCGACGGCGATGGCTTTTCTTCTTCTCAGAACAGCAGAAGCGTGTAGCTTGCTGAAGATGAAATGAATCATCATATAAGCCTGGGAGAGACTGTTTTATACACCATAGCCACGCCCACTCTGGCGGGCCATGATGCAATGAGCGCGCGGGCGCTTCCCATTGGTAGCGGGTTCAGCCCCGCTCTCCCATAGGCTTAAGCAGTTCTCTCTGAGCGAACCAATGAGCTGCTAGCTAGCCTGCTCTAGGTCTGCCGCAGAGGAACTGCGTTGTCAATGGATACAAATTATGAAATAATTTTTTGGCTTCAAACTCTCAGCAAAGATGAATCTTTCCCGTAGCGTAAGCTAGCTTACGCAATACGAGAGAACCTCTCGTAAGAGAACAGCTGGAGAACAATGTCACATAACGTTACATTTACCTCAGGGAAAAAAAAAAACATTTAATGACCATAGCACGTTAGTTGGCTAGAAAAATTAGTATTTTATAATATATTTAATATTAGTATAAATTAGTATTTTGCTAAATATGTGCACTATATATTTATTATATTTTTACTTATAAGCTATCATTAAAATATTATAAAGTTGTTATAATAAAAATCACATGTATTTTTAACATTTAATAATACCAGCTGACAGGGCTCTCTAGCCTATGTTTACAGACTTAGGTGAGATTTTCTTAATTTAAAAATTAACATGTATCTACTGTACCAAATATTTATCAAAATGAATCTATATTGAATCAAGATTGGAATCAAACCACAATAATTGAATTGAAATTGTAAAATTTGTATCAAAGAATGGCCTACCAGTCATTGCACCATAATATGCTGTCACTAAACTTAATGAAATTGTTTAAAATTGATGCAAGGTACTTCATTGTCTCTTATGATTGCAAATCTAACAAATTCTTAATTGCAGTATCTAATAATTTGTTCAATTAAAACATTGCATATCACTCCCAAAACAATTGATCTGTTTAATTATTGATATTTACAGTTTGAATATTTACTTTTTACTTTCGGCACTTAAGTACGTTTTAAATCGGATACTTTTGTACTTTTACTCAAGTGATGTTTGAATGGAGGACTTTCTACTTTTACTGGAGTCATTTTTTATTTAGGTATATATACTTTTACTCGAGTATAATTTTTGAGTACTTTTACCACCCCTGCTCACGACACACCTCCTCTGGCGAGGAGAAAACATTACCACGCACACAAACCAACCCAGCAAATATAACTTAGATCGCAAAGTTGTCCGGAGGTTGACATTCAATTTGAAGTGTCGCACCACATCCGGTTTACACCGCACCACATCCGGTTTACACCGCACCACATCCGGTTTACACCAACCACTATGAAATTGTCCCGGTTAAACAGGTTACTTTCCTACCTCTTAAAATGTTATTTTACTTAAATTAAGTACAACGATAAAGTTTTAAAATGATCCAGTACAGATAATAGCCTTAATTTATTTTTTTTTTTTTTTTTATATTCTATTGATGTAATATTAAGCCTTACTAGACAGAACTCACTGAATGTTATTTTAAGGCTATCATTGTTATCATAGAAATGTTTATAGAGTGATAAAAGTCAAAATGGTCAAACAATTAGAAGATAAGGTATTTTGCCTTTGTATGACCCATGATTGTTTTGCAGATAATGCAAAGGCAGAATACAGTAACTTCCGAATAAAGGTCAAAGGTCAAGTTTGAGCTCATTTTTTTTTTATGTAGATAAATATATTCATTATGACAACTACTTGGCAAATTTTCAGTGTCCTACCTATCATACAATTGGCTGGACAACAAAAAAACTTTAAACTCATTTTTCTCAGTTTCACACTCTGGTGAGTTAAGGTCTTTTGCCTTTGTAGGGCAGTATAGCTGCGAAGGTTGGGCCAACTCCATATTACACCATACAGATTAAGAATGGGATGTCGTTAAAGTTTATGTGCATGTTAAGGCAGACGTCCCAAAACTTTTGACAATATAGTGTATAATACTATAACACTGATACAGGCTAATATACAGGTTTTGTCTCAATCAGTATTGGCCCTTTTGATTTAGTGGGTGGTGGAGGCTGAGAAGAGGTATTTAGTTACTGTCTCTGATTAATAAAATTAGGGGAATTTGAGAAGTCATTTATAGGCCTGATCCTTTTTTTCCCCCTACCCATCTTTGTGGACTTAATCTTCTATTTCCTTAACATGGGAGGGCTGAACTTTTATCTTTATAGTTCCCGTTCACGTCACACTGCTACGCCGTGCACACATTTAGCTAAAAGAACACTAATAAATTACAGTCATTTGATCAAGTTTTTAATGCTAAAGAATATTTTATGAGGGTGTTATCCTGGCAGGATTTTTAGGGCCTGGATTCATCTTACTGTGTGGTCTTTGTCTGCCAGTGGGGGTGTTAGTTTTGCTTCAATAGGCTGAAATAGCATTTAACTTTTTCCATAGGGATAAGACCAGGCTTATGGCATTCGCGAAACAATACCTTTGTCGAAGATTAACCTCTAATCAAGCACAAAATGACATACCGCTCATTTGAAGATTCAGAGTTCCCGACCCGGTGCCCCAACCCTCCTCCCCCAATTTCCTCTCTTTTATATTTGATCGTAATGCACAAAGTTGTAATTAGTTAAATAGGGCCTCTAAGAGACGAGGTCTGTCTCCATGTCTCGCTCCAGTGTGATGCCTCGTCTGATTAAGTCTGCGGGCTCTGCGGGAGGTTAATTGGATAAACGTTAATCCTCACACCGCTGAGATGGAGCGGAGGAAGTGGAGAGGGGCTGGCGCAAGCTACGAGTTGCCAAACATGTCAGAAAGATTAGTATCCGCCGCTGACCACTTGTCTCGCTGGCCAGAGGATTAATATAGGCTTGGACTTGGACTGGACTGGTTTGGTATGTTTGTAGATCAGCAAGGTGGATGAATGGGGAAGAAAGAGGCCTAGCTCACCAAGCGTGTGAGATATAAACTTCCTTGTTGTGAGGAAGGATGAGAATGAGAGGAACGGATCCAGCTGAAGACTCTTCAGAGGTTAGCGACCTCTCTGAACTTAAATGAACCGCCACTGATGCTGAACAAACTGAAAGAGAAGGGCCATTGTCAAAAACTAGCGCTTATAGTGAGAGGAAGTCATTTGGGTTTTACTCAAATACCTTTTTTTTGACATGCAGTTTCACCTTAACCTGCTTAAGCAACTGCATATTCCTGAAAGGAAACATGAAAAAAAAAATCCTCTGTATAAAAATATACTTTATATGTGGGTCAATGACATACTGTATAAAGAAGAGGAAACAATCTTTGAAGAAATTCATTTGAAATGCATGTGCCAAGTTCTTAGAAATGTACTCTTTGTATTCATGTTGGATTTATAGTTTTGGCAAACGTTTATAGCATTTTCAACTACCGTTACAATTTAATGACTATGATAAAAATATAATGTGATGATATAACAATCAATGTTTGTCTTATACTGTACCTACATCTTAATCATTATTTTCGAAAAGTTTTAACATAAACATTTTCAAGTTACATTTTTTTTATACAAATATTATTGACTATTAATTCCTAAATGTTCATTTTTTTTATGTGGAGTTGCACCATATGACAATATGCAATCTAAACTAACCTTTCTTTTTTACATAATGTCAAATTATTTGATATTTTAAAAGACATATTGACCTTGACACACAGTCATTTCAAATATTAATTAAGCAAGCAGTGAATAATAAAATATTATCCAAAACTACTTAATATAGTTTTCTTTCTTTAATAATTTAATTATTTGAATGAAGCTTTGTTCTTCATTATGATATCAGGATAGTTGTACTATCCAGACATCAAATTGATTTGTAATCAATGACATGGATGGATTTGCTTGATACTATGGAAAAAGTCTCTGAACCTTCAGTATGCAGAACCCGTGCAAACTAGTGACCAGCTCATAACTCTGCGCGATGCTGAGCGCTGATAGCTTTTCCAGAAGAGCCTTTAAACTTCACTTCTCTCTCTGCGAGCTGTCCAGGAGCCTCGGGGGGAACAGGTTTCATACATTAATCAAAGAAAAGTGCAAAAGCACAACGCAGTGTCTCCACAGGATAACAGGCCACTTCTCGGTTTGGCACGCCGCTTTGAAAGCTTGTATAAAAGCCAGAGGCGGTTCATATGCTTTGTGTCCTTGTAACGTAGGGCATGAAAACTCACTCTTCGGGCCCAACAAAGTGGAACCCATATGCACAAATAAACAGAGGTTCTCTGATCTTACAAGGTCCAACGTAGGGGATGTTGTTTGCTATTTTAGAGGTAAAAAATAGAAAGGTTATTTATTCTGAAGGCACATGAGTGCTACAGATGTGAGTTTGGTAGAAGGAGCCTGTGGCTCTTGAACAACTCACGGACATGCCTCGAAGTTTATTTACATTTGTAAAGTAGATGATGTGTGTCCATTTGATGTGTGCACGTAGCTGTTGATTGACAGTGCATGTGGAATAACTATAATATTACACCGTGTACGTAATCTAGTTACTGTGTGTGTATGTAATGAGAAAGTTGACTTTGTGTATTACAGTGATGACTGCTGTATGCATAAATGCATACATACATACATTTTTGTTTTATTGAAACAGTAATCTAAAAGAGACTGTGTGTTACATTAATTTTGACCACATATAAGAGCCTTGTTTACACCGGGTCACTTCATGCGTTCTTACTGATCAGGTAGCTATCTGGTTTGTTAAAACAGTTCCATTTACACTTGGACACCTAAATGTGTCTCCGCAAACCGATCCTCAATTCCCTGCGCTACGTATTTGCAAATTCAATGAAGTTTACATCAACGAATGCAACAGAGCTGCATTTTATTTATCATCAGCTAATTTCAAGATCAAAGATCGCAATAGGAGAGAGAACAGCATCAGCACTGGTAAGATCATTTAGTCTCACTGCTTTTAATGAAGATGATTGCGTGTTGAGCGTCTGCGACTTACTTTGCTTCATTTGCGGCAGTTTGAGCGTTGGCTTGCTGAAGAGATGCTCAGCTACTCATCTGTGTTGATCTGCGTGTTGCAGTAACGCTGTCATATCTGGCTATAACGTCATATAGCCTATAACACGCTCTCACGCCTTTATTTTTTAACATTTTAGGAGTAGTAAAATCTACATATGTGATTTCAACAACCAGATGTATTAACACTTGCCCAGTTTCGTCTGGAATCATTTAATGCAATTATAATAAAATAATTTATTTAAGACACTGAAACTTTAATATTTAAATTTATTTTAAAAAATTGCTTTGCATTGTGCAAAATTATCACAAAGTAATATTGATGGTGTGGAATCATTTTCTATTGATATATGTCTCCTCAATGATGCAAACATGGGTTCCATCAACGGCTCCAACAACTCCAGGGAAGCCCGACATTCTCATAAGATTGTGCTGCATGGTTTGAAGACCAGTTGTAAAGTCAATGAAATGCCATACAGTAGTGGCCAAAAGTGATGTCCGGCATAGGAAAATTAACATATTCACCCTTTATTTAAATATTATATTATATAAAACAATATTTTCCTTATATTTTGATGGTTTAAGCAGACTTGTAAGGTCATAAAATTTTTTTAAAAACTTCCCTTGCCCAATCACTTTTGGCCACTACTGTATGTTTGGTGTGGTTAGTGCCACAAAAGTGCTATTTAAGACCCTGCTTATTGTGGACAGATGAGCCCAAATCATAACCAGTGCACTGCTGCATTTTTTCAGTCGCCAAAAATTTAATTTTTACTTTAATTTCTGCAGTTTGACCATTGATTTGTAGAGTGGGAGAAGTTATTAAATTTCTTACTAGGTCAGTTACAAAAAGAATACCTTGACGATCAAGCCTTTATCAACTCCCTGTCATCATTTAAATCCAATACATTATATTTTCGTTGGAAAGTGCGCGGCCTCCTCCTCTCTGCTGCCATCTTGTTACTCCTGACTAGGTTAGGATACCTCTCCAGCACTCTTAAATAATTTAGGAGCTGAGACCTAGTCTTGACACTTAGGAACATTTATGAATCACACTTATTCTTAAGTCTAGGAATAAGAGTAAAATTACTCCATTCTTAGAATTTTGACACTTAATACTAAAAATGTTGGTCTTTTCATAATCGGATAGCTATCTGTTCAGAGAAATTGCATGAAGTGACCCAGTGTAAACGAGCCCTAAGAGCTGTTGTTAGGCAATATTATTCCTCTGCAAAGTAATATAGTGCTCCATGTTTGATGGTTTCCTGAAAAATTCCCTACATTTCTCCATAGATAATTAAAAAAATATATATTATCTTTGTTGAAAACAGTTGTGCTGCTTAATAAGAAATGTTTATAAAATAAGTTATGAAGGTGACTCTGAAGACTGCATTAATGACTGCTGAAAATTCAGTTTTGCCATCACAGGAATAAATTAGATTTTATAAATTAAATATATTAAAATATATTACTATACAACTATTTTAAATTGTAATACAATTGCACAATATTACTGTTTTTCTATATTTTGATCAAATAAATGCAGCCTTGTTGAGACTTTTTTCAAAAACAATAAAATAAATCTCACTGACCCCAAACTTTTTCATGGAAGTGTATATTGAGCTAGAAGTCCAAACACAGTAATTCACAGGCTAATGTCACAGGGAGCAAAAACCAACCACTTTAACCAAACAATAGCAGAAGGGGAACTAACTCAAACTGAGGGCTTAAATACACAGAGCAAGCATAGGAAACTAGATGGCACACAGGTGAAGGGGTTTAATAACCAGGAAAATCAAATCAGTAGCTATGACAACCAATACATTTTTTTATTCTTTTTTTTCCATAACATCATTTGTATTATTTAATTGGGTTTTAATTTAATTTAATTTTAACGGTACATTTGTCTTAGATTTAAAAAAAATAAAGCATTTAGAGGCACCCGTTTAATAAACTGACAAGTTACAATGTTTTTTTGGGGGGTTTTTTGGTCATCTTCTGCAGGTCAAATCTGATGACAGGAGGAAATGGGTCGGGACCGGCAGTGAACCCGTGGCTGATTAATGAGTCTGAGGAGACCAGAGGACTCGGCTTTGGAGAAATCAAGCACCAACAACAGCAGATTATCGAAGGTACGTTGCATTTGAGATCACTTTTCTAAGTCTTTCAGTCTTACAACTGATGTGGTGCTTGACATTGCTTCTAGCTGACAATTATCTGGCCACCTCTCTCTGCTGTCCAGATAATCATCTATCTTCTGATGAGATGAGACATTTTGAGAAGCATTTTTTTAATTTACGCCCCATTATAAGATCTGCTATGCATTTAAGAATAGCAACTGGTAGGAGTTTTGAGAAAAAGCAGGAGCCGTTTTGTCTACCCAAGTTATACTTTTAGCTTCAAGGTTACAGCTAAAGTACCTTGTGGCTCACTGTGGCAGTGACCTCTGTCAAAAATGACATCAGATCAAACTATATGTCCTTTAAGTGCCACAGATGCCAACACCCTGCTGCTAATGGAATTTATGTACCTTTCTATTGTTTTTCCAACCCAAATGAGATAAGATTTTTCTTTTCCTTCAATGTATGATAATTTACTTACCACAGAAACATAAAATATTGGAATGTTAAACATTTTTTTTAATAAATATTTGTCTTTTTGTCTTTCTTTTGTACAGTTCTGTCTGAATATGTCCATATTCTCTCATGTGTCTTTAGCTCAGGATGCTGGCCTGGATGCTCTGGCTGCAGTCATAAGTAGGCAAAAACTGATGGGTCAGGACATCGGCAATGAGCTAGAAGAACAGAACGGTAAGTGAAAAGCGCAGTAGCCTATATGTGACAGCTCTGGCTGAACATTCAGATGTTTTTCTGTGAATAACATCTAATTTGCGGTCAGGTTGGTTTTACTTTGTCAAGCCGCTCTCTTGCTACACTACATGTGAAGTCATTGGCTCTAAAATGAGCCATTTTTTGAGACTGAGTTAAAGTGGAAAATGTGGAACAGGGTACTTGGAAACCCCCTCTCACATGATCTGTCTATCGCGTTTTTGCTGGGCAACTAAATATAAGACCTGTGTCCTTTGCACAGAGACATCACATAACTGTGGAAATCTATTTTAGTTCAAATGTGAGAACATGGAGGAATTGCACAGTGCATGGTGTAGTCAAAGTCACATGGAGGAGACTGAGCTCAGATCAGTAGTCTGTGACCTCATCTGAAGGTTACAGCTGCTTTTAACTTTTCCCACACTGTTCTTCAATCTGTCTGGCCTAGCTGGTAAAGTGAGACAGGCTAGAGTGGGGAAAACCTATATATAATTGTACATTTTTTAAGTGAGATATTTTATCCACCAAGATCATTTGGCTGAAATACAATATTTTCTCAAAATGATCAGCCACACTAACATTCAATAAAGAGTGCTACTTTAGTATGAATTGTCAGGGTTATAGCAAGTAAAAAAAAAAAACAGATAAACCAAAGCTTCAGTTGTTCATTTAAAGCACTTAGTGATGTTACTTGGCGCTCTAGCATAATAAACATAACTTTACATGTGTTGCGGAAGAACATTGTAGCCGGAGTTACTTCTCTCTGTTTATGTCTATGATGAGTCACGCAGGTACTGGACTACTCCGCAGCGGTACGACCCGTACCAGTCTAAAATAGTCCGAATATAAACACTTATTATAGGTGTACCGTAGTGATTGAGGATAAGACAAAAATACGGTTTGAAAATGGATTCATGATGTAATCGTTTATCTAAATTTTGTAAATTCTCAGCAAAAAAAAATGTTACGGACTGGAGATTTAATATTCCTAAATGTTGCATTCTGTCTAACTGCTTTGTAGCGAGAGATGAAGCATCATGTGCGAATGCCTTTTTAGGTCTTACTCAGATATAGACTAAGATTTCATGTTATCTTATTGCAACAATTGAGCAATTATTGTAACATTTTCGAAGAGCAGCCATCACATACTTGAGTGTCAGGTATGTGAACCAACTGATACACAATCTTACATGCAAAATCTAATGGACAAACATCTCAGTTGAAGTCAATTCTGTGACCGTGCAGAAATCCTGATGCAAGTTCACCTCCTCCCTGTTGCTTTTGTTGGCACAGTGAAGGTTGCCCACAATACTTTTTCAGGGGGCAGCGTAATTGCTATGGACCACTTCCAGTGTTACTAGTCTTTCATGTCTGCTTCAACAACTCGCTCCTTGAAAACATAAGACAGAGTCCAAAGAGTCTAAAGTTCACAATTGGTATTTTTATTGAATAGAGATGAGCACATTAATTAATTGAAAGAGTGATTGAAAAGATAATGAAACTATTATAAGTACATCTAGAGATTAGTTATTTTACATAGCCTAAACAAATCTAAGGTTCATCATTATTGTGACCTTCTGGTGGAGACTAATGCTGGGAATTGGAGGCACTTGGCTGCTTCTCACCGTTATTCAGGGCTCAGTGTGATTGATTTAGTCTGCTTCTCACTTTCCCCAACTAAACATAGGAGTGAGAATGAATTATTTGAACGGGACTAACATTTTTCTCCCCTCTTTTGCTAAATCGTGCAGCATCAGTGTTTCCTAGAAAAAGAGTTTTAAGAGCAGTGACTGAGATAGCATGGTCTCGCAATTGAGAGCTGATAGAGTTACGATACTGTTCTAATGTACAGTCCAACAAACCTCTCCTGCAGATTTCATCTGCAAGAGTCTTTTTCAAGCAGTCAGATATAACACCTCTCCCATGTGCGTATTAAAGTCCTGCTTTCCTCTGGAAACCAGCCGTGAATAGCTGTCACAGAAAGTCTTGAGCAGAGTCCTCTAGAAAGAGACTGAAGAGTGGGTTCCTTCCAAAATGCTGTAACTTTGTGCTCCTGATGCACTTTATATAAAAAGAGTTTATACAGCACATGTACAGTGTCTTCAGAAAGCATTCATGCTGATACTTTTTTTCAAACATATTTTTTGCCCTTCATTAACACTAAATGCTACACATTCATGATTAATTTTCTGATGAATTCATCTGATTAACACATTTAAGGGTGTAACCAACTCCCTACTATACCTAGGTAAAGGCTACACAAAAGAAAGGGGTTCTACCTATTGAAAATTGTCTGTTACAAATCACATTAGAATCTTCATGAGAGAACCATCTGACTTATTTAATGCTGCTTAACTACACAGTGAAATGAAAAAACCCCATCAAAAATAGCCATATGAATTAACAAAACATTGAAAAGAAACCAAAAGAAAACACAAAAAAATATACATTGACAATCATAAGCAGCTTGTTTCACTCTCAGATGGACACAATAGTAACATTCCAATATTACCCATTCCTTTAAATACTCCTCAATTCCATAGACAACATTACTTAGGTGATCACATAAAGCATGACTTATCTGTTAGAGTCCATAGGTGCATGAAAGACCTAGGCCAAGTCTCTGCTGAAATTGGTTCGAAAAGTCTGAGTCCAAGCAATAGCAGTAGAATAAATCCAATCCAAAAATGGTGCATGGAAAAAATCAGTATCCACTTTCATCCAGTCCCTTCATTCATTTTTTGCATGTAGCCACCTTTCTCATTCCTGCAGGTGTTTTCTACAGACTCCAAACAAAGAGGATATAAATACTCTTTCAATGTTTAGCAATACGTCAAAACATCACATGTCAAGCATAAAATACATTCAATTAACATTGTGTCCCGTCAGTAGTGGAGGCCCTCAAACAGTTAAATCAACATCCCCCCATAGCACCTGTTCTCCCTACTTCTACTCTCCCTCTTTTAAAGAAACCACGTTCTAGCGACAACATTCTCCCCGGTGACCCCTAGTGGCCGGGAGAAAATTACACCCTGTAATAGTGGAACTGTTACATACTCCCCTATTTACTGGAAGAGTTAACTCCCCCATAATAAGACTTAAGGTTCAGTACATGAATTGTGTCAAAAACCAAGGGAGTGTCAACAAATGAAATGGAATAATTTACAAAACCCAACCTTTTACACACTTTAGCTGGACCTCTCCACTTGGCTGCCAACTTGGCCATATAACCTTCCTCAGCTCTGGACACAGGATGAGTTTTCACCCAGACCAAATCTCCTTCTTTAAAATCTTGCACCTTCCTCTTCAGGTCATAGAATCGTTTCTGCTTTTGTTGGGCAATTTCTACATTCTCTCTTACAAGTTCTATCAACTCTTGCTGTCTTTCAAGCAGCTCATAGGTTTGACTATCAGGCTTTGGAGGAGTTGGAATGGCCCTTTCTAGAGGTCCTTTCAGAGAACGTCCCAAAGCAATCTGGGCTGGAGTAAAACCTGTACTCTCTTGCCAAGCAGAATTAATGGCAAATCGAAATTCAGGAAGCCATCGATCCCATTGCCGATGATGATCTCCTACATAGGAAGCCATCATGGTTTTCAAAGTGCGATTTATCCTTTCTGTAAGATTGGTCTGTGGGTGATACGCAGTCGTGAGTTTTCGAACCACTCCCCATTGCTTACAGACTAGGGTTATGAGGAGTGAGGTGAATTGCACTCCTCGATCCGACACCAGGTAGACAGGAGTACCCCATCGGGTGAAGATCTCCTCAACTAGGATCTTGGCTATTTGCGGAGCTTTAGCTGTCCGTAATGGGAACAGCTCCACCCATTTAGAACAATAATCCACCACCACCAAGAGGTACTCGTGTTGCTTTGCACTCTTTGGGAAAGGTCCCATTAGATCCACTCCCAGCATGTAACCAGGTTCGACCACCGGTGTTGACTGAAGCAGTCCAGATAATTTGGAAATGGATGGCTTATATTTTTGGCATACCTGACACTCCTTACAGTAGTTCCAGATGTCCTTTCGAATGCTAGGCCAATAGGCAACTTCAAGAAGCCTAATGAGAGTTTTTAACTTTCCTAAATGGCCACTCAGAGGACTATCATGGGTGAATTTCAACAATTCTTTCCGATGGCCTTTTGGTATGATTAACTGAAACTTCTGCCCATGCTGTTTAGTTGGTACACTACGGAAGAGATAGCCATTTACCATAGTGTAGTGGATTCGCTTAGGGTCACGTCCCTCTACCGCAGGTACTTTGGCTATCAACTCCTTTACCTCAGGGTCCTCCTGTTGGGCCTCTGCTAATTCATTCCATTCAACCGGCAGGTCAATGGAATTCTCAGACATCCGAGAAGCTCTACATACTGCAAGCACGCCTGTAGGATTAGTTTCTTCATTGCTTCTAGACAAAGCATCAGGCACAACACTACATTTCCCTTTGCGGTATTTTACTTCGAAATCAAAGCCTTGAAGTCGAATAGTCCAGCGGGTTAAGCGTGAGGAGGGCTTGGGATGATTGAACACCCATGATAATGCTGCATGATCAGTGATGACTTCAAATCGCTGCCCCTCGAGGTAAGGCCTCCATTTCTCCACTGCCCAAACAACAGCAAGACACTCCTTCTCTGACACTGAATAATCTTTTTCAGCGCCTCGAAGCAATCTGGAGGCATAGGCGATCACAATTTCTTGGTCATTTTCCTCTTGCGTCAACACAGCTCCTAGCCCCACTTGGCTTGCATCCGTCTGTACTTTAAAGGATTTATTAAAATCAGGGGGGGTCAACACAGGAGATTCCGTCAATGCCAGCTTTAAATCACTAAAAGACTTCTGGCAGTTTTCGGACCAAATCCAAGTAGATCCTTTTTTCTTTAAAGCATGTAATGGTGAAGCTCTTTCAGCAAAGTGAGGGATGTAACGATGGTACCAGCCGGCTAGGCCTAAGAATCTTTGCACTTCTTTGAGGGATTGTGGAACAGGAAATTCCCTGACAGATTTAACCTTCTCGGGATCTGTCTTCACCCCATTGGCTGACACAACATGTCCCAAAAACACCAGAGAACGTTGGAACAAATTACACTTCTTCAGGTTAAGCGTTAATCCGGCTTCATGAAGACTACTGAAAACTTGGGAGAGGTGTACAAGATGTTCAGCTTCATTTCTGGAATATACCACGATATCATCGATATAAACAAAGCAATGTTTCCCTTTAAAGTCTTTCAGCACTATTTCCATAAGTCTTTGAAAGGAGGCAGCAGCGTTTTTGAGGCCAAACGGAAGCCGTAGAAATTCATAGAACCCCGAAGAGGTAACAAATGCTGTCTTAGGAATGCTGTTAGACTCCATATCCACCTGCCAGTATCCACTCTTCAAATCCAAGGTACTGAACACTGAGGCTCCATGTAATGCCTCAAGGATTTCCAAGATTTGAGGCATGAGATAACAGTCTAAGTAAGTCTTGGCATTAAGGCCGCGGTAATCAACACAGAACCTTGTACCACCATCTTTCTTCGGCACAAGTACCACCGGCGATGCCCAAGGAGAAACAGATGGTCTAATAATGCCTTTAGACAACATCTCTTGTATTTATTGTTCAATCACCAGTTGTTTATCCCTTGAAACTCTATATGGTCTCTTCCTAACAGGTACCTCGTTGTGGGTAATGATGGAATGCTTAACTATCTTGGTATGCCCAATGTCAGAGGTACATACAGATTGCCACTCTTTCATCATTCTCTGTAGCATTGCCTTGTTTTTAGAGCTGGTATCTGCTGCTTGCACAAGTTGTTGAACCAATTGGTTCGATTCTGTTGACTGGGGAAGGGAAGGTACTAAAAGATCGGGAAATACTCCAAGGTAGAAAAGCAGATGAGGTAAAGGAGCTTAATTAGAACAGAAAGAATGACTCCTAGCTTCACCCCCGTTCTGGGAAGGCAGGATGTACACCTCTTTGGAGAAATCCAATATAATTCCAGAAGACATCATAAAATCCATCCCCAGGATCAATGGAAAAGTCAGATCATCATTTTTCATTACATACAAGGTGACATCAAATCTTTGTCCATATGCTTCACACTCCCAGTCTGATCGTCCCAATGCAACTTGCACTTGCCCATTGGACAACTGGAATGTCTGTCCATCACTTGGCTTCCACTTCTCTTTTGACTCCAACTGTCTCCAAAAGGATTCCTGGATCAAGGAGAAAGTACTTCCGGTGTCCAACATGGCATGAAGATACCGACCTCTCAGAAGTACAGGCAAGGAAATCATTTTCAGCTGAGGTTTATTAGACAGAGGTTCAAGTGATGTTGGTTGTGCGGTATTGGCAGTAGCCAAGAATGCCTGTGTGTGTTCACCCCGTATGTGCTTGCTCTTGTTCCTTTGTGATTCTGCATTAATATTACCCCAGTATTTCCTTGACTCTTCAAAGTCTCTCTCGATTTGGGATCCAATTCTCACCAACTCGCCCACATCCTTTACTGTTCCTCGAAGTAAACTAGCGAGCCTTGGATTACAATTTCGTAGAATAGCCGTCACAATTTAATTTTCTCTCATATCGTTTCTATATCTAAGGCATAGCGCTCGATACTGATAAGCAAAGTCACGGATATTCTCATGAGATCCCTGTCTCCTTTCTCTCAGACATCTTTCCGCCTCTGCCTCGTAATCCTCTGCTAGAAATGACTTCAGAAACTCTTTTTTAAATTTCTCCCAGGAGTTCACATTTCTTCTTTCCGCCATCCACCAAGCTTTGGCAGTACCTTTTAGCACAGACGAGAGGGTAGCAAACAACTCTATCGCATAGATGATGTAAAGATAAATATTCTTCACACTTTTCAATATACGTGATTGGGTCATCTGTGTCATCTACCCCAAAACGTGGAAACTCAAGGTTTACAGGAGATCGATGGGAAATACATGAAGTGCTGGATGAAAAGGGTACATGTGTTCCTTGTAACTGATATGTTATGTTAATAGCTTGAGAGCCTGTAATGTTGGAGTGAGAATACGGTACATGGGCCACAGGGGAAGAAGCTGGAGGCGTGCAAGCAGCGATTTTCCTATCGATTTGAGCATCACGCCGTTTAAGACAATCCACCATGGACTTTCCCATTTCTTGAATGCTCAATTCTAGATCCTTCTGGACACGTTCATATGTTCTGTTTAACTGATAACTTAACTTATCTTCTGCTGCTCTACATCTGGCTTCCAACTGCTCGCTGTTAATGCAGGCACCTACTTTCTGCCTACAATTTTCCAACTGTTCTTCCAATGTGGTGAGATTTTTGGTGAAACTTTCCACAAAATCCTTAGGAAGAATTCCACCCTCAGCTTTCATCTCTGACGGTGATGGAGGTGGTGGAAAAAAATCATCCTCTTCTTCTGCTTCACTATCACCCTCATCTATTTTCTGTTCACTCTCCGAACTTACATACATCTCACTGAAGGTATTTATAAGTTCCCTCATTGGCTCTCTTAGGGTAGTGAATGCTCCAGCTGAAAAATCTGGTCTAGGCTCAAACTCATCCTCTGAATCATCCGGTATAGCAGCCATCCTCATTAACCATCTGTGTGTATCAATGTTAGAGGCTTTCAAAACAAATTCAAATAAGTAGTCCCATCTGGGGTGCCATTTATGTAACCAACTCCCTACTATACCTAGGTAAAGGCTACACAAAAGAAAGGGGTTCTACCTATTGAAAATTGTCTGTTACAAATCACATTAGAATCTTCAGGTCATGAGAGAACCATCTGACTTATTTAGAAATAGCCATATGAATTAACAAAACATTGAAAAGAAACCAAAAGAAAACACAAAAAAATATACATTGACAATCATAAGCAGCTTGTTTCACTCTCAGATGGACACAATAGTAACATTCCAATATTACCCATTCCTTTAAATACTCCTCAATTCCATAGACAACATTACTTAGGTGATCACATAAAGCATGACTTATCTGTTAGAGTCCATAGGTGCATGAAAGACCTAGGCCAAGTCTCTGCTGAAATTGGTTCGAAAAGTCTGAGTCCAAGCAATAGCAGTAGAATAAATCCAATCCAAAAATGGTGCATGGAAAAAATCAGTATCCACTTTCATCCAGTCCCTTCATTCATTTTTTGCATGTAGCCACCTTTCTCATTCCTGCAGGTGTTTTCTACAGACTCCAAACAAACAGGATATAAATACTCTTTCAATGTTTAGCAATATGTCAAAACATCACATGTCAAGCATAAAATACATTCACTTAACATTGTGTCCCGTCAGTAGTGGAGGCCCTCAAACAGTTAAATCAACATCCCCCCATAGCACCTGTTCTCCCTACTTCTACTCTCCCTCTTTTAAAGAAACCACGTTCTAGCGACAACATTCTCCCCGGTGACCCCTAGTGGCCGGGAGAAAATTACACCCTGTAATAGTGGAACTGTTACAAGGGGATAGTCTAAAATTCACAAGTCATTATTTATTACCCTCATGTCTGTAATACTTTTTTACTTTTTTTTTTTCTCTATGGAACACAAAAAGATATTTTGAAGAATGTTGGTAACCAAACAGTTTAGGTTTCCATTGACTTCTGTTATGTTTTTTGACCACACAATCAGTACTATACAAGACAATAGGAACTGAAACTGTTTTATATGGATTTTTTTCATATAGATTAGTATTGGTTTTGGTGATATTGTACTTCCTTATGTAAGGCCTGCCCAATCGGTCCAACGCCAGTTTCCGATAAGCGGGTGAAGGTTTACTGCGTGTTACTATCTTTTCAGCGTGGTAAAGTAATTTAATTCCAATAAACTTTTATCTGACTCCATTTTTATCACAACCTCAAATTTAGGTTAGAATGCCAATTGGTTATTGGTCTTTTATATAATAGTTTAGCAACACATTTGATTATTCTATTTAACTCTTTACTCTTATTATCCTCGTTCACTCTGGTGCCAAAGTCGCACAGGGTTCTCGCACCGACCGTTAATTTTATGCAGGCCCACGATGACAAACTCATCAGTTTTTGGTCACTAAACAGAGGTAATTGGCTAAATATCATAGACGGTCGCATTCTCAATTTAAGATATTTTGTATAGCCCCCCGTGGTCAGTATACACTTGAATTAAAGTAACTTTTTTTTCTGTCAGAGGTCATGGCCACTACTACAGATATAAGCCGACCAATATTACTTCTCTGATAGTAGCTGTGGTTTGGTCATGTCATGGTTTCCCACGTACACTTAACTAGAGTAACTTTGCTGTCCTAAATGGAAATTCACTTTTTTTTTGTCTTTACAAAACCAGGTACACTTGAATTAGAGCCAAATATTAGCCGGAACTCTAAAATTCGCAGTTGGTACGCCCTATGCTCCACTCTAAACTGGACTCTAGTCCGTCACTAATCTGATGCAGAAAACAATGGATACAGCGTAATCTACTAAAGTTAATAATTTAAGTAAATCATCAGTAAGTCAGAATAAATTCAAATGTAACAATGTATTATGTCAGGTAAATATATCATGCCAATTACATAATCAGTTCAAAGATAATAAATACAAAACAAATGTCTGAAGACATCCAGCATTACAGTCTGACTACAAATCACCCCGATCCTCTTGTGGCGTTTCTTTAAGTACTCAGACCGAGGCAGAAACTTCTCTCACATGGAAACATTTGCTAACAATGGGAATTTGCATTCAGAGTTTACACCTTTTGAGGGCAGGATGCCATTTGCTTGGAAGATCCACCCTCCTCTGTAAGCAAGATATCTCTAAACTCTTAAAAACTTTATTACCTTTTGGTTTACTTCTTTGGAATGAGACCTTTGTACCAGCCGCAGAGACATTTCAAATGATACCAAACATGTATAGTGTTGTATGATAATTGTTCCCATATATTGTACCATATAGATTTTTGGGTGAATTTCAGAAATGGGGAAGGGAAAGAAATGTAAATTAATACAATACTGAGTCGATTGCCTTTAGTGTGTTTTCGACTTGCATGGGGATGCTAGTTTCTCAAAAGAGAGTTCAAATGTTAATTTCCTTTGTTTTCTCAGAGAGAAGCCCTCTCTTCCAGTTTCTCCAGTCTTACACTTAACATATGTATTAAACAAATATTTAAATATTTGTGTATTTAAAAAAAAATACTTTGGGGGATTAAACATATGATGAATCTATATTTGGGGATGATTAATCACAGAAAACTTTGCATTATAAGTAGTTCAGTTTTAAAATAATTCTAAATAAAATAATAAAAATGAATAAAGTCTGGGCAATAATTAAAGTCAAGACTTCATGGTTGTACTGTGTTCAAGAACACTGTCAGTTTTCAGTATTTCTATGAGCTTTGTGTATTGGAATTTTAAACTATACCAAAATAGCATTTGCACAATGCACTTTCCAGGTCATGCCATAGTTTGGATTGAAGTCTGGGCTCTGAATGGGTCATTCCAGAACTAATAACTTATTTTTTTCCAAGCCATCCATTTATAATTTAGCTGTGTGCTGTTGATTATTGCTGCTCTGGAAAATGTATCTTCAACCTAAATGCAGATTTCTGACTGACTCAAACAGCTTCTCTCCAAGTGGTCTTGATACCAACAAGGTTTCCAGTTTTTCCTGCTGAAAAGCAACCCCAGAGCATGATGCTGCCACTACCATTTTTGATGTTGGGTTAGCTTGCGCCAAACATTCTTTTTTGCTTTAGGTGAATCGACCTTGGACTAATCAGACCACAAAATTCTTCCAGAAGTTTTGTCACATGGTTTCTGGCAAACTTTAGCCGTGATGTAATGTCGGTCTTTTTCGAAATTGGCGTTCTTATTGCCATTCTCATGAAGAGAGGCCGAATATTGAAGTGTTGAAGGAATTGTTGACGTCTACATAGTTTCCCCAATTTCATCCAAGGAACTCTGCAGCTCTGTCAGCGTTGTAGCTGGCCTCTGATCATTTCTCTGGCAATTGACCTTTTGGCCTTGATTATTCGATCTGGTTGATGGCCTAAACTTAGTAATGTTTGGATTCTGCCATGGTTTTTCCATTTGGTTACAGCAAATATCCCAGTGTGCCTTGGCAAACATATGACCCTTCTAGTATTTTTATAACCTTGTGAGGACATTTATTCCTCCAGACAATTTCAGTCCAATGTTCTACAGGTGGTTTCATGGTCTACATCAGACCGCTGTACTGATCTGATCTTTTTCAGTTTCGAAATGGCAGAAAACTAACTCTGGGGTTATTCAGAGTTGGTGTTCCGACTATATAACTTGATACAGCGCCTTAAAACCACAGTGCTCATGGTGTGAGACGCAACAAACAAAAATACCTGTCAGACGCATGTGTGTGTAGACCAACAATTAAAATTGAGTGTTGCTGGAACGTTATGTGAACACAATTAGAAGTCTGCCTTGACAGACTGACAAAATAGATTGAAAAATTGAGATCTATATTTTAAACTCTGCTTATGTATTCTAATGTATTTTGGCTCTTACTTTCACACACACTTAAACATGCTGTCTGCATGGGAATTGCAGTCAGACCTTAGATACCACAGTGACAAGTCAGGTGACGGCAGTGAAGAGGTCAGTGTCTGCCACTTGAAAGATCCAGATGAGTTGAAAAGGTCAGCTGATCACTAATGGTGCTGTCTAGTAGTAGAGGAACAACCCAAGGTCTTCATCAGAGAATTGAATTGAATTGCATTGGGTTGCTTGTGCTTATTTCTCCAGTTTCCTCAGAGAATTAATTATGAATCTTATTCACTGCAGTCTTTTACCTATGCGAGTTAGCAACTATATAAAATCAACACATCCAACATAACAAAAATAATGTTTTCTTTAAAAAGATATGTATTTGTTTGTGTGCATTATTTGAAAGAGATCGTCTGATCATTACTAAACGTCCAGAACAAGGCATCACTTTTCCGACAGTGTTTTAGCCGCTCCATTACACTCTTGTATTATATGACATAATCGACAATTTAAAAAGTAATAAGATAGTTTAATGCCTTAAAAGAGACAGCAGAAAATGGATCGCTTTTACAAAAAAGTACAAGAAAAAAAACCTTCTTCCTGTTGCCGTATGACCTTTTTGTCCTCTCGCATGTTCTTTTTCTTTGAATGACACTCCAGTTCTGTAATAGTGTTTTACTGTAAATAGATTAAACATTTAATGTAGGAAGTGAGAGGCACCACTGATCTCCTTTTAAGGCCATGGCTATGAAGAGTGATCAGTAGTTAACATGACTCTAAAGCTTCCTGCTGACTCTTGAGTACTGTCAACATACTTGCAAAACTGGCCTGCTCAAACATCCTGATATCCTCGTGCTGACCATTTAACCAGAGCCGGAAAGTAAAAAGGGAGTTTGCATGCCCTGTTCATTTAAATGATTATTTCTCTACTTCAAAGTTTTAGTCCACACACCAATAACAATTCTGTCATTATTTTCTCACCCTCATGTAGTTCCAAGCCCATACTACTTTTTTATTCATCCTCAGAACACAAACAAAGATATTTTTAAAATAAATAAAATCTAAGAAATGTCTGTCTTTCTATTGAAAGTCTATCAAAGCTCCAAAAAGGTCATTAATGCCGCATAAGACTCCAGTGGTATATTTTCAGTTTTGCAAAGCCCTCTAATGTGCTTTCATGAGAGAATCATGCCTGTTCATGTGAGATTATTAAATGTTGCCCAGTTTGTGTATAGCATTCCTCTTCCTTTGGTGCTGATGACAAAATCACATGATGAATCAAAGATCATCACAAGCAGTTTTTCCACAAGTTGAGAAGGTAAATACTAGTAAATAGAAGGTGCACAGTGTCATTCACACAAATACTAAACACCATTATGGTAACACACCCTATGTAAAAAACCCTAATGTATATAACTGATTTTTTTTTTAAAAACGAACAATACATCCAATGTAAAGTATTCAATGACTTGTTCTTCACACAAAAACTGTATTTTACTGTCAAATTGTAATTAAATGTTAGATCTATTACATTTATTCACCATTTACAGTAAGGAAACTTTTACGGTCCTTTACCGTTAAAATCACAATTTCCTTACAGTGTGCACCGATTTCAAGACGTTCTTGAGCAAACATTGTAGAGCTACAGTATACGGAGGTGAATATATTTTGTAAATAGAGACTTGTTTACAAATTTAAAGCTGGAAATAATAATAATAACGTTTTAGGATTCAGAAATAAGAAACAAAGAAATGTAACAACGTGTTGTAAAATAAATAAGAGCTGTTTGAGATTCTTCACCACTTTTACATCTATAACCAAATTTGTAAAATCTGCTAAAAATTCATTGAAACACAGGATTCTCTTTGGAAGATTATCAACTCATGCTGGATAACATGAATCTTCATACAGTATCAAATACTAAAAGAAACGGATGTTTTCTGATTATTTTTGGTATAATTTGAGAAAAATTATCAATATAAGCATGTAGTAGTCTCAAACTTTTGGACCCACTCTGTTAGTTGCAGATGAGCCAGTAAGCCCTTCAGTTCACAAGAAATCACCAAAAAATGTTTTATGCAATGAACCTTATATGTGTGCTACACTATACTCCTCAAAAAACCCAGAAAACAGATTTAATTTGGCTTCCAAATATAACATGGCAGCAATTATTCCTCTGTGTATTACAAAAAAAAAAGTCCTATATCAACAGAGTGTTACTTTTTTGTGTTGAAAGTCAACATCGTTTGAGTTTATTGGTGTGGATGTTTCTCAGATATTTGGCCTGGAATTATGACATCAGCGTGTGTCATTGGCGGGTAAATTAGTGTGGTTATTTGTGATGACTGTGCACTGCAAAAGAATTTTTTTTTCTTAGAGGGCAAATGAAGTTGAAGTTAGCTGGTTCAGAACAAGGTGCCTCTTGTTACTGGCAATACAAGGGTCATGGTGGCACGCCAAACGTTTCTGTTATTTGCTATTTAAACATTCATTGGCCTTTGGGAGATGAGTTTGTTCTACATTTTTGCCTGGAATGGTTGTTTTTAACCTGAATAGTGAAACAGCTAAGTTCATTTATATTCTACACTCCTTTTATTGTTGTTTAATCAACACTATCTTTATATGGAGATTCCTTTCTTACAGGGGTCTTTGTAGCATGCCATTCTATAAAGAATTGGTTTTGTTACCCACCTCTTTCTTAGCATTTTATAAATAAAACCAGTCTGAAGAAAATGCTGTCATCTGCAGAATATTTCTCCAAAAGCCTTTTTCTCATTTAGCTAATAACCCTCATCTCAGTGTTGCGTCCGAAGTTATGAAGGGTATTATACAGTATGTGTATTTCAACGACCAGTCTTTGTGCTGATAGATATGTCACATTCCCTTGAGCGAATAGAAGCAGACAGGATCTGTACATGGCAGATCTACTGCGGATAGAGAGGATGCCAAAAGTCATAAAACAGTCAGATAAAAACTGAGCTGGAGTTCCAAGAGCAGAGTGAGTCTTGAACCTCCCATTGGTTTGTTTAATATGTCGTTGTTGTATGTAAATATGAAATGGTTATCATTGTTTCAGCATTTGGGAAGCAATGAAAAGTATTGCTTTGCTCAAGTGCACTTGCTGTTGAATTTAAAGAAGTAGTTCACCCAAAAAGGAAAATCCTGTCATCGTTTACTCATGTCGTAAACCCATATGAGTTTTTTTCCTCCCATGGAACACAAAAGATGAATTTCCAAAGAATATTTTGACATAGAGAGAGAGTGCATGCTCATGGTTGCTAGATTGCAAATATTAAGTAAATCACCGGGCAGAAAATCGTTACTTTTAACAAAAAAACTCTGATTATGGGATTAAACACTTGACATCAATCGCAAACTTTCTCTTTTTTTTTCAACAAAAAGTTTTTATTTTTTTCCACTGCTTGTAGTGCCGTCTTTTTTTGTCAAAGATATTGAATGTTGAAATAGTCACAATTATCGTTTTATGACCCTATTGTTGTCTCTTTATCGTCTCATCTTAGTCATGGGAAAAAAGCATAGGCTGTTATTCTATTTTCAGCTGCAGTTATTTGACCAGTACTAATTCCCATCCAGATTTTTTTTTTTTAAATTTCAGTAACTTTTATAATGATAACAAAATAATAAACAAAATCTTGATAATTTTTTGGTTGCGTAAAAATAAATAAATATTTTTATACTTGGAAACAAGCTACAGTATATCTACAGCATACTCTTGCTCTTCTCTTGACATTGAGACTTTAAAAGCCAAACAAATACAAGCAAGACAAGACAAATATGTATAAAAATTGGAAGATATTCATATATCTATGGGTGTTTCATTTGAATGGATGCAACATCTCACACAGCTGTGATGCTTTTGCACATGGGAAATGGCCTCAGCCACATTCCTGGTATCAGGAGACCTTTAGTAGTTTGATATCCTTAACACTTCACAGATACTGTCTCCGGTTTTTGAAAGACTGTAAAGTTTATATAAAGGCAGGATGCAATGACTTGTGCTTTATAACTTGGTAACAGTAAAACAGACATGAACTGCATGATTTTGCAGCTGTATTTTATTCATTTCAGGCTTTTGAATTCTTGATTTTATATTTAAACGTTTAAATGCTTCAAATCATCTCCATGTTCTGTTTTACTATCCCCCCCCCATTTTCCCCTATCCCTATTAAAGACATATCACTCTTTCCAGCTCTGACAAATTTAACATCTGCACAAAGGGCAGCATATCAGACTGTGAGTTTCAGAGCCGAGCAACTGTAAAAAGTTAAAAGACGTTGTCCTTTGCTTGCTTCTGTTACCATTCTGACTTGATGGATTAATAAAGAAACTGAGACAAGACAGTGGGAAGGTTTCTCCATCTGCATCTCTGGAGCAGGCCTCTATCCATCATGTCTCATCTCATTCTCTCTTCATTCTGACTTTCTCACTCCTCTGCTTGGCCTCAGTGTTGGCCTGTACAGAGTGGCTTACAATAAGATTAGGCCTCCCAGCAGAGACCCATGAATAGAGCATGTTTGGGGCCTTTGACAACTTTTTTAAAGGTAGCATCATCAATCACAGCTCTTTTTATTCTCCATAGTTTGATTCATTCATCAAGATCTTTTTTTCCACAGCTATCCCACGTGAAACAATGCAGCGAAGACGTTTTTGTCGAGGAAACGACCTACAAGTTTAATCTCATGTAGTTAAGATGAACATGTGTTGTGGTTTTTCATTTTGTTATCCTGACAGAGATATGAGGAAAACAGAATAAGATAACGATGACTCAGCCATCCTGGAAGCACAAACTGGCCGCAACCTGAATTCACATGAAATGGATTTATTATGATCGGCAGTGCTGATTACGCAGTGTCGTTTATATTAGACTCATGGATCTGGAAATGTTTGTCATGGTTATGTCTTTCAAACCACAAGACATGTCATTTCATGAGATACTGAGGGTCAGGACTCGTGGATGCTGCCAGTTGTGGTTATATGGTGAAGCTGTATACCAAAATGACTTGTTAAACTTTTCCTTATATGGATGAACTTGATTTTGGCCATTTGACTTATGTGCGTTTTTTTGCCGTTTGGCAGATCTTGGATGCTGCTTATATGATGTGTGAACATTATCTCTGTTCCAAAACCTAGTAAGTTGCCTCATTAGGCAGCATTTTAAGGTATTGCTGTTCCAAAAGATATGCAACTTTATTGTTCTGCCTCATACAATTCCTTCTTTTGGCCAAATTCTAAGCCAGCATTGCATTTATTCTTCACAGTGAGGGCAATTCCATAATGTATTATTTAAAAGTTAATCCAAGATGGCAACTATAATAAATATAATTCATTCAATACTGGAAAGTATTGATAAAATATAGTTTAAAATACGTATTATTAAGTTGAGCCATTCTTCTTGTCACATCACTTGTATTGTACGTGAAGTCTTCTGTGCACTTTGCATTTGTATGGCACAAGTGACGTTACAAATGAAAGAGGTTTTCAAACTTGGGTCCTAAGATCCACAGATGGGATCTAGGGGGTCTGTAGAAGAAATTACGGGAATTATACATCAGGCTTGTACATCTGAAGAATTCTAATGGTGCCTAGAAAAAAGACACCTTTTTCATTTATAAAATGACTTTATATCAGGCCATTTGTAAAAACATGTTTTTATAATTGCGTGCTTTTTCACACACAGTATACAATGTGCATTTATATTTGGAAATATACAGTATAGCTGCCTTCATATTTTCTAAAGAGGGTCCCTTGCAAGGGGATCATAAAATATTTGTGGGTCTTTAACATCAAAAAGCTAAAAACAAACCCTGACTTGTGAGATTCCATTTCAGGTAGGATGCTGGTGGGGCGGAAGAGAAACTGGGAGCTCAGGTCAGTCAGCGAAGTGAATCTTACCACTCCAAAACTTCACAAATTCTTAGTTCTTTATCACTCAACACATTATGCTTGTGTTCGCCCACCATAAAACCTCCATCTTGGACAGCATGCCGAGAGCTGATCTCACTTTCATAGACCAAGCATAGCAAATATTTTCTTTGAGCAGAGGAACCCTCACAGTTACCTTCGAAAACGAAGCCACAAGATCGCAGTGGAAGCTGAAAGAGCTTTTTAAGAAGCTGAGAGTGCTGTTTTCAGATTTCTTTCTTTTGTTTTTTATAGACGCCATAAAGCATCTAATCGGTATTCCCACCGCCCAGGCCGCAGTGCTGCTTAGTGGATCTTGGCTTTGATATGGCGTGATACATCTGGAATGAATATGTGCGTGTGACAGTCGTTTGCTGCATGGCCCCACATTAAACATCGGTGGCAGGAATTCCCAGACGACAGGAAGAAGTGATCTAGAGCCCTGCAAACTGTGTGACCAAGACGAGTGGTGAACGCTTTACACCTCTCGTTGCATTCTAGATGCTTTTTCGCATGTCAAGACACAAGACAGATTTGTTTTGAGAAAAATATGCTTTGGGTCTGAACAAATGTCTTTGTTTTGAAAAGGAAGGAAGTTGCATTTACAGACGCGAATTGATGTCAGTGCACTCATGTGTTATGAATGATGGCGAGATGTAGAACTCGATAATTTTCTACAGAGTATCGAAGGAGACGACAGATTGAGCACATGGTGTTTTCACAACACGGAGGAATTTAGCGTATTAAAAATGAGATGTAATGTAATGAAACTTTAATGGTAGTCCAGAGCGTTCAAAAAACACATTATCTATCAGTAAGGTCACATTAGCTAGAAGAGAACGTAGTCATCCTACAAGTGAAGCTGTAATTTAGTTGTTTTGTGAAGAGTTTTAGGGTAAAACTTGGTAACTTTATACTTGGAACAATTTCGACCCCCTTCTTGTGCTCTTTTCTTTGTTTAATTTCAGCCACCGTATACAGATCTATCTGTATTTGATTAATACCACAACCTATGCAGATACAGGGTCAGATTGCTTGGTTTCGTGACTGTGAACTGAAATTCACTGATAATAGGCACAGTGAAACATGACTTGAGTTTTTTGTTTGAAAGGGACATGTTTGTTGACTGCAGATACTCACACTTGTCCTTAACCATTGGTAATCGTCTTTTACACCCATGTTTGGCTCTGCATTAAGCAAACTTAAACAGGGTACTTAACTTAACTTAAAACAGGGTTATCATCACTTTTATGAACCTGATAACAGTCCTAACGCTGAAGTTCAGTGCTATGAGAATGTTACAGCAAATTGTTTAGCAATTGACATCCTATCATAAAATAAACAGTTCATACCTCATAAAATATTAATGTTCTCTGTACCATAACAGACACTTTCACATGCAATGTTTAGTTTTGACATCTGTGCAAAAATAAAAATGTCAAACAGTGATGGCAAGCAAAAACTTTAGTAAAGAAGAGACGGCATGATTTGTTTTTTGCTTGCATGCCGACATTTTCACAGATGGAAAAGCTGTTTTTGAAATAAGTATTTGTCCAATCAAAGTTGTTTACCTCTTAAATATGCAAATAAGAACGTTACAGATGTCCAGTGTGAAATCTTAAAATGCTCTTTCTCAGGTGAAATCCAGCCATTTCAATAGGAATTCACACAATCTGAAATTTCGTGTGAGGGCAGAATATTTCTCTTCACAGATTTCGCAACGGGCTCAAGTTGCTCATCTAAATTCCCCGTGCTGATCAACAGAAAGCTGTTCAGTGCTGTGTTTCATATATTGTTACACTATTTACATTAGACAATGGTCCTTTTTTGGCCACCAAATGCACCTTACTACTTAGTAAAGGTATAAACAGTGTGAAATGTGACCTTTGCTCAGCGTTAGAATGGCTCTTGGTTAACAAAAGTGTGAAAAGCCCAATAGTGGAAATGAAAGTAGTGAAATGTAATCATCTGCCTTACCACCTTACCTTTCCTGTGGATTAGATGCTATCAGGTGATGGGAGTCCCCCCCTCATAACTTCAGATCGTATCCAGATGTCCACACTGATTCCATTCTGATGAAGAGACTATGCTCAAACAATGACATCCAGATTGTCTGACATTGTTGCTTACACTCAGTTGTAGGTTTTGGCAAGGGAAAATGCAAACTAATGAGATATTTCTTTAAATAATACAATAAAAAAAATGTAAGATGAAAGAAATAGCAGATCAAGGAGTTTTTATTATTATTAGTAATATCAGTGTACAAAACAAATCAAACCATATGGAATGTGCAGATGTGGACCATTGTGCAAGTATCAGACTTGTCCTTGAATCTATGGAGTGATTAAACTCCTTTCAGTCAATGGGGTCTATATGAAGCTATAGGGAATCTAATTTAGAGTGAAAGTGATTATTTAATGGTGGAGCTTTCTCACTTGCCAGGGATGTGTTGACCCACCTGCCATGTTTTTATGACTTTTAATGCTAGATCTCTTAAAAGGGTGAAAATATCATAACTTCACACACACATTCTCAACCCCTTAGTATTACTTTTAAAGTGTTGCCTAAGTCTACAGGAATGTGTATGGTCTGCCTGTAAACTTTTCTTAACGTCTTCATGCCGGCAGTAATATTTCCCTAGAGCTCTCTCCACATTATGGGGAAAGTGAGTTTGCCATGTGGTGAGGAGGCTGCAATTTCAGCTGGCAGTTCCCTTTGTAAACCCTCCCCCCCCCCCCCCCCCCAACCAAATCTGTTTTTAAGGGTGAAATGATTCCCTCCTATCAGATTTTACCTCCGTGCACACTGTTCTGGCATGGCTGTCATTGTGGATGACAGCAAGAGCAAACTGGAGCTCTGTTAATGCTGGGCTAACTGGTAACTTGTTAACCACATTGGTTTGGATTATGAATCCATGATGCTGGACTGAGGGAGAGAAGGCTAACTTATGCCCCAGAGCAGTCCATTGAGTGAGTAGGTAACAACCGTACTGTGCAGCAGCATGTGGTTCCCATTCAGAGCCAGAGGAAGCTTAGAGATTTAGATGATCTTTAGTCCAGCCACACTTTAAACACACACACACACACACACACACACTGATTTCAGGCTCTTGATATAGTAGTGATTAGCCATGTATAGGGAATCTTTTGGTAAAGGTTTTATGAGATGTTGCACCTCAGGTTAAAGCAAAACCGGGATTTCCTTCCTTGTTAAAAATGCTGATGTATTCTAAGGGACTGTATTTGGGGTCAAATAACTTTAGCTATGTATATAAAGATCAAGTTAAAGCACAATTTCTTCAGCTTTGCAAAAAGTAACAGGGGTCAATGACAAATACAAGTGTGCAAAATGATGGAAAGGGAAACATTTTTTATAAAAGTAGTTGAAAATGGTAGGTTCTTCTAAATGTAATCTTTGGTATCATATGGCCTTAAAAAAAACGTATGCTATTTTCAGCTAGAGGATTACACAGTTAGTGTCTGCAGTGTCTCTCTATGACATCATTTGCTGTTTCGTGTTTTCTTTATACCTGTTGGTTGTACCACATTACTTTTGATTTCCCTTGTTTAAAATAACAAATAATAATACTAATAACTGTTGGTTTTATTCTTTTAACTGGGCTTTTTTCTTCATTATGATATGAGGAAAGTATTTTTGACCTTATGCCCCCCAAAAAATTGTCAAAATGAATTTTAATTTAGAAATTAAAAACAACATAGAAGAGGTATTTTTAAAATAAATTTAAGTATGATTTGCATTTTAATTCAGACCAAAAAAAGACCATTGACCCATATATTTCTTTCCTCACTGAAATGCACTATTATGAGTAAATATATTATTGTAAATGTATGTAGACCTCCAGGAAATAGAAAAACTCCAAAGCACAGAACAGTTTCTCATTGCTAGCTTCACCAAACTGAAATCCTCTGCAGTCTAGTCTCACTGTAGTCTTAAACAGAAATTGCATCATGAGGTAATGATTGAGTTGGTGACTTGCTGACAAATTGTTAGACACACTCTATGTGAGGCTTTGGTGGTCTGTCAAGGATCTTTTTCCACTGTTTTCATGCAGAAAGCCAATTGAAAGAATTATGTATGAAAACAATAGGAGAGAGTGAAAGTGGGAGGGGTAGACATAGAGATTTGCAGCTTGTAGAAGTAGCAGGTAGTCATTACTGAACGTCATTACTAGACACTATAGACACATTAATACTGTTAAATCATTCTTTGAAAGGGAAAGTTGGTATGGTGTAGGCTGTATCTGAAATACGGAAATACCAATACTCTCATTCACTATTCCCTACATTGTTCCACTAATAGTCCATTGAACTAATTTGTACGCTGAGTCCGCCAGAAGTGCATCTTGTGTACAACATGTACATTGGTTGTACACTCCTTATTGAGATGCATTATGGGATTAAATGAGTGCATTCAATAAAATCCACTATGGTTACGGACACCACTACAAATAGCTGTCAAATAGTGCACTATATAAGGATATAGGGGGTGATTTCGGACACAGCCGTTGTCTACAGCCCAGACCTGGTAACCAGAAGGTTGCTACTTTGAGCCCAGTAAGGTGCTGCCAATGTACTTTTTGGCAGGGCACTTATCTCCAGGTTACTTATGGGAGATTGTCCTAAGGGGGGTGTCTAGTGATTGAGGAGGTCAGACAGGGAGAGGCTAGAAGAGTCATGCCGTAATGTGTCATTGCTTTATAAAAAGAAAGTTCACCCATAAACCAGTCATAAGTACTGCTTTTTTTAATACTTTAATGACGCTTTGTTGTCATTTGTGGTGTTTGTCAATGTGCACCCACATTCACTTACATTGGTAATTTCTGCAATTTCATGGTAAAGAGTATCATGAACATTCTTCTAAGCCTCTCCTTTTGTGTTCGACAGAAGAAAGTAAATCATACAGTTTTCGGTAGATGTTGGGTAAACTGGGTAAATGACAAAATTCCAATTTAAGGTGAACTAATCCTGGCGTCAATGAGACTGATAAGAGGATAAGAGTTGTACAACCAGTCTGATATTACCACAATCCTTTTTGTATCGCACTGTTTATAATCTTGACAAACGCTTACATTTGTCAATAGTCTTGGCGGAGAATGGTGAAACATGGGTATTTTGATCTGTGCTGAAAGTCTGAGAGCAGTATAATTAACAACTCAGCGGCTCGCTCTGGTGGATTTGAATTAAGGGATACTTGAAATGAGCTAGTAGCTGTGCAGTGTGTAATCAATCCTGTCTCCAGGCCTGACTCTTACAATCTATTCCAAAACCAACCACAGTTTATGGCTACCACTCTCTTATATTTCCACCATGTGTAAAACAAGATCTGTCAATTTAGATGATGTCCAAGGTACAGATTATATGGATAACTCCACCTCAGATGTCCTTCTCTGGTTTCATTCTACAGTCCTTATCCCTACTACAAAGCATCTAGCTTGTGGACAGTTTGCAACAGATGCTACATTGGCTCTTTGTGGAATAGTCCCACCTCGATGATTATACAAGTTAAAGAATAGATTTTACACTTAATGATGTCAGAACAGCACAAAGGGGCCGATGTTGTCTTTCATCCTCCTTTTATAGTACCTCCATCTTCGGCTAACATTGCGTTCTGTTAGCACAGCTGTTCAAACTGTCCTCTCTTGCCAACAGCAACGCTGTAACCCACCTGACACTGTCAACGCCAAGTGTAGCCGTAGAGGGCCCTCATAACCGCAGCCCTCCTTTGAGAGAGCGTGGTTTGCTCGCTATCACATCTTGCGTGGTTTCCATTGGACTGCTTTTGAAGTGATTCAGAAAGGAGAGCTTTTGTCTGCGAGATCTGTTTGATGTATTATCGGTCCATAGTTTCTGAAATCAGTAAGGTAAACAGATCAGGCTGATGAGATTCAATGGCATCGATATTGGGCGAGAGCTTCATGTTTTACCTTTGCTTTATAAATGAGCCTCTGTGTCATTAGCATGTGAAACGCAAGAACGCTGAGTCAGAAAGGAGTACCCTCAGATTTAAATTTTCCACCTTTGATCAGCCAAACCACACAGAGGCTTAACATTATTGCCTTTGAGACTTTAATATACTTTTAGAAGTCCTGTACAGTAGAGACGGTTTGAGCAGATATAAGCAGATAGATAGATAGATAGATAGATAGATAGATAGATAGATAGATAGATGGATATCTTCTAAAAATAATAAGCAGAATCTTAAATTTAAAGCCCTCATAATTTAAAGACATTACGTAATTGTGGCAAATGAGTAAATCGTTGAGTAGACATTTTAGAAAGGGGCTTTAGAATTGTTTGTTTGTTTTTCTTCCTTATCATTGAACATAGTTCTACCACTATAGCATACAATCCAATCCATTTTACAATTCAGTTCAATCTGTCTGAAGTAGACACAATGGGCTGTTCTCATAGGACATATTTTTGTATTCCGTCCGCAATATTATTTTGATTGTTGGTTTGTGCATGTACTAATATCATTGGCCAATGCATTGTGTCTTGTGTATGTTTACCACACCTTGTTGTATAAATGTATTGGACAACAAGTTAGTTGTTGAAAAGTCTTCACCCCTGCATTTAGTTTTATTTTGTTGTACTCTGTCTAGGTTTTATTTTATTATTATATTTTATATATTTTTATAAATGTCCTGTGTGAGAGGCTCCACCAACTCCAATCTGGTTTGATGAAATGTTGCCTATTAACAGCTGGAGCTGATTTGGTTGCAGACTCGCTAAACTACTGTTAATTTTTTTTTTTTTTTATTACACTCAAATTGGCAAATTGACATAAAGAAAGACATGTAAAATTCAGTAAGGATCTGACTGTGTGGTCACAGTGAAATAAAAAAAAAAAAACATGTTTGCAGGCAGAAAATGTTTATTGTCTGTGTTCAATAGTGTAGTGATGTAAGAAATAGCTCACACAGAAGTCAATTTCAAGATTTCAAGCAGCTTTTTTGGCCAGTTTAGCGAATCTATGTGATCAACTTGATCCTGTTGAACAATCTGTGTAGGTGCCCTCACACGAAATCCCGAATAGTATTGATTCCTATTGAAATAACTGGATTTTGTGTAAACTGGATTGGATTTTGTGAAATGAATGGATTATGGAATATTACCACATCTTTACTGTGTGTGCGCTGCTGCATCGGTTGATCACCTTTTCAGATAGTCTCTTACCACAAATAATGCTTTATCAGTGTGAGATTGGAGTTCACTTTCAGATTGAGCTCAACCGCTGAAAGTGGCCCTCTTTTTATCTACCTTGCACTGGAGTTTGAATCAATGCAGACTCTCAACATAGCTAGTGAAAGAACAAGCGCAGTTTGGAAACCCTTTTTGCATGACTCATTGCATTTGGAAAATTTGGATGGTATGGTCCCCATAGGTTCCCTTTAAACTCCATACACAGCATGAACAGCATTTAAGAGAGTGGCATGCAGGGTCTACACAGAGAAAGTGTGAAGACCACAACCACCTGTGGGCAGTAGAGTTGGACCACTGAAGAACTACCTCAGATGTTGGTGCTTGGGAGTGAAGCTGCTTTGATTTGTCAGTGTTGCTCAAACATGTAAAATGTCAATAAATAATTGTACAATTTGTACCTTGATGCTATTATACTGCATACATTGAATGCAGCCATACAAGTGCAAATGTGCTTGTGTTCCTTTTGTCACCTTAAATGAAGAGACCTGCAGCTGCAAAAAAAAAAAAAGAAAAATGGATGTGCACCTGGAAAAGCAAAAAGGAAATAAGGAAAATTTTACAGATATAAACTGTGTTTTCTCTATAGGAGCAGCATATAAAAGAACTGTTCAATTTAGATAGTCTTGAAGTCAGCGTTTCTGTTGGCAAGCCAGCTCTCGAGACTGTGGTTCACCTGGTCTCACGTATATACGCTAATTAAAATCCTGTGGTCATCTTTATAAACCGGTTTCACTTAGAACACAGGTGCGTGGGAAGCATTAAATAACACTGAGGTACGCCGAGGTGTCAGTCATTTAACCTGCGAATTGCTGGAGTTGTCATGAAAATATGTCAGAATATAAGATCCTTTATTGCATTAAGCCTGTTGGGATGTCAACACTTGTCATTGGTTGCCAGATCCCGTCATGGTGTGCTTATATTCATCCACGTCCCTGTTTTGCACTGCTGGTACCCTCATTCTAATTATGCTCTCATTGTTCGGTGTTACCTGGCGTTGAGGTTTTGAGTTGAACCTGGCAACCGCAACATCCTGCTGTGGTAAAAAGGAGAGCTGTTTAGTATGATATGTGAATGTGGAGGAAATCTCTGGCTTCTCCTGCCTTGGTACCTCAGGCTCTAGGTTCAGCAATCCCTCTCTCATTTTCCAGGAAATGTTTTGAAGAGATTTTTGAAAGAGAGATTGTTTTCTTCCTATGTTTTATGAGTTTGTGAGTCATGGGTTTATTGCATCACAAAATACTGATCATGTCCAACTGCGTTGCCAGTACCTCCCTTCAATTGAGTCGAACAAAAATCTGGAACACATGCTTTTGAAGTTTAGACATCAAACTTCAGCACATTTGAGGAATGCCTTTGTGCATTTTACAACATTTTGTCGAGCTTTAATTAGCATCAACCACCATAACGCACCATATTTTCTTTGGCTGACCACTGATTGGTTGTTCTACTCTAACTGATGGATTTGTTTTTGTGAGTTCTGACCCTTATTTCAGTAAATCTACACTATCCTATTCAGTTTTCTGCTCATTTGACAGCTAAAATGCCCAGTCTTCATATGACAACACGGTTTCCGTTTGAGATCTGACTTTGAAGTCCCACCTTTAAAAGAGAGCTCTTCCTTTGAGAATCACTAAATCACTGGCCTACCGTCTTCTCTGGTGCCCATAGAACAATGAATCTTCTGGTGGAATGGTGAATAGAGAAAACCTCGCCAAATTTAGAGGGCTCCGGTGAACCCCATCCAATGGCGAGACTAATTCGTGCACATGTGCCATGTGTCTGTGTCTCACTTTTTCTCTTTCTTTTCTCCTTTTCGTGTCAGTACACAGCAGTATTTAAGCACACACACAAAGAACTGTTGAAGACCACTACCTCTTTGTCAAGCTCATTGACTAAAGGCTCTATCAATCCCCAGACAGTGCTTTGACCAGCTTTAAGGTTGTTTAGGTCACATATATTTTCCACACAGAAATTCATTCCCTGACAGAAAATCCACAAAGTTCTCATCAAAAAGACATCAGCAGGTTGATCCAGATGCCGTGTTGAAAGACGGACCCCTCCCGGGCTCCCCTCCAGATCTGGTCTCTAACTTCATTTCAGTTTTAATGTGAATGCTTCATTGTGTTCGATTCCTGCTCTTGAGGCAGCATTTCCCACACATCTCCCCTGAACAGAATGCTGGACTAGTGTTTTTGTTGTGATTCACACATCCTTCATAACTTGGATCATATAATGTATGAAAATGGTCTTCTTGACACTTATTAATACCATCTGCAACATCATTGAGAGTAAACCACATTTGGAACAACATTGTCAGTGTTTCTGTATTGTCGCTAGACCTGGTAAAAATTCAAACGGAATGTTAATAAAAAAGTTTAAAAAACATCAACATCATCATATCCAATGGACCCCTGAAGACCCTCATGACTGTGTCATTAAGTTTCTTAAAATATATCAGATAATTTAAGCTTTTTATGACATGGCAAGGTTAGTTCAGGTTGTAAAATGTCTCGTGGTGTGGCGACTCGAACACATAATAATATTTATAAATTATTATTTCATGATATTGATGAAGAATAACTTATTACCTTGAAAAAACAACATTTTTGGAATAATGATTTAAATGTGTACACTCACATGTATTCAAGGTGCATAAAGAAAAATATGTTTTTACTTTTCACATGACATTTAAACTTGTCAGCTCTTTCTCCGACAGCATTTTAGAAAAAAGTTGCCAGCCCCCGCCAGCATTTTTTATCATTATCTATTTTCATCGCTCCCAGAATATTATGTTGTATGAATGTCTGAATATGCAATATATTAAAATAAAGAACAGACCCTCTACTGTAAAAAAAAAAAATGTTTTGACAAGTTTTTGTCAAAGATTAGAAATTGGAGGTCAGATTCAAAACGATGATCAAAACATAGATTGAGTTGATCGAGTCCATCAGCAGTCCCATAACTCATCATGGGTTGACATTTCATTCGGTAATATTTGGCAGTTTTGATTTATATGCTGTTTAATGTTTGATGATCACATTATTTTACTACTTACATATGATATCACTTGTTGCCTATTCACATGTCTTTTAATCAGGAGATTCAGTACTCTTTCAGAAGATGCCTAATAGAACCTCTACCGTATAACAGTGAAAACACTGAAAGCCAGAAATGTCAATGGCAGAGAAAGAGTTACAAATGGTATACAAGTTTTTCAAACCATATGAATATGAGCCACTTGACAGCAAAATGAATACAAAAGAGTTTCTAAGAATGTTACTCATGTATTTTAAAGTGCGTTTTTAAAAGATTTCTCCTCTTTAAACTCTTATTTGTCAGTGAGCCACGTACAAAGAGGTTAGATGTTGATGTTTTGGATTATGGTTATAAATGATCATATAGATTGTACATAGATAGACATAAAGCTTATTTTATTGTTTTATGTCCCTTCAAAGGAGATCTGAATGTGTTTGTTATCATTTCATTGCATGTGTCAAAATCACACAAACATCTTTTCTTAGTTCCTTCAAGCTAAACCCAAGTGTGTATTTTCTTACTGGCCGAAACTCAGCAAGCCTTTTTCAGCTTAGTGTCCGTTTATAAACTTGTAAACTCTCAACATGAAGTACAGTCCAACTAATCCTAACTCTGAAAGAGTGTTTACATCAAGGATAAAACAGCGAGGAAACGGGATGTGAGGCATTCCACGATGAAGCACAATTTCTTGTAAATATTGTAATTGCCGGCATTATATCATCAAATGGAGAGTGTGGTCCATGTGGGAAGAGTGAGATGCCAATATTGTATGTTGTTGTTGGCAAAGACGGGATCCTAAACTCTGTTCTGCTTTAGGGCCAAGTGGTAACAGTTGTGAAGAATTGTGGTGGCGGCAAACGCTCACTGTCACACCCCAGGAGAAGAAATTACCCCAGTTAGTTGCAGAGAATTAACACGCTGCCCCAGTAGTGATTGAACCAGCAAGGAAAAACAAGCAGAACTCGAAACAGCGCCGTGGGAAGGACTTCTTCTCTAACACAGGCAGGAATACACACCCATGTAATCATACATTCATCGCAGTATAGCATATATCAGTATGATATATAATAGCACATATTCATCACAGTATATATATATATATATATATATATATATATAGTTCTATTACACAAAATAAGAGCACATACATTTCTTATAGAATAGTTGCCTGTTCTATAACAGTTAATCTTACCACAGTCACACAGTCATTTACACAGATGACTCACCTTTTTAGTTGATGTTGTGGTTGGAAGAAATAATAATAATATATTATTATATAAGCAGCACCCATTAACAATATACAGTATTCACACTGAGCATAAGTATCACTGTAGAGTTTTGGTATTGATCCTGTTTGGTCACATATAGTGCACTAAGCAATAAATCTTACAGATGCATTATAAATCTATTTGTCATCACAATTGTTTGCATCTGATGTTTATACAGAAATAAGGGGGGAAAAAAAACGTCTGTAGGGCTTGTTACTCATCCTCATGTCGTTCCAAACCCTTCGAGATTTCTGTCCCTCCATTCAAAGTGCATTTCACTAAACCTTTGATGCTTCAAAAAGGTCATGAAGAGATTGTGACACTTATCCATATGAATCTTCTAAACAGACATGGTTGTTTTATATGACGAACCAATTTCTTTTAAGCTTCTATTCAATATTGATCAATATACAGCACATAAAAAATGGTCAACAGCAGGTTAACCGCACTTGCTTGACGAGCAAGAACAAACCTCATTGGTTCTTGCGTGACACTAGAAGAAACTTCACTGGATATCGTGTATCAAGCATATGTTTGAGCTTCCAGTTTTTTGTGAACAAAATAACAAAAATAAATCTCTATCAAGAAGATAGAAGACTTGGATTAATCCACTCGATTTAAATGGGTTACTTTTACGATCTCTTTATCAACTATTTGAAGCGTCATCATTGTTTTGATGGAATGGACCTTCAATGGAGGGTCAGAAATCTATCAAATTTCATAAAAAATATCTTCATTTGTGTTTAAAATATGCAAAAAGTATTCCCTGTTCCTTACAATTTGGATGAAACTTTAGTCCATGTCCTCATGTAAATTAAATTTAATGATAATAAAATTTGTAATAATTTCCAGTGACCAAATTGTATGATTTATGATTTTCTCAGGGAAATTATCCATGTTGTAACCCAGAAATCTTTTTTGTTGTTGGCTAGAAAAACATCTATTTTATTCAGCAGATAAAATGTAAGTCTGACAGCACAATGCCATTCTGCTGTTGCAGTTAAGCTGTGCTGTTTGTGAGTGATTAAAAATATAATTTTCTTTACATTACTTCATTTTTCTTTATTCAGTCTCTATGTTGGGGTTGTTTAATGATCATTGGAATTAAGAATCATTTTTTTCCACCATCCTTCACATTGGTGCATACATCATGGCTGTCTGGATCTCTTTACTGCAGACACCACATGAGCCACCACAGCCGTGCAACCCAGCGGTCTCTTCTACCGCAGCAGCGGCTTTGGAAGCAAAGGGAGGTAGGGATTTCTTAGGGTGGCAACTCCCTGGCAGAGTTGCATGGCTGCAGGCCGAGTCAGACTTCCTGTGGGGCATATGAGAGAGGGTGTAAATTTATCCCAGAGAGCTGTGATAGATCCCAGCACCTTAGAAATGTCCTGTATCCCAGACACATGCTGTTATGCTCACAGTAGTGCAGGGGATTCCTTTCAGTGATCTGAATCTTTTCACCAAAAAGATTCATTCAACGGCTGTTTCTGCAGGTTACTTTTAAGTCTACAGGTGGCACCAAGCGATTTGTCTTTTTGTGCGTTATGAGGCATGAATGAGGCATTGAATCATTCATTCAACCAATTCTTTAATACCGAGTCATGAGAATCAGTGTATGAACGATTCTGAAAGAATCACAGATTAATAATGAACACACTAGCTTGCAGCCTCTCCAATGATGCAGTGCTGCTGTACTACAAAGATGGGGGAATTCACCACTGGGAAGATGGGCTTTTAATAAAACTTGGTTGTCTATGCAGCCAGTAAACATGACAAATATTAATGTGTGATAGATACATGATTTGAGGAAAACCGAGAAAAGGGCTGTGGCGTTCTCTTTTGCAAAAAAAATAAAAAATTCAACACCCATTATGCACTTGATTTTGACACTACACTATACAAAAATCTGTAGTTTTAACAAAAGCCGCGGAGCTGTCAAAAGTCCAAAAGTTTTCAAATATAAATATATATATACATGTGTGTATATATATATATAAATATATATATATAAACATATATATATATGTATGTATATATATATATATATATATATATATATATATATATATATATATATATATATATATATATATATATATATATGTATATATATATATATATATATATATGTTTATATATATATATATATGTGTGTGTATATATATATATATGTGTGTATATATGTGTATATATGTATGTATATATATATGTGTATATATGTATGTATATATATATGTGTATATATGTATGTATATATATATGTGTATATATGGTATATATGTATGTATATATATACAACATCTGTAAGATGATCGCAGCCACAAGCTGGCCTTTTATAATAGGAAACTCGTTAACAGCTCAAATACTTTCTCCCTGTAAGTGAGGCACAAGAGCAACCCATAGCGTGAGACATTTTCTGATAACAGAGACTAATTTATAGGAAACAGATTTGAATGCAGAGGAATCTCTCCAATGAGTCACTGTTGGAAGACTCTGTTTTGGGAATAGAGCAGGAATACTGGAATTGCTTTCCGTAAGCTGAGAGAGACAGACAAAGTGGGAGAGAGCTGGCAGCGAGGACAGGACACGGATTGTCAACATCCACCCTTCCTTTGCATACTGCCTCTCTGCAGTGACTTTTTCAAACGATTGGGAGTCAGCGCCTGGAAAGGCGGCTCAGGTCCAAGAGCAAATCACTCCCCTCTATTATTCCCAGAATCAGAAGTGTCCTCTTCCACTTTACAAACAGGTATGGAAATGGACTTGTTAACTGCTTTGGTTTGTCCTCGTGAAAAGCATCTGGCGGTGAATGGAAGCTAATCATGACCGGTTGTTTAGAGAAAGACGGTTCCTCTAATGGGTCTGGAGGTGGGGCGGCCCAAAGTGTTGGAGATGACGGCAGGATGGTGAGAAAGAAAATGCATACATGAGGTCATATGTAAGAACATCTGTGTCTGATTGGTGTCTCTCTCTGAGGGTTCACATTTTTACAGCTTCACGTGCAGTGTGGAAGTTAGAATATCCTCAAATATTTATTGGTGTTTGTGGGCCAAATTTCACACTTCTGTCCCTTATGAATGGCTAATAGGCATGAATGTACATATATTTTAGTAAATATTATTTTCGGTCTAGCATAGAACATACCCACCTCTTTATATGAGACCCATTTATCCATCCGTCTGTCTATGCATTGCATGTTAGACATCAACGTGTCAATAATGTGGCATTATTTCATAACAGTAAATAATATTATAGAGGAAGTCTGCAGATATTTGTGAATGAGTTTTAAATTCAGTAGGTCGCTTAAAATATCAGATGATTTGACCTTTAAATGAAAATAATGATTAAGATACATACACTCATATCAATTCACAGTGTACGAAAAATATGTTGTTACTTGTGTAACTCGATGGTTACACCACATGACATTATCATTACATTTTCTTTTCTTGAAAATGGCGTAAAACATTTTTCAAAACCTATGAAACCTACTTGAATACAAGGTTAATTTCTTAGAACTTGGTGTCTGTATTTTAAGCTAGATTTTTTAAAAAGATTTTCTTCTGATTTGTCATTAACCCGCATACATTTACATATCTTGCATACTCTACGTGAGTTTGTGTGTATGAACACAATATGGGTTTAGAGGTTTATAATAGCATTTTAAATAAACAGTCATTGCTTGTAAAGGGCTCCGCTTTATTATGTGGCTGATAGTTGCAGCCCGAGCCAGAGAAGGCAGCTGTCATATCTGTGCAAACACTGAGTTCGGAAATGTAGAAATTATGTCACTGGAATGGCAAGCTTGTGTGAGGGGAACCGGCAGGCAGGCCTGTTTCCCCATGAGTCCAATGCTGCCAGTAGAGAGTTACTGAGCTGTTATGGAAGACTGAAGTTAAATCTTACCTTATGTTTGGGGCACTTGCTTCTGTCTGTTATGTCTGTTTTTCTTTGACACTCTTGAATACTTTCTCACATTGTCTGTCTCATCCATTAATCTGTTGTATGTCCTTTTCACATGATTCTTTTCATTATTGACATGTTTTGTCCATATTTGTGGTCTCTGGACCCCCTGGTGGACACGCTAATTTTCTCTTACCACACGCACAGCCTCAAGTTAAGCCATATGTGACAGTTCTTTGGTTCTCAGGTTTTATACCTGGAGCAACATCAACATACAGCTCTGACAGTCTCAGCTCAAATAAATAAGGTCCTTATTAAGCCCTGTTTACACCTGGCATTAAGTTGCATTTTGGTCGATTGGATTACAAGTAGACGAGGGAGACACTTTCCCGTTTACACCTGATGTTTCTATCAGTCTCTTTTGTACACTTTCGACCACTTCTGTCCTGATTTCTTCGAGGGGAGGATCTATGGGCAGATAATCTTTCGATAATCTATCTTTCGATCTAATGGACAAATTAAGCTTGCACAATTTACATACAACGCGCCCGAGGACAACGGAAAAACTAGGAGAGCAGCAGCTTTTGTTTAAACTCTGATAGCCGGAAGACCACGCAGAATGCTGTGAGTGTATGTTAAAAAATTGGGAATAGTGAGAGAACATTGTGCTTTCTACGTTTTTCATCTTCAAACGAAATTTGGGTCTTCGGCCGACAAAGTTTATATCCCGTCTGGCTAGCATGCTTCCCATAATGTTTACACATTAGGTCAGTAGGCGGAGAACAGGCGTACTTTTGTGGCTGTTCGAACTCATTCGACCACATGAGCATTTACACTACGAAAGCAATCCGGTCGACTACCTCGTTTTCATGCTCTTCTTCCATGAAATTGCATTGTACACAAGCCAAAACTTTCAGTTTTCAAAAAAGACAGTGCTATAAAAGTAGCATAAAAGTGGTAGTGCAAACAAAGAATCAGTTTTCACTGAAAATTCTGACACCCACCATAGCTCTGATTTGTGTTTGAGAATTCATCCGAGTAGAGGTAAAGATGTCAGATCGTGTACTGGTAAAGCATAGTGTTAGCAATGCCAAGGTCATGGGTTCAATTCCCAGGAAATGCTTGTGCTAATAAAATGTATAGCTTGAACACTTTAAAGGGGATAGTTATAATAGTTAAAATTATTTACTCACCCTCATGCCATCCCAGATGTATGACTCTCTTTCTTCAGATGAACAAAGATTTGTGAGCCAATCAGAGCGATCTCTCTCAACCACAGCCCGACACTGATTCAACATGCTGAATCGGGCAAACTTCCGCCAAAGAGAGTTTGACTAGAGCCGACGTGTGGAACACCGCATAAACTTGCCCAACAGACGCTCACCATAAGAAAGTCATATATATCTGGAGTGGCTTGAACGTGTTGTAAATTATGAGAACATTTTTAAAAAAATTGTGAAATATCCTTTTTTTAGATGCTTTAGATTGAAGTTTCTGGTAAATACATAAATGTAAATGACTTATGATTTATTATTTTCAGTTAGATCTTTTCAGTGTGCCGGTTGTTCCGGTTTCCATCTCGTTAGTTTCAAATTAGCATTGGTGTTTATTTTTTTTGGCTTTGCTGTTGAAACACATTTTTTGTCTGTTTAATGAACTATATTCTACTGCTATATTATACTAGTAGTAGTAGTTATACAACTATATTATACTAGTAGTAGTAGTTATACAACTGTTAAGAGCTTAAAGCTGCTTTTCTCTCTCTATCGCCCTCTCTGTTTGAAACATAAAATTGCTAGTTACTTGCAGAGTTATTTTTTTTTAATGTGGGTTGTGCTTCGGCACTGCTCCTCTGTGCGGATGAATCTGTGATCACCCCATCAGAGTGGATCTGTCATATGCAGAGGGTTAAACTGCTTTTAATCTAGAAAGGTCTAAATGGCAGTCATCATTGACATCTGGGGAATCACCCGTTGTCAAAAACAAGAAACTTTGAACTGCAGAGAAAATAAATTAAAGTACTTTTTCGTTTTTGATCATACAGATAAGGGTAATACATTATTTGAAACTGTTAAAGCACGTCACAACTCAGTGTATAATTGCCATTGCTATTTCAATTACTTGTTGTTTGATTTGTTCATTGCAAACAGCTGAAAGTATGTACATTTTGCCAACAAACCTGATTTGCAGTGGGGGTTGAACAATTTCGATTACAACTGTACATGAGAAATATGTATCTAAAAAGCTTGAAATGTCTACTTTTAAATGAACCAATTCAAATTGAAAACCAATTTTCTCTGATTATGTAATCCGTATGAAACCAACGAGGGGTGCCGTCTTTCCAAGCAACTGCATCTTCAGCACATGCCATATAGTAGCCGGGTCTTCTTTTTTCTGTTTACAGACTTGATGTTACCACACAAGCGGACTCGGCAGCTCAAATTATTAATCATTTTTAGAAGCTTGCCTTTGCAAATCAGGGTAAGGCTTAGGAAAAGTTTCCAACACTAATGTACTTGCTCAATAACTGATTTTTTTTTAAACTACAAAAAAGATATATACTGCAGCTTTAACTTGTATTGAAATTGGAGCATTATTTTAATGAAACTGAAGTACGTGTTTGTAACAGTGATATTCTGAAGACGAAAAGTGAAGAAAAAAAAGTCACTTTTTGACCTCAGACTGCATCTGTCCTTCTTTGACCATAAAACTCTGCTGCCAAACTGGCTTTCGTCCTTCAGAAATGTGTTCAGATCGCTTCCTAGAGCTGCCAAATTAATTCTCATGAACCTGTTCTTGGTCTATAGCGCAGCCAGGAAACCTGCACCTCCATCCAACCACATGCCTCTGGCCAGGCCTCTGCGGTCATGTGTTCTCCCCATCCTTGTGGAAATACTCCAAAGCTAGATATAATTAAATTTGTTATAAATAACAAATGCATGGATCCAGGAGATTAATCTGTAAGGTTGATACTCTACTCTATTGGTCAAACATCTTTTCGCTATACAAAAACTTAAAATTTGTTACAAAGCAAAAGACATTACTTCTACACATATGCTTGTGTTTCCACTGTCCTTATTCACATGTGTTTTAATGGAAATGAGTAAGTCTGCTTTGACCGCACATTCACCCATGGTAAAATCAGTGTAATGCGTTTCAAAATATGCCTTGATCTGTGGTTCTTAGTGGTATTGTGTTTCCATTGGTGTTTTTTGGCTTCCTTTTGGTTCTTGATTTATATCTTTTTGTACCTATCAGCTGACACGACACATTATATACATAACCTTTGGTCCTTCCACTCTTTCCACCAATAACAGTAATGCTGTGAGTGACGGCTGTTTTGGCTTCTGTATCAGAGTCTGAAATGTGTTGGAGATTCTTCTTCATCAAGCTTCATCAAAACAGCTTGTTGCACAGTGGAGCGAGGCTTATTTGAGTTGGCAGGCTGATGGCAGCAAGCAGAAGAAAAAATGTACAACTTCCCGTTTCTGCTGAATTACATCCAGCTCGCTGCTTCTACAGTAGGTATTGAAATTCTATCAGTAAGCTGCTCGTTTTTACAGTCATGGTTTCTGTTCGAGTGTGTGTTCTGCTCTACCTCAAAGTCCATATACAGGTCAACCTGTTCACTCTTGCTCCTTTTCCCTTGTTCTTTCTTTTTGTTTTAGCCATTTTCTCATTAATCTCCCGTTTCATTATTTCCTTTTATTTCTCACTCTCTGTTTTATTTCTTTCACTCATTCTCTCTATACTCTGGAAAGACGCTTCCAGCAAGGTTAGTGTTTTTAGAGCAGGGTGGAGGGAAGCCACACAGCTAGATCTACACCAAAGCAAAACGGACAATTAACTTTTTTGTTTAATCATAAATAATATTGTATTGGACATATTCCGTAATGATCCGTGGTATTTTCTGCTTAAGGTTTTTTTTTTTTTGTCTTTCCATTTTGTCAGATGCAGCATTTTTTATTATTTTTTTACTCTGAATTTCACGTTCTGCTCATTTCAGCAGCTTAAAGAAAATGAGAAGATGCTGTTCAGATGGTGGTTCAGCACAGTATTTCTCAAGCGTGTGATACAAAGTTAATGTACCAATGCGCATAATAGATTTAGATTTAAAAATGGGCTTGGAAAGTCTCAAGGATTCTCAGCATACTAAGTCAGAGCTCTAAACTCAGCACACTGCACCATGCACATTTGTGTGTTTTTAAGGGAATTTTACATGTTGCGCCTCTCTTATGTATGAACAATTTCCATAAACACAAGAAGAGGTATGGGATGTGTAAGCAGAGTTTTGAATTCCATGTTGAATGTAAGTGATAGTTATTAAAATAACATTATTAAATATTCTTAAAGCTAAATTCCATTTGATTATTTGTGAATAAAATCACCTCTAATCATATTTAGCTTCATGCAGTGATAAAAGAAAAGTCTGGCAACAGCATTTCATCGACATATTAAATGCAATGTCATCTTGTGACAATGCACATGTTCAGTGATATAAATGGTGTTGTATGTTGTCCTGTTGAGATGGGTTGATGGCTACTCCACACTTTCCTGGGAAATTTTCAATGGCACACTGGCCGATGATGTTCAGTCCCTAATGTCTTATACTTTCTAGGATAAATCTGACCTCATAAAAATGAATTTATGGTGGATTAGTTCCACGACTCTGAAACAGACAGAAAAACACAGCAAATCATAATACAGATGGTTAGTTATTTAAGTACAGTATAGCACAGCTCTAGTGATGGGGGTAGTATTACTGTATGAAATGTAGAACATTTTATTGTATTAATTTAGTTAATTATTGGTATTTTTGATTGCATGCCCAGTTTTAATGTGCATAAAAGATCTAATTTGTTAAATATCATATTTGGGACGCATTGTGTTCCCTTTCTCTGCTCTCCGGTCTCTTTCTACTGCCTCATAAATAAATTCTAAAAAACATAGTTTGGAATTGAAGGAGTGAGAAGGTGTCTGTATCTCTCCAGATCTTCTACTGTACATTTTCTCCCTGATAGAGAAATTGGATTATAGAATTTAGTACTTCATCTTACTTTTTCCTGGAAATCTAAAACAGTTTCTGTTTGATTATTTTAGTAATTTAATTTCAGGGGTCCAAGCAACAAAGCTGCTGGAATCATTTGTGTTTCTTCTGTTGTTGTTCTTCTTCCTCCTCTTTATGTATGTATTTATTTTATTTTTTTTCTTTAAAAGAGTTTGGGTGTCAGTCCCTAAATCCCAAAGACCCCAAACTCAGTTGTGTGTGTGTGTGTGTGTGTGTGTGTGTGTGTGTGTGTGTGTGTGTGTGTGTGTGTGTGTGTGTGTGTGTGTGTGTGTTGGACATTATAATTATCAAATTTACACTTTTGCAATAACTCCAAAAGCACTTGGACAAAACCCTTCCTCTGAATAAATTATTATATATATCTTTTTTATATATCTTTTTTCAAATTTCTAAGACATTTGATATATATCATCTAGAGATGGTAATGACAAAAAGTTAAGAAATGTTTAGAAAATGTATGAAAAGTTACAAAATGAGTTTTGAATTATAAATTCTTTTCACAGAAACTAGCCCATTTATTTTTCCAATGGACCTGTATTCAAAGTAAAACCTTAATGAAACTTCTTACACTCCACTTTCAGAAGATGCAAGCATTTGATCAGGAAAGTTTGGAACACATCTTGTGATTACTATCTTGAACTTTACAATATTCTAAGCATGCATGCCACATTTCTCCAATTTTATGGAACTAGGGGGCGCTATAACTTAAGGAAATTCTCAAAACTGTGCAGCTGTGATCAAAGAACTTTGAATCCACAACAATTGCATCCATATGATTGGTTTTGGAATTGTGGTCCAGTCTGCTTGGACACAAGTTGTTGCCACTTGTGGCTATATTTTTGTGGTAATCATACAGATGTGGCAAACATTGATCTACTAATTCAATCGTTAAGGCCTCAGATGGTGTGCGGTTTAGCCACAGCTACCAGCACACACACAACCCACACATTTCTGGCCACTATAAATCCCACATACATACCACAAAACGACGGCAGGAGATTACTTTCACATATTGCCTGCTGCTCTCTTTCTGTATATCATTCTTTCTCTCTCTAGGATCATGCACTAAGGCGACAATGATGATCTCTTGTACTGACTTGTCTTGTTGTGTATTTCAGAGATCATCGATGACCTTACTCAGCTCGTGGACAAGACGGACAGCCGCATCAAAAACGAGACGCACAGAGTCAGGCTGTTGGAAACCAAGTCCGCTTCATGTGGTGAGTGTTCTGCCACTGTAGCCCTGGTTTTATGTACTCTGCATCAAGAGCCCGGCAACAATAAGCCTGTCTGTCGTTCAGATTTACGGCCATCTCTCTCTCTGTCCCTTTTCTCCTCCCTACTGCATCTAGACCAATCTTCAGAACTGAAGGGATTAAAGCACACTGCCTGTAAATGGCAAAGTCAGATCTGCACATTATGGTCGGTCTCAGTGCTGTGAGCTCTTACAGGGCCATCTGCATGTGATCTGTGAGTTTGTTATTGGAGCAGCAGTGAGATCAGGCTGAGACATTTAGAGAGGTCATTTGCACCGATTTCTGGAAAGTTCTGCTAGACATTATTTTACATCCGTATACTTCAGAGTACTTTCTTCTATGGTCTAATTTTGTCTGTTTGTATGTTAGAGATAATTCATACAAAAATTTAAATTTATTTCATTATTTACTCTCCTTCATGTTGTTTCAGACTTATGTCTGACTTTCTTCTATGGAACACAAAAGGTCAGTTTTTGAAGAACTTCATGAGTGCTCTTTTCAATATAATGTAAGTGAAAAAATAAAGCACCATACAAATTTAACAAAAGTAATCTATACAACTTGAAGAAAACTGGAAAGGAGAAACTTTCAACTTTCATGATGGAAAAACATTCAACTTTCAATAGCTTTAAAGTCTGCATGACATGTAGTCACCCTACTTATTTTCTAAATGCAGGTTATTGATTTTACTGTGAACAATTCATCCTTGCATGTTTCATTTGCATCAAAATGTCATAACTCCATATTCCGGTGAAACGACAGACTTCTCTCTGGTGACGTATGTTGGACTTTTCCAATCACTTTGTCTGCAAAAACAACCAAAGGATAGAATCAAGACTCCGCCCCACATTATTTTCTTTTGGATAATCCGTTTCCATTTCCATTTATTCATTTAGCAGACACTTTTATCCAAAGCGACTTACAAATGAGGAATACAAGCGATTCATCATAAAGAGGCAATAAACACAAGAAGTGCATGTAATACAAGGTTTTAGACATCTTTTAGAATAGTACAGACTAGAACAGGGAGAAACTAAAGAATAGTAAAAGCACAGGGGATTTTTTTCCCAGCAGGATGCAGTTAAGTGCTGATGAAAGAGATGAGTTTTCAGTTGATTCTTGAATATTGTCAGGGATTCGTGTTCCGGATAGGGTTGGGAAGATCATTCCACCAGTGAAAAACAATGGACAAAAACGTTGTGAAGGTGAAGGTACCATGAGGCTTTGCTCACTTACTTACCCCAGGCTTCTGGAAGGGATGTAGACTCGTAAGAGCGGGTGGAGGTAGGAGGGTGGAGAGGCCATGGCTGCTCTAAATGCAAGCATTTGAACGGTTCATGCCTTGAACTTGGTGCGAGCTATAACTGGTAGCTAGTGCAGAAAGATAAACAGAGGTGTGACATGGGCTCTCTTGGGCTCATTGAGGACCAGTCGTGCTGCTGTGTTCTGAATCATTTGTAGAGTTTTGATTGGACACGAGTCCAGCCAGAAGAGAATTGCAATTGTCCAGCCTAGAAATGACAAGGGCCTGGACGAGAATTTGTGCAGCACGCTTCGTTAGGAAGGGCCTGATCTTCCTGATGTTGTGCAGTGCAAACCTGCATGATCCTGCTGTCCTTGCAATGTGGTCTTTGAATGTCAACTGGTCATCAAAGATTACCTCAAGATTTCTGACCGAAATTGATGGGATTTATTGTAGATGAACCTAGCTGGATGGTGAAATTGTGCTATACAGTTCGAGTGGCAGGGGAGAAGAGAAACTCTTGTCTTTCCTAAGTTGGGTTGTAGGTGATGTTCTTTCATCAATGCCGAGATGTCCGCCAGGCACTCTGAGATCTGTGCAGCTACCGTTGGATCATCTGGTCAAAATGAAAAGTAGTTTGTCATCAGCATAGAAATGGTAGGACAAACCATATGCCTGTATAATGGGTCCCAGCAGTGTAGGGTATATGGAGAAGAGGAGAGGGCCAAGAACTGATCCCTGAGGAACTCCCATGACCAGTTGATGTGCCCCCCATACCCCCAGCCACATTGAAAAACCTACCTGGGAGGTAAGATCCAAACCAGCAAGGTGGATTGATGTGATGCCCAGTACTGAGAGGGTGGACAGAAGGACCTGTTCGTTTCACTCGATGTATCACAATACAAAAGCTTTTTTGAGAAACCTTTTTCTTTTTTCTTTTTTTAAATCAATAAAGATTTTGACATCTTTGATATTTTGACCTAGGTCTCTTTGGCGCATTCATGAGAGAAGCAGCAATTTCTAATTTGTAAACAAATTGTTCTTTTTAGTCAGATCTATTCAATGAACTGGTTGATCCAGATTAATCATGGATTGGACTGATCTGTTCACTGACTCTGTGATCTCAAACTATCACATGGCTTCGGAAGGCGTTAAATATAGTATTTTTTATGATACTTTTATTTCAATTGTATTTATTTTTGAAGCTTTAAAAGCTCCAGTCTGCATTTATTGTAGATTCATGGAAGATAACTAATTTCAGTATTCAAATTATGTTTAGAACGACATTGGAGCAGAGTAAATGATGACAGAAATTTCATTTATGGGTGAACTATTCCTTTAATTGCATTTTCTGTGATGTAATGAATGACTACAGCCTCTCAAATTTCTCAAGTTTTGTGCATGCCAACCATGTCTGAAACACTTAAATCATTCCACATGTGGTAAAGGTTGAAGCATGTCTATATATTCAAGCAGCAGACACAGAGTATCTGTCTTCATTAAGCTCTTCATTAAAGGAATACTTCACCCAAAAATCCTTTCATTATTTACTCACCCTCATGTATGAATTTAGGCCGTGAAATTTAGGCCTCTTTTTTTTCATGGAGTGAAAGTGGGCAGGGGCAAAGACAGATTTTGCAAATCTGGTGCAAAGACCAGCTTAAACATTCTGCTAAAGATCTTTTTCTTCCTCAAAAGAAAGTCATACCTCTACTCCTGTTTTGTTCCATGGAAGGAAGTCGTAAGGGTTTGAAACAACATAATGTTGAGTAAATGTTGGCCTATTTTCAAACTAATTTTAATTCTGGTGTCTTTGGGTTTGGGATGGCGAAAACTAAAAATTTTCTTGACCGACCACCGAGCCTCATTAGCCGGTTGAAACCGGTTTACCGATTAGTTTAAAATATGCTACGCTATTTGAAATAACAGCCATTTCGAGCCGCGCCTGCAATTTCGCAACTCTGTCGCATCTCTCTGCCTCTCTGCCTCCCGCTCACACACACACTGCCCCGGCGCCGCCCTTCCACTCATGTCACTTTTTTTAAATCCCCTACAGCGCGAAACATGAGTCCCGCAAACGTGGCGCCGAGGAGCTTGTATGTAATCGGAGGACAAATGGCTCCTTAGTTTCTAAATGGTTTGGGTACAAGGTGATCGCGTTGAAAATAAAGGCGTTAGTCCAGCGTTAGAAGCTCATTTGAAACATTGCCGCGGCTCATTTAAGAAAATGACAGCTCCGAACTAGAAAGCCCTCACCGCTTACAAAGTCAGGGGGCAGCATTTATTTTTCAATCATTCCGCATATCTTTTGGGTAATAGTTTCTGAGCGCTGTTTGTCACATTTCCTACCAGCTAGCATAGATGACACGGTAGGTTGGCTTTGGCTACTTTTCTCACCCGAAGAGGCTTGCGGGTGTCGCGTTTTCAGGTGATGCATCATAGATGATGTGCTACTACTGTATTTAAGCACTGTATCACACAAGTTGTAACTTACATCTGTGTTATTATTTTTGGTGAAATGGTCCCACACACTACTTTTCTTTGCACGCTTCATCCTGTCGTCTGCCCTGGCTCTAACCTCGAGTGTTTTAGCCTGTAGCCTTTACTTTTCGCAAACCTTGTGAGCGCGTGAACCCAAACGCTGTGACCTCGCGCCAAACGTTTTTATTGGTTTATTAAGTACAAACAGGCGAGTTATGAAAAATTGAGTGTGAGGGATTTGTTCACTTCACACAAAAATATCTTGGAATGAGATGGCTAACTGTAGTAGCGTTTAGTCCACTGTCTATAATAGCCTATTTTAGAGATCACTTTTTTTTTTAACCGACTACCGACAACTTTGATCGGTCAACCATCGGCCAAACGGTCATCAGTTAACATCCCTACTTTGGGTGATGAAAGATGTTCAACCAATACGCTCTCACTACAAACCTTTTTGTGTGCCACTGTCTTTACACTTGACAAATGTCGAACATGCATGACAAAATTGTCATTTTTGGGAGAGCTGTTGCTTTAAGAGAGATGACTTGCCTGTAGAACTTTTATTTACAGGGATTTTCGCTATCTCAAGTTACATCAAGACATTATTTATTAAATAAGCTCCTCGTAGAAGACATGGAATTGATCGTGAATTAATTTTATTATGACCATGATCGTGTGCAGGGTGTGAATAATAAAACGGATAATTTTTCATTAGTGAGAGCCAGTTTAACTACATCTCTTCTGCTTGCCCTATAAAGATCCGTCTTGAATTTCTCTTGGAAATAAATGCATTGCTGCGCTTTGTCCTGCTTCTCTAATGTGACACATAATTCCATTTGTTTGTCCAGAGGACTCTACAGACTAAAGTTTGTTTGCAGATCCCAGAGCTGGAGGCCAGAGTCGCCGAGTTTTGCATTGATTCTCTTTCTCGCTCCTTTATTTCTCAACCCCTCTTCTTGTTGTCCCACGTCTGCTTTTAACACCTAACCATATTCATGTATTCTGTGAAGGGGGGTGAAGAGGAGGGGTTGATGAATGGAAAAATTCCTCACTGCCTTGTCGCCCGTACCCCACTTCTGTTCCCTGACTTACTTCACTCCTCACGTTTCCCAACTTTGTTTGACACTTGTCTTTGTCTCGTAGAAAGAAATTGCTGAAAATATAACATGCCACAACACTTTCAAGGTCTCTCCAGCTGTCTAATCTCTCACTCCTGTGGACACACAAGGTTTATACAGTATTTATCTCCTGTGTCAATCTTATTTTTAGACTGTATATGAGTGTTCATATTATACTGTATTTTCTAGAAGAGGATTGTTGATAATTCATATTTTTTGTCTAAGTGTCTACAGTTATTGTCTGTACATATATTTCAGACACTCACAATATTAGAATAGTTTATACCAAATATTATTTATTTCTTTTACAATTAATCATCCAGCTAGTTGAAAACTGTTTTGCTGTGTTGGAAGAACGACAGTTTTTTTTCACATAGCACTAAAGTCTCTTGTTCTCATCAAGACTGCATTTATTTGATAAAAAAATACAGGGCGGAAAAAAGGAGTAATATTGTGAAACAATGAATACAATTTAAAATGTTTTTATCTTAATATATTTTAAAATATAATTTTTTCATGTGATGGCAAAGCTGCTATTCTCATATTCAAATTCTCAGCAGCTATTACTCTAGGCACATGATAATCAGAAATCAATGTATATTATATAAATCATTGTAACGTAACTTTTTAGTTAACTGTGATTCGTTGTTTTTCAGGATTCCTCGATGAATAGAACATTTTAAAAAAGCAGTTTTTTTAAATAGTAATCTTTTGTAACATTATAAATGTCTTTGCTGTCCCTTTCGATCAATTAAATGCATTCTTGCTGAAATAAAAGGATTTCAAAGGGGGGGGGGGGGGGTAAATTAGTTTCTTTCAAATATATATAATTCAAAACATTTGAACGATAGTGTACAGATAGATATAGAGCATTTGTCTTCAGTTTGGAATACAACCGACATCTTTACATCAAAAATGTGAACTTAAGTGCTGCAGCCAAATGCTAAATTAAAAGCCAGATGTGCCATAATTTTGGAATGTATGAAGTCTGATGTTATTTCATTCATGTAATTCGTTTACATTTTACAACCATGAAAAGATAAAAAAGGAACTATTAGGAACAGCATTGACAGGTCGATCAAAATCATCTGTTCAGAAAATGATAAATTTCAGGCCCATCTTTTGTTTGGAATCTTCTATCCCCTGACAAGTTGAAGTTTAGAGTTTTGCGGGTCTCTTTTTCTCCCTCGTCTTTGATTTTAAATAAATAAAGGACACTTGGGAAGAATGCGTGTCCTTTGTTCTGCCCTGGGTGGCCTCACAGGTCTTCTGCCCTCTGTGGACACTAATCTATTTATCTAGCAAATATTATTGTTGTCATTGGGGCAGCGTGATTGGGTTACAAAGCTTATTTGATTGCTTATAGCACTGTGACAGTTTCTCAGAGGTGAAAAAGAGGAGCAAACAGACCAGCCTGGGTGTGAAGGTCACTTTAAAGCGTAGAAGTCTCACAGTGTGAATGAGAGTTTGTTTTACACAGTTCTCTTTAGGCTGTTTTTAATCTGAATGACAGATTTGAATGACAGATTTTCGCCATTTGGCATTTTATACAAAAAAAAAGAAAAAAGATAATGTTCATTGGGAGATGTTTCCATCATGTTAAATGGTTTTCTACAAGTTTACCAGTTCAGTGAAGATTGGTGGACCGTATATTCTATATACTTCTCTTGCCTGTTTTCTGTTAAATCTGTCATTTTCCAGTGGATGGGGGTCTGTTCACTAAAATTGTGACATTGTTCCTAGTCACATTAAAAAAAAAAAAAAAAAAATTGAACAATTGCCGGCTGTGTGGCGTTATTTCCTAACTCATGCCCTGCCCGCAGCAGGCTTTGGTAGATCGGTGGTATTTCATAATAGCAGTGCAAGTTTGTTCAGCACGGCTTCATTTTACCCTGTGCTTCAGTGCCGGCCAGCTGGCGCTATGATCTCCGTTGGGAACGCACAGCCACCGAGCCAAACTATGAGAGAAATGTAAACTAAAGTACTGCAAATACAGTACCAGCCAGTGTCCATGACGAACAGCGCATATGTCAAAAATCCTGTCTGATTAGCAGAGATAAGCATGTTTTGAAATTACGTGACAGATGATGGCATGTCTGCTATGTTGGAGAGTTTGCACAAACAAAGGAAGGACTGAAGTTAGACTTAAGACAAACATAGTCAGAAAATGTGTATGTTGAAAAGCGTGATCTTGAAAAAATTTCTAGAAAGAGAGAAAAAAAAGTTTTAGTTGTTTGAAAGGGTATATTTTATTAGCTGTAATTTTTTATTGTCTATTTACCTAAGTTATTAAAATTAAACAATTACATTTTATTTAATAAGTTTAAAATTCATTAATTGTGATGTTCAGGAAAAAAACTGGAAAATTCTATTTTTTATATATATATATATATATTTTATTTTAACCTCATATTTCCAGTTAATTTGGTATTGATGTATACAGTATTTATTTTCTTTGTTTAATAAAAAAAAGACTTGCTGTCCCTAATATTTGTCATTTCTGTCACTACCGTCATGCCAAACGTTTTTTTTTTTTTTAGATTTAGACAAAAAAATCTTTTTATTTCTAATTACTGTATAGTAATTGACAGTTTGAAGATCAGAAATATAATTAATTTTAAGATTTTTACATCACAATCTGAGGTGTAACTAGGCCTACTGTATATTAGGAGTTATTAGCAAATCAGTGAGTATTTGAGCATATTCATTGTAAATTCAAACTTAAATAACTGATAGACCTAATTTGGATCTGATTCTAATATGATCTGTTTGTGTTATCCAATAGGATACTGGATAATGGATATCCAATATCCAACAAAAAGTGAAAAAATCATTACCATCACAGACAATATCAAATTCCACATTACAATGTACCAAAATCTACTTGAATGTTGAGGATTTTAAGCCGCAATAAATATTTTAACATAGATAGAAAAATAATGGGTTTTTAAAAGATTTTAAAATATCAGCCTTAGATTGAAGAATCACCCTTAAATATATTCATTTAAATTTAACCTTGAAAACGTTAGCCTGTGTATAGAAAGGACAGGTAATGGAAAAACACTAAAGTATAATTTTATTAATATTAATAATTGTAAAACTTCAGTTTGATTAATCCAGTTAGTAGTTCAAGCCTAACTTATGTAGAATGAATGTAGGATGTTCAGTCACAGTTGAGGATCGATTAGTTCATTTAATCCGAGTCAGAGAACTATCGGTTTTGTAATAGCGGATCTACAACACATGTTCTGGTTGATGTAAGTGACTCACAGGAGATGAGACATCCTCTCCAACACCTTCTGGAATTCCTCTAGTGACACAGAGAATATGAGAAATTTGACTATCAGAAGGATTAATGAAAGGCAGATGCATCGCTGAAAGTTTCACCACATTTTGTTTGTCATTTTCACCCTCAGTTATAGTGTTGATCTTGAGCTTAATTTATACACAGGGCTACGAGCCCTGTTTATTTGAGTGAGTAATACATGAAAAATGCAAATAGTGAATTAAATAAAATGAATCAACCATTAGAATTACAGTTAGAAGTGTTTCTATAGTCAAAAATGAACATTTTTAAGGATAAACAACAGATCTGAAGGTTTTTTGCGGTGCAGCTGTAGGGATGCACATGTGCTAAAGATCAGCAAATGATGAATTTAAATGTGCACATCGCTGTTAGGGCATCTTCTGCTCAAAGAGTGTTGGTTCATTAAGATGTTTTGTGTGTGTTTTTGAATCAGGGATGTGGGTGGTGATTGTTCTTCTCCTCATCGCCATCGTTGTCGTGGCCGCTTGGCAAAAGTAATGAAGAGGATGTTTCTGAAGAGAAGACAGCACAGATACGGAGTGTTTTAAACGAGGGATACGCGCAGCTTCCACGTAAACGCGTCCCTCCAAACCCCTCTCCTATATCCCCTTCTGCATTTATGAAAGTAATGGAACCCATGACTGGGTAAAAGCCAGGGAATGGACCACTATAAAGAACTGAAATTCTTCGCTCCTCAGATAATGATCAAAGTAGGATTCGGAATGGAAAGAAAAATAGAAAAGAGCTTTGAATATTATTATGAATATAACCATGAGATGCTCCAAGGGGGGAAAACCTATTTAAATTCTTAGTTTGGCGGTGAAGAAAATGATCCGTATCCTTCATGTAAACGAGGTCTGTGCGTCACAATGCAATACAGAATCTTCAGCTCCGCTGTTGGGTTAAAATATACAAGCTCTGAACTTCTTTTTCCTTGTCTATTCAAATGCATTACAGTTCGGATTCTATTTTTTAAGTAGAAATAATTCTAATAAATATGTGATTTTTCTCAACACTTTTCTGTATTTTATTATTTTGTTGTTGTTTTTTTTCCTGAAAATGTGACCTAATAAATATAGTTAACACAACCTGGTCTCAACTGTTTCATTGGTAAAATCTTAATTGTCACAAATGTATTTATTAGTGTTATTTAATATTTGTCACACACTGTAAAAAATGTTTTTCATTTTTTTTCAAATGCTGATCAATAAGTTCTGACAGCATATTGTTACACTGCTTTAACAAAATGAGGTTTTTTTTATATAATTTATACAAGAGTCAACTATTTTTTTAAGTCTTAAGTCCTTAAATGACTTGTACTTAAATTTAAGGCAGCAACTTTTTTTTACACTGCATGCTCAGTTCTTATTTCCTTAAATCTTTACTGTAATATCTACACGATTAAATAAATAAATACTAATGTATTACTTTTTGTAAGCCAAATGTATAAGCAGGGGGAGGAGGGAATGAGAAAGCACTCTAGTAACATTTTGAGATTTTATTCCAAATGAATGCTGAATGTAGTTCTACCAGGTTGGTGTTCAGTAGTTATTTTCCCCTCTGGATTTTAATCACAACCATCTAAACAACCACAAACTGTAAAAAAAACATACAAACAAAACAAACAACAAAAAAAGGCAAAAGGATGTAAAAAAAAAATGTCTTGTCATTAAATATTTTCTTATAATAACCATAATATATTAGTATGCATTGTAAAACAATATTGCAGACGTCTTGTATTTGCCACAGCTAAATTTACAATTCATAATATGAACAAGAAGCAATATATGTAAGGTCTGCTGGTAATGTCAAATACACGAGGCATCTTTCCACTGCTGCGAAAAATAAAAACTGAACATAAATTTACATCGTTGTAATACTTCAAATAAAAAATGAGTGTGCACTAAGATACTGAGTGCCAAACAAAATACATTTACATGTGGTATTACGAATATTGTTTGTAACCGGTAAATACATCATATGTATAAATATCTTGATGTCATACATTGTGTACATTTACAAGGAAGTAATCATTGAGTTAAGATGATAATTACTGCACACCTAAACCGTTCATCGAATCAGTCTTTTTTTCTTGCTTTTCTTTTTTTTTTTGGTATTCGATACTGAAATGATCCGTTCCTGCAGTTTATTTCGGACAGACCACACCATCAAACGTTAAGTGACCCCTCAAAGATCAGCGAAAAAGCTGTACTTTAGAGACTTCAGTCTCATCAGTAACAAAATAAGTGTGTGTGTGTGTGTGTGTGTGTGTGTTTGTATGAGCAGCGTTTCTCACAGTGAAGAGAATTCTCTGTTGTAGTGAAACATTACTGTACATGCATTCCTACATTCACAGAGCCTAAATGGACGAAGAAATGTGTAAAAGGAGAGATGCTGTCGCTTTACAAAACTAAATACTAGTTCATGAATACCAGTTAAAGGTAGTTCGTACACTTCTAAATACTGTTTTACACACAAGGAAAAGTACTAACTATACACACCATTCTACCAACACTTTTTTACGAAAAGGCCTGTTTATGCACTGGACTCGTCGCACTCAAGTTGTTTTAACAAAAAAAAGGTCATCGTCCATGTCTGGACTATAAACAATTGAATCAAATAGAGCAAGAAATGATGTCATCTACCTCAATCATCATGTCTTATACAAAAATATACATGGTGGTTTTATTCCAAGTTCAAAAATAATTGTAAATGCATGCTACTTATTTTAGGGTTTGTACAAGCATGCCATTACATTTTTATAGATCATAAATCAGTTTTCAGTACAGATTTTTGTTCTTGTAAATAAGTGAGGCAAGTTCTAGATTTACACATGGCTTAAACAGACATTGTTTAAAAAAAAAAAAAAATCCGCAATTCTACCAAATGTAGTCTATATTAGTGGGGACTGTTGAAGAAAATAGGCGCTACTTCTTTTCAGCAATTGTTAGATGATTCTTTAACCTTAAAGTAGTGAACTGTGGGACGCCTCCGATGAAAAGGCAATCGGAAACATACTTTGAACAGAAACTGTTGATTTGCTTTTGTCGTGCATTTGCTGGGACAGTTTCAGAGTATGTAGAGTTTGGGAAAACCCAGCAGCACCAGTCTTAAAAAAATGAGTAGTGTTATATGAAATATACATGTTATACTGTACAAGAGCTGTCCTATATGGTCTTTTTCTCTTTTTTTGATCTGAATTCAATGGTAATGTTAAACCATACAACTTCATGAAAATTGCAACAACTAATAATGCTGAATGAACTAATTATAAAAAAAAAATAATATGCACCAGTATATGCATAATGCATGTTTTTCATGCAGTTGTTACAAAGTGAAACTAAAATACTTTTCAGACTTTGAAAAAAGAACCTTTTAAATTGGCTTAAGAAGAGCAAAAGTTGTTTTGATGTCTGTCATATTAAAAATTCCCACCGAAAACAGAATTTTGACATTTCTGAAATGTTGGCATCTCAAATGCCATTATGCATTATGCATTAAGTTAGAGCATATGAATTTTTAAATGCTAAAGCTCACTCGTGAAAATGTTTTAATTATTTGTTTATTTTTGTATTGAAGAGGCTTAATTAAGAACTATTAATTTAAATATTGTTTACATTGTTTGTTTTTTTTTACCTTGAAAAATTGTTTTAGAATATGAAATGCAGCTTAATCTGATTCTCAAAACCGGCCAAAATGGATCTGAAATATGAAGCCATCTAACAAATAATCCAATACCTTTCTTTATAATGGACACAGGTGCAAAATTGGCAAACAGCAAACAAATCTTGAAGGAAACAAATAAGAAATGAAAACTGCATCGTGAACTCCTTCACACATGTTCCTATTTTAGACACAAAATGTTAATATTGTCTTCATGCCTTTATTCAAAGCAGCGATGTTCAGTTCCTCTTTTTATTCTCTTCTCTTCCTTTCCCTTATTTTCTTTTCATCCCCCACTCGTCTGTTGTTTCTCTGTCCAGCTCTGGATGGCCACCTCTTTCCTTTTCCCCTCACTATGCTTTCTTGCATTTTCCTTTCTTCTCCCGCTGCTGAAACTTCCGGAGTCTTCGAGCCCAAGTGTCCCTCCATTGAATGACCAGACTGCCCTTGTCTGCCACCACTCCGCTTTGTCCAGGGGAATCCTCGTCATTGCCCAGAAGTAGGTACTTCTTGCCGGGCTTGATCTTCGGGCACTTGCAAGCCACGTCCTTTGCTCTGACCCACAAAAACTGGTCTCCCCTGCGGATTCGGCTTTCACCCTGTTTGTAGACAGAGATGATGTTGACGGTGAACTTCCACCACTCACCGGCTTTTTCTGCTTTTAAGATGTGGACCTGAACAGCTGTAGGATAACAGAAAAATAAAAAAAAATAAAACAGAATTATTTTTTCCACTATTAACATTGATGGGTGACATTATTTTGTAAGCACTTTCAGCAGTCTCCTGTGGTGTTTTAAAATACTTCATTTATTTAATTCAAATGAAAACATGTCATTTAAAATCATTTTAAACAGTGTTAATTAAGAAACTACATGGAATATTTGTGTACTTTTTAAATTCATGTGTCATTAACAAAATTAATCTCTGAATGAAACAAATGTTGAACTTGAAGTTTGCCCATTTAAATAATGTAATGTTACCTTACTCACAACAAGGTCTGAAAGTCTGAGACCACTAGTGAAAAAGTTCCTATTTTCTCATTTAATACAAATATTTTATTGCATAAATAAATGCATTAATTACTTAATACTTTGTATGTCCTGATTAGTGGCCAAGAAATAGTGTGAAATCTAAAATGTTTCTTCATTTTTAATCCCCCCCCCCCCCCCATCTTTTTTTTGGTATGCGGGTGTGTGCGTGTGTGTGTGCATGTGTGTGTGGACTTTTGGACCCCCACTCCAAGTACATTTTATCCTAACATTTTTGTTGAATAAATAAATATATTCACACTGAGCCAAATATCGGTAACACTTTACAATAAGGTTCATTAGTTAACATTAGTTAATGTATTAACTAACATGAACTAACAATGAGCGGTTACACTTTATTTTAAGGTGTCATTGTTACAGTGTAATTATATATTTAAGTACAGTGTAATATTAATTAACAACATGTACTTACTATAGTGTTAGGGTAGGATTAGGATTTGGTTGAGGGTTAATTGCATGTAATTATGCATCATTTACTGTTATTACTATGGTAATTACATGTAACATATGTAACAAGAACACTGTAAAATAAAGTGTTACCCAATGATCAATACATTTGTTACAGTAATTATTAATCTGTGTTAATGTTAGTTATAAAGATACAGCTGTTCATTGTTGGTGTTAGTTCACAGTGGGTTAACTAATGTTAACAAATACAACTTTTGATTTTAATAATGTATTAGTAAATGTTGAAACTAATATTAACTAAGATTAATAAATGCTGTATAAGTATTGTTCATTATTAGTTCATGTTAACTAAGGTAGTTAACTAATGTTAACTAATTAACCTTATTGTAAAGTGTTACCCAAATATCTGAATTTACAGCCACAAGTGAAATGATAGTTCTGCCGCAGAGATTCAGTCTGGCTCTGATTCTGATTAAGTCGTTTGTATCGTCTCAGTTGCTGAAGCAATGCAGGTCAACCTTCGCTTTAAAGTGCTTTCAAATAAAGCATGTAACTCAAACCCTGCCGCAATTTGACAATCCTTGCAAGTGTGAATCCCCAAAATCTGCTTAAACTGCCTGTAGACTCATGCTGTTCCCCTTTCATTATTAATAATAATCTTCAAGGTGCTTTGTAAGGTGTACTTCGACACAAAGGAGCAGCAAAACAGGCAGATTTAATTTCGTCCGCGTAATGCTTTGCAGATTGAGGCAGTATCACACAGGCTTATGGTTGGTGATCTAAGTATCTGTCCATTTACACTTTTTACATACTTTACTTGCTGTCTGTATGTTTTTTAAGGCTAGAGCCATGCAGAGCATGCATGTTTTTTTTCCCCTCTGATAGGCTATAGAACATTTAACCCCAGATTACAAACACTCCGCTTATAAGAATCCACATTTTTCACGAGTTTCATTTAATGCTAATACTAAATATAAATCGATTTTCACATTTACATCAATTTATATCTTGCTCCACATTATCATTCTCATTCTCGACTTCTCAGTTGTATCGGGTGCCAGGATGCGAGTTCTTTAACTCTTTCCTCACCAGTTTTTTTTTTTTTTTTTTTTTTTAGTTGCCAGCCAGCACCAGTATTTTAGATATTTTTCACAAACCTTTCATGGCCCCCAGAATATTTAGTTTTATGAATATCTGAACATGCAATATATAAAATAAAGAAAGAAAGAAAAAAGAACAGAACCTCTGCTTTTAAAAAAAAGTTGTATTCTAACTTCATGCATTCTTTTTTTTTATCAACACTTGAATGTGGTTAAGTGTCTGTAAATGGCGGGGAAAGAGTTAATAGCCCCTAAAATTTTAAAACTTTATTAGAAGAAACCAAATGCTTCAGATTATTTTTGATAAGTTTAATAAGTTAAATCGCAACATATCATTGCTTGTTTAATCACATTCGGTTTAAACTATGAATACATTGAAATCAATTGTAACTCTTTTTTTAATAACATTCTGTTATTATTTACTCATCTTCATATTGTTCCAAACCTGTATGACTTTGAAGATGTTTTTGAAGAATATCCTGGATGTTCTTTTCCTTATAATCAAAGTGAATGAGTGAATTAAAGTGGTTCATATGACTCAAATGAACAATTATTATGTTAACAATATTCCAAATCTGCTGATGCCATTTTATAGCTTTGTGAGAGTAACACAAAAATGTAAGTTATTCACTTCAAATCTTGATAGACCAGCTTTCCCTATAGCTTGTTCATGAGAGACATAGCAATGCACTATTCATAAACGATTCATTCTTTTGTGTGATCTTTTCAGTGAAATTCTTAATGCAGTTCACATAACCGGTCTGAAAGTTTTATTCTGGAATTGCACTTATCTGACTCTCAACTCAATGCCTCAATGATTCAGGGAATAATGACTAATTTTGGTCTGTTTCCTATACAAAACTATTGAATGAATTTATAAAATATTTCTTTTTTGTCATTTTTGAGTCTAACTCCCTTGGTTCGTATCAAGATATTCTTCAAAAATGTACGTTTTGTGTTCCGCAGAAGAAGAAAAAAATCATACAGTTTTGGAACAACATAACGGTGAAATTTGTTTTATCTTTTAATTACACTAGAAAGTGAGAATATCATGAAATCCAAAAACCTTTACCTTTATGAAAAACTGTCACTGTCACCATTTGGAAAGGTGGAAGTCATTTATCCAATGATAACAACATGTCTGTGGCCCAGCTGTGGTCAGGATTCCTGTGGTGTTTTATGGGTAATGTGCTACTGAGGCATGAGGCTGTAAATATCATGCCACAAAATGCCTGATTCCCCTCACAAGTCTTTAGATGACTCCATCTTCAAGTTCAATTCCAATTTTCTAGCCATTTCTCCCCGTGCTGCTGTATAAAGCCCCCCTGATGCTCGAGAAGGCAGAAGGAAAGTGGATTAGGTTTAATGCTCAGAATGTGGGAGTTTATCCTAGATTGTTCACTTTTGAGTTAAGGGGGAGCTGGCGAACTCTCCATAACTGAGGACAACTGTAAATTGAAGTCAGCGGGGGACCATATTATCTGGATAAATTCTTAAATGAGTCTTAAATGAGTAATGGCAGTGTAGAAAGGAGAACATGCAAAGCTGGTCTGCAGGAGGTGATGGCATTGAGTATTCATCATGTAAGATGCTACTACCATTGTGTGCCAGACCTCCTCTGTACGCTGCAGGGATTCCCTGGGTTTTTATTTTTTTATTTATTATTTTATTGGTGCTTTTTTTCATCCTGAATAGACCCTGAATCATACATGGGTCTATTGGGGATAAACACTTTCTTATCCATCAAATCATGTCTTTGGCTGGAACGCATAAGCTTTTTCAATCATTATTACATTTATCACATACTATCTTTACAAGTACACAGCATAAAGTACTTTGTGTAGCTTAAAGTAATAGTATCCAGCTCAATCAAAGTATACATTTCATTATGGGTCAATGACAACACTATTTTTTTTAGTCTTAGTTTTTTTTAGTGTATACAAAAAATGATTACAAATTAAATTCACACGTACAGTGAATAGAATAAACATATGATAAGCATTTAGCATTTTCTGAATTAAAATGCATTTTGATATTTTGGGGGGCATAAAATAAAATGTATCAGGCTGAAACAACTTTCCTGATATCATATTTAATGTATTAATAGAATGGATTTTAAAAAAAGAAAACCTTAAGTAGACTGACATACAGTTTTATTATTATTTGAAAAAATAAAATAAATCTACTACAGTGCTTAGTGGTGTATATTGATGTTTTGTTTTGTTTTTTTACTCAAAAGAACCCCTGCATACCCTTCTGTCAAGGTCAATTAAGCCTCTTAAAATATCTGATTTTATAATAGTAAGGCAATTTAAGTTCAGTTTGTAAAGTGTCGTGGTGTGATTTCCCCCAAAATGTAATGGTATTTATAAATGAATAATAAAAAAAAAAACATATATATTTATATAAAAATGTTTTAATGATGAATTTGTGTACACAGTGCGTGAGGAAAATATGTGAATACTTTTTCTGCAAATTATTGAAATGTTTTTCAAAACCATATGAAACCAACATTTCTTGTCACAATTAAATATTTATAAATATTTTCCTTTTTTTATTGTGGACGCTCTAATTTGACATCAACCCATATAATAATATGGTAATATTTCCATATAGCAATATTCAAAACTATTACAATTATACCTATACTTATACCCAAATAATCTTTATTGTGTTTTATTCGACATTAATAAATTACCTAAACTCTTCAACACTCGCTGTTGTAAATAAAAGATGAAAGTGGGTTACACTTTATTTTCAGGTGTCATTGTTACAGTGTACTTATATATTTAAGTTCTGACTAATATTAAGCAACTACATGTACTTACTATATGGTTAGGGTAGGACTAGGATTTGGTTGAGGGTTAGTTGCATGTAATTAAGCATAATTTACTGTTATTACTAGTGTAAGTACATGTAACATTATGTAACAAGGACACTAAAATAAAGTGTTACCGAAAATTGTTTCAAATGAAATCCTATACTCATTTATTTTCAGTGTATGCTGACTGAAATGAATCAAAAGAGCTGTTAAAATGCTCTGTCTGTTATTAAACCTGCTAAGCTCTTTAAGTTCCACGGGGTCTCGCTTGACTGGCGAAACAGCCCCACCTCTGTAGGGCTGCACATCTGCTCCTTTTCATGGACAAGAGAGGGCCTGCTGCCCCCAGGAATGCAGGACAGGGACATGCGCTTCCCTTAATGAGGATATCTGTGAGCACTCCGGTCCCTTCTGCCCGTCACACTGCCATGGTTTGATCCGCTTTGGGCTGAAATACCTGCTGGGCTGTCCGTCAACGCAGCCTCCCCTAAACCCCTCACTGATGGCCTTTCCTCCTGTTTGATCCTTTGACTTTCTTCTTGAAAGCCCCAAGTAAGCCGTCACTACAATATACCAACACTGAGGGGACTCGAGGGAATTCGGCTTTGGATAAAGAATGAAGATGTTGTTGAGGGCAAGGATTTGAGCCACCTGCATAAATGTGGGAGTGTGTTGCCGTCGGTATGGTGTTGTGTGCACTTTTTCTCACTCACCGTAGTCTTTCTTGCAGTACTTCTTCATATTGATCTTCAGCTTGCCTTTGGATGCCTTGCAGTAGGATTCACAGTCTAAGTTTTGGAGGTAAAAATAAGAAAGGAAGGGTTGAGATGGGGGGAAAACAACAACAACACACATTAAAGAATGTAAAAGAGTCATTGTCAAAAAGAGAGACACTTCTGCAAACTACACATCTATCCTAAAGCCCCGGCCTGTTGTGACACCCATCTGCCCAGTTTAATTGTGAGGCTGTAATAGGGCTTGTGAGGCATTCAGCAAAGTGTCCTTTGCTCCTTAGAAAAGGAAGGAGACAAAAGGTCCCTCTCGTTCTGCTCTCTGGATGTCTGGACCCTCCCCTGCTCTGATGGGAGCCCTCTGAGGCCAAGCGTATTGTGCCACCCAGCGATTTTTTTTTCTTCTTCAGTTCCATGCTAATTTCTCACCCTTGTCTCCACTGTCAGTGCCATGATGGGCCTGATTAGGGCTTTTTGAATCACGACACCTCCCTCCCAGTGCTGTCAACTCTGTACCCTGTAAGTCTGTCCTAATGCCTCCTCCCCCAACGCAACCCCTAAAGACCATTTCAACCTTTGGCATTTATTGGTTCGGCAGTCAGGGAGGTTGCGGTGAAGGGGGGAGCAAGGGTTGTCCAAGCACAAAGGGAGGTCAGAGGGAAAATTAGCAGCACATAAAGTGTTTAAAAAAGCTTGTTGTATGTAAAAATAAAGAAGAAACATGGTGTTTTGGGGGAAAAAACCCAAGGGATTCGGTTCTGATTGGGCCTCTTCTACAATTCTTCCCAGATAAAAACGAGTTGCGCCTTCAACTCAGAGGACACGGACACGATTAAATCATTAAAAACACCTCTTTCGAGAATGCAGATGTTTAAATGGAGAAGTTTGCTTTGGCCATTCCCCTTACAATTGTCATGGCCTTCGTTTAGTGGATGGATGGAATGGGGAGACAGAGGAGGGGGGAGAGAAAAACCTTTCAGCTCGCCTGCATATGAACAAACTTCATTGTTTCGGTCGACCCTCGCTCCATGCCTGCCTTTTACTTTCTTTTGGACTCTCTATTCTTTCTGTGTGAATGAGGTTGCCCTGGGCAACCCAGGAAACAGAAAAAAATGCCCGTGAAAGTAGTCGCGCCGAAGTGGTTGCGCGAGGGAGTCCGAGGTGGGGTTAGGCGAGTCAAACCATGCACACTGTAGATTGGAAATGGCAGAGAAACTGTAACCGAAATGAAATTGAGAGTCCATACTGTGGCAGCTTCATTTCCATTTAAATGAAGACTGTAGAGCAACTGCTTTGTTTTCTATAACCCTATTTAATGCCATCATGATACTTCCCTTTGATAGCCATCATTTCTCATTAGCTCTCCTTTAAAGAGGTGATGAGCACCCTGAGATTCCTATTCGAACATCTAGTCCCCCGCAGCAAAGACAAATGTACTCATTGTGCCCCCTCTTGAGTTAGGGGAAGTAGGGTTAGCTTGCCGTCCCGTCACGATGCTCCCACAGAGGCCAGTGTCACCTTAATGGATGTTTTTCCTCCCGTCTTTTCAAGCGAAAGCTGTGTGCGAGAGATTTTGGCACTGCGTCCAGTGGCGCTGCTAGCGGTGCTAATGAGTAAAAGAAATCTGCATGTAAGTTTGAATGTGAGGCTTGTTTGACACTGAAGAATGAGTGGAGGGCACCGGTTACATGCTGACTGTGGGGGACCCCTGTGGGGAAACATTTGTGGACGAATTCTCTCCGTCGCTAGACATTGAGGGAAGTTGTTGGTCTGGAGTTTCGGCAGAGAACAGCTAACGAGTCTGCGCTTTTCAGCCTCACTCAGCACTTTTTGAAAAGCCTTGACATCTAACACTGACAATCTAACCTGCTGGGTCTTTTAAAGCTTGAAGACGGCAGACACTGTACTCTGTTGTTAGCAAAAAAGAGCCTGAGGCTGAACTGAGGTCTGTTTCCAGTTGGACCTCTAATGGAATGGACAATGCTATTCATGCGCACATCACAGATCTGGGAGCTGTAACAATGAGGTGTGAATGAGTGCACAGGGGGAAGGCTTTCTCTGAGCGGAATGAGACTGATTGAGAAACAAATTGCTGCAAATAAAGCATGTAATTAGATTATAGCCAGAGCCCCAAGCTCCCACTGGGGCAGGGACTCAATGGGCAAGCTGGGTCTATTCCAAAGGGAACTGCTTTTTTTCTCCTTCTCCTCTCAACCTCTCAAAACACCCTTCTCGTTTTCTGCCGTTCTTTCATTCCGTTCAAGAGTTTGAGAAGAAAATAGCTATCTCTTGAATTTGTACATTGCTTTAAAGAAACAGACCAGAAAGCGTGTGCAGTTGTGATGTTTTTGTCACGGTCGCATCATTCTAATGGGCTGAGAATGGGTAGAAATCAACTTCATTACTGTAAATGAAGCCCAGAGATTTGTGGGGAACATCGCCAACCCTCGAAATCTGACAATGTGAAATGGGAGAGAGGTGAAGCCAGCTTTAAATTAGACGAGAGCTTTGCATTCATGATGAGACACTAATTCAACACCATTCTCTCTCTCTCTCTCTCTCTCTCACTTTCCCTCCCTCTATCTCTCACAGCCCCTTTTTTATTCGTTCCTTTTTTTATCACTAGGAGCCTTGCAGATTTCTATGGGACCATTTGGTCTTTCAAGAGTGACAGTGGTAAAGGGACAGTTCACCCAAAACTGAACCTGTATGACTTAATTTCTTTCTTGTCAGAAAAAAAAAATGTTTAGGGGTCTGTTTGTCATCACATCGAGTACAACAACTGTCTCATAGTTACACTTTAAGGTATACCCTTTAGAGGTATATAAGGTACAAAACCAGGAAGTGTTTTTTTTTTGTTTGTTTTTTTTACATATTTTACTTTTTCTGACAATGTTCTGTGGAATACAAAGGGTGCATTTTTAAAGAATATATTACTAGCCCACTTTATTCTATGTCTTAGTTCTCAATGGTTGCATCAGGAGCATATGAAAATTAAAGTCATAATTCACTGAAAATCTTTACTAATGTTCCATGAATATAATTCAGTTTCAGTTTGTTTCTCACGCAAAACTATTTACAAACAAACTTATGGATGACTTTTGATTGCTTTATGATAGTTTAAAGTGCTTTTGTGTTATCTTGGAGCTTGACAGCTCCAGTCCCAATTCACTTTCATTGTATGGAAAGGAGCGGCCACAATATTCTTAAAAAATGTACCGTTTGTGTTTCACTGACAGAAGACAATCACACAGGTTTGAATTGAAATAACATGAGGGTAAGTAAATGCTGACCTATCCTTTGGGTTATTTAAAATATTCCTATTATTTAGGAAAATTATTTGAGCAGTCCCCTCCTGCGAAAAACAACAAATCATCTACGAAATCCATGCCAATAATGATAACCACCATGTTGGTTTTGATGACTGTAAAGACAAAAGGCGCTGATCTCCTAATGCAGGTTTGTAGAGACATCTCTGTCAGTCATAGATGAGTGTGCGTCTGAGGGATTATACAGGGGTCTTGGGAGTGGTGACTCACACCATCCATGACCTCGCCACACAATATGTGTTTTGTCTGAGCCGAGCAATTGGAGGTATTCGCGATGCACTCCTCCCCTCCATGTGGTATTACTGAAGACACGTTAACATCCTCCTTCTCCTCTCCTCCCTCGACTTTCCCTCTGTCCTCCTGCCTTTCACCTATTTCATTCTCATAGACACCTGCTTCACAGCTGTCTGCCCCACCCTTCTGTATAAGAACGTACAGGTTCTCTCTCTCAATCTGAGTGGGGAACTGTTAAAGAGCAGGGTGGAGGTGCCCTGATAAGAACATCTGTTTGCAATCATCTATTGGATGAGGTCATATTTTTCTGCCGTATTGCACTATCCTGAGGTGAGCTTTGGGCTCGGAGTGAAGGCATAATGTATGCAGTCCCATGGCAGGGTGTGTGGGTGGTCTGGAGCGTCCATTTTGATGGGGGTACTCAAATATGTGTGTCCTGTGCTCCACCTCTCCATCAGCTTGATTTGGAATGCTGCAGTTTCCATGGAGGGCTGCTCTCCAAACCAGATGGGTCAAACATTTTAAGGGCTCAAAATCAGCGCTGCCCCCATTGCCTGGATTAAAGGTCACGTCATCTTTGCAAATAAAGTAAGATTTTAAAAATGCATTGATTTTGAAATAAAGCTTGCCAAAATCAGATTCCATTAAGCGATTAGAAAGGTAGTATTTCATACATTTTTTTACCTTAGAATTTAATTAATTTCTCTCTTTTTTTTTCTCTCCAGAAATGATTTAATCATCACATTTTTTTGCATTGTGCCTGTCTTATATTTCTGTAAAAAAAAAAAAAAAAACCCAGACGAATAAATAAATAATATGTCATTATTTGGTTACACTTTATTTTAAGGTGTATTTTATCATTACAGTGTAATTATATATTTAAGTACTGAGTAATATTAAGCAACTACATGTACTTACTATAGGGTTAGGATTTGGCTAGGGGGTTAGTTGCATGTAATTATGCATAATTTACTGTTATTACTATAGTAAGTACATGTAAAATGTAACAAGGACACTGTAAAATAAAGTGTTATCCATTATTTTTTATATTACTGTAATATATAAACAAATTATATACAGAAAAATGTATTTATTTATATTCAAACAAATACATATCAAATAAATATCAAATTATGTATAGAAAAAAAATATTATTTTATATTTGTTCAGCATTGTTTCTGTTCTACAAAAATACTAAGACAAGCACGATACATCTATCCTGCATTTCTTAGGGTTTTTTTTCACATGTGCTGCCATATGCTTAAGGGTCAGGCCATGACAAATGGAAACACATTGTGGTAAATGGCTTAACCTTTTCCCTCCGCTTTGCCTATTTGTTTATTTTGCATGGGTCATAACACCCTCTATCTCAAATCATTGATAGTCCATTAAGGAAAGACAGTTTTCACAATGCAGTTCTGACATTTGGCAATAGCCAAACTACCAGTCATGAAACAGAGAATTGGTTTCAGATGGGCTAGAGAGAGTGAGTGGGTATTTTAGGACAAAGGAGGAAGAAATGCAGAGAGAATAAAAGACCGTAGAAGAAAAATGTGGGGGCAGAGAAAATATCCCAGAGAAGAATGAAATGAGGTCTATGAGAGAGAGAATACCAGCAGCTCTGCTGTCAATCTTATCTGTCAGTAAAGTATTAGAGGTCTGCGACGATCAACCAACAGCTGCAAAGATTTTTTGCACGCTAGAATTCCTCTGTCCGTGAGAATGACGAATATTTCTTCAACAAATACTTTTTCCATACGGGCAAACTAAAGCATGTTCACTCACTATGTTGAAAATACAAAAAAAAGGGGAAAAAAGTGAGAGAGAAGCTGATAGCTCTGGCAAGAAAACTTGGGAAATTAAACATCTGATCAGGAGACACTTAGTCTATAATTGCACGAAATTTTAGGGAAGCGTTTGTATATTTGCAGACAGTGTTTTACTGTCTGATGTTGAATGAAATCATTTGGCAGACACCGCAGTTAAGTATGACGTTCTGCTTACTTTTAGACATATTTATAAAACATCTGCGGCGAGAGTGAACGTGTCAAGGGACGCAACTGTAAAACTAGATCCCCCTAATAATTTCAGCAGTTCCTCTTCCATAATGGGTTTGGGTAAATCAAATCCCACTTTACGCTCAAAAGTGTAGAAAACCTTATATGAACAAATCAATAAGAATGAGCCCTCAAACAGCGCAGCATCAGCTCCTCATTCCTTAGTACGAGACACTTACAAGTGGCCTAGCTTTTTAATATGTAGTCTTTGGTTAATGACCCCAGTTTTAAACAATTCTCCACAATTCTTATTTAAGATTAGTTAGCAGAACTAACCTGAAGGTTCCTCTGTGCTGCTTGCAGTTGTGGTTGGTGGAGCAATGGGAATTTCTGTTCCGAAAAAGAGATGACAGTTAGCAATAATAAATAAATACATACATAATTAAATAAATATTCTCAAAATCAATGTAAACATTGGTTTAAATAAAATAAAAAAAGAATATTAAATTTAAATTATATAATAATTATAATTTAAGATCAATATTAGAATAAATATTAGCTTCTGTTCAGACAGTTTCTTGCTGCTTATTTGAACCATGTTAACTCCATAAGAAAATGTTACAGGTTTCACATTATGAACCCAACCTGCTCCATCCGTATCCCTCTTTTGTTGTTATGAAAAACAGCAAGATGCTTGTCCAAGACTTGATTCTTTCATTCCTCCTTCCATTGCCCTTTCATAAACGGAGGGAAGTTTACACTCAGTAAAGCCATGCGTGAGGAAAATACCTTTTCATCGAAGTGATTGAGTTCATAAAAGTGGCATTATCGGAACATAAATATACAAGAAGAAAAGGCAATTACTGCCATGAGGACAAAACAAGAGGATGACTGAACAGCTCAAGCGTACTAAGAGAAATATGAAGAAGTTGATAAAAGAGTGCTCGTGTGCTCTGTGGTGCTGTGCGCAAGCATGCAAAAAAGAGTTTTTTAAGGAAGAAAGAATCAAGTCTTCTGGTTAAAAAACAATCTTCGTTATTTGTTGGGGTCCAAAAAATGTGTATGCTTATGCTGAAATATGTTTCTGTTGCAAATATGCATTATGGCACTTTTGGCCAGTAAACAAGGCTTGATAATAATATTGATTTGTAATGTTACTTATTCAGGATGACATTGCAAATTTAAAAGTCATCCAAAAGTATAAGTAGCCTATAGTTCAATAAAGAACTACCAGTACAAAGGAAAGTAAATTTTGCTGTTGGCATTTTGGCAAGACTCTACGGGCACTGTTCAACGATATACGTTTTTTGTGGTGGTCTTCCTATATCAGCTCTAAACATCTTGGGGAACATGGGAACAAGTTTAATGCCAGATTAAATTACAAATATTTAAATAATATTGTTTTATGGTCTTCAGAATGAAAGGACATAATGGTAAAGGCATGTGTAGCCAAGACTTCCTTGTGTTAAACTGAGCTTGGCATGGATTGAGAAACTGCTTAAATTTATATGTGCTATTAAAATAAAAACATTATTTCACTATTATGAGAGAAACTAAATATTTTCAGTTCAATTACCGAGTGTCTATCCTTCACACATTCATGCTTTTGACTTTCCCAAGAAACTCAAAGATATATGATTCCAAAAAGTAATATGTTGAATTCATTCCGCTAAACTCCCTGCCAACTATTTCTCTTGTGCGTTTTATTTCCAATAGCTTTGTTTAATATCCAAGCGTTGTTTCGTCGACAAAAGCACCAATTAAACAGTTTGATTTCAAATGCAAACACCAGTGATGGATAATATGTTTTCTTTATTCCTTCCCATGCAGTGAGGACTCTATTATACTTTTGTAATCTTTAAACAACGATTTTAAGAATCTAAAAAATGTCAATCTCACTGATTTGGGCCATGAAGAATTTAAAGAACGGCAGGTGTTAATCCTGTGGAATGACCTTAACAAGACATGGTTCCAAATTCTTTTCACTGTGAAATGCAGATTTTCTTGTTCCTCCATAAGAAATGGATCCTACAGTCCTTTAGAAGAGTTTCATCTCAATTTTTCAATGCATTCCATGGACAAAAACATTTGTGCATTATCGCCCATTGGGGATTTAAGTGGGAGAAAAAAATCTTGACATTGAGTGATCCACATACTTATGCAGGGGGCAATGGGTGATCGGCTCTGCTGGTAGCCTTTAGCACAACGGTTGCACGTGATACCCGTCACACCGTCTTTACAGGGGCATTGGCCTGTAGTTTGGTTACAGGTTTTGCCAGCGGCCCCCACAGGATGGCAATCACAGGCTGCGAGGAACAGAAGAAAAGAGATAAAAGAACACACATGTGGGGAAACGCACATACAACAGTACATACATACAAAAAAGCACAGATAAACAATAAAAGTAGCTTTAAGGGCCCAAGTTTGGGGAAAGGGTGAAGATTGGTGAAGCAGTTGAAAAAGACACTGTGTGTGTGTGTGTGTGTGTGTGTGTGTGTGTGTGTGTGTGTGTGTGTGTGTGTGTGTGTGTGTGTGTGTGTGTGTGTGTGTGTGTGTGTGTGTGTGTGTGTGTGTGTGTGTGTTTGTGAAAGTGGTGACCAGTCTCTGGTAACAAGAGCATGCGCACACACACACACACACACACAAATTCAACACAAAACTTGGGTATGATAGTCAATAATTTTACATAAGGAGTGGCTTGAGAATGTCTTTTTTTTCTCAGTATGCATTAAACTTGATAATATCTATGTACTAGATTATGTACTAGAAAATGTATAATTTTGAATCGCCTGTACACGTGATTCATCAAGACCCTCCGCTGAAACAGGATGACCTAAGAACTGCAGGCTGGTTTGTCGGAAGTGACACTTTGACCGTTGTAAGACCGCTTGAAGTGCTTTGTCATCCTTAGACATGTCACGTCCATGGATGATAGTGATAGTCCAGGTAATTTTAACCTCTGACAAGCCAGTCAGGATGACGGTCGTCATCTTCTGAAATACCGCAGGTACTGAAGCCAATCCGTAAGGAACAAAACAAAACAGTCTGTAGTGAATAATAAAAAATGTGAGGTCACGACTGTCCTCATGCAGCGGCACTTGGTAGTAAATATTAGTCAGGTCGATGGTAGAGAAAACAGTGGAACCTTTTAGAGCAGAGAGTAGTTCATTCATGTATGGCAATGCAAAGAAGTGCACAATCACTGCTTTATTTGGCTCTCTGAGGTCAGTGCACATCCTAATGTTACCTGACTTTTTGGTCAATTGGTGACACCCAATAAGAGGCGTTGATGCGTTCATAACCCCAGCTGATTGCAAGCGATTTCATTTCTTTTACAGAGCATTGAGAACAGAGTGTGGCAGACGGCAAAATTGTTCATCCAGCTTTATGTGGTATATAAAGTTTTTAGCACATCAAAACTCAGTTGACTCTGCAACAGTGCACTGAAAGACTGGCACAGGAAGGCCATTAGGAGGCAGAACTTGATTGTTTTCAATCCTCAATCCAGACATTAGGTCCGTCCCCATCAGTGGTGTCCCTTTGTTTACAATGAAGAATTTAGCAGGAACTGAATAGTCATGTAGGCTGTTAGCTGACAAATATCCAACCACTGGAATTTGGGCTTTTGAAGATGTCACAAGCCTGGTTGTAGGTTGCGACAGCACAGCATTACTGAAATGGCATGCATAAGTACTGTAAGGCAGGACAGATACAGAAGACCAGGTGTCAACCACCAAATCCACCATATAAGTCTGTGAGTCCAAAGTAGATATAGTCACTGTGATTGTAATGCTGGGAGTACAAGCTGAATATTCTGTGTACAGTACAGTAATTTCTTGTAATTAAATTTTTCTGTTTACTCTTCACTTCCGTTTTCACACACATTACGCCATTACACAATAGTTAAGACTTCATATCCAAAATAGTAATCCAGAAGATTTTCATCAAGTTCACATAGCTATCGCCAAACTTCTTGATTTTGGACACAATATCTACTTTTTATCATGCGAGGACCAACCAACTTGTTTTTGTGAACTATTTTGTTTGAAAAGTCTCTGCTATATTTCTTTACAATAAATGCCACTTTGTTATAGCCTATAATGCAAACATTTTTATACAATTTTAAATGTAATTTTTTTTAAATGTCCAAGCACAATTTTGGGGCAACTGTGTAACAATAAAAATTCAAATTGGCAAAATATATTATAGTAAAAGTATTTTTTTCAAATATGTTTCTACAACATGTGCATTCTTTTTTTCATCAGAACATGAAAAATGAAACACGTGCCTATGCCAATAATGTCTGTCACATTCCCTTCCTGTTGGGAGGTCTCTCTCTAACATATGGCTCAGCGTCTCTCTACACTTCTTAAACCATGTGGACTGATTGTATTGCCTTTGTGTCAAAACTTCTTTCAAGTCCATTTTCTTAAATTCCCACCATGGGTAATTACATTAAAGTTTTTTTGTTTGTTTTTTAATCCCAATGCCGTTTACTCAATATTTCCCCCACCAGCACTGTATAAGTGATACTCTGTCAAATGCTTTGCACATTAAATGAGTAAATTGGCTCATATATTTTATGAGTAATGCAGCACAGAGAGTTGTGCTTAAACTTTATTTCTTTTAAGCCAATGCTAAGAGCAGTGAAGTAAAGTTCCAGTCCCAAGGCTGGAAATGGACACAGAGACAGTCACTCCCTGCATGTCTGTCTCTTGTCACTTGTCACTCTCTCGTCATCAAAGCCAAGTTTATGTCTTGTCCTTTGGAGTTGTCATTATGTAGAAAGTAGGCACTCTTTGTCTCTCGTGACAAATGTGGAGCCTTAAAGACTCAATAAATTAGCTCAGCTGACTAATCCTTACTAAATGAAACGGCTTCACAGCCTCAAATGTGACGCAGGTCATTTTCAAAATGTTATTTCTTTCCTTGTAAATGGATGACATTAAATGGGAGCTCATAATTATCAGTCTTAAACGAACTAAATGCTGGGGTTTCTGCTGCAATATATATTTGAGACGTTGTGACAGGATCATTTATTTAGGGGACCTTACTCACGGTTCATTGATCGTGTTCAGTAAAAGTTAAATCAAAAGTGTTTTTTTCTTTATTGGCGTAATATTCATTACCAAAAAAATTGCCACTAATTTCTTAAAAAAAAAAAAAAAAGAAGAAAAAAATTGCAACTTTGAAGCACTTACAGTATAATGGAACAGGGCCAATCTGTAAACATTAAAGTACTGTTTCAGTCGGATAAGCACAACATATAATCTATGCATGCTAACATGATTATAATGTGACAAAAATGCTTATTAACCCTTTTTTGACGGCATGATAATGCAATGCTTTAAACCCTGAAACCCTAAAATGACTGTAAAAAAAGATTTAAACCGCTTTACAGCTCCAATAATACACAAATATTAACAAAAGTAATGTAAGTATTTTGTAAGTTATAAGCTTCAATTATAAATGTCATTTTTAAATTAGAAATGTATGATTTAAATCCTTCAAAAATTGGCCCCATTCACTTCCATCGCAAGTGCCTCACCATACCTTGATTTTTTTTTCTTTGTTTTAAAGAAAATGAGGGGTGACCCAGAATTATTTTATGTGGTAATCAACATCATACAAATGTGGTAATCAACAAAATGTTGTCGAGTGAGTAGTATCAGTGAATAATGACAAATAATTTATTGTCATCTCATGGAAAAGACCTGCATGAAGATTCTTCAAAATACAATACTTTTTTTTTTTTTTCTCGGAACAAAGAAGGGTCATACAGCTTTGGATGGGTGAGTAAATCTCTGAGCTTGTGAATTTATATACATCTTTGCCAGTTTAGACCAATGGTACTTCAGAAAGAAGAATTCAGGGAGAAGGAGAAAATGCCCAACGACTGTCTAAATCGGATAGTCTGAGCCAACCAGTAAATCAACGCAAAACACATGGGGTGCAGCTGTATGTCTCTCAAACATTTAGCTTCTGCTGCCTGATAACAACCTGTCTGGAGAGTGTTTAAGTGGTTGTCCACTTAGAGTGAAGTGGTGGTACTACACCAGATTCCTGGAGTAGATATGGATCTACTTTTTCCTCTCTTCATCCACTCACTCTCACTGCTGCCATGTCCCATCGTCCGGAAGTACCAAGCTGAGAGTTAATTGATATACAAGCCTGAATGGGATTTCCTTTTAGGAACCACCCTCACATCATTCCAAACCTGTATGACTTGCTTTCTTCTGTGGAAAACAAAAGGTGATTTTTTAAAGAAAATTGGTCACTACTTTCACTTTTCCACTTTTCCACTTTTCCAATCCTATGAGTCTTTGTTCAGAGCATTTAATCCATTTGAAAGAGATCTGCACACGGCAGCTTTATTAGAGCAGATTGCCCAATGTGAGAAGTTTAGATCCCTGCCAATAGTTTACCATAAAGCTGCTGTTTGAAGTCTGAGCTCCTCTCCTCCATTAAAAGCATCATGTTGAGAGTCGGTGGGGTAATTTGTGTGTTGTTGGAGGTGGGCCAGCTCAGCCCAGGCTCAGTATTGTAGTGATTATAGTTTCTGCTGGCCCACAAAAAAAATGTCTGAAGCTAAGAAAAGGAAGAGAAAATGAGAGCAGCTTCATTCTAAGCACCATTGAGGTTTTTTTTCCCCTGATATATTTTGAGTGTCTTTTGTTGCTGAAGTTCATGTTTAGAGTGTTTTTTTTAATGAGACTTTTTTTTTAGGATAATAATTTGATGAAATTATGGAAGTTACTCCCAGCACAACAACTGCTTTTTGCCAAACATGTCATTTTTATGCACTACATTCTCATCTAATTGAAGCCAGCCACAAAATAAGTTGTTTTTTATTTTTATCTAATGCGAAAAGTGGGGTAATGTAAAACAATATTTTCAAATCCCCAACAGAATGTGTTATTTGTGGTTAAAAATAGCACTGTTTTGTGACAATGCAAGACACATGTCAAAATGCAAGGTGTAATAGTGTGACCACAAATACCACAAAGCTCTCACTGCAAACATAATCTCTTCTAGCGTACTCAATGCTAAATTTTCTTAGCTTTTCCCAGAACCCTGATGAGGATGGGGAGAAAATGAGCCTTTTATTTTGTCTATTTGTATATAAACCCATGGCAACCACACATTAAAGGCACAATTAAATTGACTGGCTAATGTATTTTCATCCTGGGATCCCATCAGAGGCTGATGTCATTCTCTGTAGCTTGCTAGTTCTAAGAGTTAGCACTCCATATAAACGCAAACATTTCATATAATCCTGAACCAAGATTCCAAGCTAACCAAAAATGGATGAACTATTAACAGCCCACCCAATGGGGTGACAATAGTACAGCGTGGTTGACAGTTTGTAGAGCACCACACACTTATGTGATCTAAGTGTGGTTTACTGTATTAAAACAAAATGGCTTATTTAACAAATCAAATCTAGTTCAAAGGAGTCACTCACAGTGGGCAGGATAAATGATGAAGCAAAAGTTTCCTAAGCAGAGTAAAGGAAACTTATGGAGCAAACAACTCAAAGAGAAGAACAAGATGCACCTTGCAAAGCAAAGCTGCCTTCACTTTGTGTGTTTACAGTGTGCTTTATGAAGGATGAAGTCACAAATCAGAGGGCTGGAGTCTCATTAGAAGCTCTAACCTAATACAGACTTTCCGCATCGTTCTTTATGAATTTTAAAGGGTATGTTCCAGTTGCCCATAACACATGTATTTTGATATATCAATATCACTTCACAGAAAGTATAAAATAAATGTGACGTTTTCATTCAGTTTACCCAGGGTGATGCGACGCAGTTGTTTCTGGGTTTATAACACACAATGCGACTGTAACAATGTTGTTATTGTTATCATGATCATAGGTTACGCTTAAAGAGAAGATATTTTAAGAAATGTCTCTGTTTTATTACAATGGAAGTCAATGGTCACTAGGGTTGGGTATCGTTTGAATTTTAATGATTCTGATTCTGCTTATCAATTCCGATTCTTATCGATTCTGAATTGCGATTCCAGTGAGGAAAGAAAAAAAACGTAGATATCATTAACATTTATTATAAGTCTTATTGCAAAACATTTCATTGTGGCTGAATACCATGAACAAAAATTAGCAGACTGGAGAACACTTACGGAAGGAACTTTTGCCTATGGTTTAAAAATACCATTGCAAAAACAACTAGCCTAACTAATATACATTTCAGGCATTATAAAAGACAAGTAAACACTCAGTAAAAAGAACAAATAAAAAAATACAACTGAACAAAGATACAGTTGAAATAAACAGTGTTATAAGAAAATCAGGTATTCAGGTACAGAAACTATAATCAAATGTAAAATAACACTGCACTTTATGAAAAAATACATTACAAATATAGTTACAAAGGTTATTCAGTAAAGAACAGCGCCTGGATTTTCTCTTTGTCTTTTGCTGGTTGATTAAAGTTATTATAGAGACGGTAGCAGGAATATTAGTCTGCTGTCACTAGGGCTGCACGATTTGGGGAAAATGTCATATTGCGATTATTGAGGTCAATATTGCGATTGCGATATGCGATTGCGATTTAATAAACAAATGGTTTCATGAGTCAACTTGCTTGATTCTAAAGCAAAATGCACACACAGATTAGTGATAATTCTGAAATGTGTATTTCTCAACTCAAACTAGCAACAACAACTAAATAATTGATAACATCTATAATGATCAATAAGCCATTGAGGTCTGGATAAAAATGAATCCACCCCCATTTAAAACATTAATTATAGCCATCCACCATTACAGTGATTCCACAATTGAAAGCTATAATTTTTTCAAAAACATTTATTAGGCTTCAAAAAATATAACAGCTTTTAATTTAAGTGAACTTAATAATACTCACATAAACCCATAAAAAAGTATTATTTACCTGTGCCCTTCCTGTCATGTAGGACATGTACAGAAATTTAAGTTATCAAACAGTCTGCACTGCATAAATTATATATAGACTAATCCTTATTAAAGCTACACAAGTTCTTTAGTCAAGAGCAGTGAGTAATTTTCTTTGTTCTTTGATTAACTTTACTGACAGAAAGCTTTGGCTGCTGGCCCTTTAAGAGCAGCCGTTGTAGAGACGCGGATCTCACACGCGCCTCATTCTCTCACAACTCTTTGCGTCCATCATAAGACTGCTCTTATGTTATGAAGATACTCGACAAATGACATTTTGTCATAATTGTGTGTGTTATTGTTCGTTCAAGCGGAAAGATAACTATTCCGGTCTGTGCATGCGCATGGGCGCGCGTCTTTCTGTTCTGTGAGTCACAGTCGGACATTCACAGGCTGCGCGCTCTCTTTTGACTTGTCGCGCATTAATGGTTTGAACTTTAAAGCATTCGCACGAATAAGAGCGGGATCATGTAACACTAGCCAAAGGATGACAAAAAATAACAGATGCTGCGTTAATTGCGTTAACAGCCCTAATTTGTTTATTTTACATAAAATCGCAGCATTTTGCGTCATATAATCGCATAGGCTTGACATCGCGATTATGATTGCGATATGATTAATCGTGCAGCACTAGCTGTCACTTTAAGAGCTGCATGGACCCACTAAACTGTTACACATGTGAGCGCAGCACAGAAAACAGCAAGTCTTCTTGCACCTTGAATGGCTTAAAATTACATTAAAATCACTTTTTCTGTGAGCGCGCTTTGGATGTGCGTGCAGCACAGAAAACAGTGCGCGAGTCTTTTGCGCTTTAATGGTTTAAAATCACATTAAAATACGCACACATGAACCGATAAGCGGAATCAAAATGCTATTTCGTATCAAATCACTGGGTTCTTGGACATTTGGAACCTGTTCCAAAATGGAACCGGTTCTCTACCCATCCCTAATGGTCACCAACATCCTTAAAAATATATTATTTTGTTATCCACAGAAGAAATAAAGACCTAAAGGTGAATAAATAATGAAAGAATTTCCATTTTAGGGTATCCCTTCAACAAGACATATTACTTATGAACCAAATAACACTTTTTTTACAAATGAAACTCTGATTATTATTTACATGTATCATTATATATTTCAAATAAATACCTTGTTATATTATACATTTGAACTTATTTTTTACATTTATATTTAGACTCAAATGTCTGTATTTGAAAATGCTTCAAGGTGTTCCAAAATTACACATGTAGTCAAGTCTACAGAAATTAGTTGTGTAGAAGGCATTGAACACTAAGCCAAGAGCCTTAATTGAAGCTCAGTAAAAGAGCAGCATACTGTAAGTGTTTTTCCTGAAGTAAATTGTTATAGTATATCGTTGCCACTTTTTCACTACTTTGATTAAGAATGTGGTGACTTGTCAAAAGAAAAGAGAAAGTATGTGGTGAACACATTAAATTAATGAGTGTGAGGGGAGTGAGGTGCTTTTTATTACAACATACTTACACCTATTTTCATTAACTTGCAATACATCGCTTATTTAGCTTGTGAAAATGTTTTCTTTGGCGGGAATGAAATATCATGCTTCATATCATTTGTCACCTTTCTGTAATTACCACGCATGCTTTTTTTTTTGTACATCTGTTTTGATGTAACTTAATACAGCTGTATAACTTGGACAGTGTTTGATTGTAATTACATTAGGGGCTCTAACTCTGGCAAATTTCAGGATTAAAACGAACAAAATGCCTTGTTTAAGTTACAGATTTTGTAAATCATGATGAAATGTGTTTTCAGAACTATTTAAAATGAAGCAACATTCGATTTGAGGTAGTCAGCTCAGATTAACAGGAGGTCCCCTTCTCATTTGAAGAGTGCCAGTGTTTTCCCGTGTTCAAGACCTCAAGAGTGCGTAATGTAGGAGACCCAGAAGGGAACTGACATAAGTATCCAAACACGTAAAAAATTGAAATACACAATGTGAGAAATAACAAAGAAAAGTACTGAGCGTGTGCCTATAGAGTGGTGCAAGGATGAGGTCAAAACCTGGAAGACTAATTCGCCGCTAATTCCTTTGAGATTTTCCTATGGGGTTTTATAATGGGGTTTTCCAATTTATGAGTGAAATAAGGTCTGTGATAAACACAACATGACGATACTTGACGATTCTACAATGTAAATTAATGTTCAATGTAAATGTAAACTGCACACACACCCCAAACGTTCCTATATAGTTACTTATTAGGAACAAACTTTTTTTTTTTAATTAAAATAAAAGCTTCAAATTAGCATTTTCGATATGGGTGAGTGTGATTTACGTTGTAGAGCAAAACGTTCAAGTATTGTCAAGTTGTGTTTACCTTATTGTACTCATAAATATAAAAAACCCATAGGAAAATCTCAAGAGAACCAGTGGCGAATTAGTCTTCTGGGTTTTGACGGCATCCCTATGTAAAGATGGTAACAGTGCTGATAAATGTTCCTAGCAAAAAAATAGCACAAAAGTCTGATGAGGCAGTTGGACCTGAAGATTAATGACCTTAAACAGAACCAATGTGGAGGATTGTTGCGAAAGAAAGAAAGCAATGAGAAATGTATAGAGAGAGGCGAGAAATTGCAAACAGACAGCAAACATTCAAGTGAACAAAGCACTGGGAACTTTCCCTTTTCGCTAAAATCGAAAAGTGCAGAAGAATTGCCATCTTCAGCAGATCTCCCTTACAATGAAGTATCTGCATTAGGAAAAGTTCTCAATGGCTGTGGGTCACAAAGATGCATTTTTAATCCAGAATTGATTTTCCCCATTTTTTTCCATCCAGAAATACATCTTTCATGAATATTTTGAATCTATCATTAATAATTCTGTAACAATCTACAGAGTATTGCAGCTATTTTTAGTGTGTTCTTTTTTTTAAAGAGTTTTCCTTGAACCATTAGTGAATTCCATTTGGTTTGTTGACCCTAATTCCAAGTGCCTGGGAAATTCTCCATGGCCTCTGTCTCAAATCTCAGTGAAAGAAGAGTTCATTAACTTTCCAAGCAAAGCAGATCATTTTAATAAAACTATAGAGAAAAAAAGGACCAGGGTCATCAGAGACCTGCAGGATTATTCACCCTTGATTTTAATTACGGGAGCCTTGCGAAAATGGGGAAAAAAATGAAACGGCAGAAACAGAACGTAAAACAACATATTAATCCTTTGGCCTTTTTCAGACTCATCTTTTCCATTTGCACACTATTAGGGAAGTGTGTACAAAATTCTGCAATTAAATGCATCATTTGACAAAGCCAAAATATCCCAACAGAGCAAACCTCACCAATGAGAGTAATGGGATGCTGAAAGAATCAAGTCTTGTCCACAGGAGAAAGGAAGTGAAAACAAAAAGAAGTTCTCTTCCCTCAATAAGACACATAGCATGGGGGTTAGCGAAACACACAGTCGGATGATGAATGTCTGTTTGCATTCCAGGTCGACAGGAGAATCAAACGAGAGCCCAGAGAGGGGTAAATGTCAGTCTGGAGTATGGTAGAATGGATATGTTGGTTAGGTTATGCATTTTTGTAATGCCTTTCCATGCAGAGAATATTATTATATGCTCATTAATCTTTTTCATATTCATCAGGTGTAATGTGAGTCTGAGAACTAAAAACAACACGCTTTTAAATTAAAAATTTTTTTAATGAAAACTGTGCCTACTGTAAATCAAATGAATTTCTTCATCTGAAAACTCGAAAGTATTATTTTATAATCGGAATATTTTAAAATATGCTGTTTTAAAAAAATACTAATGTATAAAATACACCACAAAACAGTTAAATTGGTCACATTTACAAAATGCTTAAATTTCTAAATATAATATAAAAAAATGGTAACACTTTACAATAAGGTTCATTAGTTAACATTAGTTAACTACCTTAGTTAACATGAACTAAGAATGAACAATACTTCTACAGCATTTATTTATCTTAGTTAATATTAATTTCAAGATTTACTAATACGTTATTAAAATCAAAGGTTGTATTTGTTATCATTAGTTAACCCACTGTGAACTAACATGAACAAACAATGAACAGCTGCATTTTTATTAACTAATATTAAAAAAGGTTAATAAATACTGTAACAAATGTATTGCTCATTGTTAGTTCATGTTAGTTAATACATTAACTAATGTTAACTAATGAACCTTATTGAAAAGAGTTACCAAAAGAATTCTTAATATAATATGCCATAAAAATTTCACTAAAAGAAAAAAAAAATTCTAACTTCTTTACATCCTCAACTGTTTGCATATAACAGATACAACATAAAAAGTTGAATTTAGTTTTATTTATAAAATTCAAAACTACAGAACATGCTACAAAAAGTATAATTGGCTCTATATGACAGCAGGAATCAGGCTAATTGCGTTGTTGTTTGGATGTTGTAAATGAGGACTCATGTGCGGGAAAACAAACACCTTCTGTTCAGCTTTCAAGTGTAACATTCTCACATGATGCAAAAACATTCCCCACAGTTTTGACTGTCAGATTGATGGACGCTTTTATTTATTTACCTATTTATCTGTTTGGGGAAAACAGAGTCGTTAAAGACTAAAGACTCGTTTCCAGCTAGTTTTACCCCGAGCTAAAGCTGTAAGTAAATGATCCTAAGCCGTCACGGACAGCAGCAGAACGGACCTTGTTATGAGGAGACGCTAAGGTGTGACGGGGGGCTTGTTTGCACAAAGCTTTTGCTCCTTTTGCCCCACGGCAACGTTAGGCAAAAACACCCTGCCTTTTTTGTCTCTTTCCTTCTGGACAGCTCCCAGGTAAGCGTGCAGTCGCCAGCCAGTTGCACACCTGTGGAAAGTTCCTTGCTCATTCCATCTTCTCTTTTTGTCCATCCTCCCCCTAACCTCACTCATCTGACCTGTAACAAGGATCAGTTCACACCTCTGCTCTGTTTGTTTGGCTTGTCCTGTCAAACCATCCCCCAAATGAATCCCAATAACTCTATGTCAGAAAGATGTAACCCCTCCCCCACCCACATCCCTATCCTTGGGCTGCATGCTGACAGAGTCTCATTGGGGGTGGAGGAGCACAGGAATGTGAGAATTCTTCCTTTGGACCTGCTGACTCCCTCGTTTGAGGGGTAACCCTAACCCTAACACATTAAGAATAGTCACCGGCTCATCTAATTGGTTCCTTTGTGGTACTATGTGAATTTATTAGTGTAGAAAACAGCCAGCTAATCACTTAGCGTTAGCTTTTTCTGCTTTCTTTAGTGATAAGTTGCAGACTTTGGGCCCTTAAGACCAAACCTATAGTCGCCCTTTGCGCCCATGGGGTGTAGATTCAGTACCCTTCATACCTTTGCAGGCCTTTCTGTGAGAGATGGGCTTCGACATGTCTCTGTAGTAGCCCTCTTTGCAGTAGTGGCAGTGGCGACCTGCCGTGTTGTGCCGGCAGTTTAGGCAGACTCCTCCGCTTTTCCTCCCGGAGAGTTTGTAAAGCTCCATGTTGAAACGACAGCGCCTTGCATGAAGGTTACAATTACAGGCTGCGGAAAAGAAAGAGGTTTACAGTTTAAACAGCATATCCTTTATCACAGCCAAGAACAATCAAATCAGAAAATCCAAATACAGACTAGTCACAAAAATATGTTCCCTTCATTTTTTTTCTATTTGGGTTTGAGTGCAAATTTAAGGACTGTAAGCAACACATCATAATGCTTAAAAATGTTTAAATATGGTGCTGCATGATCATCATCAGTCCCTTGACTGGCTCTTTTGGAAAGATTTCTGAAAAGCCAATGGAAAAGAATAATACAACATTTAGAAAGGTTACACTACAGGTGTGTACACTACTGTTATACATTTAATTTAATTAACTAGATTTAATTTTACAGCATCACATGAAGCACATCTTCAATTAAGTTCAATGTAAGCTATATACTAAAGATTTAGACACCCAAAGCTATATTAAACTTTTTTATAACTATATTTATTTCAAATATTTTAGTTATTTTTCAGAGTTCGGTTGAGAACCAACTATAGGCACTCCACATGCTTAAAAGTCATTAGATCAGGAATTAACAACATTTTTCTAATCATTATGTAGTAGTCAATTTGACAGCTATGTCTTTACCAACTGCAGCAAATGAAGTGCCAGGGAATTAACTTCTGGTAATGAGGTCAGTTTCTGAGCTTTTTCTCGGACCGGGCCTGCTCTTTTCCAATGATGCCAAACAACATCAGACAGGCTCTCCAATTACCATTCCATCCCCAATCCTCACCATGCACAGGAGGCTGTGCTCCTGCTTGTTTACTAATGAAGAAAGTTGCTGCCACCAAGTTTAATTACTGTCTGATGTTTATTCATGACTGATTTGTGTGCAGACATGTTCTCTTTCATTAGGCCTGGGTGAGACATTGGTGTGGCTCCTCATGTATTATTCAACAATAAATCCCAACCCTCCTACCAAAATGCTTTGGGCTGTTCAAGCACAGACAACTGTTGGCAAGGCATAGCTGATGCACATTCTCCGAGATACTTCAACAGAGTGTTTATTTGGTCTGATGCTAGGAGACTTCAAGACAAAATAAGCATTTTGATTAGAGGGCATAACAACTTACAAAAGTGAACGCAGTAACTACACCAACACAAAAAATGGCTTTAAAGTTTTTTTTGTTTTTTTTTGAGTGATTCAATAGCCTATCATTTATCATCCTTAATTTTCTATGATTGTAGTTGAATAGTTTTTGAAGGACCCCCAAATATGATGATCCCCTAGCAAGAGACCCCTTCCTAAAATAAAGGCAGCTTCATATTTCCCTTGTATAAAAGCCAACCTTATTAAATATTATCTGGAAAATATTTAATTTATATTGATAGTGAAAACTTTCTACCCACTATTAGAATACAGTTAGATGTATATTAGAGGAGCGTTGGTAGCACTTTATTTTTTTTTACATTACTGTTTTGCATCTATATACAGTGGCGGGCCATGCATTTCACACCTAGGCCTTCAGTGGTGTCCTACCTGAATTAATAACTTTTAATAGTGTAGCAGCGCATAGACTCTCTATAATTGTTGTGAAATTGCTGTTTTTATTTTGCACCAGCAGTTATTGGGTTAATGCGGTAAGTTTGGAAAAGGCCGGTAGAGAGAAACGAGCGAGTGAGTTCGGGGTGTGCGTTAGTGTAGGCTACAGTGGTTCTTGCGTTCCAATTATAGTCCAGTTCCTTGACTTGTAATTCAAGGGTTACAATAGTCCCTTTTCAGACGTTAAAATAGTATGAATTTTTAAAAGAAAATGACGTTTCGATCATAAATTTAAAAGAAAAATTAAGAAGAAAATCATATTCACCACGGAAAAAACGGCAAAAAAAAGCATTATACTCAGCAAAACTACTGATTATTTTTTACACAAAATCCATCCATATTTCTTTCCTTCAAAGACTTTGAAGACTTCAATTACTCTGTTGTACAGTTTATCTGTGCCTTTCTGTTCCAACAAGTCTTTTCTATCGAGGCTAATGCTGAAAGTCGAGTCCCATCATATTTCTGGCATAAGTTTTAATTGGCTTTAGGGCTGAGAGTGTCTGCTCGACAGAAGCAGTGGACACAGGGACAGTCACCGCAAAACATGACAATGTGTACAGCTGCCCCATGCTCTCACACAGATTTTTGAAGGAAATCAATGAGATCAGTGGGACTTTTGCCTTCAAAATCATTCGTGGCATACATAGCCAGTTCTGTTTTTACCCGGACAGATCGAATAGAGTTCTGTGACTCTGCGTAAAGCTCAGGCTGAATAAGGGATTTTTTCCGGTAGGTTTAAACCTGCTGGGGGTCGAGGAGGGAAAGAAACATTCATTTGTGGGTTGAAAAACTATTAAATCTACAGGAATATATTGTAGTTTAACAGTTGTTTTACTGTTTTAATTGTAGTAAAACAGTAATATTATAAAATATTGAGTTGGGTCATAACTTGATTTTGACAATATGTGTAGTTACTGCATTTTGCCTTGCAGGGAATAATATTTCCTTTCTTGAAATCAAGTTAAAGGAGCAATCCGATTTTCATTCTTATTTTGACACTTAGTCCTTTCCTGTTCACTTGAGTACAATACTATCAATTTAGTAAAGAGTGAATGTTTTTTAAAAAACTCTACTAAATGTCTCCACAGAATTTCCACTTTCTGCCAAAAAAAAAAAAATACTTGAAATAGGTTTTTCGGGATGCCTGCAGGACATAAAGAACGATCTGTCCTAGAAGTGTCTCCTCTTCAAACTTACTCCATGCACGGCTTGTTTGCTTTCAAACAGGCATACTGTTGGTATTAATCCTGCCTGCTTGTTTGAATCCCGGTGGAAACTGATCCTTCCTACCCTCCAGCTACGAATTATTCACTTTTGCTAACAAGGCAAATGCAGTCCACTACGCGGCCTCCGGCTTCTTTAAATTTCTACAGACTTGCTGAACTTATTGATAAACAGAAAACCCAAGTTGTTTTCTCTGAAAATCAAAATGGCACCACATTTTATCACTTTTCAAAGGCACAAAAATACCTTATATTGCTATTGGAGAGGCATAAAACTGAGAAAACTAATCACAACAGCATGTTTTACCAAAGTAATGAGAAAAATCTGTTATTACAATGACATCACCCTAAAACCTTTCAGTTGTATTCTTTCTTCCTTCATAACATGATTTAAAACAATCTGCGGTAAAATAAGTGATGTTTTATATGGATTGGACGGCATGCGCTGTCTTACATCGTAATTTGTTGCAGTTCCTACAGTCAAAAGTCAATGCGTCCTGCTAAAGGATTAAATTAAGCATAATTTTGATTTAATTTATTATTTACTAATAGTTTGGACGTAATCAATGTAATTTGGTTATTGTTTTATTATATTATAAATTATTTATTTTAATTTTCTATGAGGATAACAGCTGGAAAACACTGTTGTAGCATCACCATGCACCTAAAAGAGCTGAAAGGAAATTGCACTGTCAACATGTGAGGCTATTGGTAGTATTTGGCACACGTCGTTTCCTCTTGCCCTCAGTGATGAAAAAACAACCTCGACACACATAGGGCAGCTGGAGAAAGCTGTTTCATTGCTCTACCTCATCTGGTTTCCTCATTCTAGAGATTGTGATTGTTGTGATACGACCCTGTCCGTATGAAAACACGAAGCATACGCTCGGCTCGCACCTGCTCTTTTACAGGCATGCAGGATTCAGGGTGGCTGCCTCTCAATGGGAGCGAATACAAAGCGGCTGTACATTATGTCGTCCCCCCACAATCAACTCACTGTCAGACTCATTTTGTTTCCCTTCTTCTGCTTCAGATTTGCTCATTTTGCCCTTCTTTCATTCATTCTGCCCTCTGACACCCACTCTCACACCTTGTTCCCGTACCTTTGAAGTGCTTTCAGACTCACTAATCTGGCCATGTCATCTGCCTTGAAAGCATGATCATAATTTAAATGTTGCCCTGTATGACGGAAGAAGATTACAGACGCTTTTGGAAGTGGGAGGAAAAGCTCATCCCTATGGTGGTACTTCCTAACCACAGAGTGGAACAGCATCTGTCTTAACATAATGAAAGATTAGCTAGAAGTCCAACCAGACTGGGGAAGCAGAATACTCGCAGTGGATGAAAACCCTCATCAGTGAAGCCGACAAAACAAGCTATTCTCACTTGTAGCTACACATCCACTTAGCCGATAAACCCCGGGCAGAGATAAGCGCGTGAGATGACTCGTCTGATTGACTGGGTTGAGGAGAAAGCCAAACCAGATGCGTTTTGTCTCTTTCCCCTCTTTAGTTTGGCTTAGCTTTCAGAGAGGTTGATAAACACGTACAGCCGTGAGGAAAGAGTGTAAGGTGATAGCTTTCGAGAGAAGCTAATTGGTTTTGTTACCGCGTTAAGAATGTTCTTAGAAGAGAGCATTAGAATCTTGGTTTTGTTTTGCTTGTTGTTGTTGTTTGTTAGAATATTTTTTTCTTTCACTTTTTATCTGTAGCCGATTTGTATTTTGTTTGATATTTGAACAAATATCAAAAACAAAATGATAATGAAGATTAATTCACCAACATAAATTTTGGGTTACACTTTACAAGAAGGTTTCATTAGTTAACATTAGTTAACTACTTTAGTGAACATGAACTAAGAATGAACAATACTTCTACAGCATTTATTGATCTTAGTTAATAATAATTTCAACATTTACTAATGCATTTATAAAATCAAATGTATTTGTTAACATTAGTAAATGCACTGTGAACTAACATGAACAAACAATGAACTGCTGGATTTTTATAAACTAATATTAACAAATATTAATAAATACTGTAACAAATGTATAGCTCATTGTTACTGTAGTTCGTGTTAGTTAATACATTAACTAATTTTAACAAATGACACCTTGTTGTAAAGTCTTACCAAAATTGTGTGTAATAAAACAAATTAATGGATGCCTGTACACACACACACACACACACACACACACACACACACACACACACACACACACATATATATATATATATAATGTAAATTTTGTACACACATTTTATGTTGATGAATCAATTCGAAATAAATTATTAAAAGAAACACTTTTCTCTTTTAATTTTTCTACAATAACCTATAATTCTGCATGTTTTTCCTCATTACTTAATTTTACATTTTTATTATTCCTGCCTTGTATAGTTTTCTTCTATTTAGCTAAGTTCCATGTCTCTTATAGCATTTTTATGGTCTTTTCTTCTCACATAATCACATTATTTAAACTCCAATCGATACTTAATGCCCATTTATTTATTTGTTTGGAATGTAGGACTCTTTGTCAGTGTTTATTTGTCAACAATAACTTTCTCACATTACAATTTAAAGAGCCAGTAGACTCCTAGTGACCGCTCATTTCCTTCCTCTGCAAACATAAGGATTTCCTCAAACACTTTGTTAATGCTTGAACTAGTTGACGTAGATAAATGTTTTTTTCCACGCCGATGCATTTGGTTGAAGTTATCAGCATATCACCCCGTTATTAGGTATGAGTGTATTTAGGATGAGATTTTTGTTAACCTGACCTTCAACAAACATTAAACTCGCACAGTTTATCAGAATTAGTTTGGGCAATCTTCTCTTGTCTTCCCGAAAAGACGGAACATACCAATAAGTAAGCGGGGATTAATGCTCGCTCTCTTACACTCTTTGTAAAAGTGTGCTGTATAAACAGTGTCAAACTAGAGTCAATTGGTAATTCTCCTCAGTTATCAGGGATATTATTCCAGCACTCAACACTATTGGCCTTTTTTTCACAGAGCCTGTCAGACAGAGGAAAGATAAAAAGACGTCACCTCTACACATAATTCGGAGATTACAGCTGTTGGTTCAGCAATTTGAGTGAGGGGTGTTGAAAGCTTCAGATCTCTATGTTTTTCACCTCAGATTTTAATACATTTGATATTAAAACTGAACATATAGGCTTAAAAAAATAGAAACTACAAAGCCAGCAGAAAAGTAGGTGATTACAAGTTTGTACACTTTTTTTTATCAATGAAACATCACGCTTGGTGAAGCGTTACCAAAATGGTGGTGCACTACATCAAATCGGGGTAAAAACAAACCCGCATTCCGTGACTTAGAGCTAAAGAATCCACTCACAGCTCATACATCCTTCAGAAGAGAAACATCTCAGGCATGTGATGTCTGTCTGCTCCAACACCATCTCAGGTGTGAGGCTTGACCTTCAGTGTCAAAAAGCACCAGTCATATGTCATGAACTCTAGGGCATGAGATCTTTCCTGTACCGGGGGTCGGTACCACCAACCCAAACTAGACTCAATACCAACACCTAACACCGGCCCATCAGAGAAGGAGTAACGCCGAGGGGTGCTATCCTTTTAAACAAACATGGAAGAGGACCCATCCATAGCTAGTTTAGTTTTAATCTGTGTGTGCCCTTTTAAGTAATGCGATTAGCCCCTGAGCCCTGTAAGACTTAATGAGAAAATATTGGATATCACCACATCAGCCTTGTTATGGTTTGGTCGTCTTTCAGCGAAGTTAAACATGGGGAGTGTGCTTGAGAGGTTGTATGACATGGAGTGTGTAAGTGGAATGTAAGAGTTTGTGTGCCTGCATGTTGCGTCATTTCAAGGATTTTTTGCTCTGGGCCTTAAATCAATACTGGCAAAAAAGTTTCCCCACAGTACATACTTATTTTCTTCATCACTGAGACAAGGATGAACGTTGGCATGGTGGTTCTGTGGTCAGCCAAAGATATTCAGTGGTTTGGTCGCAGAGACTAAGAGTAATAAATTCAATAAAATAGAAGCTTGTAAACTTCACGCCATATATTTCTTCTGAGAGTGTCAGTCAAACTTTTTTTTAATCGTTCATTATTTACCCACCCTTATGTTGTTCTGAACCTGTATGACTTTCTTTTTGAAAATGAAACAAAAAGTGGATATATTTGAAGACTCCTCTGATCACTTCTTTTCATGTCATTAAAATGAACTGCACTGCAAAAGGAAAGAAAGGGGGACTGTAAAAAAAAAACTTTTTCATAAGTCTTTTTTTACTTGTTTTCAATTTATTTTTATTTTTTTCAAAGAAGTAACTTTTTCGTTTTTTAGAGTTTTAGATATTTTAATTGGAAAATAATGCAAAAATATTAAGATAAGGATTTTTCAGCTTTTCATAAAAATGCAAAAGCACTGTAAAAAAAAAGTTGTATATTAACCTTGTGGGCTATATTTAATTTATACAAATTATAATACAGTTGGTTTGCTAGAGAAACAGAGTAATATTTAATTAATTCTTCACTGAAAATCTTGATGATAGTCCTGTCCTTTTTAGTTTCTCACCACAAGCTATCATATGATTTCATTTGATATTGAATGATGAGACTTGGAATGGAATATAGTTGTTATAGGACTACAAATGTTCTCCTTTTGTGTTTTTTTCAAATACAGAAAATCATATGCGGTAACAACATGACAGTGTGTCAATGGTGACAGAATTAAAATTTTTGTCAAAACTATATTCTTTGAAGGGTACATGAAACTTGCAGTCACTTTATTATATTTGCACAGGCTAAAATAAAGTGCCTCGTGGACTTTTGATGACACTAATAATTGTTCAATAAAGAGAAAAAAACATTGCTGTAAGCATACTATTAATACATTCAGTAGCACATGGATCAATAAAGTTTCAGATGTCTCTCCTTTTCTGTCTACTGTATTTGTAGTTCCTGTCCTCTCTGGCTGACTGTCATATGAATGTGATGACACACTGCTTGGTGATGGTTAAGTGCTTTGTTTGTGTCGGTTTGATTTGCTGCTCTCGTATTGAAAATATAAAGACCACACTGGAGCCAATTATCTGATTCACACTCTCTGGAATTCTTGTTTATAGGGAAATGATCACTTCACTCACATCGTGTTTTTTCCTCAAACCAATTCATGTTTGACTTTTAATCTAATAATAATGTAAAACATTTTTTTCATTATTATTGGAGAACACAACAATGAAAAACTGTGCTCTTTGTGCTCATATTGAATCTCCTGTCAAATTTGACTTGCTTTTCCAGATTTCATCCCACTGATTGTAACAGCATGCTTGCTGTTTGCTTCAGTTAAAGCGGCTGTTGGAGATCTGGGTTACAATTTATTTTAAGGTGTCCGTGTTACAGTGTAATTATGCATTTAAGTACTGTGTAATAATAATTAACTTGGCCTACATGTACTTACTATAGGGATAGGGTTAGGATTGGGGTTTGATTTAGGGTTAGTTGCATGTAATTATGCATAACTAATAGCCTAGTTATTACCACAGTAACTATATGTAACATATGTAACAAGGACACTGTAAAATAAAGTGCTGAGCTCTGCTTATCTGTTGATACAGACAGTGCTTTCATAGTAAAACAAAGTATGAAGAAGTCTCATACATAAAACACTGTTTCAATATGCTTCAAATATATACACAGAAAATGAGTGTATATATCTATTATCTAACGTCTAAATTAAATTATATTGGCAGAAATATTGAGTCATAAATTATAATGTAAAATTATAAAATCATATTACACAATACTTAACATGTGCAAAAAATATGTTTTCAAAATACATCAAGTTGAATTAAAAGCAATACTAGAGTTTTCCCAAGACCCTGACATTTTGTCAGTCACGCTGTCATTTTGTCGACAAGAAACATACCTGTCTGAGATTATTTATTCTTTATGTAGACAGCTGTCTGCACCTTTGTGAAGGAAAATGTAAACATTAAAAATTCCTCTTAAAAATATAAACAGCTATTAGCCAAATCATGACTCAAATCTGGAATGCTTTTAATGAGTCCCGAAAAAAATGAAAACCTTTACAAATCACATGTTCAGAGAGTGAAGTACCAACTCTCCTCCAATCCCGGAGCGAACGAGTGTTAGATTTCCAAACTATCACCTTGGCATGAAATAAACAAATAAAAGATTAGAGGAGTTGAGGCAGCCAGGAAAAGAACATATTACCATTGGAGTCTTTGATCAGACGAACTGGTGTGGACACACTGGAGAATAACAGCGGGGGGGATCACGTCCCACACGTCAACAGTATATTTCTAACAGGACACACATTTCAGGCAGTGCCTCTCTTCTCCACCCAGCATGCTGAGAGAGTTGAAGAGCGTTGAAGCTTTTGTTTCCACCTGTATGTGAACCCCAGAGTCAAACGGACCTCACTCCAGCCCTTTGAGTCCTAATTCAACACAAATGCGAGTGCTGTCAAACAGAGAATCAATCCACACGACAAAAACTCTCCCATGCGCATGCACCCAAACACGCACAACAACCTGTCTTCGCTTTGTAAGAGCAGCCTTCACCCCCCCCCCTCACCCCCCACCCCCCAAGAAAAAAACAACAACATATTTATATGTATGCTGCTTGTTAAATTATGGCATGAACTTTAAAAATTGCTCTAATTGGGTTCAGCCTACATGTTTATCAACATAAACTCCCAGATCAGTAACACACTGACATTTAAATGAATAAACTGCAAATGTGTACATTTTTATTGACAACCAAACAGCATAACCTTTTAATGTCATTCCAACTCCTGGGATGATATCTGCTGCATTATTCATCACTGGCTGCAGAATGCTGGGATTATGACTTATGTACCTCCGGTTCTTCATAATTATAAATTCATCCACATGGGAGCCCAAGAGCACTGCTGTGCCTGACTGCTGTTGGTTAGTAATAAAACATGCTCAGTTTTGGCAATGAATTTAAGAATATGTGAATTTTGGAGGGACTCCTTCTTTCGAATAAACATATGCTTTAATACACTTCCAGCCGCTGGCTTAACATATCATATCAACACACACATTTCATCCTAAAATATTTCCTTCTCAAAACCTTCCAACCTCCAAAAGATGAGTGCTGGGTGAGCTGTAATGAGGAAACGTCCACTCTCTAGGTTTGTATATAAAATAATATTCCATTTATCTTATACTTATCAACAAGAAATCAATAGTAAAATTTTGGATAATAGATGATATTATTTTGTTAAGAAAAAGTCACATAAATGTATATTTTTGATGTATATTTTGTGTAACTTATTTTTTAATTAGCTTATTGTTTGCCTATTATTTTATACTAGTGTATAGTGAACAATGTTAACCTAAAAATGTCTAATGTTTAAATGTTCTCAAGGTATTCAAGTCACAAATATGATTTGAACCTCACTGTGTCACAGCATGGTTAACAAATGCAAGGAGACGAGGATCTATAATTTCAGCAGTAGAACTTTAAAAAAGAAGCAAAATACTCAGGATAACAGGAAAACGCTGGAGAAACAGAATGTAGTTTCAACAACCAGATGCATTTACACTTGACCAGTTTCATCTGGAATGCGTCTCTGAGTGATCGGATTTAAATCCCTCTCGAAAGCGTTTCAGGGTACCTGTTTTTTTCACGATCGGATAGCTATCCGATTAGAGAAAACGCATTAAGTGACCCAGTGTAAACAGGCCAAAGGTTCACGCTTTATACTGTACATTATATGGTTGCAGGCATGAGATGCACTTTTAATTCATGTTTTAATTCTATTTTAGGTTATACGTTACCAAAAGTGGTTATATCCGAGTGGGTGAGTTATTTACCTTGTAATTAGTCTATACAATTCTATCAGTGTGACACATTCAGGTTGATTTGTGGCACAGTTGTGACAGGATAATCAGCCAATTACAGTGATGCTAAGGCACTCCTTGTCTCATGTGAGCTTTTGTCTCTTTTCTCACATTCATGCAGGTTTAGACTTAAACGAATACACCAAGGAAGAAAAAAAAAAGACACAGCTTTCCTCTGAAATTGGGTTGAGTCCCACTTTATGTTAGGCCTATGTTTAACTACAATGTACTAACATTTAAAATCAATCATTTGATACAATGCACTTACATGTTTTTTTTACATTACACTTGTATTATTATAATTACCTGCATGCATATACATCTATAATCAATTTCTGTATTTACAGCTCTAATTACACTATTGACCCTTCCCTTTTAACCCTTCCCTTAAACCTACCCATACCACTAAACCTGTCCGTAACTTTACCCGATTCCCACCTCAGTAGCAGCAAAAGCGTTTTTCAATACAACACCAACACAATAAGTACACTGTACTAATATTTTTATTTATTTAAGTATGGTAGTTTAAGACACCAAATATAAAGTGTGACCCAGTGTTGCTTTTGAAAACTGAGTGGTTTGCAGATGTTTTCATATCTTGTTTTTGTGTGTCTAGTATTTTCTCACACAGTCTTAGATTGGCAAGTTGGCAATGCTCAGATTAATTAGTAATTTCATTTTCAGATGCTCCAGCATGACATATTTTTTTCTTCTTTTGTTTCTGCTGTAGTTACTTTAAGTTTCAGGGGCTCTTTGTTATTTATACATAATGTTCTCTATATCTTTATCTCACTCTTTCTCTTTCTTTCTGTCTGTTCTATTGTTATGAAGATGTTAAGTAGGGCCAGTGTGTTAAGAAGGATGGATCTGAATGCTTGGAAACTAATAAGGGTTTCAGGTCAAGAGGCTCCTAAGGGTTTTATAACCACAACAAAGAAGACTTAATGGCCTCCATTTTCCAGTATTAGCACACATTTAATGACCAGCTTGCCCCCTCGTTAGGGATGATCAGCTGTTCCAAACCGTGCACCACCCCTTGCATCAGAAGAGATAATCCAACTGCATGCTGTGATGTAGGAATCAATAGTGTGTCAAAAGGTAGTGTGTCAATGTTGGTGCATGTATTTCCTGGCTAACTGAGGCATTTTGTATGACTTTGTATCAATAAGTGTTTGTGTGGAGGAAAAGAAAGAAAGAAGACAATGACAAGGAGAGATAAAATTCTGCAAGAACAAAAAAGAAAAAAAAACAGAGAGAACAGCAAGGCATAAACAAAAGAGATAAACACAAGGGAATATTTCATTTTGTTTCTTTGCCTTGAATGAACTTCTGAGGATGTCTGTTTTGTGTGATTCACATTGTGAGAATTATACAGAAGCAGAATAAAGCGGCCACCTCTATTCATCCCAGCTTGGTGAAAGGCTTCTGGGATTTATGTTGATTCCCCAGACTGAGCAAATCCAGACACATAAAGATGAGAAAAGATCCAGCTTTCGGGCTACGGCAGCACAGAAAGCAGAGTTTACACAACAATACTGCAATTTCACTGCACATGCGCCCCACATCTGGCAACTAAGCTATTTCCTGTTTTTATCTCTCTAAAAACCTATGTGCTAAATGAAATTGCAGTATCTGAACCATTATTTGCCATGAAAGCAGTTAGTTTGGATGCTAATGGATGAAGTGTTACACTGAACATGATTCCACGTCCAAGGCTTATGTTAAAAGGAAATTTATTTTATTACCTTGTCTGTCTTGGTTCATTGCTTTAAACATCGTAAAATTCTTCTTGAGCTACGATCATAAGCAACAAGACTAAAGGCAATTCAACACAAGATCTGAGGCATTAAACAAATCAACTTAGCAGCAGTCCTGTTATATTGCCAACAACAATATATTTATGTTTCTCTCTGAAACGGTTCTTGTTTTAGCCTTAATAGTACCATAGTCCATTGAGTAAGTCGACACGTTGCCGACTGAGAACCTGCAAACACTGTGAGCCAAAATGGAGTGGTGTCAAAAGGCACCAAGCATTAAGGCTCAGTGTCTGTTTGAGCTTAGTTCTGTGAAACTAAGTGATTGCTCAACTCCTTGTCACAGATATCACATTCATTTGGAATGTTGGCAATCGGAGCTATAGCAAGTAGTCATATGTTGCTACCTTGGCACTCAGAGAAGAGAAAAGGGGGACTCTTTATGAAGACATTATCTTGTCAAATTAGTCACTGAAGTCATTGATAATGTTGCAGAGCTGTTGGTGTGGCAATTTTATGAGAAAATAACCATGTTAGAAAATTACAGTGATAATTCTTTCCCCTCAGGCCAGGGAAAGACCTCCTAAGTCGTATTGTATTGCTGTTACAGTTTCTTATTAGTACTGTATGCCAAATCACAGGCCTAAATGTGATTTAGAATTGTTTTGAGATGTCTCATAAAAAATAAGAAAAAAAAACATGTTTTTTTTATTGCATAAAACACAACACATATGTATATGTATATAAGTGTTAAATATATATAGCTATTTAATGTAACAACTGCAGGCAATCTCTTTCAATAGTAAAAAGACTTCCACATAAACTATGATGGAAACATCTCAGAGTAACATGTAACCCAGTTCCCGGAGATGAAAACGAGATGCTGCGTCATTGTGTTGACGCTTTGGGAACACCTTCACTCTGAAACGGTGTCTAAAGCATGTGTGAAATCTCTTCAATCCTACTGGACTACAGAGGTTCAGGACCACAAATACCATAAAAGAGCACCTACGTCACGGATTCTCCAGATTCTAATTGTCTGAAGAAGCTGCACAGCTTAAAAGAGCTTTTAAGGCTTAAAAGATTTTATGGCTTAAAGTATTGCAATGTGACGCTGTGTCTCGTTGACGCTATGGGAACATAATATCCACGCCGCCATACTGAGAAGACGCCTCCACCACAGGTTTTGAAAAGGATACACAAGCACAAAAGGAAGAATCAACCCGAAGGAGATCCTGGGGTAGCATTCACATCCACACTATAAAACCAAATGAATCCATTGAATCCATTTACAAACTGTTCAACCCCATGAATGTATATGAAGAGGATCAGCTAGTCTCTTAAAAGGAGCTACAACCCTAGTGGACTGGGCTAGTGGAATGGTGCCTAGAGGTGGAGCCATACTGCACGCCTCATATACAAAATAAATCAACAATCCATTGCAACAAGCACTGCTTGGTAGCAGGAACAGTTGATCGGACTTACTCCACACTTCCTGAGGTGCGCTCTTGCTCGCTCGCTCTAGATTCCGGGAGATTTTAACTAATTTGCGGGCATCAGTGTTAAATTACGCGTCAGAACGGCCTCTCTGTGCCGATTGTCTGAAGCAAAAAAAGAATCACGCCAATTCGTTGGCTGATGGCGCGGGCGCCGCCTCGGCATACGTCGTCATATTATATTGGTGCGCGCCATCATCTGCTCCTCAGATTTCTCTGCCGAAAAAGGAAACTTGTCGGTAGCGCGAGGAGCGTGGCAGCGAACGCAGCGTCTCGTTCCCTATTCAGAGAACATAGGTTACACCAGTAACCAGAGACGTTCTCTTTCATAGGTTCACTCAACGCTGCTTAGCTAAGACGCAGTGGGAACGAAATACCAAACTCGCCAAGCTAAGCGCTGCCGTAACTAGTACATCGACCAGATAACTTACATGACTGGTTCAAGCAGACAAAACATGGGAACCTGGAGCCATGTCGAGATTAGATTACCCTGGTAGTAATCTCTATTAATCTCCAGTATTATTACATTGTTTGATACAATATTGTTGGTCAATATTGAACTGACTCGAGGCCCACAGAGAAGAAAATGAATAGTTGAAATAAAGGTGTTATTTTAGTTTTTTTTGTGCACAAAAAGTATTCTCGTCGCTTGATAAACTTAAGATTGAGCCACTGTAGTCACTTGGACTATTTTAACGATGTCTTTAATAACTTTTCGGGGCCGGCAAGTTTCAATCCCTTAGAAGCCTATGGAGGAGTGATCCAGCTCTCAGATTTCATCAAAAATATCTTAATTTGTGTTCCGAAGATGAACGAAGGTCTTACGGTGTTGGAATAACATGAGGGTGAGTAATTACTGACAGAATTTTCATTTTTGGGTGAACTAACCCTTTAACATATTTACTGACATATCGCTTTAGACTGATATAAATATTATAATTAACTTTATTTGGAGTACTTCTTTCTTTCTTTCTTTCTTTCTTTCTTTCTTTCTATTAAGCACCTAAATATGTAAATGTATTTGTAGTATGCTTAATATAAAATAAATGTATTTCACATGCATTTTGGTATATTTATTTTTCACTAGGGAATATTCAGATTTTTTCACATAAATAAAATTTGCAACTTGAATGGAAACAGAGCTACTGACACATAATGTAAGCAGTATCCACATACACCAAACCAACTTCCTTTTTTCCAAACTGCTATACCATATAGGCACTTTGAGACAGAGGCTCTTACACTACAGAAAGGAAAGTACATCCCCAAAAACAGTGGTGACTCAATCCAAATGCTGTGGAGGAGGAATCGGATCGGTTATGTTTCCACACCCTCCGGATTCAAGGATGATTCGCAAAGTTTTTAAGACAGATGACGCCCAAGAAATGAAAGCCCATGTATGAGAAGTCGGCTGTTGTCTTAGGCAGGAACTCTACTCCACAGTCAACATCCAGTTTACCACCTGCTGTGGTATTTGCATTGCAGCGCTAGTTCCCTAAAACTCAAATAACTCTGGCGTTTTCTGGAAATGGCTTTCGGGAAATGGCTTCTGGTATACCATGATTGGTATTGGCACTATTTAGTTAAGGGTTTAATTATCTTTACGGCCAGGAAATCACATATTAATGTGTTTGGCACAACAGGTGATGGTCTTCACTGATAATGCTTAGACCACATCTGATTATTACAATGTCTTTACAAATTTAAAAAACCTTTGACTCATCATGAAATCAAAACAGACAATTCCTATTTTTTATGGATAAATTCATCCATGCACATCATTGGACAAAATCCTGTCCTACATTTTCTTCTGGTTTGAGAAGCCATTTCAATGGGATAAGAAAAGAGTCCTTTCATGCCTTTAAATATTAATGTCAGGTTAAAAATAAAGCTAGACCATGTAAACTATTCAGTAAAAATATATAAAAATAAATTAAATGAGAATGATGGGCTGGGAATATTGCTTCTGACTCTATATGGACCCTTTTCACAGACTGTGATGACGCGTTTCCACAGTTTTTAAATCGAGCAAAGTTTTTATATTTTCATCTATTACACTATACTTTATGTTTTATTACTTATACTTAATTATACCCCCTACTTAATTATAAAAAAACTGGTAAATGCTGCTGCGTGAGTGTTTCTAATACAATGGCAGAGGGAGTGGCAGCAAATTTAACATCTTTCTTCCTTCTGACACATTATGTATCTCTCAATATTTTTTTTTTTCCTAAAACACTATCATGAATTTTTTTTTCTTTTGCTGTTGGAGCAAATAGGAATGCAAAAATTATATTTCCTGTAGTTGACACTATAGATGTTTACTCAATCGTTGACAACTTCTACTTCTGAGAACCCCGGAAATGTAAAAAGGGTCCATTAAGGGTCCTTTTCTCTCTCTATTAGCATCATTAGCAGCAACAATTTGGCCATCACATCAGGTGTGAGGACTTTAAGCCTCTCTTTTTCATTTACCCCCCACACACTTACATTCTCAAAGTTCATTCACACCAATGTGGTGGGAAGGTCTCAGGGAGATCAGACCTTCTGGAGCAGATGTCATTAGCGCGTGTCACCTCTCCGATTTACCGTCCTCGCTCAACGTTAACAAGCGTTCACGCTGTTTTATTGGAACACAACTCCACCGCACCAAATCTTTCAATAAAATTTATAGAGCATGAAAATGACTTCAGTTGGCCAAGGAGGGACTGCAGTTGAACAGGGGAAAGAAAGGATATGAAGGGCTGGAAAGACCATGGGAAGTATGTTGGCCGATCGGAACAGATTGCCTGGAAATGACCCCTGTGTCCATCAGCCAGTGAGAGGGGGAGCACTTCAAACATTTTTCAAGGCTCAGCCCTCTCAGTGCATTGACCTGTGTAAGTGTTTTAACAGGCTGCTAATTAGTAGAAGGAGTCTCATGGGAGATATTACCACAAACCGACAGGCAAAATACAAATATTGCTATGTAAACTCTGCACTGTAGCCAGCCTTGTTAAGGAGTGTAGCCATGTGTACGAAAATCCACTTTTTTCTAAACATGCTTATAAAGTGTTCATTCATCAGTGTTAATTGGGAAATATTTGATTTGTATGGTCTCTACCTCCAGTTGATTTATAAAAATGAAGGTAAAATTTCCATCTAAAGATGATAAATGAACACACAGACCACACATACACACATCCGCTGAGGTCTCAGTGCAATGCCCAGGATAGTAGAAACATATCACAGCCAGAATACAAATATAATAAGACTAACTTGTCTTCCATCCATTTCCATTGTTCTCAGAAGTGCTATTAAACCCGCGATCGGGCAGTTCTCCAAACCTTCATCAACAGCGGGTTGTGTTTTTTCTCCTCCCTGCCACATGTTCGGCACACCGTCTCTCCCAGTGTGAGCGGGGAACAGACAGGAAGCCCCTAAAACTGTAAATCTAAAGCCCAGGTTGCCGATTCATCCTGCTATGACATGTTTATTGTTCTTTTTCTAACCGTTGTCCTCACTCCTCCGCCATTTTTGGATGACGCCATTCTCTCCCTACGACTCCAGAATCACTTAGCGGCCTTCTTGAAAAGCTCATTGTGGTGTAATCAGCGTTTTTCACCATGTTAAAGTAATCAGACGCACAGCATGAGCCTTCAGAGCGCCTAATTGCGTGTGGAGAAAGCACCTCTGTGGCCACCGGCCACGCGTTTCCCTCAAGAGATCTTCCACAAGACAGATGGTCAAACCAAATCGCATAGCTATTAAATCATTTTTATCACATATTTTATAAGTCTAACAAGAGTAATTTTCTATGGTAATTTTCAGTAATTGATAAACAATGTGTCCTATAACCTGCTTCAACCCTTATCGTTGCTGCGTCACAATGATATTCCACAATTAAACATCATTATCTGAAGGGTCCAAGTGTATTTAACTGGGGAAAATTGGGAGCCTGGCAAATGTGAATATGATCGTAATTACTTTCTTTTGGGGAAATTAGTTTATCCAACAATAACAATCACGAAAGTCAGAAATTGAAACATATTTCATCAGCTGGTTTGTTCCACTTCAGTGACTTCAGACAATGATTGAATTTAGTTATTGTTTCTGTAATGGTTCCATAACCGTAATTGCCACAATAAAATGCCCATTATACCGTCCCAGTTCCAACTGGCATTGCAGTATATATGGTGGAAAACCACTTGCTCTGTTACCTTGAAATACTTATAATAAATTAAGAGGAAGGGGAAAAAACTTCTTTCCACCTGTTGTCAAACTTAGAAATACAAGACACATTCTGTCCAGATATCCACCTGCTGAGAGCCATTAGCAAAACCAAACTTTGAGCTGCAGAGGCAGGTGCAGGTTTTATTTTCTGGCAAAGGATTGGGTAAATGCAGAGGCCTCTCGCTGATAATGGCAGAAGGTGCAGGCGGCGACACTGTAACTGTCATTAAATAATAATTACTGCACCACAAGGCTTAATGAGATTTTAATGTACTTGAACAGACACCCACTGGGAAAAAAAGGTAGCCTTAAGCAATGTGAGCTACCTAAAATGAAATGATGTTCAGGAACATACAATTTGTTGACTTGCTTCATAAAAAAAGTTTCACAAAAACATAAATGGTTTCAGTTGTGCTTCCTGATTCGGTTTCCTACGTCTATTACTTCATTAGCCCAGACACGAATGAGGTCAAAGGCAAGCTCTGCTATCTCTGTATGTAAGCTCTGTTAGTCTCCGGTGCTGTAGATAAGCAAGAGAGGGATGAGATAACATCCCTTCAGATGTACCGCGCGATTTGTGATGTTCACAGTTAATGCTACGCATAGTGTTTTTAGGAAAATCATATTACAATAGTGGTCTAATTTTGTCAGAGCTTTTTATTTCGCTTCAATGTAGTGCATCATGCAAAAATCAAATAGTCAACTGTGGCGAGCAGGACGAGGCAGAGGGACATGAGATAACGCCGCGAGGCTGGTGGCGTGAGTCTTAATGAATGACACCTGTGAGACGCACCGGTCTCCCATCTCTCACGGAGGAGCGGAAGCATAAAAGGAGGAGCGACGACGGTGAAGACAGAGAGAGGAACAGGCCTAATTTTATGTTGTGTTTTATTTCTGTTTTGTGTAGCCAGCAGTCGTCCGCGAGTGGTATTTCTGCTGTATTTCTTTTATTTTGAATATTAAAAGTCTTTTGATTGTTCGCCGGTTCCCGCCTCCTTCTTCCCTGAACCTGAAACCTCGCTACACTGGTGCCGAAACCCAGGAAGAAGGAGGAACACGCTGTCAGAGAGCCCTCGCCGCTGTGGGGAATCCGTGGTGCCACCGAGAATGGCGGGCAGAGTCCGTCACCATGAACGCTCAAGGCGGTGCACTGGAGTGAGTTGCCGGGGGGACAGTCGAGCTTGCTGCCGGCCGCCTGGGTGTTGGAGGGGCAGCTACCGTCCGGGAGGGAGGGGAGGAGTCGCCGCCTCTTGCCGTGGGCCGGAGCCTTCTACCGTGCGAAATTGAAAGGGAGGAGCAGGGAGCGGGGGACTCCTGCCGGCTGCCCGAAACCGGAGGAGCCGTCGCTGTCCACCAGGCGGCGGAGGAGTGTCGAGCCGTCCACTGAGGGCTATCCAGCGCCACCGCCAGGCACCGCGGAGAAGATCGCCCAGCTGCTGGGGGACCAGATGACAGCGCGTTGTGGGAACCGGACCAAGATTTTTTTTTTTCCTCTCTCCTCTCTCTCTCGGATCTGTCGCTCCTCATGCTTCCGTCTCCGTTTCCCTCGGCTCGTCGGTCCATACCCCCCAGGGATCGCAGCCGCAGCCGCCGCCGGGGGGGGGGGGGGGTTGGGGGGGTGGGGCAGTTGAGCGCAGTCTCCTGGGTACCCCCCGGCCTGCGAGGGGCAATGGGGGTATGTGGCTAGCAGGACGAGGCCGAGGGACGTGAGAGAACGGCGCGAGGCCGCTGGCGTAAGTGATAATGAACGTCACTTGTGAGACGCACCGGTCTCGCATCTCTCACGGAGGAGCGGAAGCATAAAAGGAGGAGCGACGATGTTGAAGATCGAGAGAGGAACAGGCCTGATTTTATGTTGTGTTTTGTTTCTGTTTTGTGTAGCCAGCAGTCGTCCGCGAGGGGCTGCTGGCGGATACTTTTGTTTTTGTATTTCTTTTATTTGATAATTAAAATTGTTTGAATGTTCGCCGGTTCCCGCCTCCTCCTTCCCACAATTTTGAACCTTATCACATAACACAACACACAAGATGGAATGTATTAAAACTTCAAGAAGTCACACTGACTAAATTCCTTTACCTCACTCTTGTGCATCATAACTCCCCTTGTAAAAAAGAAGTGTGCTTAATTGTATTGAATGTGCACTAGTAGTGTAATTCAAATAAAAAATAAAAATAAACTTGCTGATAATATATTAATAAAATAAAAGGCCTCTTAAGTGTACTTAATGAGGGTACACTTTCATGAATATGTTTTTTTCACACACTTAAGTACACTTTTAAAAGTGCACTTTATAATAACGTTATATTGTAAAGTGCTATATAAACTAAGTTTTACTTTAAGGTTAAATAATTAAGTTTTAATAATCTTTTGTCATACTTTAAAGAAGTACTTGAAATAATACTTTATAACTTGATTCTTATCCAGTGAAGATGTAGAACTGCAATGTAAATAGTAAATGCTTAGTAAAAGTTCAATAACACTGTGTGTGTTCAGAAGATTCTGGTGGAAAATACATTTATGATAAGTGATTAAAAGTTAGTTAACTGGGGGAAAAAACACATAGGTCAGAGCAAACGTTTGAATTATTTTTATTATTGTTATTTACTGAAACAGAAAGGAAGTTTAAATTTCTTACTCTTATCATACTAAAACGTATATAACAGAAACAAACACAAAATATGTAATTAAAGAAATCCGGTCCAATGACCAGAGCAGATGTAAGCATTGGATTTATTCAATGTCTATGGATGATACACCAGTACAATAAAAATCTCTGTAGGCATAATGAAAGTTCATAAGTGTGACATATCAATATGTGTGTACAGTTAGGGTGACCAAGAAAAATAAAGTTGAGGTGCAATTTCCGACCATGTCTACACTAGGCCCATCTAAACCTGCAAACACGGCTGCTGTTACCATTCTCCTTTAATCTAACTCCACTCTTCTTTTTAGTCCTCACTCTGTTTGTTTTTGGGGCTCAGCGATCTCTCTATTTCCCACCCATCACTATAGAAACCAGATACTGTATCTCAGCCAGGGCTATCCTGTGGAAACAGAGCTCACTTTCTCAGATAAATAAACGGTTACCGTGAGGCCGCGGGAGGATTGCAGGGAAAGGGAGATCAGGGAGGAGGCAGCGCGGCAGGGTCAGGGAGCTGTGAAAAGCGGCAGGCGCGCTGATCCTTATCACACTCTCAAAATGCATCTGTGCCCCAGGAAATAAACATCTCTACCAAACTTGACCGCAAGGAAAAGAGATACTGTAGTAGAGGTCATTTCCTAAAGAGTTGCTGTTTTTTATTGAGTTTGTTAATTTGATTGAACATGGCACACTTTATCAACATGACAACCACATTGTTAGCACAACTAGTTGTTGTTGTTTTATTTCTATACTATTATAGTATTTATTGATCTTTTGAATTAACTTTTATTTTTCTATTTTCAGTTTTAATTATTATTTTTTATATATATATATATTATAAATTATATTTTAGCTTTAATATGTTTTTTATTTCGGTTTTAGTTTTAGTAAATTTTAACAACTTTAACTTATTTTATTTCAGTTAGTTTCCAGGGCAACACATCTTTCTTCATCTAATATTTATGTTTTATTTCATCTTTATTTAATTTAATGAAAACCATTAATTGTTTTAGTTTTAGTTAACAATAACAAGACTTAATATAGAAGAAAACAGCTTAAAATAATATTTAAGCAATTACAACAAGTCTTCTGTGGGCCTATCATTTAAACTGTAAAGTTGTTTTGGTCATTTTAGGGTTGTAATTAAGTTGTATTTTAAATATAACTTTACACAGATAAGGACAGCAAACAATTTTCAAATATGAGCATTTACGCATAAGCAGTGTTGGGTATAATTAATTACTAAGTAATCTAATTCCTTTTCCCTTGAAAAAGTAAAGTAAGGGATAACTTAATTTTTCTATAATTTAATTTCAGTTACTTCTTATGTATATATGTAACGGAACTAATGCTAGAGACTGCGGTCTTTAGCATCAATGTTAGCGCGCTCGCCTCCCATGCCAGAGACACTGGTTCGAATCCCACTTGGGGCGGGTCGAGTAGGAGAGGTTACATTTGGTGCCGTGACCCGAATGGGAGTAAGGTTTAGGGTTTGAATTCTGCTCGGAGCGGCTATATATAACAATAGTGGATTTAACATCAACATTTTATTTTAAAATGTATGTTTTTAATGTAACCTTCTCCCTTTTACACACTTTGGTCAGTTCAAGAATAATTTATGAAATTGTATGTTGTTTTTTTGGAAGTCTTATGGTAGTTTCGTGTCTATCCTTGTATTGTTCAACTAGTCGAGGTTGATTTGGGATTTATAAAGTAATTAGTAATATGTAATTCAACACTTTTTAGAGAGAGTATTTAGTACAGTAATCTAATTACATCTTCTATTCACTGTTGAAGATGTAATTACAAGCTAGTAATTATGTACTTTTTTAGAGTAACTTACCCAACACTGCGCCTAGGTCCAATTCAACCATATTTTGACATTCTTCAAAGAAATCAAGAGAAGTCAATACTTTTATTTTTGCTTCCATTTGATCTTAACTTACTAAACGTAGTAACGTACTAAACCCAGAATAATTATTTAAGTACTGGTCTCACTTTGGATTAACCACAACAATTTACAAGCAAAACAAACAAATGAACCAAACTCTAATGTGAAGCAGACTCAGATCCACACCAAAGTCACCTTAAAACATATCTACATCCCATGCTAAAAATAATGTTTTATGTTGCAGTGTGTTGTAACCTACCCCTTACACATATCAGCTTATACAAATTCAGAGGAATGTTTGAAGCAGTCTCGTTGAGCTTACGGTTAGACACTCTCTCGTGCTACTGGACTTCCTCCAGCACTTAACACACAGGAGGAAATAAATAAAGAGGACCATCGGATTGATCATCCAAAACATGTCTTTAATCCCAAGCCAGAGCCCTGTCCACCGGACAGCATAACATATGGAGCCTCAGTGAAAATATCTGGAAAAGAAGCTAAGATGAACTGAACTGGGTGCCCAGAGATATCTTCTGTGAGTGGCAGCTGCCTGTGTCAGGAGCCTCATAGTCTGGTAGCAAAAGCATGACTGCTCTGGCCTTGTCTAACCACTGTCCTATTTTTTCACTGCAAGCAATCCATGGTGGTCTTTAAAAAAAAAAACAATCAGCAGTTGAGAATGACCTCTTCACAATTTAATTTCCAGCCAGGAATAGTACCTTGGAGTATCATATCATAACACAAACATACTTGAGTTTGTTGAAACTCAATTTCCTTATCAGCAAAAATTTGAACCTCAATTTCCTTATCAGCAAAAAAAAAAAATATTGGTCTTGGTTTATTTGCTTTTCCACATTTTAATGAAGAACAATAATATAAGTGGTTGTGCTTGAGCAAAAATGAGTTTATCACCCCACGTCAGATTCCTTCTCACATTTCTTCATTTCATCAAACTTTATGTTGTATATTTAGAACGGTGTTGGGAAAGTTACTTTGGAACTATGGCTCAAGCTGGAAACTACTCATAATTTAAAGTAACTCAGCCACAGTCAGGCAGCTGAAATAGCTGTCAGTTACATTTCAATTTACAAATGACATTAAAGCAATTTGTTAATTTATATTGTATTTTATGTAATTTAGCAAAATATATATAATATATTATATTTTGCAGAATTATCTAAAATATTGTTTAGATGAACTGTTCAATTAACCTTGAACTAACCTAAAATCAATCAATGTTTATGGGCACAGAACAAATACTCATATGAGTCATAACTTGTTAGTATTTTGATATGAGGCAAAGACACATTATTTTTAATACCCACGGTAAATGAAAATGTATTGTTATCTGTGCATAACCGTACGAGATAACACCCAGTTGCAATTTTTATTTTTACATAAATCAATATACAGAAACCAGGAAATATAAGATTATCGTGGCTACACTTTTTATAGAACCTTTCCAACTGCTCAATGGCATTGACATTCAGTATGAATGAACTCTGCATTCTCTCACACCATTTAATGGTGTTTTTGCACATTATTTTGAGTAGGTCCATGCAAGTCCATACGCAATTTAGTGCAATATAGCATTTTTCCAGGAAAATATTCTATATTTTTATTTAGGATCATCATACACATGTCTTTAAAAGCAAAGCCCAATATCTGCACCATACTTCCACCACCATGTTTGCGTTATACTGTACATGGCAAACTCATTACCACATCCCTGGATTTCCCCTATTACTTTCTCACAGCCTGGTGTTCAAGGAGGTCAGGGGGCAGATGCACTTTCTGACCACAGCTCGGCCTTTTTCACAGACTTTGGGAATCCTGGATTAAGTAGGATCAAGTCTGGTTAATTCAGATGACCTGGCAAACCTCCCCTCTTTAACTGGCAGTCTGGTTATTTCTTTATGAAATTGTGCTCATTAATATTCCTAAAAATACATCCATTGAAATTCATAAAAATTCATCATATTGAATACCTAAATATTTATTTCCTTTATTTTATTTTAAGTTTCCAGCTAAAATGATGACTAATGGCAGTAAAACAACAACAAATTGTGATCACAGAAGGCAGATTATTGATTTATAAATACTCATTTTTAATACTATATTATGACATCAAAACACTTTTTTATCATAGATCATGATTTGTAAACTAATACATTTTCCTATTTGCATCACATAACAAGCTCCATATGTATGTATTTTCTGATGTAGTAAACTTGCTCAGTAGCTCACCTAATAGAGCATTGTACTTGCAATGTGGAGTGAGTGCAAGTCCTGTAAAAAAAAGACTTGTAGAAGCATGCTAAAATGGCAAAAAACAAAACAAAACAAAATTCTCACATTTGTTTTTGTTTACACTATCAGTTAGGTTTAGGGTATGTGGTAGGCCTACATTATTTTCAAACCTTCTAGTATTATTCACTGGACATTTCATTCCCAAACTGCCACGATATGTAGCCTACCACAACCAGCATAATAAAATGTTTCCAGATTCATGGATAAAGTCGGATTAAACTGAACAAGCTTTTAGTGCCTCTAACTGGACATTTGTCTTTGAAATTGTCACGGAACATGCAAAAAGCAATGTAATAATATCATTTTTCAAAAATGTTGCCACGGGCAGGTTTTTCCAAAGCCTGTGTTGGTATTTTATGTAGTATTGCCCTGAATACTTAGCTTTGTCCAAAAAACAGATTCTTTCTGTTTGCTGGGATTTTCTTAAATCTTATCTAAACTAACCCATCAACTTTGTTTTAGCATTCTGATGCCAGTACATACATTCATAGTGTTGAGTATTAATCTAAGTCAATACCCTAAAGCCATGGCTCTGTGTATAGTTGAATCTTGAACAAGCCACTGCAGTTCCAAACCACGAACAGTTACGAATCAAAACATGGTCATGTTCAAGTACCACAGTTTGGGTAAATAGAGACAAATTCGCTTTAAATGAGGCAAGAAGAGCTCGGCTTACCTCAAACAAAGACTCGCCATCTCACAAAAGAGGGTCAGCAGGCTTTTGGCTCCTTACCTCTGTAGAAATGCGAATAGAGTTATCTAATTTATCAAACGTGCACAGTGCCGACATCTTCCAGTCTCCCCTGCGCTATCTCAATATTTGCCAGAGCACCTTATAAAACCTGTCATTAGTTAGTGTCCACCTTAAATCCAGTAGTATATTTACACTACTACATCCTTCAGAACATACTTCATAACTTTCCTCTGAGGTAGGGCAAAAGATCTGCTGGGGTGTGTGAGGGGGTCCGGGACAAAGTGTATAGTTAAACACACGTAATTTCATACAGCCATTAATCACAGAGAGGCGGTTGCCGCGGGAACTGCTGCCTCGGGGACGATGCGCTCATGCTCACCACTGGTGGTCCTGTCGACAGACCTACCGGACTCATCGAACCTCAAGTGCCAGGGGTCGCACCTCAGGTGGTAACCCAGAAACAAGGTGAGAAATATTGCTTTTGGAACTATTTTCATTTGTCGAGCAAAATTAACTGGCTATATTTTGTGCTCAATATCACTTACAATTAGTTTATAGAACCACCGTAAGTTTGAAATATATAATATGGAACTGATATTGTAGATATATAATACATAAACACTGTACATGTACACCCTTCTAGTTTATTTCATTTTTAATGAAATATATTTCATTAAATTATTAATATTTCCCCCCACACACACACAAAAAAAGCAACCTCAATATAAAGAATAATAATAACCTTTCTAAAACAGGGCATACGTGCTTAGAGCTTCAATACAAAAAGTGTCAATAACAATCTGCTTACTACTGATTAAGGAAAATATTCAAAGAATTTGAAAAGAAAATAAGCCAAATTTCAAAAGTACAATTATTTTTACAAAATAATAGCACTGTAACCAGGCTCTAGATACCTCAAATGTTAAAATAAATATTTAAATAAATAAGTAAACAGAATTTCAACTTAATTTAATCATAGTTGCATTATGAACTGTGCCAGAGTATATGTTTTTTTTTAAACGTCACACTAGAACTGTACCACATTTGAACAAGCCCTTCTCTCTCTATCTTTCTCAGCTCATTTCCTTTTTGTCTTCACTGTATGTTTGGTTTGGCTAAGAATCCAGCCCAAACACTTGCCCTCCACCCTAAGCGGAGGTCATCAATTCAGAACCTATACCCGGGCAACGGTGTTTAAGAGAATACATGTCAAGAGAAACGGTCGTGTCGAGCAGTGCACATGGTATGTGTCAGTGTTTCTGCACTGTTTACAGCTCTGTTTATGATCTGTGTTAACAGTGTACTGACACTTTAACTGGCTTCAAAACAGCCGCCAGCACGAGGGCCATGAATCTAGAGTGGCAGCAGACCTGCGTTTCACCTCATAAGGAAAGAGTAGGGAATATCTCTGTCATCTATGCAGTTGTTTGTTTAAAAAAAAGATTTCTATTTCTTATTTCTATTTTATGCTCTCATTCCTGTTCTCTTTTCTATTATGTTTTTAGAGATCCTAATGGTGAATGAGTAAAATAATAATAGAAATAGTTTCACGTTACATTATTACAGTTTCCACAAAACATTTATGCAGCACAACTGTTTTCAACATTGATAATAAAGTGTAACATTATTTCTGGCAGGTCACGCCAGTCAAGCTCGCATCAGCTGACTCTCGGCTAATCTACGTCTACATAGGTATACAACGCCTATCACAGCATTCCAATAAGGCCCATTCATTGTTATTAGCAGCTTTATCCTGTTGCTCAGGAGCTAATTACCCTCCTCCATCCCCAGCTCCTCCTCTCTTCCTGTCTGGACTTGGCCTTCTGATATTCCACTTCGAATCAGAAAAACTTGAATTATGTTAAATTATTAAACATTAAATGATTGAGCATTAATGATATCTGCTATACATTTATGTTGGTTCTGTTCTGTTTACCCTAAGGTAGGTTATTCCTGCTCTCCCTGCTCTTATCTATGCTAGGCTGCATTGATGTGCCCAGAACAGAACCATGCCGCCAATCCAAACTGTTCACTAATTGTCAAACATCTTTGACGATAGTGGTCCTGACAGAAATAAAAAATGTTACTTGAGCATCATATTAGAATGATTTTCTGAAGGACCATTTGACACTGAAGACTGGAGTAATGTCTGCTGAAAATTATTTTTCAAAATCCTGTATTTGCTGATACAGGAATAAATTACATTTGAAAATATATTAAAATAGACAACAATTACAGCCCCAAAACTGTTTAATAGTTGCGTATATATTTTCAGGCTATTAAAATTGCATTTGTCAAACAGAACATGAGCAGATGAACAGGGTTTCTTCAGTAAAGCACATTCTCTTTGCTAAACAGTTTACAGTATATTTACAGTATACACAAGAATTTGGTTTTAGACATAGAGGTACAGATTTGTCATAAGCTCGTCACTCTGACTCTATTCAACTGTTTCATCCCTGACTGTAATCTTAGCAGTACATTCTCCTGGCAGACTAAATGGAAAATATCCGGCTGATGTTTATTCTGGCAGAGTGATAGAGCTGAGAAACTCTTTCTTGTGTGTACATGTTACAGTACCTGTTAGAAACTGTCATTGATTTTGTTCTAATGAGTGACAGGTCTATTGTGACAGAGTGTGAAGTATATATATGATGATGTAATACAAACTAAATAAGAAAAAAATAATTACTTTAAAAAACAACTGCCAGTAAATTTGTAATAAAATGATTGACAATAACGATGAAACACATAATGTTGCAGTCTCCGTCAGTAAAAAGTAAAACGAAGTATTACTTTGTGCCACACAGAACAATTTCTCAATTGCTCACAATCAACTGTCTCACTGAATCTTCATAACATCCCTCATTTATTCCTGTGCTTTGCCAAACCACAGCTGAGAGAGGTTGACAAGCTTTCATGGAATAAAAGACTCAATTAATTTATTTAGTTGTTTCTTCGCCTCGAGGGCCAGACATCAATAGGCGAGCAGACAATCCTCTTCTGTGCCTACTATAAACAATGCTGGCTGGCGCTGACAGAGGAAACAGGTATCAACAAGGGTGAGTCTGAACAGCACTGCAACACTGTGATTTAAGAGAGGTGTTAATGCCATCAAGAGTGAAGTCAACTGTGTCTTACCCTAAAAGCTCACGCAGAAAACAGCCAATAAATTACACAATTGTATGATATATGAGAGAGCTATCCTTATTGTGCTAAAATTCACAGCCAATGAGCAGGTCTGTGAACTTGTAACAATAAGCTAGAAATCAATAATACACACCAAAGACAAAGACATACAATGGTTGCAATTATGTTATTGAATGAATACTGTAAAAAGGTGGTTAAGTTGGGAAGTGGCCTATAGTGGTTAGCACATATTTCCCACATGTTTGATGCTCAAGCAGGCACTGCAAGGTATATTCTCCTTCTTATTCTCATCTCCTCACCCCAAAATATAAACCTGGCAAAAAGACCAAAAACAATATTCAAAAAATTGTTGAGGTCACCTATACTAAAATTTTACTAAAGTCACCATGAAATGACAATTTTTATTTTTTATGGAATATTGCAGTATTTATTATAAATTACTTGTTCATGCACATCAATATCTTTTACAAAATTAATGTACCCTCATAAGGGGACCTATTATGCCCTTTTTCAAAGTCTTCATTTTCATGCTTGAATGCTCAAATACTCATTATTTTTTTATTTTGGATATGTCACAGCCTTTACCACAACCGCACGTTTCAACACACTACTAATGCAACTCAACCAGACCTCATCCCTTTTTTGTGTTGGATGGAAATTATTTAAATGAGGGATATTGTGAACATGATGCAGCAGCGACGTAGCATAGTACGTCACTGAAACCATAAATAGACATAATACCAGCATGTCGCCAGATTTTAATTGTCTGAAGACGATGCTCAGCCATGGCAGAGGTGTGGTAGCCTGACGCGGCGTCTTTCAGGGAACCGGGTTACATACGTAACCTGAGATGTTCCCTTTTGGAACTCAACGTTGCGTTGAGGCTACAGGAACTGCATTGAGCTTGACGCTACGGGAACTTAATACCAACTTCATCACGCCAGTGTATTTTTTAAGACTCTGGAGTTGAAACCGTGTCCAGACTATAAAACTTGATGAATGTGTGGAGAGGACCATCCTGCCACAGCACAAATATCTTGCAAGGGTGCACCCCTAGCCCAAATCCTCAGAGGTAAAGTCACTCCGCGCGCCTCATAGGAAAGGAAGATTGCGTCAGTGATCCAATGTGAGATACCGAGGTGTTGTCTGTGCGGACCAACACATGATAATCCCTCAGGTGTGAGAGGAAGTGTTTCAGAGCTAGAAATACTACTCTCATTTCTAGGCAATTTATGGGCCAATGAAGATGAAGGTTCCCCCAAAGCCCACTGGCTCTTGACAACAAAACGCCCTGAGAGCCTGGCTTTTGTTTAGGAACCATGGCTCCTTCCAAAGTCGTAGAGCACGTAGCCCATGGAGCATGACCCTTACAACCCTGGAGGGATGGTTCAGAGGATGGAATCCATTGCTCATTACCCAGAACTGGCATGGTCTTATGTGCATTAGGTCTAGTGGAATAATGTTGGCTGCTGCTGTCATGAGACCTAACAGCATCTACATTTGTAAGACTGAGAGTTCCTGACCTAGCTTTATATCTTTAATAGCACTTAGGATAGATTCTACACATGCAAGAGACAGACGTGCCTGCACCGTGGTTGAATTACAAACCACCACAAGAAAAGTGGTTCTCTGAGCTGGAGAAAGTGTACTCTTCTTGGAGTTCAAACTAATCCCCACCTTCTTCATGTGGGTGAACACAACATCTCTATGTTGCGCCGGCAACTCTTCTGAGCAAGTATCAGCCAATTGTCAATGTAGTACTCGGATGCCGTGGAGTCGCGAAGGAGCCAGAGCAGCATCCATGCACTTGGTTAATGTGTGTGGGAATAGATAGAATTAGGCCGAATGGAAGAACTCAATATTGGTATGTTTGTCCCCGAAAGTGAACCTGAGAAACTTCCTGTGTTCTGGCAGAATCTTGATGTGAAAGTATGAGTTGTTTAGATCTATTGTCACAAACCAGTCCTCGAACTGGATTTCCGACACGATTAACTTTAGGGTAAGCATCTTGAACCTCTGTGTCTGAAGAGAATGGTTCAGGCCTCTTAGATCTAAAATCGGACACAGCCCACCATCCTTTCTGGTAGGGGTACACTTTCTATGGCTCCTTTCGCCAAGAGAGACTGTAGTTCTTGGCTTGGCAGTAGCTGCCAAGCTGGAAAAAGTCTAACAGAGGGCCCATATTTTCGATAGCACTGACCTGAATAAGCAAACTGGCAGGGACTGACCGGGAAGACCAAATGGGAAAATCACTTTTGAGCGAAGATGGGGCGACTAGCCTGTTGGGTGTCTCTACCCAATGAATCACTGCTAGTGGTGGGGTAAGCGTAAACGCCTGCCGAGGGCCCAGAGGAAGGTCAGGCACACAATGTTGTGGTGTGCACGGATCTCCCTCTGGAGGAGATGCCCTCGGGGCCAGGGCCCATGATGGTCAGGACATTTACTTTGCCATCATGGAGGAGATAACAGATCTGAGATCCTCTCTTCCCTGAGACGGTGGAGCCTGAGCGCTCTACCCGGTCCCCATATATATGGGGAGGGGGGGGGGACAGGCCGCATATTGGCCTTCTGCTCTTCTCTCCTATCACTGGGCTCTGGCCTGGAGCAGCTGTGAATGGTGCTGGCTCCTGGATACTGCGAAGGATTAATTCTGTGGAGGTTGCTCTTGGCTAGATGTTAGGTAGCTGTCATCGAGTTTGACCTCATGACCTGTCTCTTTTCATCAGGCCACTCCAATTTCAACTTGCCCACAGCGTGAGTAACAACCTTGAGCAGCTCCTCGCCTGTCTGTCTGCATCCAACTCCTTAGTTCCTCATTCTGGTCTGAAGAAATCGCAGAGCAAGCTTCACGATCCAGAATGGGTCCACAGAGTCTGTGGACAGGGCGAGAAAAAGGGCTTGATAAAAAGGGCTTGATCGCCTGTCTTGTGCTCCTTGTCTGCCAACTCTACCTGTGACACTATGACTGAAGCCTTGGCTGCCATGGGGCCCGAATGACCTTGCATATTCCTCACGATGAAGATCACACACGTTGTGTGAGTCGTAAACCGTAATGTATTGCGGGCACGCCATCACACATCTCCTGTACTTTTTTCCTGGCATGGTGGAATCTAACTCCTACCTATGTCAAACACATAAACAAGGCAGCAAACACACACTCAAACATGCGGCTTCAGAAGACAAACAAGCTGGCAACAAGTTTATATGTCTATTTATGGTGTCATGGACGTACTAGGCTATGTCGCTGTGTCGTGCTTCAGACACGGCTCACCGAAGCGTTCCCACAGCATCAAGCCATGACGCGTGTTGAGTTCCACGGGAATGGGAACAGTACTTACTGATATAGAGCCGCTGTCTGGCGGACATCTCCGCATGGATGAAGGAACATCACCTGCAGCTCAACCTGGCAAAGACTGAGCTTCTCGTCCTCCCTGCCAATCCGTCTCTACAGCACGACTTCACTATCCAACTAGATTCATCCTCAATCACCCCTTCTAGGTCGGTCAAAAATCTCTGAGTAATATTTAATGAGCGGCTGTCCTTCACAGACCACATTACAAAGACAGCTCGATCATGCAGGTTTGCAATACATAACATCAGGAAGATCAGGCCTTTCCTAACAGAGCATGCAACACAACTTCTTGTCCAGGCCCTGGTTATTTCTAGGCTTGATTACTGCAATGCTCTTCTGGCTAGACTTCCATAATGTGTAACTAAACCTCTACAAATGATCCAGAATGCTGCAGCCTGCCTTGTCTTCAACGAGCCCAAAAGGGCCCACGTCACTCCTCTGTTCATCTCACTGCACTGGCTACCACTCGCTGCTCACATCAAATTCAAGGCTTTGAAGCTTGCTTACAGATCTACCACAGACTCAGCTCCGTCCTACTTTCACTCACTCCTACAAGTCTACACCCCTACCAGAAGCCTACGATCGGTCAATGAGCGACGGCTCGTGGTACCATCATAGTGAGGCACTAAATCACTCTTCAGAACATTCTCATTCACGGTTCCATGCTGGTGGAATGATCTCCCCACCCTCGTCCGGAATGCAGAATCCCTGACAGCATTCAAGAGACAACTGAAAACTCATCTCTTCCGTGAGTACTTAACATAAAAAATATACATAAAAAAACTTTCCTTCTCCTTTAAATCCTCCCTTGTCTGGGTTTTGCTACTCTGAGCAATGCCTGAACTTTGTATTTTGAGCACTTCTTGCGTTTTTCTTGCCTCTTCACGATGACTCGCTTGCTTTAGTCCTCAGTTGTAAGTCGCTTTGGATAAAAGCGTCTGCTAAATGACTAAATCTAAATGTAGAGAATTCTTCCCTTTGGAGTGGCTTTGTAACTTTGCAGACCTTTTTCATCCCCAAACAACAATATTACGAACTAAAGATGTAAATGTAAAAAAAAAAAAACACCTAATAGGAACTTAAATCAAAATAACTTCCCCTCCTCTTGCAACAACATCTCTTCTCTTCTCTGCTGACGTGTTTAATGGCGCAAAGGCAGGACAAACTGTTACTCACGGAGATCACAGCAGATGCAAACCGCAATGATCCAATTATCCAATCAAATCCCGCCCTACATTTTTTCTTGTTTGAGAAGCTGTTTCATTCCTCACAATAGGGAAGAAAAGATTGCGACTTCTGCTTCATGCAGGCTTAAAATATATATATATATATTTAATTTTAATGAATAAAAATGTAATAATATTATATATTCAGTATATTGCTTTTATTAAACAAATTCGAGTTAGTATCATTTACTCTGTGTGAACGCTATCAGACTTCTAGACAGGAGACACTATGTTTGTGTTGTGAGAGTCAGCCAATTTATCCTCAGCTGGTTCCCGTCAGTGATGTGGAGACTGCTACATTTCTGTATCACACTAACAATGCAGACAATGAAGGATGACATTCCCCATGTTCCTAAGAAACAACTTTGAATCTGTGAAGTGATAACATGAACCTGCCTGAATTTATAAAATGTAGTCATAATAATTCATGATAAGTTGTAGAGTGTGTAGGAGACGTTTGGAGGAGAAGCAACCCAGCTTCCACCAAAACACTCGAAAGAACTTGTCTTCATCTTGATACTTTCACATTCTCCTTCTTTCAGAAACATGCTCAAGGTTTCCTCTTCATGGGCTTGTAATGGGAATCTGTGTTCCATTATGTATCAGACAAGTAATATCAAACAAAAGCCTCAAAAATGAATGTTTTGCCTTAGGGAGGCAGAGAAAATCCACTGAGATGCCAATATAAAGTCTTAACCATGCCGTTTTGTCTTGTATATGAGTGTGTTCTATGCAGTGATAATTTTAAAAATGTTGTCCCTTTTCATGCCATATGTTTGTGGAATTAAGCAGTGGCAATATTGTTCCACACACAGCAAACAAAAGAAAAAACTCAGTTGTTTGGTTCATGACTCTGAATCTGACTCTGAATCTCTGAATGACCTTGATTTTATTTACTTTTTAAATTTTGCAAAATACTGTCACATTTTGGTATCAGTTTTGTGTTATAAATGTCTTTTCTGACAAACTATAAGGCTTATATATAATTTCATAAAACATAGATGCAATTGTATATTAAAGTGGGAAGTGAAAATGACTTTTTAAAAGTCATAAACATAACATGATTAAATAAAAATATCTCAGGCAAAATATCCCTGCATATAAAAAAAAGTGTGTCGGATCACTGCTGATCTTATACACAATCGTTGAGTATTATCAGGTGTTCATAATGAAACAATCAACAAATTCCAACTGAACTCCACCATAAAATAACAGCAATAGAAATAACAGAGTTTGAATTGAGTCATGAAAAAAAATACTTTAAATGACAGCTTTGCAGGCTTCAGCTCTTGAAACAATTCTCTGTTCATAAGCCATCATTCTGCCTGAGATACAGTACTTCTATCCTGTTGATATATACTTTCATACATTGGCCTGCAGCTGTCAATGTGTCCTTGCATTACAAGCCATGATCATTGTATTTAAAAAAAAAAATACTCTGACCACAGATGTACTTGTGGTAAGATGGGACGACAGAAATTTGGACATTGTTAAACATTGTCAAACTGATGAATAAATTGTTTTGACTCCCATTTATAATCAGCCATGGTGTCCAGTTCCCTCAAAACTTGACAATTACCAGCAATTTAAAGCTAAATCCTAGAAAATGACATCAGATGTACTTAATAGTATTCTCTCACAAACTGGGCACAATAATGCTCCATCACTTATGAGCATCCAAATGGGATTGCCCTTGAATTCACTCTAATTTAAAATCAAAATTATCCACTAGTACAAAGAGAAGCAGCATTATCAGATTTTTACACATACCATCCTGTGTGCGCGTGATATGTGTGCTAACCCTTATGTTTCCAAGCCCGTGTGTGTGCGTGTGGTGGCGTCTAGGTAAACGAGATGCAGATGGCTGGTTTGGGCCTTGTGCGCTGCAGCCTGGCAGGCATCAGGTTGAGTTTGCTGCAAAGTGTTCGGCTCTAGAGCCAGGCTCTCTTCTGGAAATATACTCACCCCCCTACAGCAGAGCCTCAGCGTGGGCTTTCCGCCAGCACTGATCTCGCCAGGAGGTCTGGGCCTTCTCAAAAACACACAGCCTGCCTACCCCACAGCCAGTTCAATGCACCCTTATATCTCTGGTTCTCCTGAAGAGGCTGGGCTTGTGCATTATAGTCTTGACTCCAAAAACATTGTTTTTGATCACCGTTCCTGTCAAAAAAGCTGGCAGCCGGTGTGGAGTAACATGAAAGAGCTAATGAGCTTTCTCACTTGCTAGTGGAAAACATTCATGTTCATTGTTACAATCACAAACAGGTGGTTCAGAACTTAGGTGTTTGCTGTATTTGTTTGATGCATTTGCAGTGGATGAATACACTTTTCAAAATTCCTCCACAAGAATCATGTGCATGAGGTTTTGTTCACCTGCGCTTTACCAAACAAGCCGGACACCAGTAAACACTGATAAGCGTTCTGGGAAATGCGGTTACTTGTTAGAGAAATGAACTGCTACTTGTCTATGATGGTAATTCATCCCCTTTGAACAGTAGTGAGGTACAATAGTGATGCAGCAGAGCAAAGTGCAAAAGTTCCGTCAGGTTTCTCATCTTACGTCTCACCCTATTTTGCTTGATAGGTGGGACTATTTGATAAATCGGCAGCTTTGAAGATTAGAGACGTTGATTTATAAAAAGCCATGTGGCAGCTAAAACATTAACTAGAGCCTTTTACTTTTACTGGCATAGACACAAACACAGAGATTACTGATGGCTGATTGTCTAAGAAATCTGACAAACATTTAACACCCTGCTGTATTAATGAACTAATGGAATTATATGTTTAAATAAATTTTTAAAAAGTTGTTTATTAAATACAAGCTTTAGTTTGAGCTTTTTGTTAAAAGAAAATTTCACCCAAAAAGTGAAAATTCTGTCATAATTTACATTTCATTTGTCATTACAAACGTACAGTTTTGTCTATATAATGAAAGTCAATGGGGTCCAAAACTTTCAAGCGCCATACAGCTCCAGCGATTTAAACCAAGTCTGAGTCCAAACCAAATATGTTGATGTGTCATTGTCAATAAACATCTATGAAACTTGCATGTCACCTGACTTATCATAATAGTACAACCACCAATGAGGTTTGATGCTGTTGACACGCTGCAATATTTGATTTGGGCATACATGAGTTGATCAATGATTTGATTTGACTTGAGAGTAAATCACTACTTAAAGGGATAGTTTACCCCAAAATTCTTATATCAGTTGAGTTTGCTTCTGTTGCAATTTGTTCAACCTTTTTTCATAAAATGACTGGACTATTACATCATTTCCTCACCCTCATGTCGTTCCAAACCCGATTTTCATTTATTTTCAAAACACCTGTTTGAACTTCCATTTACCATATTTAATGTGTTCTATGTGCGTCAATCAATTCTTATATGTTAAATGCAGATTTAAATTAAGTCTATTCATCATATAAAGCCATCATGTCTCTTCAGATGACTTGGATTAAACTGCTCAATACATATGGATTTGGTTTACAATCGCTTTATGAACTTTTTGAAGCATCAAAGTTTTGGTGGAATGGACATTCAATGGAGGGACAGAAATCTCTTACATTCATTAAATATGTTTCATTTGTGTTTTGAAGAAGAAGAAAAGCATTATGGGTTTGGAATGACATGAGGGTGCAAATGATGACGGAATTTTAATTTTTGCGTGAACTAACCATTTATATTTCTGGCTTTTCAACATACGAAGTGAATTAAACCACTGGAGTTGCATGGGTTGCTTTTATGCTACCTTTATGTCCGTTTTGGAACTTAAAACTTTTGAACCCCATTGACTTTGAACAGACTAATTGTATGGACAAAAGCAACTGAAACATTCTTCAAATATCTTTTTTTTTTTTCGCAGAAGAAAGAAAATCATACAAGTTTGAAACAACATGAGGATGAGTGAACTACCTTTACATTTGAGAAGACCAAATTGAGAGTGCTTTGTTTCCTCTAAAACGTGAATAAAATGTCTTTGGAGATTAGCCTGATGGGTCCACCTACTTCATGCCTTCTGCATATCAACCTGCACTGCCAGTCAAGAATTTCAGAATCAGGCCCAAGAGAGCTTTAAACCACTTCCAAGTGTGAAGTTAATGTTCAAGGAGATCATGTGGTAACTATGTGAGACAATCTGTTCAAACTGGCAGAGTCATGTTGTGGTTTGGCATGTGAGAGAGATGCTAGGGAGTTAAACTTAACTTTGTGACAGAGAAACAAGCACATGCGGGAAATACAAGAGAAACGATTTGTATACTGACAGCGATATGCTTTACTTCCAATGATAGAGGACAGAGAAACATCCCTCATTCGTCTAAAACCAATCTGAGATTAAACGCGAACTCTTCTGTCATCAAGATTACATCCCTTTTAAACATTTCCTTCTCTTTACTAAAACATTCACTTTTTTTTTTTGCTGCCTTATCTGGTCAACTCAGGAGTAAAGCTTAAAAGACAATCCTCTTCTAAATGTATGCTTTTAGGTCTGACTGAAACTGAGTTTTAAAGAATGCAGAAAATATAGCTTGAATTGAATTTTGCAACATTGACTGTTATTGAACTAAACTGAATCAACACTGAACTAAACTGAGCTGAATAATGACATTTGTCTTCTGTAGATATGCTTTACAGCTGAAACTAAAATTAAAATTAAATTAAAATGATTGATTTTACAACATTAACACTGTTATTTTCCCGTTTACTGTGAAGCCACTTTAAAACAATCTGTATAGTGTAAAGACTATATACATAAATATGACTTGATTTGAAAATGATTTGTATGTAATATAATAATAATTTGACTGATTTTTCCTAAGCATGGAGTGGCATTCCTATTTCACAGAATGGCTGCCTTATCTTTATTTTGTATTCTTGACAGGCTTCAGACTATGGCTCAATGCATTAAGGAATTATGCTTCTCAATAGCATTAGCTGATCAATACCCTAAGGCCACATTAACGGGGCACTCAGGGGGTTATACGGCTCCTTTTCCAATCAGTTGAGTGCAGTTTAAGTGAAACCTAGGTCTCTTTGCAGTCCTAGTTATTGATCGCTATCTATTAAACACTCTCTCTCAACACTATTTCTTGTCCTATGTTTCACTCACTTTAAAACCCTCATTTTCTCAAATCATTCTATCCACTTTATTCTTATGATTAGTAAATGGAATTCATAGCATCCAGGTTCACCTCGAGCTCCTTTCCTTTCAGTAAGGGTTCAATCTAGTACATGAACACATATTAGGACCAACAAAGAGAGTTACACTGAAATAATTCCCAGAATGCTGGAATGTTTCTCATACATACAGAAGTGATGAAAGAGGACCAAACCCTCAGTCAGATCATTTACAACATACGTTCCATATTTAGGCATGGGTTATGAATGAGAGTTTGCCATAGTGTTTCTGTAGGTGTTTGATTGCATTTTGCCCTCACACGCACACAAAGGTTTTCCCTTGGGCTCTGCCCTCGCCCAGAGGTGTCACACGGCTCTTTCTTCTCCTGTTTAAGCTCTGTTTGCTTTAACGTTGCCCACCCCTTCACTCCTCTCTTTTCACTTCTTTACTCCTTTTCATTCTCTTGCACTCTCTTTTCATTTCGGCACTGGATCTGATGGCACTGCGCTCAGGAAAAACACAGCCGAGGAATGTTCGGCAAAAGCATCGGCTCGCTGACAGCAAGATGGATGCTGTGAGTGACGATCTTTTGTGCCCCATGCAAGACACACTCATGAAGGCCCGGTAAAAATAAAGTGTCAAGGATACAGGGCAGCAATTCATGTCTCCTGTGTGACAGTGGCGTCTAAACTGGTTTGTTTACATTTCTAGTGCATAGAAACATATAGGACTTACTTAGAGAAAGGAGGATAAGAACAAGCTCTTCTCTTCTGAGATGAGTCAAAACAGTCATAGAAAAATTCAAAATTTGCTTCCGAAATGTGTGATGGATGATAGATGATGATTATCAGGCTCTTTTTATTATGATTCAGATTTGTTTATGCAGGACCAGGCATTATTTGCTTGTCGAATTGACAGTGCACCCTCAATCCATACAGACTGCTTAAGTCATTCTGATATTGAACTGAATTTTTAAGTTTTCACATTGACAGAAAATCAGCAATGAAAGCTATATCTGCTTAAGACATAGACTCATTAAATAGATGTAATGTATTCAAATATTATTATTATTCATCATGTTTTAAGATGCAGGTAGTCAAAGAGGTACAGCTTTTTTTCTTCCAGATATTCTATTTAACAGTATAGGCAAAGTGAAATCACCGAAATACAAAAAGGGTATTGTCAGTATTAATCCTATTTTATTTGAAGGGATGTTTTAATATACAGGTATTTATACCAGACCCATATGCACTTGTAATAACCCAGAGAGTTATCTTAGGGCTTCAGCTTGATGTAGGCCGGCTTAAGAGTGGCCAGACAATTCAGAGCGAATTATGACTTTTAATTTAGTTTATAGATTATGTTTTTCATTCATTAAATTAAGTGTTATAGTTTAATTTCTTTATTTTTGTGGCCTTAGCAATAGGCTAAATATCTATATTCCCCAGCTAGTTTATCATACAATGGTAATGTGCATTACAAATATCTGTGCATACAACATTTATTTTTTACAAATGCTTAATAAAATATCAGTAACAACACTTTCAGAAAAAAATGATACCATTTAAGAAGGTTATAATATGTTCCATTTAGGTACTAATATGTATATTTTTGGTACCATTTAGATAGGCTACTAAGATGCACTCTTTAGGTACAAAGGTGAACCTTTTGAAAGGGTACCGTTCCAGTGACAGAGAGTAAATAATAAACCTAACCACCGCTGCTGATATAACTTAATTCGATAGTTTGTAGCCTTTTATCTGTATTTAGTTTGTGATATAAGTCGAAATAAAATAATTTAATTTAAGCCTAATATGAAAGTGATATTCCTATCTGGATATGTCTGAAAATGTATTTAATGACAGTGATAAAGTGAGTGCACGGGCCAAAACACGAGGCGGCTCGTTGGCAGACTTTTATCACATTGCTCTTTAGACAACAAAATGCTGTTTTTAAGACACCTGTTCACCTTCTTTTATTTTTTTCATTATGCGTGTTGAAGCCGGATATATACGATTTTTTTCTCCTAAACTAATAATAAATACTGACTATTATGTAAACATTATTATTATTTAAACTGTATTGAAATATCTTGTTTGTAATGCTTATAAAATAAACATTAAAACGCATCTTAACAAGCTATACTGGACAAATGACAAATTTGTCTTTTTTCCCTCCTTTTTTTCTTCTTTAAAAAAAAATAATTAAATAACGCATTTTGTATCCGTAGGTAGGCTATCGTAGCCTACATGTAGCCTAGCGTAAGCGAACTTAGGTTACTAAAATTCCCATTTGTTTTATTTTAGTATAAACTTTTATTCAATAGGCCTAGTACATAAAAATAGACTGCAAAAGCAGACCTTAAAATGAAGTTGAACATTCAGTAATTATTTTCCTACATTTATTCAAACCTCAAGCTGTTCGATGCCGCAAGGTTAATAAAAATCGCCTATAAGATCATGATAGACTGTAATAATTTATATTCGTTTAACTCAGGACTGACAACAGTATATTTAAACCATTATTTCAAGTCTTGTAAAACTTAGAGATTTTTATTATCTTCTTTCCTCAAAATCATCGCGCTTTCTCCATAAATCTGTCGCCTATATTGTTATATGCTGTAATGGTCCTGAAAGTTCCATTCACTAGATGCGAAATGCTTGAATTTAAAAAGAAAACACCCGCACTTTTCACTAGGCAGTCATGGCTGGTTTCGAACTCATCTCAAACAAATTGTAGGCTACGTGCGACGAAAGATCAACGACATATCCTTGGTGATATGTTCTCGCCGTAGGCGCTTTCCAGAGATGACACAGAAATAAAGAGTTGGACCTACCGACACATTCGTTGGCTTCTCTGGCGGTTGCGCGCTGCCAGGGTCGGTCATAGTGAAACGGTTTGCATCTGTCACACTCTGGTCCGGCTGTATTGTGCTTGCACTCGCACACTAGGTTTCCATCCCGGTCTTTGACGCACCGTGACGCGTGTCCATTACACTTACATCTGCCTCCGACCTGCAGGTCTGACACGGCGTAAAAATAGGAATCTCTGGCCAGCTCCGAGTCATCCTCATTTTCGTCTCCGAAAGTGTGCAGTCGGCTGAAAGTAACCTTAATGTCAGTGGCAGTCACCCAGTCCTGAAGTACGGGTGAATTGTCAAAGTCATGCGCGGAAGGTCGCCCGTCCAGGGTGCTGAACGCGATCAAGCCGCCAGAGAGTGGGTGCATGTCGGTGTGAGAATCTGTGCAGATTGCCTCTTGCTCGTTTTGCTTAGTGATTGTGGCTTTGCTGGGCTTGTTGAACATCTTTCTACACTGAGTCGAGTAATACTGGAAAGGCACCCAGGACTTGCCGTAGTCCATTGATTTAAAGATACCCATAGACTCTGGTCGTGGTGAGCAGAACTGCAAACTCACGTAGGTCACTTCGAATTTCTTGTTTAGGGATAATGTTAAAGTGACGTTTTGAGGATATTGGATGTAATTGTCCGACTGCCAGCAGGTGAGATTATGAGGATTGTTCAGATCGGTTAGGTAAGCAGGTGGGTGATATTTCTTTGGGTCCGACGCCTCGCACGTGTGGCAGTTTCTGTGCCTTTCATCCCCTTTCTCAGTCACCACACAGTACCGACTCGGTGTTTTGCCGCAGGTGCTGGACGCGCGCACTTCCTTCCCGAACGCCGCGTTCACGAAATCGGGGATGCATCTTCTGGGTTGACCGTTCTCGTCGTAACACGGATCCGGTGGGGAGGTCTGAGCGGCGAACATGCTCATGCCGTATCCGCCGACAGTCCCGTTGACCACACAGTAGAGAGTCACCAAAGTGACCAAAGCATCCGAGACCCTCAACATCATCACGCGCCTTTCTCAGTCCCTCTGAGCTGAAACACAGACGTGTCCTAATGAGAAGATGCGTTCTCTGTTTGCAGATGTAACGGGGGAAATCAGCTGACAATCTGAGCGAGATCAATCCACAGCCGCTATGACACCACGATCAAACCGGTGCCTAATAACAAACTAATGTGAATCCGAATCTGAATCTGACTCCAACACATGGGCAAACTACTGGATACCTGATCTAAACCACTGCGGAAAATCCGACAATATAGCCTTTCGCAATTAAAAAAAAATCGCAGAGGAAATCTCCAGTTTCACTGTACCTCCGTCAAACAGTTCAGCAAAAGCAGAAGGTCACAAAGCAATCTGAGTTCGTGCTGGCTCTCTTTTTCCTGGAGTAATGGACTCGCGCTTTCCCTTGTCTGGTTCTTGAATCTCTGTGCATGTAGAGGATATAAGAAGATCCCGTTAGTTTGAGCTCTAGTGAGATAGGAGACACACTTTGCCCCGTTCTCTCTCTCTCTCTCTCTCTCTCTCTCTCTCTCTCTCTCTCTCTCTCTCTCTCTCTCTCTCTCTCTCTATCTATGTATCTGCTCTATGGAGACAGAGTCGGACGCGTCTTTTACGCAGAGTTTTGAGCTCATTCATCTACAGCAGTGACACTCGAGAGAACAACGACATCCACTGGTAGATTATCAATAAAACCAGAGGACGAGGAATAGAAATAAAGAGAATAGAAGTTTAATATGTAATTTAGTTACCGTAATAAATATGTAATGCATTTGCTCTATAAATGTGGCGTATGTTTAATTCATAAAAACTATAGAGCAGAGAAAGATAAACATAATGCTATTTTTGAAATTAAATTTGGTTTTATTAATGAGTTTCATTTTCTGATAACAAAAAATTCCCATTGGTGCCTTTTTATTTTAAATAGCAGCCAGAGTTAATGACTTCCTTTGCATTTGAATGATGTTCTGATTAACCAGCATATTCGGATAATGCTCTTATTAAAAGCAAACCCCGACTTTAAACCTGGTAACTTATGGTCATCCATGAGCTAATTAAACATATTTTTGGACGAGGTCTTCACATTTGTAACACTTTTTAGATCAGGTGTAGAATTGATGAAATCCTTTCTCAATCAATACACACACGCTTACCTGTGTAAGGAGGACAGCTTATGCCATACAATTACCATAAAATATTGTTTTTATTAAATACATTTTAATTATACAGACCCACAACAAAAAGTTTTTTTGTTGCATTTTTTAGCCTACTGTATTTATGATTTTTTTTTTACAGCGCACATATTTTATAAACATATATTTGTGTTACATATTGGCTACATCCAGTGTTTTTAAAAAATATTGTGGCAATGGACCTCTGTAAATTTCCTACCAATGCAAATTTATATTTTTGAAAAGAAAAGAAAAGAAAAAAAGAAGAGACAATATCTTTCGATGTAGCTGCTACTCATCTTGAATGGATCACATCCACTGAAAAGCACACGAGCGGTCTGCCGTTGCTATAGAAACCTCAACGCGAATGTGGTGCTATTACTCCACGATATAGCCTAGCCTACCTATAACTTCGATATATCGAAATAATGTTCTGAATCCTCTACAATGTGTAGGCAACAGGTTATGCAAATACAATAGGCCTACCCTCCTGACCTATTTTATGCATTTTCTGGGTTTACTCAAACGACTAAAAATAAAAGTTCCAAAAAGGGGCTTTTCGCAATGATGCCATAGAAGAACCAATGTTTGTTCCCTAAAGAACCTTTCAGTGACAAAACACTTTTTTTTCTTTGTGTGATGAACATTTTAATAATCTATAAAGAACCCCTTTCCAGTGCAACAGAAAGGTTATGGATGTTTAAGGTTCTTCATGGAACTAGCCAACATATGACAGTATAGGCTAAATAACCTTTATTTTAAGAGTGTGGAATATGACTGCTTTTAGGCTACACTATGTAGTAGGCCCTACTCTTTGTTGGGTTAGATAGATCCCTCTGAGCCACTTTCTAGGCTAATTCTCACCCTGAGTGCAGTATAAAGAATGTATTATTTTAAATAAAAGTTGTCTCAATTGTAAGGGCACAGGTTAAACGCTCCAACTAGCCCCTCCAAACATTTCAGGAATAGCCTAACAATGTTCGGCTCTATATGATAAATGAAATCAAACGGTCATTCAAATTCACTGGTTATCTCTAATAGCGACGTCAGTGAAGCTTTGCCTGAATTTGGATGATTGTTCGAGATGGGAACTGAGCAGGGTTGCGTTTCTCAAAAGCATCGTGAACTAAATTGGTAACAATGCCATTTGGTGGCAATGGTTCAACGATATCCTTAGGTTTACTTATGATTTTTGGAAACGCAAGCCAGGCTGTGGAACTAGAAGACGCACGCGCAAATAGCATGGGTGTCAGAATGCGTTTCAAGTCTGAGAATTCATATCGATTATCCATGTGAATGTAAATAAAACCAGAGACCATATTAGCATAGTTATTTTAAAGTGATTTCTATTATTAAACAGCTGACTTAAACACTCCTTTAAGTCGTTCATACAAATAGGCCTTCAGCCATACAAACGAATAAACCAGACTTTTCCGTAGGCTATAGGCTATTTCTGGCTTTCATTTGAGGAAGTTCAAGCTCAGAAAGCATATTCAACAGAATGTCTTACGGGTTTTTGATAATTTACCAATAAGTTGTACCCAATTAATTTTCCCGTTTTATTCATACAACACCAATCCACTGGAATCTACAAACACCTGGCGACTTTCTATGTTTATTGGTCTGCTAAGTGGTTGGACCACTAGATGGCAGTATTTCATTTTGCACCTAGACAAGCTCATCCATTCCTAATCTGTCTCCCATTAAACAAGTGCCACATGCCTATCTTTTGCTATTGTGGATCTACCATTTAATATTATAACTTAGAATTCTGAGCTTCCTGTTATGATCCTTCTGATTGGAAGAGTTATCAGCTAAGTTCCTTCTTTAGAACAACTACACAATATTCAATGAGTTCCACTCATTGTGATGCCTAGCTTACAATTCAGCTGACGAATGTGTGTGCTGTGTGATTTTTGAGAAGGGAAGAGACAGAGTGACAGAGAGATATTCTTACTGTATAAAATGCAAATTTTGGGGGAAGTTAAGATTTGATCTTACTTATGAGTATAGAGGCTGAGTCGGCAGTTAGACTTTAGAGAAAAGCCTGGAAAAAAAATACACCATGCCATTTTATTATTCAAATTATGTTAATCAGACAATTCAACTAGTAAAAAAACTCATTAAGAAGAACCTAAGTTACCTTTTTAAAGTTCATTTTTTAAAAGAAAACAAATTATTTTGATATTGTGGGCAGGCCTATACTCTTGAGAACATTTTAAACATAATCTGCATGCCAGTTTAAAATTATTTTTCAGTATTCTCAACAAAAGATCAGGTCATTTCTAAGATCAGCTTACCATTTATGGCAAATTGCCATCCATGGCATTAATACAAACTAAGGCATCTGTCAAAGAACAAAAGCCATGTGTGTAAGTTAAACCTCCTCCCACTCATGAACACATGTAGCCCATATCTTCCTCTTTGAGTTCTTCTGCACCCTCTCTCTCTGAGTTCCTGTTTAGTGTCAGTAAAGCGCCACAGTCGTGCTGAAGACTGCTCCTGTTGTTGCTGCCGTCGTTTCAGCATCTATGTAGGCTGATGCTGAAGGATGTGGTTACATTTTCATCTCTTTTCATCTTAAGTGCTGGATTACGCTTCAAGGACATCGGTTCCATCTCACCCCGCATGCTGATAAGAGGCAAAGAAATCATGTGAAGAGGCTAACAACTCCAGGTAAGTGATTAGTAAGACCCCCATTGATCCAAGACCCTTTAAATTGAGTTTTTTTAAGACAGAGGACGCTCAGCTGAGGATGTCAGATGGAAACTTTACTATTCACTGATTCTGTGCAGTGAGGCATGCAGGACAGTTGTTCTGAACCGTATACTGTTGAATGATATTCATCTACCTGTATGCAACACAATAATAATGCAGTCATGTAATATAGGCCTGATATGTTACTTTACATGATTCTATTACTCAAACAATGCAGAATTTCAGTGCTTAAACTGCTTAAAGCAATCTTTTTCTGTCTTCCTCTGTGGTGAACGGTCAGATGTAAAAACAGCAGCTAAGTCTGAGATCTTATCACATTCAAGCAACAGACTTACAGAAATCGTTCTAGTTCTCACAGAAGATTCATTAGGATTATTTGGGGGGTGTATATGACATTGAATGACAACATTTGAAAATATTTGTATTCATACATATGTGACCCTGGATGACAAAACCTTATGGGTCTTATGGGTAATTTTTTTGAAATTGAGACTTATACATCACATGAAAGCTGAATAAATAAGCTTTCCATGTATGGTTTGTTAGGATAGGACAATATTTGGTCGAGATACAACTATACAACTATTTGAAAATATGGAATCTGAGGGTGCGAAAAAATCGAAACATTGAGAAAATCGCCTTTAAAGTTGTCTATTTATGTTCGCGATTGTGCTGCATTCACTCACAAATATAAATGTTTTATACATTTACGGTAGGAAATTTACTAAATACCCATACAATGTATTGTTGGCTATTCCCACAAATATACCCATGCTACTTAAGACTGGTTTTGTGATCCAGGGTCATGTACAGTATATCGATTGGTTGTAAGATGTAGTCAGACCCACAAGTACAGCTAATGTTTCAGCTCTGTAGATTAATGTGTTTTGGATTCTGTTAGAGACTGATACACTGAAGAACTCATAGTATTTGATGCATTCATGTGATGCACTGCACACGTTTTCAAAAAATTATGGAGGAAAATCCTCTAAGTTCAAGGGTCTGATATTTATACGCGCAGCTGAAAAAAAATTTATTTGCTTTACTCATGAAATCATTTTACTTGCAAATTAGTTTTCTATTTAATACTGTCTATAATATTCAAATGATATATTTATTTTCATTGCTGCCATAGCACTCTGAAAGAAAGTTCATAGTCACTCTGCAAGAGCTGGCCTTTAGTGTTTTGGTTGACTACAGCTTTTAAGTAGTGAGATACTTCTCCTTTTCATGCATAAACAGCATCTGATAGAAACTCTAATAATACATACATAAGGACGTTTTTTTTAGGCATTCATGTGCTTGTCCATCAGCAACTTTAGAGACAGGAATTTCAAAATATGTTACTGTTTAGTTTAAACCACAGGAAGGTGGGTTTGGTTCATTTCAACTAACAGATAAATTTTTTTATCGGATTTTGCATATTTGTAAATGTTTCAGTACAGTACAACAGAAATGACTACATTAAAATAAATAAATACATAAATACATATACATAAGTAATTTCTTGTGACAAACATCCACTTGAGTAAAATAACAGGTTCTTCACTTAATAACAGATCATTGGCCAAGCTTAAATTCCAGTTAAAGGGATAGTTCCCAAAAATGAAAATTCTGTCATCATTTACTCACCCTCAAGTTTTTTCAAACATGTTTGGTTACTGACATTCTTCAAAATAACGTATTTTGTGTTCAGCAGAAGAAAGAAATTCATACAGGTTTGGAAAAACAATGATGACAGAACTTTCATCTTTGGGTGAACTGTCCCTTTAATCTAAAGGCTGCTGGAGGGCCAAAGATTGTGCAACTAGACTGGAAATGAAACTGGATGAAAGTTTCAGTGGTGACGATCATCAGTGTGTGTATCATTGCTTTTAAACACTGTGGTCAGCCTGTAAAATGTCATTGGACAAAAACATGTCTGTGCTAAGACTGTAGGAAAGTTATAGAGTAGGTATTAGTTCTATGTATTAGTGTGTGTATATCTATGTACACACTAATACTATATAATAGTATATAATAGATAATTATGTATATCTAATGTATTAGTTCTAAAGCAGATTCCCAAAAGCCATATTCAGACACAGCAATTATATACATGCATTTTTTTACATTAGCTTCATTTTATATGACGCTTTTAACAATATGGACTGTTTCAAAGCAGCTTTACAGTAATAATAGGAAATTAAAGTAACAGAGATTGTTTTGGCTTTACAGCAGCTCTAGAATAAAGTTATTGTCCAGCTAAAGTTTGTTTTACACTTGTCTCTGTTTAAATGGCTGCCATAATACATGTTTTTGTCAGTCAGCTCCTCTATGTTCAGAATTCGTTAGGTTTGAGTCATAATTTGAAGTGAAAGTAACTCCTTTACAATCAGACATAGGCGTTGGTTATGTCTGACATGAAAGACATGCTAAAGTTGTTTTGTGTTAAACCTCTTCCTGTTTGTATATGCCAGTAGGGTTCATATCTTTTCAATCAATTTCATATTCCTCACTGTTTTTACCTGTGAACTCACACACCTGGCATGGACAAAATGTGATCCTTTCCAAATATAGAATGTGCTTTATTTATTCTACATAGCTATATTCCACTGGCACACTTATTTATCCACATCATATACAGAATCAATAAATCAAGCTGCTTATGACTGATATGATAAAAAAAAAAACTCTGCTCAAACAGACTGCATACAGAACAATAATAGTGCGTAAATTTGAAATATGTACACCACACTCTCAGAAAAAAAGGTACAAAAGCTGTCACTGTGGCGGTAACTTTTCAAAAGTTACACCTTTGTAAGAGTGCATATTAGTCCGTCAAAGGTACATATTGGTACCAAAAGTGTACATATTAGTACACTTTTGTGTACTAATATAAATGGTACATATTAGAACCCTTTTGAAGGGTACTGTCCCAGTGACAGCTTTTGTACCTTTTTTTCTGTGTGTACAGTATTACGTCTTTAGACTGGCACTTGTAAATTTCACAATATGGGGATGTCCATAATTTTACTTGGTAAAAAGAACATCCATAGGAATAAAAGGTATTCAGATCTTTCTAAAGATGATGTTTTTCATCATCTTTCTGTAATAAAAATAATATATAAAATATAGCCTATATAATTTAAAAAAAAAGATATTAAACATCATAATACACATTAGACACACAGTAGAGGCCAAAAGTGATGTCCAGCCTAGGAAAACTGACATCCTTACCCGTTATTCAGATTATTAAAAATGTGTTAAAGATTTTGTAAGCATATTGCATTTTTTTGTGTGTGTGTGATAACGCAATGAAACCTGCCAAATTGTGCTGACATAATTTTTGGTCAGGCTGTCATACAAAAAAAATTATGAACAACATTTTAATACCTGATTATGTTATTATTATTTTTTCCCCTGGTTTTTTTTTTTTTTGTCATAGAAAAATAAAACCTGTAACTAATTTACCCCATTGTTTTCTCAAATAATTCTGTCAGATAAATACCTTTATATATTTATATTTTATGAGGGAAGAACAATAATATTTTCCTCGTATTTTGATGGTTTTATCAAACTTGTAGGGTCATTAGAAAAAGAAAAAAAAAAACAAATGGCCATCACTTTTGCCCACTACTGTACACACAATATCTAAAAAATATTCAAAGGGTTTCATATGCAAAGCAGCAAAAACTAAACAATGTAGAAAATTTTATTACTAAGCAAAATTCTATTTTAATTGACAAATTTAGACATTTTTTTCCCCACAACGAATTTGCTTGTTTCCTTGTTTTATACAGCACACTACCCCTCAGTTCACTGTTCAATACAACATGCTCTCAAACTGAGGTGAGTGTAAAGTTCCCACAAGTACCAATAGAGACTAAAAAGGAAAGAATAGAGTTCCTCATTTCCGCCTCGACAGGAGCAAATCAGCATCCTGGTTCTGGTAAATATTGCCCTGCGATAGATCCCCTGCATCCTAATGCATCTGCTCAACCGGGCCACTGTGTCGGTGGCAGCATATAAAAAGGAAGCACTTACCGTTGAATGTTGTCACCATTGTTCGACTGCTGTTATTTCCTAAAACGATCACGGCAGGGGGAGTTTGGCCTTATTGTTGTGGGAGGGAGGGATGTGGATGAGAAGACTCTAGGCTCACAGGAGAAGGCACATTGGGGATATTGGTCCCCATCAATCAGAGACTCCACACAATGAGCGTCGACCCCCTCGCGGTGTGGGAGTCTATCACAGCGGCCGATCGCACCACAACAATGGAACAACACCTGTTTCCTCGGCTAAGCTCGGGAGCAACCTTCCTGTACATGGGCTGTTGGAAATATGATCAGGAGAAGGAGCTAGCTGAGATGAACCTTCATGCTGGGTCACAGTGGGAACGTGAATCAGCTGAGATGAAGAGAGCATCTCATCAGACATGCTGTCAGGATTTGAGGTTATCTTAAATATGGAATTTAGTGTCCAGTGTTCGTACTGTCCCCGTTTCATAATGCTCATCTGTTTAAAAGTCTCAAAAAGTTGTAGTGTATGTTGTATTGTGTTGTTTTGTTCACTCAAATAATGCTGGGTAAAATGGCTAAAACTGAATTTCATGCTGTTTTTAGAATTAAAACATCCAAATTTTGAACACACCTTTGCTGACTCAGGATAATTTACTTCAAGCAAAGGCCCTGCATTTCACTCATTCTGTTCATAGTCTACGCAACTCAAATGCCTCTTTGCTTCACATAGGAAGTTTGCTGGGATTGTGTTTGTGTTGCCCAGATGAAATCATCCTCTCACAGAAGAGGATGTGAACACATCCTTTTACGTGTAAACAAGGTCACTTCCACATTTTCAGAGGTTGCAAAACGAACAAAGGCCTATAGGCATCTGACTGACTGATGGCTGCTGGTCACTTGTTTGCACCAGTTTGATCTTTTATTATGCCACTTTTCAGAGCAATGATGTAAAAATGATCTTGAACAGTGCTTCTCAACCTGGGGGCCCTCAGCAAACTAATAAAGGGTCTGCATGATTAATATACATTAATAAATGATTATTAATATATTAAATATTATATCTAATCCCAAATAATAGGTAACACTTTACAATAAGGTTTCATTTGTTAACATTATTTAATGTATTAGCTACCACAAACTAACCGTGAGCAATACATCTGTCACTGTATTTGCTCATCTTTGTTAACGTTAGCTAATAAAAATCCAGCTGTTCATTTTTTTTCAACTAATGTTAACAAATACAACTTTTTATTTTAATAATGTATTAGTAAATGCTGAAATTAACATTAACAAAGATTAATAAATGCTGTAGAAGTGCAATTCATTATTATCTAATGTTATCTATGAAAATGTCTTGTAAAGTGTTACCATAACTCATATAATCTGAATTAAAATGCTAAAAACTGATTAAATCAAGATGTAAACTGATATCAAGATTCTTCTTTCCTCTCAGTAACTTGTTTCCAGGGAAAACAGTTTTTGAAACTTCTGAAGTCACAGAATGATTCATGCACAAAAAATAGTGTTGGTTCAACAACAACAAATAATTAATGCAACAGTTTGCATTTTTTTTTTTGAGTTATGACAACTTTGAGTAAATTTACATTCAACCAACAATCTACATTGAGTTAGAGAACAATCAAGACAATTTCATTGCTACTAACAGCCTAATTAAAAAAAAAAAAAAAAAATTAACGAAGAAATTTGAGTTTAAATTACAGACGATATTAAATACACACTATGTAAGATTGTTGGATTAAATATCCAAAAAACACTAGAACAATGTTTTATATTTTGTTGATTTGTGTACTTATATTATCCTAAATGTTTCTAAGAATGTTTAAAAATAATCAGTTTTGACTAGGGCCGTTTCTCAATATGCGTTCTTGTCTGTACTTGTGTTCTTGTGGACTTGTGAAAAGTCATCAGTCACTGCCCAAGTACTGTCCCAATTCAAAGTTCACATCTAGCCAAGTCCAGTTCAAATCCCCGGATGTGTTCTTGATCCGCCCCGTTTACCGAGGATGCATCGAGAGGTGACTTGTGCGGATTCGAGACAGCCAGGTATCCCAGAATGCATCTCGCACCAACCAGCAAGCGTCAATAGCAGAGGAGAAAACCCGCGTAATATCAAAATACTACTGTTATTGTGTCATGAAATGTAATTTTAAGAGTGTTTCAGGCGAGAATGTGGTTTATTTATAAAGATAGCGCCTATTTGAAAAATGTATCTGACGTTTTCGGTTGTGACATCCAGGCGTTCAGCGCGGGTGTTCAACGCTCATCAACCCCGACTGGAACAGCTTTTCCTCGGCTAGTGCTTCTGACGTTTGCCGCTGGCTCTGATTTCTCTAGTCTAGTGGATAAACTTGACGTATAATTCGTCTTGTGTATAAGTCGATCTTTGGTCTCATTAAACTATTGTTTGTTCCATGGCAAAAAAAAAAATCTTTTTGGCTGAGGGCAAAGTGAAGTTTCATAACTTTATATATTTAGGCTATTTAACTTTGTAGCCTATTAGAGAGCTTAATTATGTTTGGATTGTTTGCCTTATTTATCATTGTAGATATTATTGATCATTAAAACTGACATTTAACAAAAAGAGACATACTTTAATATATATATATATATATATATATATATATATATATATATATATATATATATATTTATTTATTTATATTTATTTTAACATTATCTTCACTATATGTACAATAAAATAAAATGACACAACCCTGTCTCTGTTTGTTAAATGTCAATAAAAATCAATAATTTTTCGTATTTTTAAAATGAAAACAAAAAGATCATGTTCAAGTTGTTATAAATATATGCAGTGAAGATAATGTACGCTTTGCCTGAACCACATGGCCATTAGGCTACTATGTTTAAGATTTTTAAATGAAAAGAGGCAGAGTCGTGTTTTATAACATATTTCGTTTTATTGTTGACGAAAAGAGGCAGAGTTGTAGCATATTTCGTTTTATTGTTGCCTAAAATATACATAAAGAGATAACCGTAGCCAGACCGTGCTGAGTGACGCGATCAAGAACGCACTGTTCCATTTGCAGAATAACCGGACTCGCGTCCTCTCGTCCTCGGGAGTTCGTTCTCCTGAGTCGAACTTGGCAAGTCCGAACTACCAAGGACGCAAGTCCGAAGTTTGCGTACTTGGTATTGAGAAACGGCCCTGCGTCCTCCGAAGGCCGTATTTGAAGGCCGATTGCGTCACAGCGGCGCGACGAAGGATGTCCCAATTCAAAGGCTGCATCTTTGAAGGCCGCATTTGAAGGCCGATTGCGTCACCGCGGCGCGATGAAGGCTGTCCCAATTCAATTTCGCATCCTTGGAAGGCCGTATTCAAAGGCCGGTTGCGTCATCGCGGCGCGACGAAGGCTACCCTGATTCAAAAGCGACGCCAAATGCACCCTTCGTTTCCCCGTGAAAGGAAGGATACATAAATGGATCCTTCGCGGTCTATCCTACCCGATCCTACCCCATAAGTCATTGCGGGCCGGTGACGACAGCACTTTTATTTAAAAAAAAATGACGGATGATTGTTCTTGTCGCCTAGCAACTGTGACAGCTAGCGATGAAGAGCGGGAGTAACATTTGAACTGCACTTTTTTATATTCAACTGGGTTTTTATATTCCCGTAGTGCGGAGCCCGGAAAGTCTCTTGTGGGGGGAAAAAAACAATCCGTGGCCACGGTTGTGCAGTCTGTCCCCTCAGTTTATAAACTGTACTCACGAATTCTTAAACTGTTCCCTTGGATTAACAAATCGTGCCCACGATGATTCAACCAGGCCACCTGTTTATGAGGGATGCTTTGCATAAACTTCATTTTTTAAAATAGATAATTTCTTCAATTTTCTAAAACTCCATTTTATGGGAGAAGAAAGCTCAGTATAATGGAATAAGCAAAAAAAAGACTTCACATATAAAAAAGAAATAAAACACAAACACAAGGTTTAGGTTTTATTATATAAAAATAAAACATTCATAAATTATTTTATGATTAACATATTACTGTCTTCAGTGAATTCATTTATAGTTATAATTATAAACAAATAATAATTATCATTATTATTATTAGTAGCCTACATTAGGGCTACATATTGAGAAGCGCTTTTATCAAAAAAAGGAACAAAGCAATTCGTCAAATGTCAGTCATAATAAATGGTTAGACAATAATAATACAGGGCTAAGATTATCATAAATAACACAAGATTTTGACGCATATCCAAGTGTTTGTGTGGCTGTGGAGGCGCGGGCGCGGACACTTGCATTTGTATATCAGTGGAATACTATCATGTCTGGTCATACAGAAAAGAATAATATACATCATTCGCAACTAGCCTACTTTTATTTGTGCAAAAACGAATGGACGCAAAAGTACACGGACCCAAGACTAACTTTTTCTACAAATAGCCTACATTATTTTAAATATAATAATATAAGGTCGATGTGTACCTTTGCGTCCACTCGTTTTTCTTTTTTTAACCCGTAATTAAAAATTAACGGTTGTTAGGCTATTTTTAAAACGCAAAGTTGAGCACCAAAATTTGACTTTGAACTGCACACCAAATGCTGCGCAAAAAAAAAAAAATAGACGTATTTTCAGATTTTTGTTTATGACTTTTTTCCCCTTTATTAAATATTTGAAATATTCACAAATTAATATGGAAAAAAATCGATTTTACTGGTTTTCTAAGGCCAAATTAGAACCTGGAAATTATATTCGAATTTGTTCGTTTAAAAGTGGACATTTCAAGCTTTGTATAGGTAGGCTATATTTTGTTTTAGTTCATTTTTGAGGCGCGCTCAGTTCACGGCGATCATGAAAGCACGCCTGATTGTTTTCTTTCATTTTACAAAAGCACAAAGTTTTCTTGTTATTGTGAGTTTACACAAATAAAATTGTGTATTTTTATACATTTATGTTTACACATAAAAAGAATATTGTGAGTACAGTTTATAAACTGAAGGGACGGAGTGCACAACCGTCGCCACGGATTGAGGGTTTTTTCCCTCCATAATACAGGGTTGAAATATATATTTACCATATTCATCATTTATATTGTCCATTTATGCTACATAATAAAAAGAATACACTAGCCTACAAAATCGCATCAAGGTAAGATATAAGTGAACATTTGAACCATATGCCTATGTATGTTTTCTTTTCATTACATTATTTACGTAAGTTAACACCCAATACTTGAACAGTTTAAAGTGTAATCTGGCAATTCATGACGCAGCTTCTGAATTGGGACACAGCAAACCAGCTCTGGCCATGATCTTGGCTATTAAAGCCGAAAATACATGACTGAAACATCCTCACCATGTCTTCCAGTAAAATATAAACAAAAAAATGACAATAGCCAATTCTGGATCCATAGCTGTTAATTCAATTGTATAAAAATGAATTATCAGAATGGCAGCTGTACTCTCGCTAGGCGCCAGGAGCGGTAATCGGGAACACCTGGTTGCGCAATTAGGAAATCCTGCGAAGGCTACATGGTGCGTCCTTCGACGGACGAATAGGCTGCATCCTTCGAAGTCCGCGCCTTCGGAGGATGCAGCCTTCACATTGGGACACAGCTACCGTGTCTGTGCGTCGCCAATCAATGACATCATAACCGAGTTACCCTCGATTTCGGGTTTTATTTGGTAGAAACCATGGAAACACCAAAGACGCTTTAATATATTATGTGTTTTATTAGACAGATGAGTAACTGTTTGGATACAGTACATTCATCAACAGAAAACTAATCATTGTTATATAGCTAAACTCAGTTAGTCTTTTTGTTTAAATCTTGTTTTCTTGATTTACTGATTTACTGTGAGTACCATTTTTACCACCTAATATCGATCTAGCTCTCTGCCATGTCTAATATATTCGCCGCTGCGCGAACACACAGAGTAGCATTATAACAACTTTCAACACACTCAAATGTATCTAATATGATAAAACAGCGCTGTGTTACCCCACATATACGCATGACCGGAAAAAGCGGAAGCGGTCTGCGGCATAATAAAAGCTCCACTGGTGCTCCACAAGCTGTGTGTCGAGCTTGTCTCTCATTAGCTCCAGCGGCCTCGTTCCGCTCCAACGGCTTTCGTAACGTTAATAAATCTTTAATACATTACCAGTCATCCATGAATATGATTTCTGCCCGAGTCCCGTCGTATTCTCCACTGGCTGTAGAGATTAAGACAACAACTTCCATGATTCCACGAAATCAAGGCATCATCAAGCTATGCCTTTTTTTTAATAAGCGACCCCTAGCAGCGAAAAATTACATAGTGTGCGTTTAAGTTGTTGTAATGATTAACATTATTATGTCAACAGAACTCTACAAACTAATGTTTGCAACTTAAAATGTTTAATTAAAACAATAAATTTGAGTTTTTAAATGCAACCATGCAAGTTGTGGTAACAGGTCCCCTGAATTACTTTTTAGAGTGATACTTTTAATAATTCAATACCACCATCTGTTCATAAAAAAGTTTGAAAAAAGCGGATTTGTGTTTGTTTAATTACAGCAGAAATAACAATATCTGCCTATATAGTGGAGAATATTGTGATAGTGGGGATCTTTGAGTCAAAAAGGTTGAGCACTGAAATAGATGAAAAATATGTTGAAGACATATTAAGAAAGTGGTCAATGGCTACCATCAACTGTCTGCAGCATTCTTCAAAATATCTTCCTTTGTGTTCAGCAGAAGAAAGAAATTCATACAGGTTTGAAACAACTTGAGGGTGCAACTTATGTCAGAATTTTCATTTTTGGGTGAACCATCCCTTTAAAGTTTTGTCTGTCAAAAATGCAATGGAGCCCATCCTCTCAAATTCTAGTCTTGTGTTTGACTCCATCTTAAGTCTAGTCAAGGCTGAGTATGTGTAACAGAATGTGTAACAAGATCAAAGACGTTTTAACAGGGTGGGTTTAACTTAGACATTAGAAATTATTTGATACAGGAATTCAATTCCTATTATACATGACCTGGACCATATGTCGCTGTGTACAAATATAAATGATTTACAACAATTAGCAATCAGTTGGAAAAATCCACATTTCACATCTGGGTTGTAATTTAATTTGCACCTGGCACCTGTTAATAAAGGTGCAACTTTCTGTAAAATTAGTCAATGAAATATCAATCAAATACAAACAAAGCTTTTTGTTCACCGTTATAATGGAAATGGCAATCATAAGTTCAGTGATGAATTAGTTCCTTCCGGTAAGGCTGTAATAGAGCTCCATAAGGTCATTAAGGCCATATCAAGCTGTTCCCACTATTGCTCGCAGCCCTATTGTTGTGCTAGACAACAAGTGACTTGCAACAATAAAAGATTGCCTTAAATAACCTTAAATCAGAGATCAGTTACTATAACTGCTTTAGGTTTCGTTTTCATCGTGGCAACCTGTTATATGCATGGGGAGTTCTCTTAAGTTTTCTTAAGTTGCTTAATGACTGACAAACCTACATGTGGGTTTTAAACTCTTGATTTCTCTTGAGCTAACACCAGCAAATTCCCCCAGCAGTGACCACCAAAAAGTATTATGATATATATATATATATATATTTGGATTTCTGTTGCATAATGATTGAATTTTGCAGCTATGGACAAACTCAACATCTACATCCTGTGTTTTATTAGATCAGAAAAAGCCCCTGACATCAGATAGGAAATCAGCTTAATCTATTTTCAACACTGTTCTGCTTTTCTTAAATTGACATACTGTCATATGTGATGCTTTGACCTTCAGTAGTTTTAACACAAACTGCATATGGAGTTATTAAACCTTGAATTAAAATTAGCTATTATAGCCTACTAGTGCAAAGTCCACGTGCAAAATCAGTTTTTGCACTTCGTATTGCGTAGCTATACGCAGTGGGGACACCATGCAAAACGCTGCACTATAAGTAACTGGTTGCCAACAGCAAGACTCAGGAACCCTGAGCTCACAGAACAAGTCCAGAAACCAAGTATATATACTAATATAGACACCGTCGGGTCTAGAATATACATGTGTGTCAGAACTAATCCACATAATATACTAATAGGACCAGACATTGTCGGGATTAATTAGTATAGGAAAAAATAACCGGCCAAAGCGGGTTTTATATAAAATATGTATGTGATTGTGAACAGTAACTTTTATTGTAGACAAGACCAGACACCGTCGGGTCTAAATCATACTGAAAACACCTTCGCCTGCAGGGAAGGTACCTCCATATTATAAAACTTCATAAATGTGGAAGGCGAGGATCAGCCGGCCGCATCACAAATATATTGAATGGGAAAGCCAGAGGACCAAGCCCATGACGAGGCCATGCCTCTAGTCGAATGAGCCTTGATACCTATAGGGTAAACCTGACCCACTGAGGTATAAGCCATGGAAATGGCATCCACTATCCAACTAGACAGTCTTTGCTTAGTGACTGGATCACCCTTAGATCGGCCACCAAAGCATTCAAAGAGATGTTCCGAAAGTCTAAAAGACGCGGAACGCTCCAGATAGATTCTCAGTGCTCTGACAGGGCAGAGAAGATTAACCTCCCCATCCTCAGCAGAAGGGGGAAGGGCTAATAGAGTAATAACCTGTGCTCTGAACGGCGTTGAGAGCACTTTGGGCACATAACCATGTCTGGGTTTGAGGATGACTCTGGAGTCACCTGGTCCAAATTCCAAACACAAAGGGCTCACTGAGAGAGCCTGCAGATCTCCCACTCGCTTGATAGATGCCAGTGCCAACAGGAGAGCAGTCTTTAGCGAGAGAGGCTTAAGATCAACCGACTGGAGTGGTTCAAAAGGCGGACCCTTCAGAGCCCCAAGGACCATGGAGAGGCCCCAAGGAGGCACAGAAGGAGGCCTGGAGGGGTTAATCCTCCTAGCGCCCTTAAGAAACCGTACCACCAGGTCGTTTCTACCCAGTGATTGGCCATCCACCAGAGCATGATGCGCTGAAATGGCTGCCACATACACTTTGAGCGTGGACGGGGATCGGCCCGCGTCCAACAACTCCTGTAGGAAGGAGAGTATCACAGATACCTCGCATGACTCTGGATCAAAAGATTTTTTCGAGCACCAGCTGGAAAAACCTGACCACTTCAAAGCATCAAGGCGCCTAGTAGACGGGGCCCTAGCCTCAGAGAAAGTATTTAAGACCTTCTCAGGAAGGTCCCTGGGTACCCGTTTAGGGGCCATACATGAGGGACCATAAGTCGGGTCAAGGATGCCATATTGACCCGTTGGCCTGTGTGAGGAGGTCCTTCCTCATTGGAACAGGCCAGGGGGTCCTGTCCGATAACTGAACCAGCTCCGGAAACCAGGGCCTGGATTTCCAGAGGGGTGCCACCAGGAGGACTGGGCATCCGCTCTCCCTGACACGCTTGATGTCTTGTGGAATCATCGAGACGGGGGGAAAAGCATAAAGTGGGCGGTTGGGCCAGAGATGGGCCAGCACGTCCCTGTTCTTCGAGAAGAACACTGCACAGTGGGTGTTGGTTCTCGAGGCGAAAAGGTCGACTTCGGCCTTGCCGAACACACTCCATATCAGACTGACCATCTGTGAGTTGAGGGACCACTCGCCTAGCGGTGTGTTGTCCTGAGAGAGCATATCCTCACCCGAATTCTGAATGCCAGGGATGTGCATTGCTCTCAGAGAACCCAGATGGGTCTGTGCCCATAAGAGGAGGTCTCTCGCCATGGCATACAGGTTGCCTGACCTGATACCGCCCTGGCGATTTATGTAAGCCACCACTGACGTGTTGTCCGTGCGGACCAAGACGTGGTGACCTTTGAGGTTTGACAGAAATGTCTTCAGGGCCAAAACAACCACTTTCATTTCCAGACAGTTGATATGTAAGCTCTGCTCCGTGCTCGACCTGAGGCCGGAGGCAGGCTTGCCCTCGTGCAGTGCTCCTCAACCCAGGTTGGATGCGTGTACTCCCATGGCCATACTCTGAATGAGGCAGCCAGTGTTCGCACAGAGAGCGCGCGCTCTCGTGTGAGCCGTGCTGTCATCGTCACCGAGTCTAAATCTGTGCCCAGAAAGACCACGCTCTGGCTGGGGGTCAGTTTGCTCTGGGTAACATTGATTTTGAGACCCAGACATTCCAAATGGCCGAGAATCAAATCCCTGTGAGCTAGTAGCTCGGTTCTCGACTGTGCTAGCACCAGCCAGTCATCGAGATAATTAAGCAGTCGCACTCCCTGATGTCTCAGGGGAGAGAGCACTGCATCCATATACTTCGTGAATGTAAGGGGGGCTAACGACAGGCCGAACGGCAGAATGGTGTATTAATAAACCTGACCCTCGAAGGCGAATCTCAAGAATGGCCTGTGACGAGGGTTTATATGAATGTGAAAATATGCATCTTTCAGATCCAGTGTAAAAAAACAATCCCCGGGGCGAACTTGTGCGAGGATGTGTTTGATAGTTAACATTTTGAAAGGCCGTTTCATGAGAGCCTTGTTCAAATGTCTCAAATCTAGTATGGGTCTGAGACCGCCGTCTTTTTTCGGAACTAGAAAATAACGGCTGTAGAAACCCGAATGCTTTAGCGCAGGGGGACTAGCTCTATCGCCCCTTTTACTAACAGATTCTGTATTTCGGCGCGAAGCACGTGATCTACGTTGCTTCTCACCGAAGTCTCGATAGCCGCCTAAAATTTTTTGGGGTCTGTGAGCGAATTGGAGCGAGTAGCCTCGATTTATAGTGTTTATAACCCAACTCGACACACCGTGAATTGCTTGCCAGGCCAGCACCTGTGTGGCTAGGGTTTGACACACTGATTGGGACGGGACGCCTAAGATAGGGGGACGAACACTTGTTTGAAGAAGAGTTTGAAGAAGAACGCTCACTGCTGCGGGGCTGAGAGACCTGCTTCGCTGGTTTAGCTGGATGAGTCGAGGGCGTGGTGGGCTTGAACCTACTTGACGCGGAGCTCGAGCGCTTCGGCAAAAAGTGTCGCATAGCTTGGGATGCCTTTTGTGCCTCAGTGTACGTCTCGGAGAAACCCTTGACGCCGGGCCGAAGAGGCCGGAGCTGGATACAGGGGCGTCGAGGAACTTCGTTCTTTCCGCATCCTTAATCTCGGTGAGAAGCGCCGCTGCCAACGGCAGCCTGAGAGCATGGAAGTTAGTGAACGCACGCCGGCTGAGTCCCCGCGTGCCTCACTTTCTCCTGCTCAAATGCCCTCACCGGTCCTGTTCGTGGGAGATGCCGTGAAAAGGCTGCCCTGATCTCCCACGAACAGGACTGAGCACTTTATGCTCAGGCTGCCCTGATCTCCTGCGAACAGGACCGGTGAGGGCATTTGAGCAGGAGAAAGTGAGGCACGCGGGGACTCGGCCGGCGTGCGTTCACTAACTTCCATGCTCTCAGGCAGCCGTTGGCAGCTGCGCTTCTTCTTCCTCAGCCGAAGTAAGGCCGGAAAGGGAAGCGCGGGTGAAACGGCGTAGCCGTCTCTCTCTCTCTCTCTCTCTCTCTCTCTCTCTCTCTAGAGCGGGTGAAACGGCGTAGCCGTCTCTCTCTCTCTCTCTCTCTCTCTCTCTCTCTCTCTAGAGCGGGTGAAACGGCGTAGCCGTCTCTCTCTCTCTCTCTCTCTCTCTCTCTCTCTCTCTAGAGAGAGAGAGAGAGAGAGAGACGGCTACGCCGTTTCACCCGCGCTTCCCTTTCCCTAGAGAGAGAGAGAGAGAGAGAGAGAGAGAGAGAGAGAGAGCTAGCCGAGTTCGCAGGACGGAGATGGGCATGCTCTCACAGGCCGAGCATCCGCCAGCAGAGAGTGCATTCTCGGCCTCGTGCAGCTTGGATCCGTACGTGGCACAGGATGAGAGAGGCATTTGAAACAACGCCTCAAACACTCAATGAATAGAAAAAAGGATATAGCGTCGTCACCGGATAGCCACAGGTGAATGGCGTCAGGAGAAAACGACCGAAGGCGTAGTCCACTGAAAGGGTGCTCGCTCAGGCTGAAGGGCTTGTTCAATGGCGAAGGCTCAATAAAAGCTCAGAGACGTGGTGTTGTCGCTGAAGGAGTGAAATTTGCTATTATGGCGCTTTTCGGGGTCTAATATAGGATGAGGCCGCGCCCCTTGACTGGCTCTGACGTGTGTGGCTTAATGCTAGCTCATTGGCGCACACGTCAGAGGCGCCCACGCCATTGGATGTGCAGTTGCCGCAGCGCAACCAATGAGCGAATCATACGCTCTCTGTGCTGGTTGTGCAGCTGCAAATGCGTTTTACATTATAGACTTCAGTAATCGAGGAAAAGGAGTTTCCCCCACTGCGTATAGCTACGCAATACGAAGTGACCGTTCGAAAGGGAACGCTTACTTAAGCTCAAGCTTACTTAAGCTCCGCTGCTTTCTTCGACCCTTTCTGTCTCTGAGAGGGGGAGTGGCCAGCGGCTAGAGCGGCAAAAGCCAATGTGCGCTTCTTTAAAGATATATTTAAATCCAAACAACGTCAAACTTGGCACTTACTCGTGCCCGTAGCAAGACACCTGTGTCAAGTTTGAAATCCATCGGACTAACGGTTCGAGAGATATGCGAATAACAGACACACAGACAGACAGACAGACAGACAGATAGACACAGACACACACACACACACACACACACACACAGAGAGAGAGAGAGAGACAGACAGACGTTCCTGTAATTTATAGATAGATAGATAGATAGATAGATAGATAGATAGATAGATAGATAGATAGATAGATAGATAGATAGATAGATAGATAGATAGATTTTATTAGCCTATTTTATTTTAACATTTTCGAAAAGCTTCTTTGAAATCATCAACTCGTACAACATTTTATCCATCATTCAAACTTGATTTAAATCCATCACAGTTTAACCACAAAAATAAAACAAACATTGTGATTATGTACATCATGAAGAATTATCTAAAATAATCTCACTATTTCGTAATGTTATTTATTTTTAGACGTATAGGTTCCCTTGTAAAATAAAACAAACTTTTGCACACAGCCCGTTGGCTATATATTGTGCGGCGAGCTTCTCGGTTTATGCAAATCCACTTTATGACGCATGAAGCTCAATGGGCCACAAGCTTAGCGTGTTAATGCAACGTGAATGATGTTTGGTGAGTGATGAGTACTGTGGATGTGTTAGACAAGTGTTTACAAGCAGCTAAGTGAAGCAAAAAGCTTTACTCTAGTTTATCATCAAAAAATATTGGTGGTTTGAGCTTTGAGTTTAATGACTCGGAGTTAATATCTCTTTGAATGTTTGCCTATGGTTTGGGGGATTTTTTGTTTTGACATTGGGGAAGTTTACTCTGAAGTAAAAATACAGCTGGTGTCTAATATGAGCCAGAGCCAAACTTAGATTCAAGTTGATGTTCTAATATAATGACCTAAAAACCTTAATTTTAAAAACGATCCACTAAACGTATGCATTAGCTACAACTCGAGTCTGTTCACATACAGCGCGTTTTTTGGGTTTAAAAACAGGAGAATAAGAAGTAGAATTTAAAAAAATGAAAGTTTATTTAAGTTTAACTTAAAAAGAGCTCGTTTTTTTACGCGAAGGCAAAAGTCCAACGCGTGAGTGTTGCTAGAGTTACAGACAGTGGGAAAGCAGCGCAGTGGAATGGATAAAGGGATAGTTCTGTCATCATTTACTCACTCTCAGGTTGTTCCAAACCTGTATACATATCTTTGTTCTGTTGTAGGCTAGGCTACACAAAGGAAGATATTTATAAGAATGTGGGAGACTGAACAGTTCTGGGGCACAATTGACTTCCATAGCAGTGTTGTTCCTATGGGAGTCAATGGTGGCTCAAAGCGGCCTGGTTACAAACTTTCTTCAAAATATCTTCCTTCGTGTTCAGCAGAATTTATATAGGGTAAGAAATTAAATATAACAGGGTTGGAACAACTTTAGGGTGAGTAAATGATGATAGAATTTTCATTTTTTGGGTGAACTATCTCTGTAATATTTGTAAGTGTTCTATCTATATCTCTGTCACAGCTGCACTCTAAAAACTCCCAATGAAGTTTAAACATTTAGCTGAACTAGTCAAGTTATTGTGAATTTTAAACTTTCACTGGTCACTGACTCACTGGGAGAAAAAAAAAATCACCATATGCGGTTCTTTGCATTTAGGGAAATTAGTCTGGTAGAAGAGAAATATATTTGTCATGTTTTAATGTCATTACTTTACTCTACTTTAGCTCTATTGGGTAATTTTTTCTCTCATAAAAGGATTATATGGATTTCAAAACTTGCATTTGTAGCCTATATCTGTGCAGGATCTGTATTTCAATCGACAGAATGAGGTTTTTCTATTATTTTTGAACTCAGCATTGTGTATTATCCTGTGACCGGTTGCATAAACTTCTAAGACTTGTCTTACAAGTTAGTCATCTCATTTTTTTCTTCAAGACTGGTCAATTTTTTAAAGGCCTTTACACAAAAAGGTAGATTGGTCTCATTAGAATCTGAAAAGAGCGAGCCCTAATTAATTGCTAGTTGGTCAGACTAGTTCTTAACACAGTCTTAACTTAGTGGCTATGTTTATGCAACTGGTCTGTTCCCAGGCAACATACTAGTGTTGTTTATTGCTACAGTAGATGGCAGATGCCATACTTCTAACAGTAAACATCAGGAACTTTAAATGTTTTCAGGAAGAAAAACAAACCATAGGCAATCCCCGTAATAATCCCTAAACACGATAGTTCTCTTGAAATTCTCTGACACCGGGTTGAACATTTTCCTAAACCTCAATATCATTTACAGACATGCAAAGGATGCTGTGTGTTTACTTCCCTGAAAAAGACACATGCATGTGTTTGTCTATGCAGATATCATTATCTGGAATGACAGATATTTTATTACACATGCTGCTACTTGTTCCAGGTTTGACAAGCTGTGTTATTGGCTGTACAGTAGAGCCAGACTGAAACCTCAAGCATAAAAGCGTAACATTGTTTTTTGACTGATCTGATTGAAATTCTTCCATGGACATAAGGAAGCTGTTCAACTGTATTATGTAATATTTTTTTCGTATTGTATTTACAGATCAGATATAGGAGGCAATGTTTTTCAGCTTCCTTTATATGACTTTAGTTCTTATGCTTCTTTATAGTAACAGTCAAAATGCAGCACACCTCGTGCACAGAGGACCGGATCCAGCACGCTCTGGAGAGATGCCTGGATGGACTCCGGCCATCAGAAAGCCTGGCTCAATCCTGGAATGGTAAGGCCACCCCACTTACCCTCTGCTGCTGATGGTGATGGGTCGCTGTTGGTTGACATCACTGGTTTTCATTTCTTTTGTTTTACTTCTGTTTTGTAGAATTTACATGCGTGTTCTTCCTTTCTAATTTTTTCTCATTTGGTTTGAATTGAGCTTATTTCACTGATAGGGATATAGGCATGATTTGGCATTTGGGTTGGCCTGCTGGATAATTGTAAATTGGCTTCTCAGTGTTAATTCATGCAAATAATTCAGTGAGACAACAATCTTCTTCTTTTTTTGTCTTCACCTAATAATTTATTCAAAAATACATAGATTCAGTATATTGTGACAAATACATCTCTTCTATGATGGGCATGTTTTGAATTATTTTAATGAAAGTTTTGTTTTGATATTTTTTGGGGGGAGCATAGAGTACAAATAAAATAGACAATTAGATCTACTCTTACGATTATCCTGATATTATAATAATGGAATTCTTGAAAAGAAAACCTTATTAAGCAGTTGGGCAAAATCATATATATATATATAATATAAATATCACCTTGTCATTGGTTATTCATATTTTTTCCATCAAATCAGTGGTGCAACCAAGTAATGTGATGCAGCCAACATTCAGAAACAAAACTAAACAGGAAATAATATTATAGAGAGAGGACCCCTGCAGATCACCATGCCTTTGTGTCAAGAAATCTTTTAAAATATCATATAAAGAACATATACAGTGCTTCGCATAAGTGAATTAAAAAATCATCTTTTGGAAATTGTTCTTAATGCCTTAATTTAAAAAATGAGGAAAAATCCAACCTTTAAGGACACCAGTTTTCTTTGTGAATGAATAATGTATCGTAAATAAATAAATGTTCTTCCTTAAAATACAGGTTGCATAAGTGAGGACACCCCTATGTTAAATTCCCATAGAGACAGGCAGATTTTTATTTTTAAAGGCCAGTTGTTTCATGGATCCAGGATACTATGCATCCTGATAAAGTTCCCTTTGCCTTTGGAATTAAAAAAGCCCCACATCATCACATTCCCTTCACCATACCTAGAGATTGGCATGGTTTTATTTCAGTTAGCCTAATAGCTGGTTTGATTTGCATTGCGAGATGATCTTATGGGAAGTACCCCATGCCAATCTCTAGGTTATACAGGAATACTATTCATTCACAAAGAAAATTGGTGTCCTTAAAGGTTGGATTTTTCCTCATTTATTTAAGGCATTAAGATCAATTTACAAAAGATGATTTTTTTATTCCTCTTTTTAGTCAACTTTAGCATGGGTGTGTTCACTTATGCTAAGCACTGTATGATAACATATTTTCATTGCTTTATCATAAAATGGTCCACTTTTATGATAAAGCAAGGAAAATGTTACGTCCCGCACCTGATTGTAGCATTTAATTGTGTGAACAAAACAAAACACTACTTTTCCACTATAAAAGCAGTTTTTAACTAAATGGCCTCAAAGATGGCATACCGGTAATACACAGCTGTGATATACTAACATATTGGGAGAGTTGAATTAGGCCTGATTTGTTTTTATTTGTCTGTTTTGCAAAGGGCATGAATAGAATCTTTATTAGTTGTGTATTTGCCTTGGTTTGTGTTTTTATATACCAGGAAACTGTTTTTTGTATTAAGACAAAAAAAAAATAACACCCATCACATTTACTGATAAACGTTGTTATAGTATTGTTTATGTAAAATGTTCTGCGTAGTGTGACACTGTTGATAGATTTAGAAATAAGATGTTATTCTAAGAGTCTGTTCTAAAGGAAATGTATTATTTTACACCTTCACCTTTATCAGTTTTTAACTAAATGGCCTCAGAGATGGCATAATACACAGATGTGATATACTAACATATTGGGAGTTGAATTAGGCCTGATTTGTTTTTATTTCTCTATTTTGCAAAGGGCATGAATAGAATCTTTATTAGTGTATTTGCCTTGGTTGGTGTTTTAATGAACAAGGAAACAGTTTTTTGTATTAAGACACAAAGATCACACCCGTCACATTTACCGATAAACGTTGTTATAATGTTGTTTGTGTCAAATGTTCTGCATAGTGTGACACTGTTGATAGATTCAGAAAAAAAGATGTTATTCTCAGAGTCTGTTGTAAAGGAAATGTATTATTTGACACCTTCAGTTGGGCAGGAAGCTGAGATGCATTTTGTCCTTCGAATAAAGTAGAATTGGTATCAGTCACTGCAGATCTTTAGGAAAGCTTTAAGTACTCAGCTCTGCGTCGTTCATGTTCTTAATATATGAGGCTCTGAGGTTACACACAGTTCTATCACTAAACCAGTATGATCTGTTTACACTGCTGCTCTCATTTGTTCACCGCAGTGAGTATGTTCTTCTCAGAATTCTAACCAAAACTGCACATCACTGTTTAGAGCAGGGAACCCGTTGAACCTAAACAGCGGAGATTTCAGTATCAGTATCGTGTAATGAACCAGTCCTTTCCTGTCTGATGTGTGTGTTCTTTATGTGTTCTTTACATTCATGCTATGAGGGACTTGTTCACTAATATCATCTTCATCTGAAGTGTAAGTCACACATTTGTGCCTGTTTCACAATTAGGGTTCTTATGTGTGCATATCTATGTTTGTGTGTCTGTGCAGCTGGTTGGTGTATGAACCGCTGGAGTCTAGAAGAGCTGTTAAAGAGAGACCCAGAGAACTTTCTCATTCTACTGCAGCAAATTCTCAGAAAAGCTAGAGAGGTGAGTATGCATGTAAACACACAGCTAACTGAACAGAATAATACACCCGCGTAGAGGTGATAGTTTCTATCACGTTTGTGTACTGTCTATTTATGCCTTATGTGTTGAGATCTCTATGCCCCCTTGTGGGCTCTGCAGGATGCGACAGATCTAATCTATTCTAAGAAATTGTTGTTGTTTATAATGAAATTAAAGGTACACTATGTAACTTTTTTTTGTTAAAAATCAACAAAATTTAAATAAGTAATAAGTACTTTATCAGTCCTTATTCCAAAATGTATTTGTGTCTTACCCTGATTCACTATGGTAAGCCTATTATAAGTGTTTATTTTTTAGACCTGACATGACTGGTTTCATAGGAAATTGCGTACATACAGTGTGCACCTGCGCGTGTCTCGTCATATCTGTAAATAGAGAAAAGATGCTCCGGCTACTTTGACGTGTATATGGTGTGGGAGTGGCATAGGTTAGTTGTCACAATGAGCGAGACGGTTGACATGGAGCACGCTAAATCTTGAACCTCCGGGTTTTCGGAATCCCCCGAAAAACGCAGACAAGAGGAGAGTCTACTGGCAAAATTATAAAGCATCAGAGCTCGTAATAAAACGAGAATCAACAATGGCTTAGCTTTTTGAAGATGGCGAGAACTGAGGGATATTAAAGGGATAGTTCATCCAAAAATTAGTCAATGATTTACTCACCCTCAAGTCATACTAGGTGTGTATGACATTCTTCTTTCAGATGAATACAATCGGAGTTATATTAAAAAATGTCCTGGCTCCTCAAAGCTGTATAATGGCAGTGAATGACCGTTTCTGTTTGGAAAGCCATAAAAGTGCATCTATCCATCATAAAAGTGCTCCCCAAAGCTCTGGGGGTTAATAAAGGCGTTCTGAAGCTAAGCCATGAGTTTGTGTAAGAAAAATATCTATATTTAAAACTTTATAAAGTAAAATAACTAGCTTCCGGCCAAACGAACATACGGATTTGACTTAACTGTAAAGCGCAACTTATGCAAGTAATGCGACGTACTGCTGATATTTATGCTACGCCATGAAGCACTGCGCTACTTCCGACGTCATAAGTTGTGTAAGTTGAGCTTTAGGCGTAAGTAGACTGCGAATGTTCGTTTGGCCGGAAGCTAGAATTTTACTTTGTAACGTGTTAAATATGAAAATTTTTCTTACACAAACTCATCGCTTCGCTTGAGAAGGCCTTTATTAACCCCCCGGAGCCGTGTGGAGCACTTGTATGATGGATAGATGCACTTTTATGGACTTCAAAACAGAAACTGCCTTTTATCCCTTTAAATATTGTAAAAGCAAGGAGATGGTGTTTTTATTACTCAACAGGTGAGTAAGGTATTTTATTGAACAGATAAATCACCAAATGCAGTTCATTGTAAAGCATTATCTGTTGTCAAGGGTCATATTCACCCGCACAGTCATGCAGAGGCGAAGCACGACCAAAACAATGTTCTTCCGCAAAATGCATGCAGTTTTGTTTTTTAAACAAAGAGGGACAAAAGTTACACAGTGTACCTTTTAAGTTTAGCAACATGTATTTATTTAAATGTATTTTAGATGTATAGATGTGATCAAGAATACAGAGTAAGTTTGTCTATAGGTGGTATGTAAAGGTGGTGATGCTGTATATCTTTCTCTGCTGTTTTAGATTCAACAGGACTGTCATTACGAGTTTGTGGCCCCCTTGGCTCTCATGTTTGAGTCCACACTCCTGCAGGTAAAGTGTCCTGGACACTGAGTTGATCATTCTTGAACAAATTTACCAAAGCCTTGTAATCAGAAACTGGGAATTACTTCTGTTTTGTAGAATTTGTTTGTGTGTTCTTTGTAATTTCCTCGCTGGGTTTCAGTTGAGCTAATGTCTCTCACAGGGATATAGACAGGATTTGCTTTCTGGGTGGGGCTATTAACATTTAGTAAATTTACTTATCAGTGTTAATTCACACAAATAATTCATACACATACAACTCAGTAACGCCACACTCATATTTTGTCTGCATCTAATATAAAATTATTTATATATATATGTATATATATATATATATATATACATATAAAAGCAATTCATACATACAGTGACTTAAAAACGCATCTTCTATGATGTTTTTTTTTTGTTTTAATTTTTTGGGAGGGATAGGTGATACAACTATCCTAATATTCTAATGATAGAAAAAACTTGAACCTTATTCTCTTATCTTGGTTGTTTCAAACCTGTATTAATTTATTTCACACAAAAGATGATATTTTGAAGAATGTCGATAACCAGACAGTTGATGTACCCCATTGACTTCCATAGTAGGAAAAACAATACTATGGAAGTCAATGGGGTCCATCAACTGTCTGGTTACCAACATTCTTCCAAATATCTTCTTTTGTGTTCAGCAGAAGAAAGAAATTCATACAGGTTTGAAACAACTTGAGGGTGGGTAAATTATGACAGAATTTTCATTTTTAAGTGAATTATTCCTTTAAGTAATTTGGCATAATCTTTTATTATGTTTTATGCTTCACTGCTTATTAACACTAGAATTTGTCAGTCAAAGTCAACTAAGAATTATTATATTAAAAGATATGATATTACATTTTGTGAATCTTAATTTTGTTATTTATGAAAACATTGAAATAAACCAAGTTTAAGGAGTTTAAAAAATATATAAAATAAACCCTAATGAAGAAAAATATGAAATGTATGTACATTTTTCAGCTTTTCATTCAAAATTTTCTGCTAATAATGTGATTTGTAGTGATTCAGTATTAAATCAGAAAAATGAAAAGAAGCAGTATTTTCAATCAGACTTTTGGACTCCACTTTGTTACAAAAATTGCTCTCAGTTTGGGCTTTATCTCATTTACCCAGAAGCTGATGTTAATGAAATCACATATGTCTTTTTTCTCTTTGCAGGTGCCTTTTTGTCCATCTAATGGAGAGATTCTGACAGAAGCTTGTGAAGTGTTTCATGGCTTCCTAGCGTGGCCTGAACCTTATTGCAGTGTGTGTCGTAGCCTGCTCTCCACCTTACATCAAGAGCTTAGAGCTCCAGGTAGCACATTGACATCAATACACACAAGATAAACCATCAGGCAACTGACTACCTTAGTAAGGACCAGCTAGTTAACCTTGTCCCAATCTGCTAATTCATAATTTTAATCAAGAAAAGTGAAGTAACATACTGCCCCTCAGTGGTTTCAAGAAGCATTGCAATTATTTTCAAAATAAATACCACACTTGTTTTTCTGTTTTAAGAGCACTAGTAGTACCTTAAAGATTACTTAACGCCCAGTCTAACGTCAGTGCATTCACTAAGAAGTTGATTTGTTACATAATGTTAAAATCTGATGAAATAATGTGTTCTTGTGTGTGTTTGCTTGAATCAGGAATTTCGTACCACAGACTGGTACGAGAGGAACAAGGCCTTGCCGTCTCCAGTCAGCGTTCTAAGATCATGTGAGTGTGTTTCCACAGAAGCAGGAGGAAATCCTGTTGTGTCAGTTATTGCTCAGCCCTTTGTGGTTGCAGTCTTCACCTCTCGCTTCCTGTGTCAGTTCTTGGATATCCAGAATTGAATTGTCATATTATACATCTGTTTAAGCATGACATTATGACATTGGCCGAAATATCGCAACGAATTGCCCTGCTAACAGTAAGATTCGTTATGAGTATCTTAACAAATCCTTTTCTGTGTGAAATTTAATCTACCATGGTATAATTCAATGGTTCTCAACTGGTAGGTCAAGTGTCGCATGTCTGTTTCGAAAACAATACTTAATGCAAGTAATAAAATACGAAATAAGATGAGATGAGAAGAAACTTGTTGGGTGAAAAATGAAATGTTGAAATAAAAATGTTGTGCATCCAGTCAATTTTATTTGTCATATGGAAAATACAAATATAATTGGCCTGGTATTTGACACTAATGCACTACCATTCAAAAGATAGAGAAATTAATACTATATATATAATATTTCAGCAAGGATGCATTACATTGTTACAGCATAACTGTTCTCAACATTGATCAAATAAGAAATGTGTAAAATTATATTTTACTGTAATCTTACATAAAGTGAATTTCACCTTTTGCAAACTAAAGTATTATAACATGTCACTTTGTAAAAAAAAAACAGTACGGCCTGTAGACTCAACATGCGCACGCACATGACATCACCGTTTTCACAAAATTCAAGTTTTTGTATTTTATACGGAGACTATACTGTTTTCAAAAACTTGCACTTTTAACCCAGTTTTCAAAAATGTGCATTTTCAGGCCCCCAAAACGCCGTTGTCTTGTAAATGGCTGGACAAAATGCATTAAAAGTTTTCAGTTTTTAGCTGAAAACGCTGTCGTGTAAACGGCCCCATAAAAATAAACACATTCACCCAAAACCTTTGTACGGTAGTGTAGCTAGGGCTAGCTGAGTTTAGCTCAAACCCTAACCAAACACAACAAACAAATTAATTAAGGTGTTCAGAATTACAGGTGGGTTCAATTGGGCTTGGACTAAAGTCTGCAGGATACTGGCCCTCCAGGATTGGAGTTGAAGAGCCTGCCTTGGTGTAAATAATACCATGGAATTACCACAGTACTTTTTTACAATGGCTAGCCATTTTAATATAGCTAAGTCCTCTCTGCGATCTGTAGATAAACAACTGTCCCATATTAAGATCATGCCACAATGTGTTTATATCATACAAAATGTCTTTTTTTATGAATAAAGTTATTTAAACATGGTTGTTGTTATACTCAAATCAAATGCGCTAGAAAATAACGATTATAAAGCTTATCTGTGGACACGACTGCTGTGTTTGCTCAGTGTTTCTGCTTCACTACAGTGATGTTTTCTGATGTTTTTTTCTGTTGCAGTACGGTGTTGTTGATGAACCCGGCTGAGGTTCCTGCTGAGTTCCTGTCTGTGGCGGAGCAGCTCAGCGGAGCAGAGGTCTCACAGAGAGAGAGTAGCGTTACACTCATTAAACACAGCTTCCAGGCAGTGCTGGGAACTAAATACCCACTACAGTCCATCAGCGGTGCTCTGCAGGTACACCTCACATGACAAAATGTTTGCTGTTTTAATGGACTCCAAAAGACTTGAGTTGATACAGGGTGAATGTGTGCATCAGATTATGATTTAGTGTGTTTAAAGTGTGGGCGTATCACTCTGTGGTATTCAGGACATGCTTGATCTACTTGGGCTGGGGGTTGATATGAATGTGTGACTCATATGTGGGTTGGTGGGTGGCTAATGGAGAAGAAATAAATGGGTTGAGTGGAAAAGCTTGTTATAATAGCTTTACTTGCAAAAGGTGAAATTCACTTTTTGTGAGATTACTTGGAAGTTAGAATCAGGGGTGACTTAATTTAAAACACTGCTAAACATTTATCAAATTCTGACTTTGAATGACTTGCTACAACATAAGAGGATATATGACTAAGTTGATTCCTTTTCAGTGCCTTGGTGACGATGAGTTGGCACAGGTCCTGTCCTCAGTGAGTGACCTTCTAGAGTCTGCAGCGGCCATGACAGATATACCTAAAGCTCGAGAACATGTGGAGAGTGGCCTGGAGGCGCTGCGTGAAAAACTTGACATACCAGCCTTCAATGGCACAATATCAGATGGTACAATCTCACTTCCTACTTTAAGCCCACCTCACAAAGCATAAAGAGACAGTGAAATGTGCTTTGAATTCCTACCAGACTTGAGTCCAACGTAATACTAATTAAGCATGATGAAATCTTAATACTTTTTAAAATTGCAGTTTTCTTTCTAAATCAGTGGTTCTCAACCAGGGGACGAGGCCCACTAGCAAACTTCCATGGGGCCAATAAGTCTTACAATTTAGTTATATTAAAATAATCTTAATTTAAATGCTTTCATTATACCATCAATAACCATTCACTAGTTATCAACAATATGAATAAAGAAAAAGATACTGTATAATACACACATAGATTATGCTGCATCATAGACTATCTGGCCAAATTATGTGGACACCCTCGAATTAAAACATGTGGCTATTTTCAACAGCTATATTCTGTTGACTGAATGGGATCGAATCCTTGTAGCCATGTTTCCCAGAAGAATGGAAACTTATAGCAAACTCCCTATTAAAGCCAATGGCTTTGAAATATTTGGGCATCCACATACTTTTGGCCATTTGAATTTGTGGTCTACATCCTATAGGGTTTCATGGTTGTTGCTTGGTGACATACTAATTTATTTGTCTGGGCAGCAGTAGTACATATTACCTGGCACCAACTCTTAGAAACTTAACAAAGATGGATGGCCAACATGAAGCAATAAAGCTGATGGCATGGTTTTTCGGCTTGGGAAACAGTGGTGTGTTGGGTTTGGAGTGGGCTGGTGATTAATGAGAAAGACTTTGTTGTGTTTGTGTCACTAGGGGTTCTTCAAACGCTCAGCCTTCCAGCAGCCAAGTGCTACACCTTCCATTGGGACAAGGATAATTTTGGTAGGACACAGAATTCAAGCCAGTCTCATTTTTGTTCTGCTTATTCAAATATTTGTTTGGCTGTTTTGGAATTATAAACATTATAAGATTCATTTCCAGTCGCTTTGATTTAGTTTAAAATATCATTATCAGTTGGAAATTAATCCTCCAGCTAATAATGACCCTCTGAGTCATGATTTTCCATCTTGTTTTTTGCTAGATGTTCTAAACGACCTTCTAGACATAGAGTCTGAATTGACCTTATCTCAAACATCTGAGGGCATGGAGGAGGATGATGTAGACAATGTTGACGTGGAAGATGATGTATATGATGTCTTGGAGGAGGAGTTTGTATCAAACGGTTGCGTTGACTATCGTGCCTCAACCTTCTCCACTGTCTCCTCCCTTTCCACTGCCTCCAAAGACTCCATGTTCTCCACGGTGTCGGTCGCTTCCTCCGAAAACTCTCCACTCTCCACGCTTTCATACTCATCTCAAGCTTCGGGTACAGATAGTGACTTCTGTGAGGACGCAGAGGACGACAGTATGAGCACAGCATATGTGTCCAAGACCAAAACCACCGCACGACTTTCCAAGTGCCTCTCACGACTCTTCAAACCTCGCAGCAATAACTCTCTCTGTCGAGCCAAGAGCCTGGGCACCCCTGAGGCTAAAGAATTAGTGATCGTCCGCTCTAAGAGATCAAATTCTCTGCCACAGCAGGTGCGGCTGCGGAACTCTGATTTCGGGTTACCATTGCCCCCCCTCTCGCAGCTGCAATACGTTTGCTACAGGAGAAGACCCATTCTGAGTAGCGATGATGAGGAAGGGCCAACAGGGGGCACTACGCTCAGAGTGGTGGTGTTTGGGGCAGATCATGTGGCAGGGAGGGTTGCCCGTGCATATGGCAGTCTAAGGAAAAGAGAAAGAGACTGTCCGCACCTCACCAAAGCTTTCAGGATGAAGTTTTTCTTTGTGCCTGTACGGAGGGATACAACTCCAGCCAACTCTTCTTTGAGGAACTCGGGTTCTTCTCTGCAGCTGTCAGCAAGTCCACTGAAATCAGCCATCTCTAGCATTGTGAGTGAAATTACAACACTGATGCTTTGGTTTTTTTCATGTACACTTGGGTATGCATATAGTGACGTGTAGGGCTGGGTATCGAGTTTGATACTTTCTAGGCACCGACCGAATTGCCAGAGACTACTTGCCTCACAGACATGAGAAAAATGGACAAGGCATATAGGAAGCTTGAAATGTCTACTTTTAAACAATCCAATTCACATCGAAAACAAATACTCTCTGATTATGTAATCCAAATGAAAGGTGCATTTCTTCCTATAGGCGTGCCTCACAGACATGAGAAACATGGACAAGGCATATAGAAAGCTTGAAATGTCTAATTTTAAACGATTCAATTAGAAAACAAATACTCTCTGATTATGTAATCCAGATGAAAGGTGCATTTCTTCCTATAGGCATGCACGCATTCCATGTACTGCAGAGATTTCGAGTCAGCAACGTCAACTTCATCTTTGCAGCCGCACTGACTCAGAAAACACTAGTTTATTAAAAAACAATTAAAAATGTCTCCTTGAATGTCCAATCCCCAAATAATTGTCATCAGCATAATATGCATTTTGCATTCATTAGCTGGTCCACACAGTTGCAATAATGGCCCAGTGTGTTGTTTCAAGTCCAAAAAAAAATTAAAGACACATAACTTTAACAAACTACTGGAGATGCCACAACAATAAACTCCCACATTGATGAGCAATTACAATTCTAGTTGAAAAAACGATGTTATCGTTCAAAAAATCTGGAGAGAAATAGTGCAGACATTGGACAACAATAAAACTAATACGCTTGTGTCTACCACCAGTGTTTGTGCACACTATCAAATGGTGTATATTAAGAAAGGCTATGCTTTCAGCTATGTTCAGAAGTGTTTGCTCCAAAACTGAAGTATACTTTGGGCTTTAGGTTTTATTCATTAGGCTTAAGAAGTGACTGACTGCAAAAATCTCATCAATTTTGACAGGCGCATACACACTGCAGACAAATTTTCACTTCTCTTCTCAAGTGCTAATTCCTATTCGGTACACAGAATTGTACTGGCATGACAACGCATTCAACCACCAAATTCACTTATGAAAAATTAGGTAGTGACAACTGAAATTGCTTAAAATCTGCAAAGTGTGTACAGAACCGTTTTTTAATGAAAAGTACATCAGAGATGTGTGCCTCTCTTCTCCAAGCAATTCAGTTGTGTCTTGACTCTTTTGTAAATTTTGTCCCAGGTGCGTTGCTCACCTCCGTAGCTCTCACCAGCCCTTCAGTAAATGCAACTACCAAATACACTATGATGAAAAGTAGCAAACACCAAACTGCTTATATTGTTGCCATTCGTGTTTCTTGCTTGCAGCCACAAGCCATGGCTGTAATTATCACTGCGTCAATCATTACAGTTTCACATGTGGTTCCTGTATTCCAGACACACTTGAATCACCAAATTAGGAGATTTACTCCCACATTTAAGTGTGGTTATCTCTCTCAGGTCTTTTAGTGTGTATGGGCCACGTTGCTTAATTAGATATCAAACCACATCTCTGATGGTGTTAATCTGGTCTAGATGGTATCCCAGCCAAGATATTCTGGTCTCTCTTGATGGTTTTAGTGGGAATTAGGGCATTTTCCCCCCCAGCAGGTCATGCTGGGACCATTTAAAGGCAATCTAGCCAGGTTTTAAGACAGCTGGCCTTCAGGTTTCATCAGGCATATGGATGTAAATTTTTGCTCCTGGTCTAAGCTAAGCTAATAAAGTCCAACACTACTTTTATACACTTTGAAGTCAAAACAAAGATGATTTTGTTTTCATTCAATTGTTAGTGTAGACATTCACATGTAAGATTTTGATACAGAAACATTGGTATTAATTTATCAACAGGATCTCAGTGTGAATGGGACGGAGGACAGCACTAATGACATAGCTAATCTGCTGGGAATGCTGGATCCCTGGTATGAGCGTAACACTCTGAGCCTGCTGGACCTGCCCGTTAATGTGTTGTGCCAGGTGATACTCTCACGTCTACACAAACTCATTCACATGAACAGAGAATGCATTCAAATCCAAATAATCAGTAAGAAGAACAAACATCAGTAAACCTTTCATTATATGGCAAGCAGTTTTCGGCAGGGTCACACACGCACAAAAAAAAAACCCACATCCCATAAAGCCATTCATATGAGGAACTTGCGTGTGTGAAAGTGTGTTTTGTATTGTTTTTATAATCACCAATCCCCCCATCCCCCCCCCACCCACCCCCACCCCCAAACAAATGACTGATGAACAATGCATTTACATCAAATGTTCTTGTCTTGACAGCAAACATCAAAGATTGACTCAGACTTGTCCGAGGGCGCTGCTGAGGGGCGTTTACCGATATTTGCTGACCTGGTGCTCCATTACTGCCGCCATGCCGCCCGCCCTGCCCTCATTCAGCTCTATCAAGCAGAGGTGAATAAAAACATGCCATTTCCTCATTCTGTGGCAGTTCCAGTCAAAGACTTTAAAGTTGTACCATAAAAAGTTAATAAATAGATAGACTTTTAAGTTATACATCTATTATATTATAGCCTACCTGGCAATATGTGGAGCATCTTTCTCCAATGGGTTCTGGTTTTCTATTTTTTTTTTTTTTTTATAAACTATACATTCATTCAATACATTCATCTACATACATTTTTAGATGTTTCTTGGTGTGAACTATTGACTACAGTATTTCATTAATCTTTTCTGGCCTATTTTGAAATTTGTCTTGCATCTTTTACGACCATAATGCAATCCAATAGTTTCACAAAAGTTTTATTCCTATTCTTGCTATAGTTGACACTAGCTGGAGGAGAGAGACGGACTGAAGTGTTTATTCATTCTCTGGAGCTGGGCCACACAGCTGGTACAAGAGCCATCAAGGCCATGGGTGAGTGTGGACAAACATCAAGATATAATTTCAGATCTTTGTTTCTATGAATGGCCAATTTCACATCATTTGATGTTTGCTTAGTATGCTTTCCTTTCAGAAACTTCCTTTTTTCCATGGGTATATTAAAGCAATCACCAGGACAATTTTCCTTTCTAAGCATATACACAAATGAGCCAAAACATTATGACCACCTGCCTAATATGCTATTGGTAGACTCTAAAAGACGTAAACGTCCATGTGATATAAAAGAAAATGGACCCATCAGATCAGACCACCTTCTTCAACTGTTCCAAGGTCCAGTTCTGCAGCTGATTGGTCTGCGGCTACGCAGCCCTATACGCAGAGTGTGATGCACTGTGTGTTGTGACACATTCCTCCCAGTGCCACCATCAAAATTTTGTGCGACTGGTGCTACAGTAGATCTTCTGTTGGCTCAGACCAGACGGGATAGCCTGCGTTGCCCTCGTGCATCGCTGAGCCTTGGGTGCCCAACACCACCCTGTTGTCCGTTTATGGTTTGTCAATCCTCGGACCACTGTTGGTAAATTCTCACCACTGTTGACCGGGAGCAACCACAAGCCTTGTCATTTCAGAGATATTCTGATCCAGTGGCCTTTCCCCCCTTGTCAAAGTCGCTCAGATCTTTATTCCTGCCATTTTCTCCTGCATTCAACAGATTGATTACGAGAACTAATTTGTTTGCTTACCATCTAATCTACCCAGTCCTTAATATGTGACCTTGCTAGGAGATGACCAATGATATTATCTGCATCACCTGTAACTGGTCATAATGTTTTGGGCATGTACGTGCTCACGGTTTACTTCTGTTTCTTTACTATCTTGCAACCCTGTACAATCACCCTGGAGGTCAGAGCGGCGCATGACAGTGTATTGATTTGCGGACACGAGTAATGCGAAAGGGCTTTTAGTGTGTGTATTGCTCTTTACACGTTGTCAATGTGCAGCATGCTGTTGTCTGCATAATTAACTGAAATGTTTTTTGGGTAGTAGCAGATCTTCACTTCTCAGAAGATATTTTTGAGCAACGGAAGCAGCTTTAAATTCAAACTAATCAAAAATGTTCATACGTTATAAATAAAAGGAAGACCTTTTCAGATCCTGTTATAGCTGTATTGTGTTTTGCTGTAGTTAAGGTGACTAACTTGACTTCTTTTCTAAAGAATCCAATCTTTTTATTATTTTGCAGGTGCTGCCAGTAAGAGATTTGGCATTGATGGAGACCGTGAGGCTGTTCCTTTGTCACTAGAAGTGACTTACAACAGAGTAAGACAAACCATTCCAGTGTTTTGATTAGTTTTAAATGACGATCCATTTTCATTTTAATGCAAGTAATCCCATTTTCATTTATCCTCTTTCTTTTTTTTTTGCCTTTACTTTCAGATACATGTCAGTGGCAGAAGTCAGAAGACGATGTCAGAAAAGTCCTGCACCTCCATAAACCTGTTAAAAGCCTGCAGGAATCCTGAGGAACTAGGTAGATAATAACATTGACCTCAGTATAGAAAGAACTTTTTAAAACATATTTTAATTAGGAATGTTAATTGTTTAAATTGTAATTTAATGAAATGATGAATGAAATGAATTGATATTCTTATGAACTGTAAAATCACTGTTGCTCCATAAAAAAGGAGTGCAACAATGTATATACACAGTAAAAATCCCATTCATTTTCACTATAGGGGAATTAACTTGTAATGATAACTTTAAAGAGAGAACTACTGTGAGTTACAAGGTTTTTAATCAATTGTATATGCTTTTGTTGAATCCATCAATTATTTTAACTTATTTATTAAATAATCGTGTTTAACTGCGTAGTTTACACATAGTACGTGTTTCCAATAGTTATGAATATTTGCTTTTACTGCGCTGATGCATCAAAAATGATTGCAATTTTGCAATTTTGATTGTTAGTGCATATAAATCCAAATCAACCAAATCGCAAGTGCTTCATTTATTTATTTTTTTCTTTAGATTCTAAAATGGAGTGCCTTCATTTGACAATGACAGAAGTGCTGAAGAGACAAAACTCTAAATCAAAGAAAGGCTACAATCAGGTGAGCAGGAAGGAAGTATGGGAGAAAACTAAGCTGTGGTTTAAACAGCCCAAAACAAACTTAGTGGAAACACCTACAGTTACTCTCTCTTGTGGTTTCTGCAGCAATGTGTAGCAGCCGACAAACAACAATTTTTTTTATCAAGAGCAAACATTTTGGTTTTTATTTACCTGTTTCTGTACTGGTTTACACGACATGGCTGTTGTTTTTACACCTTTGTGTTTTTGGTGTCAGTTGTACTTTCATTTTTACAGTGCCAGTGGTTACTCTGTGGTTCAGTTACACCACACACTGACTGTACTCCATCTTGTTTTGTTATCGATTGAATAAAAAATAAACTGTTTGTTACAAATGTTTGAAATAAATAAATGAAGCATAGATTATACTGAGTATGAAAATGCACATATCTCCTTTTGCAAGTCTAATGAAAACACTATTCACAAAGCTCTTATATTCTTGCATAGATTAAGTTAAAATGTTTATGAATGTTAAAGTTATTTGGGAGATTCAAGTTACAGTATTTTAATGTTTTATTCAGATAATGTTGTTTGTATTCCAGCAACTGACCACCACACAAGTAAAAGTGGATAAGGTTCAGGTTAGCGGAACTTGCAACACCACCTTTGCAGTTTGTCTGGACCAAGATGAGAAGAAAATTTTGCAGAGTGTGACCAGGTACAGTTTGTTTTTGTTGGCTTTTTATGCTAAACTTTGGCTAAAAAGAAAATATATTTATTTCCTTCCCAGCAATGGCAGAAAAACAAGTAAGACAAGTGTTTACACCTGTTCCCTGTGTATCATACCCATGACTTTGGCATTGGTATCACCATTAATCTGTTAAAAGTACGTTTATGCTTTTACATATTTATACTTTTACTGGAGTAATCTACTTTAATTACTGCGTCCAGTATGTATGTATATTAGTGCTGTCAAAATAATGCGTTAACTCATGCGATTAATTTCAGTTTAATGCGTTAAAAATATATATTTTTAAATCCTGTCATCCTTTGGCTTACAATATTATCACGCTCTTATTCATGCAAATGCTTTTAAACCAAGCACAATAAGACACAAAAGAGAACGCAGTGCTGTACTGATCCTGTGAATCTCCTGTCTGTGTAACACACACGACTACACAGCGCACAGATAGCCGCTTCAGAAACACTTAAAATTACGCAAAAAATGACAGTTTTGTTGAGTATCCTCGCAATCGTGGTTAAATTTGTTTAATGAAGTCTTAAATGAACGTAAAAAGTTGTGGGAAAATGTGTGTCAGCTCCACGTCATGTGTTGCAGGTCTTAAAGTGACAGCAGCCTAATAAACCTGCTGCTGTTTGTCATTAAGGATAATTAAAGAACAAAATAAAAATACTGAACAACATGTGTAGCTTTAATAAGCATTAATCTATTAATATACATTTAATTCTATAATTATAATATTTAATTTATAATTTATGCAGTGAAGACTGTGAAGTGTTTAATATCTATATTCAGTTTCTGTATATATCCTATGTGTTAATGGCCTATCTGAAAATCTTATAGCACTGTTTACAAGGTTACATGGGTCAAAAACATTTAGCATTTTGACAGGCCAAGCAAAAATCTAAACTTGTCTAACTGGGCCAATAGAAAAAAATGTTGCCCTGATATGTTGAAGGGTAAAGGGAAATATGACATTTATTATAATGGGCTTATGTAACGATTGTTTTAAGGTCACTTAAATTAAAAGTTGTTATATTTTTTAAAGCCTAATAAATGTTAAAATTGCTAGCTTTCAATTATACTGTAATGTTGAATGGGTATAATGACTAAAATTAAGAAAAAATCGATTTGATAGAGACATCAGTAGCAGTATTGGTATAAATATTTAAAATAAAGACTTTCTACAAGTTAATGACTTCTACATTAATTTAGAGATTAAATTTAAAATGATTACAATATAAAAATACAGTGTATATATAGTAAACTTCAATGTTCGGTGTGATTAATTGCAATTAATTACAGAAAAATGTGCATTAAAAATGTCTTTAACCTGTTTTAACAAATCGAATGAATGAATGAGAGTAATGCGATGAATTACTCAGCACATCGTGTAATTAATTAGATTAAATGTATTTAAAAACAAATCAGCAAGGATGCATTAAATTGATTAAAAATGACAGTTAAACCTGTACATTGTTAAAAAAAATCTAATAAATGCTGTTCCTTTAAAAAGAATCAAATCAAAGAATCCTGCAAAACAATGTATCATGGTTTACACAAAAATATTCAGCAGCACAACCTTTTACAACATTAAGCACCAAATCAAATCAGCATATTAGAATGATCATGAATTTCTGAAGGATCATGTGACATTGAAGACTGGAATAATGGCTGCTGAATATTCAGCTTTGCCATCTTAAATTACAGTTGAGAAAAGTTATTTTAAATTTTAATAATATTTCACAATATAAGTATTTCATCTTTAATTTTGTTTCAGCATTTTTTGCATTAAGCCAGCAAAATGAAAAAATAAGGAACAAAATTATGAAATGTTCATGTTTTACTGCATGTGAGATGGAAACTAGCATTTGTCATTGAAAGTGAGTCAGTGACCATCACTCTTTGTCACAAAGAAAAAACTGTTTAATAATTCCATTGCCATAGAGACACTAAAAATATTTGTTATAAAACTAGTTTTGTGGCCTACAACCGGTAAACTTTTTCAGTGTACCAGCCATCAGGCAATTACTTTTTGGATCCTGTATATTAGTATTTGAATGTAAACTCCATTGAGCACTCCTACAATGCCAAACAACCCAAAATGATTTCTTTCTTTGCAGGTGTGAGGTATCGGTTTGTTATAAGCCAGATAGTTCGACTGATTGGACGAAAGGAAGGGTGTTCACATCTCAGACCCAGTCTCTGCAGCCAACCTTCTGCTCTCTTCTTTGCCTCCCTATTGCCACTTTCAGTGGACCTCAGCCTTAAACCCGGAGATCAGGCTTTAACTCAGACCTCCAGCCTAAGACTTATGTCTGGTTAAAACATGCATACCAGTTTTCCACTTTCAGTTTCAAACTACAACTTTGCATATCGACTCTCAGTACAAAAGCTAAGATACACTTTTGGGGAAAAGTTCCCTTTTATTACATTATATGAGCATCATGTCTACAGTATGTACATGTTGGGTTGTTTGCTTCAAACTTCTGAGATTAGGATAATCGGATCAGAAGTTGTTGTTTTTTCTAAGGGTACATCCTACTTAATATAATTCGGTGGGCAAACTGAGACAAATTTTGTGGACTTACAACTAACATCTGAATCTGGTTAAGGTTTGGTATGAATGGGATGTTATTACTGGATTTATTTGTAACAAGGCCTGTCCTGGTTCTTATACAACTGGCATGGATTTCTAACTACCAGAATACTCTTGTTAATGTACATATTAACCAGCATCCAAATAAGCACTCTGGACAACTTAATTTGTCTGTAAATATGATGTAACTATTTTATGTAGCTATAATTAAAATTCTCAGGAAATATATATATATAAATATATTATATACATATGTATGTGTGTGTGGGTTCATTTACATGCTTTCCTTTTTTATTTAATCCAATTTCTGTCTGGCCAGAGAATTGAAACAGTGGAGCCTCAGATTATAGTCCTTAAAAAAAATCTATGGATTCAGTGATTGTTTTTGTATATATTTGTATATCCTCTCTGTTGTTTTATTTTTGGTGTTATGACTTTAAAACCATTTGAAACCTGTCTGGTTTAAATAACTCTTCTTGTAGTTTGGTCGGTTGTCCAATAGATGTCCTTATAAAGCAGTTGTTGAGTTCTACCCATGTGGACGCTGGAGGCTGAACGAGTGAATAAAAAACCGAGACAGTTCAGTCCGTAGGCTACACTGTGTAATACTGGTGCAGTTTGTAAGCGAAACAAACTGAAATCTTTCTTTCTTTCTTTCAAAGCATATGTGTATATTTATAATCTAAAATAATCAGTATAACTGTCAAAACAATTTTTTCTCCTGATTATTTTACAAACACTTAACTTGTATATATTTTAGCAAGCTTATCAAGCAACGGTGTTCAATGTAGATATGTATGTGTTTTTATTAAAATATAAAATTGAGCAAATTGAGGGATTTCACATACTCTCAGGGCAGACTGCTTTAAAATAATATTTGTTTATTAAAAATTGTAGGTGTATTCCATACTTACATTTCATTTTGGTGTGATAACATGTTGGAAAGAGTATTGTGGGTACAGATTAATGGCATGTGCTACTGAAATGCGCACTGTTATGCAAAATGTTTTTTTTTTTTTTTTTTTTTTTTTTTTTTTTTTTTAATCCTTGCATCCCAGAGAACTAAAGCGGTACTTTTCATGTGACACTTATATTCATGTTTTTATATTTGTACACTGTAAAATGTCAAATTAAAAAATGTATTAAATAAAGTCCCATTCAAATTAAATTACTACTCACTACTCTGTGAATATGGTTACATAATGACTAACAATGATATTATTGGCAATTGTCAGGAGTCTGCCCTATAGTCACATATTAATAAACCAACGTTTTACACATTACATGGATGTGATTTTTAATGTGACTGTCATCACATATTACATAGACTTTAAATGTTTGCTTTTGGTTTTTCCACTGTGCCCTGCAGTTTTTAGAGGCATTCTTGTGATCAAATGTCAGGTTAATAACTGAACAATGACACCTCTGTCTGCTTAAACAACAGTCTTTCATGTTCCTTGTTTTGCTCAGGGTGTTTATGAACTGTTAGCCTGTTCTATGTTATTAGAAATTTAAAAAAGAAAAAAAAGTCACAAGATGACTGGCTATAAAAAAAAAATAAAAACAGCCATTAAGTAAAAGCTTGAATGTGCACATAAAATTGGATTATGTCAGTTATGATCAAGTTTGAGGATAAATAGTACCTTTGTCAATAGGAAATAAGATCATTCTGAAAGGATTTGTAATGGGGTCAACCCTGATGCCTGTCTTGATTTATTATTAATAAGAATTTCTCACATTTATTTTTTTATTTTTTTATTAGTTTATTTGATAGGGACCATGCATATTCATGAACATTGTTGTACGATAATACACCATGTAAATATGCCAGAATTAGTAAAAGATACTACTTTTCATCTGCAGTCCCTAGGCCGGTAACATAAAAAACACCAACAAAAAGACAAACAACAGTCCTTGATAACAAAAAAACATTATACATTCACCACTATACTACATTTAATATAACAATGAAAGTGTATGGCTAATAAATATGTGACAGTTAGAAATGAGTACATCTCTGGTTCTCCAAGAGCCACTGTTTTAATTGAGTTTTGAAGGTGTTGAACGTAAACGGAAAGAAAACGATATTTTTTTAGCTTCCTGACTAAAAGAATAATATTGTGATCTGACATCCCTGTCATTAGATTAAGGGTCTAAGTAATGCGTTCTGGTCTATTTGTGAACAATAAATCTATTTTAGTTTCAGGCCCATTAGTTATTCTTGTGGGTTGTTCAATTAAGTGTGTAAGATTGAAATCTGTAATGTTTTTTAGCTCTTTTCTTCCACCCTTATCACTCCAATTGACATTAAAATCCCCCATCAATATAACCTCTTTGTTAAAATCCAAACTATGGAGGAGATTTTTTAACTGATCGTAGAACTCAAGTTTCGCTGATGGTTTTCGGTATAGACAGATTACATTAAATGTCATTTCAACTGAAAGTGAGATGTTAACACCAACTCATTCAATATCAGTTTTCTTAAGCCATTCAATTTGTTTACATTTTATAGTAAAACTCCCCTATCTTCCCATGATCTCATGAGCATGCATAAGCATTTCTCACAGCTGCTATTCTTCTTAAAAAATAACAGTAATAGTAAGTTGGTACATCTCACAAAACCGGTCAATAACATGTCCGCGTCATATTTTATTCCAAAATTAAAAGGGAGGAATGAGGAATACGATTTTGCTTAAAGAATGTCTGTTTTTTGGTTTTGTTTCAAGTTTATGTTTTCATGTCTTTTATTTTGAAATTCTCATAGTCATGGTTCCTGTTTGTCATGTGAGTCCTTGCCCTCATGTAATCTCATGTAAACAGAGAAGTTTTTTGAGTTTTCCGAGTACAGACAACACCATTGTCAAAACGATCTCCATTCCAACCCAGGCTCATGGGAAATACGTTACTCTGCCTACATTTTTGCAAAACCTGAAATAGGTACCTCCAGGTACGTTTCCCTGCACTTTTCGAATGAAAAGTCCACTAGAGGCGCTAAGTGGTATCATTTTTTCTCCGTTCCAGATGGTTAAAGCTCCAGTAGGTAGCTTTTGTAAACAAATATTTGTTAAAACTGTCATTATGTCCTGACAGTAGAAAATGAGACAGATAATCTGTGGAAAAAATCAAGCTCCTCTGGCTCCTCCCTGTGGTCCTATTGCCATTTGCAGAAATACACCGCTCCCGGTCAGAAACAACCAATCAGAGCCAGGAGGAATGTCTTAGCAGTGTCAATCACGCTCGTGTACGCGCTGATCACCCCTCTCTTGCACAGCGCGAGCGCATACTGTCGTTCGTGAGTCTCCTGTTCGAACTCGTTCATCCAAATGAACGAATCTTTTTTCGAGTCATTTCGTTCATTCAACGAACGAAATGACTCGAAAAAAGATTTGTTCATTTTGAACGAGTCTTTTTTGCAGTCATTTCGTTCATTCAACGAATGAAATGACTCGAAAAAAGATTTGTTCATTTTGATGAACGAGTTCGAACAGGATCACGAACGTGCATCACAGAACAGAGCAAGGCGAGCATTTGTGCTTATAAAACTTAAAGTTTTGTATTTATTTTTGAAATGACCGATCGTTTCGCTAGATAAGACCCTTATTCATCGTCTGGTATCGTTTAAAGCCCTTTGAAGCTGCACTGAAACTGTCATTTGGTCCTTGAAACGTTTGTGTCCTATTGAAGTCCATTATATGGAGAAAAAGCCTGGAATGTTTTCATCAAAAACCTTAATTTCTTTTCGACCGAAGAAAGAAAGACATGGACATCTTGGATGACATGGGGGTGAGTAAATTATCAGCAAAAGTTTTTTTTAAAGTGAACTAATCCTTTAACGTTATCTTACTAGCTATTTATAACTTATAGAAAGAGTGCAACGTTATAAAGTTACATGTATTGCAAAATACATAATGATTTGAGGACCAAGTTTGTAGTCAAAGTATGGGCAGGCCATAGTCAATGTAAAGCATATTGTTGATGTTTCGTCCCTATTAGTGAATGTTCCATAACTGTTTATAATCCGCCGTCATCGGTGGTCCTGCTTACTAGTCTGCGCGTTCAGGGCAGGCTCCGCTGTGGGGGAGGAGCTGTGGAGGGAGGGCTGTAGCGCAGCAGAGAGCAAGGGGGTTGGACCTGGAAATTGTGCTTTTTCAAATTTTCAGGCTAAGTCAACATTTTCTCAAAACTCCCTACTGCAACTTTAACAGACAACAATTTATTAATTCAAAGACTCAATTTTGTTTTAAGGTACATTTTAAAGAGGACCTGTTATGTTTTTTTACATTTTCAACTTTCTTTTATTGTGTATGGTGCTGTTTGAGCATGAAAAAGGTCTACAAATTTGCAAAGCACAAAGTCCACTCTAAAGGGTGTTATCCTCTATATCAGTAAGCAGTGCACTATTTTGAACTCACTGAAATGCCTTAATTGTCTTAATTTTTCTTCCAGAAACGTACACGTCACAATATTCCCAATGCATACACAAAATAAAGGGGCCAAGTCCTGGTTGTGTTGGTAGTGTACTGTCACCATGAGACTCTGGGCCTGTCCCAATACCCACACTTGCAGTCTTGGCCACTTGAGAGCACATTCACGCGACAGGAATTAAAGAGGCATTCGGCAACTATTTCAACTTAATAAAACCGTTTAGAAATCAATTGGATGGTTTAATAACCTTTTCTGGTGAGAATGGTGACTTTCCCCGCTCCCCCCAGCGTTCCCAGGTGGAAAACCAACCTTGCAACATGGGGACTAACGTCCTGGTAAGTTGGAAATAGGAAGTCTTGTGAGAAGCGAGAACGAGCGAGAAACACAAACTGCTTTATGGCAATTCGACATAAACACACACACGCCGCCCTCAATGTGTATGATGTATTACCCACCTCGGTAGACATAGCTCCACACGATAAAGTTGGCCGGCTCCGATAATAACAAATGCACATGAGCAGCGGTAGAAAGGGGGAGGAGGGTGCCGCAAGTGATTTTTTTTACGACATTGTTGTGAAATTTACACCTCACAGCTGTAGGGGGGAGCTCGTTGAGAAAAAATGCGACAACAAAAGTGAAAATCAGCGAAGAAAAAGCAAGAGTTGCCGAATGCCCCTTTACGTGCTCAATATTGTCCTAGGTCTAAAAAATGCCAAAGCACAGTACACTTAAAGCACACTAAATCCACACTATTTCTAATACCACTTCAGAGAGGTACTCTTACATGCCCCGATTTTGTGACATGTCTAGGAAATAGTTAAATTAATTAGATATGACATTTAACTTTACCATTTTGTTTATTTAAACAGGGAATTATCCAAATGAACGTCAGTAAATTATAGAGTGCCGCAAGGGTCTGTGTTATGATTTGTGTATTTTCAATATACATGCTGCTCCTCAGTAATATTATTAGACAACATGGAATTAGTTTCCACTGTTATGCCAAATATACTCACTAATGTATTTCATCAAGACCAGATGAAATCATCCAAGTTGACAGAGTGTGTTAAATACATAAAATGTTGGATGACCAGTCATTTTCTTCTATTAAAATCAAGACTGAGGTACAAGACTGAGGTATTACTTATTGGACCAAAAACCTCTTAGAATACAATTTGCATCTTGAAGGATGTACTGTTAATTCATCCTCTACCAGGGTGTCAGATATCAACCTGTCTTTCGAAAGTCATATCTTTATATGTTACATATACAGCCTTCTTCCACCTCAGAAACATCGCTATGGAAGACATAAGCTACGGAACATGCTATCTGTTTCTGATGCAAAAACCTAGTTCATGCATTCATGACCAGTAGATACTGTAATCCATCACTACCCAGATAGCACACTTCTATTTGATGTGATATTTACATCTGGAAGATGTATTTTTAAGAGTGTTTGCTCATCTGCAATACGTCTATAGGACGTTTCCTGTCAGATGTAAAATAGACGTTTAAAAGATGTCTTCAAGATGTAATGATTTAGAATGCATGTTAAACTGACATCTTCTAAACGTCTATTTGACATCTGACAGGAAACGTCCTATAGACGTATTGCAGATGAGCAAACACTCTTAAAAATACGTCTTCCAGATATAAATATCACATCACATAGAAGTGTGCTATCTGGGTAGGCGGTAGTCCTGCATCCTCAATAAACAAGCTATAGTTAGTTCAAAATGCAGCTGCTAGAGTTGTTACCAGGTCAAGAAAATATGATCATAGAACACCCTTTTTATAATCTCTACACTGGTTACCCAAGTTCTGTATCAATTACAAAGTATTATACTGACCTAAGGCACCAAATGGTTTATCTCCTGTTTATTTAACCAATCCACTGCCAAATTTTCTTTTATTGTGATCATGATCAACTTGTAATAATTTCTTTAATCAGATCATTGTTTCTGCCTAAATTAATACATGATGTTAGCAAACTGTATGATTTGTATCATCTTAGAACTGTACTTTTCTGACATTATGGACATGGACAGTCACCTCTCTGATAACAAACTTCTCTATCCGGTTGTTAAGTCGTGACGTAACCACTCTCCGATAATACTGTTTCCGGGTCCAAAGGCCGGGTCCTCTCTACCTACCTACCGCTTTCGCCCGAGTTTTAACGTGTTCCCGTGTTGTTTAAATAGATCGGAGTTAAAAAAACAAGTGACATTCAACTGTCATTCTATCGCTTTCCCTGTGACGAGAAAGATAAGAGAAAATGGCTGCAGTTGATAAGGTAAGTTACAAATCTTAAACGAATGAAGAAACTTTGGCGCCAGTGGGTGCTATCCCTTAATCCCTAGTAACACCCACTGGCACTGAAGCGAAAAAGCCCTTTAAGAAAAGGGTTTATTTAGTCTAGGATCTGGAGTGGACGAGCGGAGCGCTTGGGCCCGGAAGAGGCTAAACGTCACGCGTGACGTCAGACTTAACAACCGGATAGACCTTATGTAGCCCCACCCCTTTTCAGCGCTACGCTCGTTGTCTTTTGTCTTCCGGTCTGTATTTTCACAGCAATCTTGCCTATTTATAAATGAACGGCTCATTTTAAAATCTTCCCGGTCTATTGACATTTGTTAAGACATCTGCTTTAAACATTACAATCCTCATGATAACTTTCGTTAACTTTACATCAAGTAAATCCACTTCAAAAGCTAAAATACTCCTGGACAGCAATGCCATAGAAATATACACAGCGACCGCAAAAACGGAAGTTCAAAGACAATATTCTAAAGATGGCTGCGCCCTTTCTCTGGCGCATAAGGTCAATACTCACTCTAAAAATGCTAAGTTTTTCTGTAAAGCTGCTTTAAAACGATATGTGTGGTGAAAAGCACTTTACAAATAAATGAAAAGGTGAACTTGGTTGTAAAACAAAAGTGTTGGAAATTTTATTGATGCAGAGATGTGTGTATTTTCTAAAATGGTGCTTTTTATCTTTTATCTTTTTATCTTTTAATTAGAAGCACCACAATTAAATTTTGATTGTAAGTAAGGGACTGAACTGACATTTTAAATGTTATTTTAAAGTGTATTGCCAATCAGAATCAGAACAGTGTGCATTTAAATTTTACAAATAGCCTAAATTAAAAAAAAAAATTGTGTAACTGTCTCCCATATGCACACTTGTGGTCTTTGCACTCACTTGAACACTTGGGCCAAATAGAGGAAATACGTCATGTATAGTAGACATATACTGTATAAGTAGAAAAGAAGTCAAGTGCAAAGATCTAACACAGTTATAGTAAGAGGCGTGACATTTGACCGATCAGAGCACATTGCACTTATCAGAATAAGGGTCTTCATTGAAACAGGAGCTTGGACATACTACATTCACCATTATCATGTGACCTTCCAGCGTCAGTTTCGTCGCTTCACTGCCATTTATAAATCCTCTCCCGTTGCCTCATGTGATAGTAAAGTGTCCATCGTATACACACTTCAGAATTTTGCCGGAAGTTGGTCATCCAGGTACTTTTTGCCTACTCTTTTACGAGTACTGTGAATTCAGACATACTCCTTTTGTCATATAGGCTTACTCTTTTTCTCCTATGTGTAGTATAGGGAAGTATGCGATTTTGGATGCAGCCAATGTGTTTAATTGTCATAAAAATAATTCCATGATTGAACTGGGAAGTCTTCCTGGCCGTGACATGGGGTATAGACAATCTGAGAACAGCCTCTCGTCATCAGTCCTCACCTTGATGAAGGCAAAGCAGACAAACTGCTGGGTTCATATTCGGAACTAGCTTTCTGTAATGAGAGTCCACTGAAAGCAAGTTGACCTGAACCCATGTGCAGTTTATTTACACAAAACATGAACAAACACAAAATAAACAAAGCCATGGTTTGAGCATAAAACAAACACACCAACAGCAGCTACACGAACAAAGCTAGACCAGATATATGGGAACATGAGGGCTATTTATATACACCAAGACAAATGACTAAATAAGACAAATCTGAAAGCAATGAACACAATCAACCAATCAGAACATATCATATGAGACTAAAGCACTATTCACACGGGATAAGTATTACCTGGTGACCTCTAGTAATTTGTAATAATTACGGAGGTTGTCTGTGATTCCCCCGCAAATGACCTACCATACAGTATTTCGCCAAACACGAGGTCCTGTGATAATATAAATCCCGTGCAAGTTTTTTTGTTTTCTGTGCGCTTTTTTATCCATCTTTCACGAAGAATGGAGGCATGCATTGGAGTGTTTTGATAGTATTTTGGGTGCTGGTTCATATCGCTAGCCTACACCATACAACTGTACAATTTGCAAAAATAGAAGGCTGAAAACCATTAGAAGACCGAAAACAAAAAGAATGATTAGATGGAGATGGATGACATGTATAGTAGCATGCGGTAAAGAACATTCTTCTGTTCGTGATATATCACATAGCTAGACCTATAATGACAAGACATTTCCAAGCAATAGCCTATTGACATCATATCCGGGAGATAAGTCAGTAAATTCAAGTAAAATCACAGGCTTCGCTTATCCCATGCGAATGCGCCACAGATGTGGGGGGATAATTTCTAAATCACACGAGGTCCTTAAAGTTGCAGTAGGGAGTTTTGAGAAAATGTTGACTTAGCCTGAAAATTTGAAAAAGCACAACTTCCAGGTCCAACCCCCTTGCTCTCTGCTGCGCTACAGCCCTCCCTCCACAGCTCCTCCCCCACAGCGGAGCCTGCCGTGAACGCGCAGACTAGTAAACAGGACCACCGATGACGGCGGATTATAGACAGTTATGGAACATTCACTAATAGGGACGAAACATCAACAATATGCTTTACATTGACTATGGCCTGCCCATACTTTGACTACAAACTTGGTCCTCAAATCATTATGTATTTTGCAATACATGTAACTTTATAACGTTGCACTCTTTCTATAAGTTATAAATAGCTAGTAAGATAACGTTAAAGGATTAGTTCACTTTAAAAAAAAACTTTTGCTGATAATTTACTCACCCCCATGTCATCCAAGATGTCCATGTCTTTCTTTCTTCGGTCGAAAAGAAATTAAGGTTTTTGATGAAAACATTCCAGGCTTTTTCTCCATATAATGGACTTCAATAGGACACAAACGTTTCAAGGACCAAATGACAGTTTCAGTGCAGCTTCAAAGGGCTTTAAACGATACCAGACGATGAATAAGGGTCTTATCTAGCGAAACGATCGGTCATTTCAAAAATAAATACAAAACTTTAAGTTTTATAAGCACAAATGCTCGCCTTGCTCTGTTCTGTGATGCACGTTCGTGATCCTGTTCGAACTCGTTCATCAAAATGAACAAATCTTTTTTCGAGTCATTTCATTCGTTGAATGAACGAAATGACTCCAAAAAAGACTCGTTCAAAATGAACAAATCTTTTTTCGAGTCATTTCGTTCGTTGAATGAACGAAATGACTCGAAAAAAGATTCGTTCATTTGGATGAACGAGTTCGAACAGGAGACTCACGAACGACAGTACGCGCTCGCGCTGTGCAAGAGAGGGGTGATCAGCGCGTACACGAGCGTGATTGACACTGCTAAGACATTCCTCCTGGCTCTGATTGGTTGTTTCTGACCGGGAGCGGTGTATTTCTGCAAATGGCAATAGGACCACAGGGAGGAGCCAGAGGAGCTTGATTTTTTCCACAGATTATCTGTCTCATTTTCTACTGTCAGGACATAATGACAGTTTTAACAAATATTTGTTTACAAAAGCTACCTACTGGAGCTTTAATGTAGTGCAGGAAGGCTCTTTCATGAATGCATTTGACTGGAATGGGGAACCTAGACTAATTTACTTGCAGGAAGTTACACAGTAGTCTCATTCCTGCACATGCAACACACACCCCTCTTCAGGAAGAAACGATATTTACATGTAGGTTATTTTTTTTTTTTTTTTTTGGTCAAATAATAACAATAACATTGATGCTAGAAATAGATCCAATAGTCTCCTCCCACGTTTTCAGCCAGCGTTTCCGGGCTTGTATTACTGGTGGGGAAGGTGGTAGTAAATCATTTAAAAAGCAGGATATTAAGGAGGATACAATAGGCCTTTACAATGTTCAATAACATAAAAACCGCAATTTTAAATATTTTTTAAAAGATTTTAAATATCTCAATGGCATTTTTGCTAAAGCCCTGGGTCATTTTGGTGTGAAGTTATGATGATATACGTATGGTATCAGATAAAATCAAATGCTATTGTTTATGCTTCTAATCACAGCTTAAGATACTGGTAGAAGATAATTAGTGGAGAAAGACTGAAAATGAAGCCAGCAGTGTTGTTTTTGTGATTTATTGACCTACTTTATTCCAGCTGCCTGTGGTTTTTCACTGTTCAGTACAGGTATGTCAGTGTCAAAGTTTCAGTCTGTCCAAAGGCATCTTTTTGCTAGAAGAAACCTTCTCTTTGAGCATGTTTACTATATATAAAAATAGATCACAGAGTCATTGTTAAACCTGATACATCATGGACTATCTCAGTATAGTCGAGTACTTTTAGTGCTTAATTATTTGTTGAAATGCAGATTATTGTGCAAACCCTGTATGCTTAACTGCATAGACTGTCCAGTTTACTGATATTGTAATAGTCAGGCAACTGTGATTTATATCCTTTCTGATACAAGCTGCTATTCATCCACAGTGAGTTTTCAATGTTGCTTCAGTTATTTGATCTCTACTAAAATTAGCTTAAAGGCAAGCTGAATGGATGCGTTTTATGCAGATATTTTGAGAAATGTTTTTTTTTTCTCCAGGCTTATATTTATTCATATGAACAATGAACAATGCACATAGAGCACACACAATATGGTAAAGGGAATAAGGCAATCAAGTATTTCACAAGTTCACACTTACAAATAATCAGAGTAAAAGAAGTATGAGTATTTGGTGGGTTGTCCGAGGGGAAGGCTCCGAGCGTGGAATTTGGCCCGGACCCAGAACACTCCCGCCGTATTCCTGGCTGGGATCAGGAACCAGACAATAGTTAGGAGTATGGGTGGTGGAGTGATGCAGAAAACTGTTAAGGAACATAGGCGAGTTGGCTGTGTATATATAGTCCTTCTCTCGTGCTGATTGGATAGATCATTTGAACGTGTTCCTCCTGAACTTTGTTAATAAAACATCATGTTGAGCCATTTTTACAATGTCTTATTGTACTTATTGATTTGTGAAGGTTTTGTTTGCTTGGTCTTTGTATTCCGAAGATCAATGAAAGTCTTATAATTTTGGAATAAAATGAAGGTGAGTAAATAATGACAGAATTTGCGGGTAAACTATCTAAGCATGCAGAAGTGTTAGTCTAAACAATGGACATGGTGATAAACATTCTTATCAAACAAGAGTAAAAAAATGTATAAGGTCATATTGTAACAGCAACTTCCATGTCACTGTGTCCTCTACTGTATGATCTCAGACAATAGGTGACTTTAATATTGGGTGACTGACCCACTTCACACTTCCCTCAACAGACTCGTCTTTTGGCATTACTAGTTCATGTCAGTGCATAAATCCGCCTTTGGCTCCATTGCATTTTGCCAAGATCATTTTAGGTAGCCCTCCCTTCCACTACACAAACTAATTTCCCAAGCCCAGAGAAGTAGACTGCTGATGTTGGCGGTAGGCACTGATTACTGTACACTGCTTCCTTATATTGTCTAGCAGTGAAAACAGGATATCTGAGTAATTAATACTCCATAACTTTAAAACGGCTTTGTAAGGGCCGGTTCATTTTAATATAATGTATGGCTTTGTTTGACATTCGATACTAATAATATGTTGACTAAAATATATATCTGTAATATCTGTTCACCCTCATGTCATTCCAAACCTATACACATAACAATAATAGTATATCTACATTATATATATATATATATATATATATATATATATATATATATCTAAAGCATTTATTATTCTTAGTTAATGTTAATTTCAACATTTACTAATACATTATTAAAATTAACTAATGTTAACTAATGGGATCTTGTTGTAAAGTGTTACCCCCTTTTATTTATTATTATTTTTTGTTCCATAGAGAACAAAAAAGATATTTTGAAGACTGTAACCCCAAAAAAGCACAGAGACATTGTTCAAGAAATATTCTTTTGTGTTCCACAGAATAAGTAGGGTCATACAGGTTTGGAAAAACAAAAGGGGTGAGTAAATGATGACCGAATATTCATTTTTTTGTGAACTTTCCTGCTAGCTTTGGTAATTGGTTCAGTCAATTCTTGCTGTTCTAATAGAAAGATCATTGTCCACTGAGGCGCGTGCAGACTGGAAGGGGTCTTCCTCTCTGTGAGGGTGAAGTGTGTGCTGCCACTGTCCTAGTGTGGGGATTTCCACAGCTCTGCAGGCTGTCTTCCCATCTGAAGGTGTGTTTCAGAGAGATATCCTGTTTTGGGAGACGTTTGTAGTGGAGACGCAAAAACGGAACAGAAGTCCCTGTTTTCTTTCCTACTGTTTTTTTTAGTACAGTACACTTTAGTATTTTAAAAGATATTGCACTGTTTCTATAGGTCTCCAATAAAATAAACAAATTTGTGACGATGACCATGTAAATTCCACAGACACACCGGATTTCCTTGTTTTCATTGAAACGTGCAAGTCTTTGGAACATTGTCAAATCATGATGGATAACATGATCATCAGGTTTTATACAAATGGTGTTGTCAGTTCATGCTGCTGTGTAAAGAGGAACACATTCTGATATTCATGTTAATCCTTCAGTAAACATTTCAGTCATATTATTTTGCTGGCAATAGAAAACAATTATATTAAATTAGAAAATCAAAGCATTTTCACTTATCAAGTGCATCATTTATCTGAGGTAGCTAGTAGCCTACAAAGTTCTTAGAGGAAGTGCAAACTCATGCAAAGTTCATCTGGTGGTGTTTAAGTTCATCACAAGTTTTAGCTTTTCACCTGCCACTGACTGAATCATTTTATTATTTAGCTAAAATCTTTAAGCATGCCACAAGCGTTTTTCTGTAAAATAATAGACACTATTTAAAAATGTAATGTAATTAAATGAAATGTAAACTTTTTTTTTTACTTTGGTTTACATTACACTGCGTAGTCTGTATAGGACTACACAGCTGGGCACAGCAGCTAAAAATAGCATGCAGAGGAAGTGGTTGTTGTTAACAGAACTTAGAACTCCAGTGTCCAGCCCAGATGAGTCCACTCTTTGAACAGGACTGTCTGAATTAAAACGCTACAGACACTTGCTAAAAAAAAATGCTATTCAGATGCAGGGCTGTGAGTTCTGTCAGATTTAATCTCCTGAGACACTGGAAAGTCTGCTGCACCGAAGCTTGAATGAGTGGGCAGTGATATACAGGTAGGCCTTCTGCACACACAACATACACTCGAACAGTCTTGCATAAACCTGTTATCCATTCTTTCTCCATCTCACTAACATAGCATGCACGGAATGCACACGAATTAAGCCACTGTTTCCTCCCACATTTTTCCTTTATCTTCATTTTTGTCTTGTAGCAGTCAATCGTCATCTTGTGTGTAGCTAGTTAGTTACTACACAGTTATTTTTTTCAAATGTTCTTGCATGCTGTTTATTACTGTTTGCACACATTTGTCCGCGTGCATTTATGCTTTTTCTTTGCTTTTTTGTATATGAATAGTGTGGGCCATTGTCATGACACGCATTTTTGGGTAACACTTTACAATAAGGTTCATTAGTTAACATTAATGAATGTATTAACTAGCATGAACGAATTATGAGCAATACATTTGTTACATTAATTATTAATCTTTGTTAATTGTTAGTTAATAAAAATACAGCTGACTAAGTTAGTTAATTAATGTTAACTAATGAACCTTATTGTAAATGTTACCCATTGTTGTCAGTATAATTTAGCCACAAATACATTGAAATTTAAATTCGTGTAGCCTATACAACGACTTAAACACAGCTTTTAAGAATGTTTTTGTAACGGGCCTTATTATAGGCCAGTATTGCTACTGGCCCTTTTATTTGTCATTGACCCTCATCTCTACACCTTAAGGTTATTATGTGTTTAAAGAGAATTCTTATCTTAAGTAAGACTGAACCTAAAGTGAAAAAGTACTAGTAAAAGTGTAACTTTTTTTCCCTCCTGGCTGGTACTAAAAATATCTCAGTCGTGTGTGATGTCCGCCCCCACATTTATGGGGGCAGGATGTGTGTCAGGTCCTGTCATCTGTCTCTCTGTGAGTGAGGGCCAAGTGAGCGACAGGAAGCCTGTGGTTCAGCGAGCTGCTTTCTGTGCTGATACAGCGCTCTTGACCCTGTTTCTCTTCACTTGTTCAATGCCTTTATGTGCAGGATCAGGGGCTTAATCTTTGCATGCTGGTTTTGCCATTCTGCAGCACTAGGCTTATGCAGACCGCACATGCACATAAATCACGTTGTTTGGCTGGATATGACAAAGTTCAGCCTGAAAGTTTGTCCAAAATCAGGTTCTAGGTGTTGTTTGAGTATATTTGCTTAATTTATCATTCATATTAGGCTACAGAGGAATTTCCCTTGAGTTTGTCCACACACCCACTCTGCACGCTTCTTTCACACATTTCTCCCCCTAATCTTCCTTCTAAACTTTCCTCTGCCTTGCCTCTGTCAAACTCTCTCTCTTTCTCTCTCTTTCTTGTCCCTCCCTCGCGTTCACTCAGCTTTGAGTCAGAGTTGCATTTGTCCTCAGTAACAGCCGCAGCAGTTAGAGGAAGTGTTACATTGAGTGCAGCTCTCACTCTGACTGTCTGGCCAGCACAAGTTTTTTATACATGTGCCATACGATGTAGTCCATTAATATACGCACAAGGACGAAGGGTAAGTCAGTAAACTTTTTTTCTCTTGAACTTCAACATTTTATTTCCCTAACAGACAGTTGCAGCTTACTGGAAGTAGCCTGTGAAATGTAACTCTGAGTTCAGTAGCCTATGATAAACCAAGCTATCGGAAAGTTGCATAATTACGTGCTGTGTCGGTCACTGAAAAAGGCCCCTTTGTTTAGTTCCAGTTATTTATTTTTCTGTTCTGTTTCTGTTCAGTTCTGAATTTCTGGACATCGTACTACTGTTGGGGTTGTTGTTTTTTCACTGCTTTTTCATTTCCTCACTCTTTTTCTTGGAAGTAGATTCTGTTGTGACTTAAAAGTGCTTCAGAAGTGGAGCAGTTAGTTGCATTCCGTTGCTGGTCAGTTGTAAACCGTATCTGAGAGGGTGAAATGAGGAAGTTTTCTAGTGTAATCAGTTGTGGATAAAAGTGCACCTGAGTCTGTTAGGCATGGTTGTGTCTTGTCAGTGTATGTGTTTGCTTTTTGGTAAATAGCTTTAACTATCAATTACAGTACAGAGTTCACTGTTAACTCAGAGTGCAAATAATCATGCTCAAAATAACTTGATGTTACCTACTGTGTTTATAAGCTCAAAAATACGCAATTAAAGTGAGAAAACTCTCAGCATCATAAAGGGGAAAATAGAAGAGTGAGTCACATTGATATGACCAGCACGTTAAAGGGTTATTTCAGGACACCATTTATTCATGCTCATGTGATTCCAAACCAGTATACATTTATTTTGCCTGTGGAACACAAAAAAATATATTTGTCAATAATATAAATGTCATACAATGAAAGTTAGTTGTTTGGTCCTATGTTGTTTGGACCCTAGCGTTATTCAAAATATGTTCAATATATGTACATTTTCAATGTATAGTGTTCTTATTTTATGCAATAATGTTCCGTATAATTTGTGCTTGTCTTTGTGTCAGCAGTCACAGTGGTGATTATTTCTTTTACCTCATTATGTAAGGACCAAGCTACAGTATGGCATCTTGGAGAAATTCTAGCAGTATTAATGTAATGGACTCGGCAGGTGAGACTTACGCCTTTTGGTGAAACTCATAGTCTATTATAAATAAGAATGGGTACTTTTTGAGAAATTTCTATGTTAATATTTGATTATCCATTTGTATCCATTTTAAATGTACACTACTATTTAAAAGTTTTTTTTTTTTAAAGAAGTCTCTCATGCTCACCAAGACATTTTTTTATTTGTTAAAAAAATACAGTAAAAACAAGTCGTATTGTGAAATATTATTTCAGTTTAAAATGACTGTTTTAATATATTTTAAAATGTAATTTATTCCTGTGTTGGTAAAGCTGAATTTTCATTAGCCATTACTCCAGTCTTCAGTATCACATGATCCTTCAGAAGTCTGAAAATGTTCATTTGATGCTCAATTAACATTTCATATTGTTATTATCACAGTTGAAAACAGTTTGATCAATTTAATGCATCCTTGCTGAATAAAAGTTGTAATTTCTTTAAAAAAAAAGAAACTTTTAAACAGTAGTGTATCTCACACACATGTGATTTGATAAACATACCAGCATTCAACTGCTATGTTGTTGGCTTCTCTTTAAAAAGCTGAATATGCTGCAATCGAATCCGAAGTCTACCGGAGCCTGCTAACCATTATGAGAGAAATGGACACTGAGCAACCAGTTGTCAACAAAGGTAGGATTTAACAGATCACACTAACTAAAAGAACACACATATACCTAAAGACTAAACCTGACCCAGTAGATCGCCAGTAGCTTCAGTGAAGAAAAAAAAAAAAAAAAACGATAACCGCCATGGCGAGTGTGTTTGTTCAGTAGGCCTATCTGTGTTTCTACCCCACTGCTTTAACACATCTCTGGGTTTAACACACCCATTATCTTCAGCAATCAAAGTCTGTCAAGGTTAAAGCCCTCTCAGCAATATTTTGTTTCTATCTATGCATTCTGCCTAACATCTAATCCTGCATTAAAGCTGAATACTTTTTTTATAGTCACTTGTAATTTTTTCGTGGGCTGTAAATAATGGTGCAAATACCATTGACGAGCACAAACCTTAGTAAATCGTGTTGCATGATTCATTTAAATACTCTCCTCCCAATGCTCCCATAAATGTTTCATCTGAAAGGGAAACTCCTACAAATTCATATGCAATAAGGTCAGCCGCAAAAATAACTGTCCACTCCTTTTCAGCGCTATTATTGTCTTTAGTAAATCCTGACAGTAGTTTTTAACGGCAAACAAGGGTTTGAGCTGGGGCGAGCTGTTAGTAAATCTGGCCCAATGCTTAAGATATGGCTAATAAAGAAATGGTTTATTTAAGAATCACAATCTACAATCTTATCAGTAGTGTCATCTATTTATGTTTGTCTATATATACATTTCATGTCAACAAGTCACACTACTTTTTAAACATCGATATCATGGAACAACTCGTGTGCCAGTTTCGAGTGACAATATCAATACACAGAATCTGACAAATACATATTCTAGCTTGGTCTGAATTGTTCGTTTTTGTCCATTCTGCAGGAATGCTGAGATGGACATTACACAAGAAAGTGCAAGCCAGTTCTGTCAGGAGTCTGGCTCTGGTGAGGGTGGCCATCAAGGAACTAGAAAGAGTGAGTCACCAGTTTCTATGGCATAATGCTTGTTAATATGCTGCAGTGTAATTACTATTTTAGTGATTGACACAAGAGTTTAAGCATGTTTAGTGAGTATAGCATAAATGCTATTACTTTAAGAAATGACCATATAGTTTTTATTATGAGAACATTGGTTACTTGAAAATACCTGCCTGAAACACCTGATTATCTGTTGCTGCTGGAATAAAAAAGAAGAAGAAAGTTGATTCATTATAATAACAGTTAACTATTATCAGTTAATTATCTCATCATTAATGATGATTAGTTAATTATCTCATAATTAATGACGATTAGTTAATTATCTCATAATTAATGATGATTAACATCATTTAAACCCACAAAGGACAGCTAGGCTGTGAGGATTTATAGTATTTTGTGAATGACCGAATGAATAGATGTTAAACATGATTTTCTGAAACCTTTTTGTACGTAGGCTGAAAGAATTGACTGCAAGAAACATCTCATTCCTCTGCTTAATACACTCATCTATGCTGTGATGCAGGTAAGAAAAATTGGCTATACTTTTAAACCTTTAACGTTACTTTATTTTTCTTTTAAACAAGTGATTCTCAACTGGATTTGCTCCATATGATCCAGATTTGACATCAAGTGGTGATCCAACACAGTAAAATTATTTATCGCACAAAATTTTGTGTCATTAAAATTAAATATGGAAATGTGTTGTTATTACCATAAACTGAATCTAAACTAAAAAAAAAAACAAAAAAACTTTACTTGACACACAATGAATAGGACATTTTAATTGTATTAGTGCTTACCATATTATAGGATTAAAACAGTTTGATTGGAGGCACAGTTTTTGACGTCTACAACAATATATATGTGTTATTTATAAAATGCAAGCCATCGTAAACTGTGGATGATTATATGGTTGATTACATTTTATATTTGCATTCAGCAAACATCAGAACAGACTAACCAGTTAAGAAGCACTGTTATAGACATTGGCACACATGATTGTTCTGATGTGATTTTATATGTATAAAAGTCTCAAACTCTGTTCCAAAAATCACACATTCTCATTTCTAAATTTGGTCAGTTCAACAAAGCTGCTTAACTAACACCCTGCATGACACCCATGTGTTTTTTGCAGACAGTATACATTCCTGATGACCTCTATAAAAGAGTTTATGACTTCTGCAAGAGGTTGTTGACTCTGCCTCAGCCGTACTGTACTGTGGGCTTCAGTTATGCTGGGAAAATGAAAGCAGAACGATTAGCTCCAGGTTAGTCACCTTTTAAAAATCTTCAGACAAAATATGACAAACATTCTTATCTCTCTTGATTTTGGTGTTGATTTTTGCAGCCAAAATAAAACAAACTTATCAGTCAATCAAGTTGTTAACAAAAAAGATGATCCCTACGAGTCTGAAGTACATTCTTGCTTGAGTTTGTCTTGTTTCTTTTTTCATAGGCCTTTTGTATCAGAAAAGGATACTCGCAGAACAAAATCTAAAAAATGAACACTATCCTCAGCAGGAGAGGTGAGCCCCTTTCACACCTTAGCAAAACTTATATTTGTGAACAGTTGTTATGTGTATTCGATGCCTTTCCTTATCTGCAACCTTTTTCATGAGGGCTATATCATCATCATCACACAACTGCTAATATTGTTCATTGACCTATAGTTACCTTAAAAACAATTAAACACTTCTTTAAACCATATCTTAAAAAGAGTGTGTTTTATCTTTAAATAACTGCAAATATTGCACAAACATACACACCGTTTAACAAAAAGAAGTTTCTACAATGAGAAAAATGTAGGGCGTGACTTGTTTTTGTCCATCAGAGTTGGTTGAATTATTGTCGCATAGTTGCTGCAAACATTTCATGTTGGTGACACATTTCTGGAGCGTTTTTCTTTCTTATCTTTTTATAGCAACATTCTATAAACTGTTCTATAAATTCATTCAAGTTAACTGAGTGGAGTTTCTGTGCTTACTAATTGTTGAAACTTGTACTACCAGATTTTTCAGTTTTTGGAAGTCTAATGTGTAAAGCTAGGAAGGAACAAGGAAACAACTTTTGTCAGGGCTGTTTTATAAAAAAGATAATACTAATTTGATTGGTCGGATTAAAAGGTGTGCCCTTTTCTAAAGAACCCCACATAACATAGGAATAGAAGGTGAAAACTAGAAGATTAATTATTTGTAAAGTCAGACGTTTTTAATATGTTGTCCAAACAGATATTTCAAAGCCTGTTAACCCAGTTGCTGATCGTTCTACACTGGTAATAAATTGCTTCCATTCTACTGGGCTGATGTGGCTGCTGATGTCAGCAGGAAGCTTGATCAAATAAACCTCACATCAGCTCAGGCAGAAGTGAATCAGAATGTTTTGGTTTTTTTCACTGTGTGTCTGTGAGGTTTTGATAGCTATATTCTGTGTTCAGGGTGTTTGTGTTTGCGGATCCTGCAGTGCTTTCCGAGTCTCTCAGCACTGTTCTGAAGGCTGACATTGAGGCTCAAGGAATGGTCCGGACCCCGTTGAGCATGATGCGCTGTGTAGTGCAGCACAGTATTCAGGCGATACTGGGAGAGGATTGTCACGGACCCTCTCTCAATGATGCACTGCAGGTTGGTCATTTTATTTAGAAAAGCTGAATTTTTAGACTAGCATAGTCAAGTTATTTTTTTTTTTTGCAAATCTCTGATTGATCTTGCTTGTTCAGACTTGTTTCACGTCATTCAAATCCTGTGTGACTTTCTTTCAAGAAGATATTTTGAAGAATGCTTCAACTGTTTTTGTCCACACAATGCAAGTCAGTGATATATAAAATAACATTAGACCCCCTGACATTCATTACATGAAAAAAAAAAAGTTTTTCACAGAAGGAAGAAGTGCATAGAGCATGCATCTGCTATGATTTATTCTAACTCAAAATATGACTTTTTCCCAGCTCTATTATCTAACATTGATGTTTAATATATCTTTGTAAATTTCTGTATTTATTGTATAGATATAGAAATAGAACTGAAACCTCCGCAGTCTGCACGTTTTAAGTATGGGTTAAGAGTGTTCAGATGTTAACATCAAATTCAGATGTTACATTTTTGTTGTGAACGAGAAATGAACTCTAGGACACGGTGTAACATATAATTTCACTTTTACCTAGTCAAATGTTTGTGAACCACAAAAACCGACCCTTTAAAAGTTTCTTTGAAGAGAAAGCATGAATTATTTCTAAATGAAGGGGAAATTGCCTGTACCTACATTTAACTTGTGTATAACAGTCGAAAATTTTTATAATTTTAGTTGTTAGACTATACAATGATGGAGACAAAGGGCGAGCATTTATTGCAGGTCAGCATCTCTCTGTCTCTGTCCACATGTCAGCTGTCTGCAGTTTGTTTTCAGAAAACTCAAAGCAACAGGACAGGACATCCCATATGTGTCTGTATGTTTTGTGTGCATCTGCATGTGTGATTTCATGCTGTGTGTCTATGTGTTTGTGTGTCTGATTTATATTATATGTCTGTGCTCATGACAGGATTTGGACCAGGACGTGGAGTCATACTTTAATGAAGTGCTTGCAACAGTAGAACAGAGCACAGATGTGAACAAAGGTGAACAGGGTCGGATCAGACAGAAACTACAAGAGTTATACTCACAGATCCTCTGTGACACCAACAAAGGTGCTCTACAAAAATATTCTATTCTGTTCTATTCTATTCTATTCTATTCTATTCTATTCTATTCTATTCTATTCTATTCTATTCTATTCTATTATACACTCTTTCTATATTCTTATCTATACTCTGTCTCACAAACACAAATAAACACTCTTGACAGACTCCATCTGTACCAAAATAGCTTTTTCTAAAAATATCTTTTCTAAAAAAATTTTTGTTATTTTTCCTTTTGATATCAGACGTGTTTGCGGGATCAGGAAGCAGGATTTATTTGGTGTCATTGTGACGGTTTTGGGTTTCAGGTCTATTGTCCCATGGCTCCTTGTGCGATGTTCCACTTCCCAATCCGGAGATTAGTTTCCATCTGTGGTGGGAGGAGGAGGAGCTCTGTGAGTGGGATTCATTTACTCCAATATTTTGGAAGTGGCTATTTGCACTAATACTGTTACAAGACAATATTGCTAGTGTAATGTATACACTTTTCTTTGCACTAAGCATTTGTCTCCATTTGCACAGTGTATAAAATAGTATGTAATAACAACATATTCAATGCATATTTATCAAAATCATAAATTAATGCTGCCTTATCTGGACTTGACTTGCCCTATCTCTAAAGCCCACCCCTACACCAACCTACCCCTAACTATATTGAACCTGCTGATCAGTAAAGGTGTCTCAAAAGTCCAGAAAGGGAGCCACGTTTTTGAGCATTGTAACAAAATGAGCTGCACACATTGCAGTCGATGTGCCGGCCTGTCCGATCGATGCGAGGATATCACATCCCGTTTCAATTATAGGCCTATTAAATGCTCATTAAACACTTTATTCCTGCTATTAAATACCCGTTAGTGCTTTATTTACACTTTCATTATTTAAAATGAACACCTTTCTGAGCTGGTATGCAATGGGAAAAGAGCTAAAAATGGGAGTAGAAAAAGACATGTAAAGGTCATGTAAAAATCGAAATGGAGTGTCCCCCACTGACCCCGCTACTGATTTGGTTTCTTTTGTTAATGTGAATATAAGTTAGTGTAAATTATCTTTGCCACACAAGATGGGCCCTTTGTGTAAATAAGTACTCTGAAATATTTTCTCCATTAATACAATTATGTTGTGTTGTGTTCTGAGCATAGTTTATGACATTGTTGAAATCTCTTATGATAATCTAGAAGGAGATATGTGAGTTATTACACAGTAGTTTTTTTTTTTCAGGAAGCCTAAAAAGAATAAAACAGTCTGCATTAGATTACAGCAACAAACACAATTTTTCAGGGTTAGGTCACATAAAAATAGATCCCAGCACACATGAACTCATCCAAACCCACGAGAGTTACTGAGATGAGGCTGTTCACTAAAATACAACATATCCTTTCATCGTGTCTGTCACAGGGAGAGAACTGGCCAAATTCATCCGTTCCGGATCCTACTGTGAAAACCTCTCTCTCAACCCAGATGAGTTCTATATGTCGGACCTCCACGCAGAGCTCAACTCAGAGATGCCGCGGCACTCTGTCATGTCGACGGACAGCGGAATAGAGCGTGACATGCAGGGACCCGAGGCTTCTGACATGGAATTTACTGGAGGAAGAAGCTTAAAGTCTGAGCACACCAGTGGGCGACTCTCACGGCGCGGAGGAATCAAGGTGAAGCCGTCGGTCACTGACAGCATGGCTATGATGCAGGACGCACTGGAAGAGACGGGCACAGCTGGCAGCAGTGGCACACTGCAGAGGAGAGCAGGAAACAGTGGGACCTCCTTGCCCAAAGAAGAACGGGACTACACTGCTAAAATAGTGGTGATGGGAGATGACCGGGCAGTGGGAAGGCTAGCCAGGGCGTACTACTGGTTTAGGTAGGAGACAAAATGTCATCTGTGATATTTGTTATTATTTGGGTCAAAGACATATGAGAGTGTCTACGATAAAGAAAAGAAAAATCGGTAACACTTTAGAATACTGTTCCGTCATTAATGAGTAACTACACAGGAACAAATGAATAGCACAATATTAACCCTCTAGTAATTACTATTGAAGAAACTCTGATTAACGAATTAGTAAGTAAAAGTGCTTTGTCGAATGTGGTAGTTCACTATCAGCTAATCAATAAACTACTATTTTTTCATACCTCCCAGAGATCGAATAAGAACTACTATATACAGGTTCATAATAACTGTGCATAATGTATAATTAATTCTAAAGTGAAGATCATGGAAACCCACTTGTAATGACTCAAGTATAACCAAATCCTTCAGAAGAAATTACTAATTATTTAGATTGTAAGCTTTTGAGGTTTTTGGAAGGTTTTGGACAGTAATTCCTTCTAATTCGATTTAGTAACACTTGAATCATACCGGTGGGTTACCATGATCTTCACTTTAGAATTAATTATACATTATGCACAGTTATTATGAACCTGTATAGTAGTAAGTCCTCTGGGAGGTATGAAAAAAGTAGTAGTTTTTGATTAGCTAATAGTGAACCACCACATTTGACTAAGCAATGATAGTTACTAATTCATTGATCAGAGTTTCTTGTTAGCTAATAATAGTTACTATAATGTTAATAGTGCATTACTTATTTGTGTAGTTGTTCATTAATACAAAACAGTATTCTAAAGTGTTACGAAATATCTTGTTTAAAACACTTATGTGGTGTAGCCAATAAGTCAGTCACAACTCTTGTCTCTGATTTTTCAAAAATTAATAAGCTGTGTGGTCCTCTCTATAATATAATTTCCTGATTTATATTTTTCTGCCTGAAAGATGATTGCATCACACGATTTTATTGGTTGCACCACATTTTTTTTAAATATTCAAACATTTTTTTCTCCTAAGAAATAATAAGAAAAGATTTTGCCAAACTACTTATTAAGGTTTTCTCTTCAGTCATTTTATTATTTTAATGAGGCTATTTGATCATAATGATATCAGGACAGTTCTCCCTCATATTTTTGACTCAATTTGATTGGAAGGGGACATGCTAATAGTCCTAAAAAAATGGCTTAAAACCGTAACAACACACAAATATACTGTAGATTAAAGGTGACTTGATTTCTATGGTTGTTATAGAGTAAATATAATGTAAAGAACCTATAAACAGATCACTTCAGTTATAGTTACTCTTTATTGAAGAAGCCTCTTAATTCTCTGTAATGAGGAAGTTATCAGTAAGTTTCCTTTTTCTAAAACACTGTTTATGACAATTGTTTGACTTTGCTTCACAGGAAACGGGAAGCCAGGAGACGGTTTCTTACTACGAAAGTCAACCTACAGATGTACTACATCCCTGTTGCTCGGCAGTCGTCTGCAACCTCCCCTGTGAAGGTACGAAGAAATATACCCTTTTTCTCTTTAGGTCCACGTGTGGCAAGTGCACTGTGATGGATACCTGTGAATAGTTTACTAGTGTAGGAAAAAAACATTTTAAAAATACCTTCCATTTTAGCAGAACTAGCATGATCTTATAGAACTTTTGTTTTAGGAGACCGTGCCCTCTACAAGCAGTAACTTCTGTGCTCTGGGCTCTTATCTTGGAATGGTGGATCCGTGGTATGACTGCAATGTCTGTAGTCTTGGACAGATGATTCCTGATCTTGCGAGAACGGTATGTCAAAAGATGGGCAGATATTTAGCATATTAGCCATTCTTGGCTACAAATAAATGGACATGTATTTTTAGCAAGTGATGCCAGTCAGAATGGAATGAGGAAGTTTGAAAGTTTCTTTTTCAGGTATTTTTCTTTTCAGTCATTTCCTTGTATAAATGCAAAGCCAGCAACTGTTCATTGTGAAGAACACTTATAGGTGCAATGTGTAATATTTCTGAGGATCTATTGACTGAAATGCAATATAAGATCCATAACTATGTTTTCAGTGGTGTATAAAAAGACCTTGCATAATGAACCATTATGTTTTTATTAACTTAGAATGAGACATTTATATTTCCATAACCGCGGGCACCCCCTTCTATGGAGGTCGACATATTGTCTCGTCCTGTTTCTACCGTAGCCGTCAGCGAACAAACAGCGCTACAGAGCGCGTTTCATCACTACCTTGAAAAATAAGTTTTCAGTGGTGTATAAAGACCTTACTTAATGAACCGTTATATTTGTATTACCTTAGAATGAGCAGTTTCTATCTACATACACCACGGGTCACCTTACATTGAAAAGGAAGCAAGCTTATTTCAGCGAATAAAACACTGACACAATGATGAACAAGTAACAAAAATATTCGCAATAACATATAGTTTTACTGAATAATTAAGTAAACATAATTTCTTAATTTATTCTTGTAAAGAAATTCATTGCTGAACTGGCTACTCTCTGCTGTCTCAGACGATGACGTATTTTCCTATCGGCCACCGTAACTTTTGTTGGTTGCAATTCGTAACCTCACCACTAGATGCCGCTAAAAATCACACGCTGCACCTTTAATTGGCATTTTAGCTTATACGTTTGTTTTAATTTATTAGGTTATTTATTGCTTTGTATATAAAGAAATTTGTGAACAAATTACATAATTTAATCCAAAAATTATCATATTACAGTGCTCATGACACATATTTAAACATCCCCTTACTTAAAAAAAAAACCCTACTCATTATGAAAATAATATACTTTAAATTATACTTGAAAGTGCAAACTGAATGTAATGTTTCTGGGTTCTTAAATGAAATGTATGTATTATAGTTTAAATGTATATCAAATGCAATAAGCTGAACTTTAGAGTGCTTTTTTTAGACATTAAAGTATAATGTCTAAAGTGGACCATCAAAACAAAGTGTAACCTACTTTTGTAGTCTTGGAAATATGGCTAAAGTGCACCTTTTAAAAGTTTACTTGTTATGAATGTGGCTTTTCATTTCATTAATATATATTATCTGCAAGTACAGTTTTTAAAGTATACTAAATTACAAGTGCACATTCCATAACTTTAACCGCATTTCTTTTTCACAAGAGTCAATAACATCACTCCCAATAAATGTTGTCAATTTTACTTTAAATTATTAATAACTTTACATGCAAATGGTTCTGTCATGTTTTATTTTTACTTTTCCAGGCCAACAGTGGCAAACCACACGAATCTGACCTTTTCTTAGCTGACATCATCTCATACTACGTCCGAATGGGACAGCAGCCAGTTTACTTCAACATTTACTACATCAAGGTGAGAATGAATGACTTTTAGTAATGTTTTATAAAGTCAGCTTTTTTCAGCTATGATTCAATGAGAATCAGGTGTAATTTAGTAGTTCGCAGTAAATACACAATACAAAATAAGCATAAAGGATGTGAGAGCAGTATGAGAGAAGAGAAAGCATTCGATATATAAACATATCGATATTGTTTCACAATTAGCCACAAGTTTGCTCAGAATGCCAAGCTGTTGATATTTGAAGTGTTGAATATAGAACATAACAGAACTATAACATAACAGTCTTGTTTTTATTTTCCGTTCTACTTGTGCAGATTTACTTTTCCAACAAGTCCAATGAAGCTTTGGAAGAAGTTTTTGTCTCAGACCTGGAAGTGGATTTCCCAGACTTCAAAATGGCCCAAGTAGCACTAAAAGGTGTGTGAGAGACTTGTGTTTTTAATTTTTTAACTATATTCAGCAACAAAAGTCAGGATAAGTATAGTCATTGGCACACACACACACACACACACACACACACACACACACACACACACACACACACACACACACACACACACACACACACACACACACACACACACACACAAACACACACACAAAAAAGCCAGTGGTTTATTCGTCCAATATTTAGAGCCCACATTCTTCCCTTAGACACTGCCAAACAGAAGAAGATGCCTGCTGAGCTGTGTGGGGCTCTGGTCTCCTTTAGCTACTTAAAAGTGAGTGTGACTTATGCTGTCTATGCTTACAGTATATGATAATCGAAGTATATTACACACAATGTGACTGTCCTGGATTTTCGGTTTTCCAGTGAGTCACATTCTATAGTTTCAAAGAGACATTCTATATTCTTTTCTAGAGTTAAAAATTAAATGACCATCAAATGTTAGTTGACGTCATATGACCCTTCACATTCCTTTTAGGTGTCTCTAAGCAACAGGGAGGTTGAAAAAGGGTTCTCACTCAGAACCACTGGCGCCCAGATTTCAGCAATACCAGAAAACAAAACTGAAGGTAAGGTGAATTTATTTAAATGAAAAGGTATTTGTTTTTGTTAATCAATATAGATACATTTAACCTGAACAAATTTAAATCAGTGACTATTTTTTTCTTTCCATTTGTAGATCTCAACTGTCTCACAGTAACTTTCAATGACACAAAGCCAAAGAGTAACACGGTAAGTCTGGCCAAGCCTTAGAAACTGTACAAACTGAGAAAACATTTTTGTATTTTAAAACATTTTTGGGAGAACAGAATGGAAAATATTGTGCTGGCTGTTAGCTTGGGATACTGGTATGCTGATGCTCTGCTTGGCTATGCTGGTTAGACAAGCATAAATCAGTCTAGCCCACTCAGCTGCTTCTTCTGAGCTGAACGAGGACTCATTGCTCACCTCTGATTTTGACTAAATAGACGTGTTGTCAGTTGAGATGGATATATCTAAAAGATCTGTTTCCTGCTTCACGCAGCAAAGCAATGAATACGATGAGCTATTGGAGCTTATGACTCATGCCACAGCCTGGCTAAGACTGGACTGGTCCAACTCGAAACACGAGACTGCAGATGGTCCCTTAGATTAATTATAATCTCCCAGACCTGCGCACTGAGGTGTCAGATTCGTGGGGACATCCATACTCTGCTTGCGTAGTTAGTTATTCGAATGTGGAGGGGCTGTGTGAGCAGGGTTATAGGAGGATGCATCATAATCCTCATAATGTTGAAAGCTCCTGTTTTGCCCTCTAAGCCATGTCAGGCAACATCCAGGCTGGTGGACAGAGTGTATGTAGCGGCCGGGCAAACTGGCAGCTTTGCATACTATGGCAGTCCTGCAAGCCTACCAGGCAGATCTGGTGGTACAGTCTCTGAACTGTGTATAGCCACAGATCTAGCTCTTCGTGACACCAAGCATGTGGCCTGCTCCATTGGCTGGTCTATGATGGTTATGGTGGTGACGGAGAAGCATCCTCCTTGATGCCCCTGTATCGCCCTCCGGACTTTTTGGCACTGCAGTTGAGATGTTGGTGGACAGGTTTATAGAGGTGAGAACAGTCCGGCCGCCTTTGGGAAGTATATCCCTCAACGGGTCAAGTCTCCTCTTAAATGTTCTGCTTCCTCACCTGGAAGAAGTTCCTGGAGAAAGAAGCAGAAGGCGAGTGTGGCTGCCTCTCCGAGGAGTGGAGAGCAGAGGTGCTGTAATAGGAAGAAACCAGACACAGATCTGAGTGCTGAGAGAGCGGTGAAAAGGCACTGCCCAAGCTCTCACCGCATTTTATTATTTTTCTTGTTTTTCTTCCAGCCTCCACATCCAACACCCCAAACCCCATCAGCCCTTCTTGGGTTGCAGGAGGTTGCTTTCAAACTAAAACTTAAGAAGGGAATGGCATCAGGTTGAACCTGCCACTTGTGGCACCTCAATTATGTTAGGATTGGGGTGGCCTAAACTGAGATTAGGTCCACTCCTTACCCTGAAGCTAAGCTAAGTTTGGTTTAGTAAAGCCAGATGAGCCTGCTATTCGGCTCCCTGATAAAGTGTTCATGAGTCCAGAGTGGTTTAGTCGCTCCCCTTGTTGGGTCGGTTTATGTAGGTGCTCACTTTCAGAAGTAGAGCTGGATAGATGATTGAGATGGCTGAATAACAGTTGTTATGCTCTCTTGTCTGTCACCTTCTCCAGGACTGGATATTAATCAAGGTTATGCTCCCTCTCATTGTCCCAGCCTATGGTTGGTCTAGATATGGGCCAAGGCTATGTTGATTTACTAGACTAGGGATCTAGACTCTCCTGGAGCATGGCTCGGACTAGTTTGAGATCCTCATTATATTTGGAAACTTTAGGGCTTTTCCTTACATTGCTATACTAGTTACTGGGAGGCATCAAGGTGTGTAACACTCGGCCTCTGACACATTATTGGCTTAGGGCTGAGGCCTTTGAGTTAGTGCCTAGACCTAGGTTGCTACATTGGTTCTAACTACAAGAGGGCAGGCATTGTTTGGCAAAGCATAGTTGCTGTTGACGTCCCCATTAGCGTCAGAATCTGACACAGCATTGAGTTCCCTTGAAAAGGAATGTCTTAGGGTTACATATGTAACCCCGGTTCCCTGAAAAGGGAACGAGACAATGGATCAGATTCTAAAGCTATGAATTCAAGCAATGAACATATCAAGCTATGTTGATACCAATTATGTTTCCATGTTTTGGGAATGCCTGTGTGTCTTTCTTCAGAAAATACAAATCTGATGTGTTGTCAGGCGCCCTTTTTATACTCTAAGGTGCACCTTGCGACGCCATCACACTGTGTCGGCCAATGATTGGCTTGATGTTACATGTGCCTCAGACACCAGGTTCCGCGAGAACGCATAATACATACGTACGTACATAATGCTAAGATGTTTTACATTGTTGGACTGCAATTGTGAAGTGTTTTTTACAGTAGGAAATGCAAATTTTACCTGATTAAGTTTGGACATTTATGCTGTTATTTTTGTTATAAGGAGACAAAGATCAGAACATGCAATTTTAAATTGAAGACGCCCGACAAATCAACTTTCACAGTGCGTTTGGACAAAGACTTTCGAAGAAAATTTCTGAACGTTGAGAGGTGAGAAATCAATGCTATTTCTGCTCAAAATATCACAATTTTAATCCATCACCTACACCAGTGGTCTCAAACTCAATTCCTGGAGGGCCACAGCTCTGCACAGTTTAGCTCCAACCAGCTCAAACTCACACCTGCAAGGAAGTTTCTAGCAATCCTGAAGACCTTGATTAGCTGGATCAGGTGTGTTTGATTAGGGTTGGAGCAAAACTGTGCAGAGCTCTGGCCCTCCAGGAATTGAGTTTGAGACCACTGACCTACACTTTTGTTTAAAATTTTGGGGTCAGTAAGATTTTTTTACATTTTTAAGTCTCTTACGCAACAAGGCTGCATTTATTTGATTGAAAATACAGTAAAATGAGTCATATTATGAAGTATTATTACAATTCAATTACAATTTCTTTTTTCTAAAATATTTTTTTTATATTCCTGTGATGGCAAATCTGAATTTTCCATTACTCCAGTCTTCAGTGCCACATGATAATTCTGAAATCATTTAAATATGCTGATTTGGTGCTTAATAAACTACAAACACCGAAGTTGAAACGGTTCAAACAAAAGTTTAAACGAACAACATTTATTTGAAATAGAAATTTGTGTGACAACGTTTGTGTGCCTTTTTACTGGCACTTTTGATCAATTGATTGCATCCTTGCTGAATAAAAGTATATTAAAAACTCTTACTGACTGGCCTTTTTCTGGTCTTAAAGTGATATTGATTTGTTTGTATTTTATTATATTTTCTAACACAGCATTGAGGTCTCTCCATGTCGAGACCCTGGATATTATATTCAAAAATCCTTAAAGTCAAAGTTCACGACAGAGGATGACATCGATGCTGGACTGAGCAAATACATGAGCAAAGGATTGCCTTTGCCCATTAACACGTTTGCGGGAATAATCGACTAAATGATCAAAGATCAGGATAGAGAGGTTGCTGCAAACATAAAGGCCAGTTCTGGACTCTTGCAATATGTGTATTGTGTTTTAAACAATGCACTATTCAGTAGTGTCTGTATGTGATCAAATGATCAGCTAAGACACTTCACCAAGCAGGTTTTACTGCATTATGTACTTTCATTTGTGAATCACAAGTTGATCAATCCAGGAAGTATTTTAATCTGCAACTCGGCTAATTTACTAACACTAAATGTAGTCATGGTATTGAGTTTTCAAAGACTTAAGAGTTACTTGAACTTGATTACCTTGTTTTCTGCATTAACAATGAACCTGTTCCTTAATGTGTAAAAATTAAGTGCATGTGAAAGAGAGAATTCTCCACGCCAAGTTTTGCCAAGTCTTTCATCAGGATTTTCCACCAGAAAAATTATGTTTTTTTTTACAATATAATGCATAAATGAGTCTGCACCGTATGCCATTTGACCAAGTGTTTCAGAGAAACTGACATTACCTTAATCGACCCCCATGATTTGCACTTCTTTGATACATATTTGATGACATTTGATGATGATATTTGTTTACATTTGGAGTGTTCCATGAGAATGACATGTTTTGCAGCATCAAAAACATTATGTTTAAAATTATAAAGCATAGTGGATAAACATTTTTCTTACTGTCTATGTGACTTATGTGTAGAACAGCCCTTTTGTTACACAAATGGTTCAATATTTGAAAGGTTGTGTTGTGCATTAAGCTGGTCATGAGTGAAAATATTTCTTTCAACAATTATTGGTGCAAATATTTCAATCTGACTTCCTCACGTGATTCTCTGTATAGTATTTTGTTTTTGTCTTCCAGTTTCCATTTCTTTTGAAGAACAAATATAATCTCAATAATATGATTAGCCAAACTAATTGAGCTCTATATCTTTAATTTTTATGGAATTCATTCATGCCAACATTTTGCACAGTTGTTGATTTGACCTCTGGTTTTGTAAATATTGTGATTTGAATTTGCAAATACATATGTTAAAAATAAATGTAGCATTTTCAAATCACTGGGGGGAAAAAAACTGCAAAACCCTGCATTAAGCTTGGATCCAGATTTATTTACACAGTTACGATGTATAAAATTTTTACCACAAATAAAATTTAACAAACATAATATATTTTTAAGAAGAAGAAGCGTTTATTATGATACTGCACAAAACTTGAAGGAATTCTGACTTGAATGTTGTTGTTGTTGTTTTTACAATGACCACATGATGTCGCCAACGACTCAGGAACAGCAGTGCAACAGCAGTAATGATGTCCAAGTAATCCTCTGCCGTCTCTATTTTCCTCAGTAACGAGAACCGCTGAATCCGCTGCATTATTTTAGCGTGCTCTCTTGCTTTGCATATCTCAACTCAGGATTTATTTATAAACTCGTATAAGATAAAGCTTCAGTGACTCGTGATGGATGAAAAGCGCAGAGCATCCTGCCAGTATGGATCCCTGGAATGCACGAAATGGAAAACAGATGTGGACCAAACAGGTATCCATACACCTGTCACTGTATCAAAACCTGTCAGAACACTTGAATTTTCTTGTCCATTGGACTTTGTGCAGATTGAATGCCACAGGTGGAACTTCTGCTTATTTAGAGATTGGGTTCAGGTTAAAAGAGATGTTATTCTGAGATCTGAAAACAGCTCATAGTTTAGACATTAATAACTTAAATGTTCTACATTTGTCTTTTGAGATTGTGTCGATTGATATTATAGTATTAATGAGATTTAGTAACAAAAAATCAGTCACAAAGAGAGATGTATGAAGGGGATTCCGGAAAGAAAGAACGTGTCTTTCCCGGTGATGCTGTTGAGTTTACAGTGTCACATTGCCTTAATTACATTTGCTTAAATGTGTGTACCCCTCTGCTCTTCTAGCACAGGGCAGTGAACCTTCTACTGTCTCCCAGAAGGTTTGCTATTGAACCATACTAATAGAGTTTTGCTAAATAATCTTATCATCAGGGTAAAGCAACTGTGGTCCACTCAAATAAACAATTACATTTTGTTTTAAATTAAACTAAGGAACTGTACACTTTAATTTTTTTTAAATTTACATTTATACAGAAAATGACTAAAATGCTACAGTAAAAACCTGTTAATTTGTTACCTTACCATATGTGTATGAAGAAAACTTGTAAATATTTAGTTATTGTTACCGTAAAAATAGGCTACTGTCAAATTTATGCTTTTTTGAAATAAGAACTATGAATGACCACGTCAGTTTATGAAGAAAAAGAGTAAAAGGACATAATGTGGAAGTCTCAGCCTGACACAGATTGTATTTTATTTAAATAGGCTTTGTTTCCTTTAAATGCTTTCTATTATATCTCAAAACAAACAAAAAAAAATCATCCTTCACTTCTCAAGTTTTTTTCTGTACTGTACCAAATCTGTTCTACTGCTTTCTCACTCAGAGTACATGCGTTTTAAAAAGCCTCAGTGGAGTTGTTAACTTGTGCATGAAGGAGCCCCTTGCTTTTTGGCTTTTTGAAATTTTTGAAAAGCATTTGTAATCTAGATGTTAGTGTCTTCTCAGTACTTCAAGATGCCTGTTGATGGTTTGGAGCCAAATAAGAAAGATGTAAGCCAAATAAGAAAGGGAAAAAGTCAAATTCATACCATTAATATCAGTGAGTCAGACAAGAAATTTATAGCATGTTGTTCTTACTTCTGGCTTGTAGAAAGTACCGGAATACCAAAAGGGCTTTTTAATCAGTAATCTGTTTAAACACACACACACACACACACACACACACACACACACACACACACACACACACACACACACACACACACACACACACACACACACTAAAATGTTAATAAATACTCTAATAGTAAATAAATAATACAAGAAAAACAATGCAAACAATACCGTTCAGGCATAACATTATGACCACTGACGGGTGAAGTGAATAACACTGATTATCTCTTCAATTCGGCACCTGTTAGTGGGTGGGATATATTAGGCAGCAAGTGAAGATTTTGTCCTCAAAGCTGATGTGTTAGAAGCAGGAAAAATGGGCAAGCGTAAGGATTTGAGCGAGTTTGAGAAGGGCCAAATTGTTATGGCTAGACGACTGGGTCAGACCGTCTCCAAAACTGCAGCTCTTGTGGGGTGTTCCCAATTTAAAAGGCTGTAAAGCTAGATACCAACGGGTGATCCGCGCGTTGGTATCCTTCATGCGGTGGAGCCACTGCAGGGCAGCGTGGTCCGAACAGAGGGTGAACTCCCGCCCCAGGAGGTAGTAGCGGAGGGTGAGAACAGCCCACCTGATGGCTAAACATTCTTTTTCGATGGTGTTGTACATCGTCTCTCTCTTAGAGAGCTTCCGACTGATGTACAGCACCGGCCGCTCTTCACCATCCACCTACTGGGACAGGACCGCGCCCAGCCCCCTGTCCGATGTGTCCGTCTGTAGGATGAAAGGGAGAGAGAAGTCAGGAGCATGTAAAAGCGGCCCGCCACACAGAGCAGCCTTTATCTGGGTGAAAGCCTGCTGACACTGCTCCGTTCACTGGACCGTATCTGGTGCTTCCTTTTTAGTTAGACCAGTCAGCGGGCTAGCGAGGTCCGAATAATTAGGTACAAACCTCCTGTAATAACCTGCTAGCCCCAGGAACTGTCTAACCTCCTTTTTGGTCTTAGGCCTCGGACAGGTCGCAACCGCTGCCGTCTTATCAATTTGGGGGCGCACCTGTCCGTGACCCAAGTGGGAGCCCAGATACCTTACTTCCATACGCCCAATTGCACACTTCTTCGGGTTGGCCGTGAGCCAAGCCCTTCTCAGCGTCTTCAGGACAGCACGCAAATGCTGCATATGACGCTGCCAGTCGTTACTATAGATGATAATATCATCCAAGTAGGCAGCGGCATATGCAGCATGCGGCCGGAGAATTTTGTCCATCAGACGCTGAAAAGTCGCAGGAGCCCCGAACAAGCCGAAAGGAAGGGTGACAAATTGTTGTAATCCAAACGGCGTTGTGAAAGCTGACTTTTCTTTGGACATGGGAGACAAGGGGATCTGCCAATATCCCTTTGTTAAGTTCAGTGTCGAATAAAAACGAGCAGTACCCAGTCGATCAAGTAATTCGTCAATCCTCGGCATTGGATAAGCATCAAACTTAGACACCGCGTTCACCTTTCCATAGTCCTCACAGAAACATATCGAGCCGTCAGTTTTAGGAACTAAAACTATCGGGCTCGCCCAGTCACTGCTGGACTCTTCTATTACCCCCATGTCCAGCATAGCCTCTAATTCGTTCTGAACTACCTTTTTTGTGTTTAGGTAAACGATACGGGCGGCAGCGTACCACCACACCCGGTTCCGTCTCAATGTGGTGCTGAATGAGGTCCGTTCGACCAGGCAGGGGCGAGAACACATCAGCAAATTCAGCTTGTAAATTTTTAATGTCAGTGAGCTGGGAGGGTGAGAGGTGATCTCCACCAAGAGCCAGCGCGAGGGATTGTGGTTTTGTGTTCGCTTCTGGCCCGAGATCCTCCTCTCCGCTCACTACCGTCGCCAGCATCACTGACTCTGCCTCAACCCACTTTTTGAGGAGGTTGAGGTGATAAATTTGATGTGCCCCGCCCCTATCTGTTCGAATTACCTCATAGTTGAGATTGCCAACCCGCCGTGTGACCTCAAAAGGTCCTTGCCACTTTGCGAGTAATTTAGAGCTGGAAGTAGGGAGTAATACAAGCACTTTATCTCCCGGTGCAAATTGACGAAGTCTAGCCCCCCTGTTCAGCTGTACAGCTGACTCTGTCTGTCCTGGGCCTGTAACAAATTCTCCATTGATAGCCGCCCCAAAGTGTGGAGTTTTGTTCTCAGGTCCAAGACATGCTGAATTTCGTTCTTACTAGCGGACGGTCCGTCCTCCCAAGTTTCTCTAAGAACGTCTAACACCCCACGGGGCTGACGCCCATAGAGAAGCTCGAAGGGGGAAAACCCCATGGAGGCTTGGGGAACCTCGCGTACAGCGAACAAGAGGGGTTCTAGCCATTTATCCCAATTTTTGGCGTCTTCGTGAACGAACTTTCGAATCATGGATTTCAACGTGCGATTAAACCGTTCCACTAATCCGTCTGTCTGTGGGTGGTAGACGCTAGTTCGAATCGATTTAATGCCCAATAATTCATAAAGTTCGCGAATAGTTCGTGACATAAACGCCGTGCCTTGATCGGTGAGAATCTCCTTAGGGATTGCCACCTGGGAGATTAATGAAAACAGCGCGCTCGCAACACTTTTGGCAGAAATGTTGCGGAGCGGGACTGCTTCAGGGTACCGCGTTGCGTAATCCACCTGGACTAACGCAAAGCGGTGCCCACGTGCTGACCGTTCTAATGGCCCGATGAGGTCCATACCAATTCGTTCGAAGGGGACCTGCATTAATGGAAGGGGGCACAATAGTGCTTTTGGATTGGCCGGTGGATTCACCAACTGACATTCACGACAAGACGCACACCACTTGCGCACGTGAATGCCCGGCCAGAAAAACCGGGCCATGAGACGGTTTAGTGTCGCCGTTTGACCTAAATGCCCGGCCATTGGATTACAGTGAGCCGCCTGGAAAAGCATTTCCCGGCGGCTTTTAGGAACTAACAACTGCGTTGTATCTTCTTTTGACTGGGGTTCTGGGATCACCCGATACAACTTATCTTTTAAAATAGCAAAATAGGGATAAGAGAGCGGTTGGTCTGGGTGGAGTACCTGGCCGTCGATAGAACGGACCTGATTAAACGCATGTTTAAATGTCTCGTCCTGGGACTGCTCCAGGGGAAAATCATCGCGCTCTGTGAGGATAGTTCTCTCCAGAGTACTCCGTTCCTCTGCAGCAGAACCCAGAGGTCCCGGCTCAGCATCTCCCACCTGAACAACTGCTGTCTTTCCCTTATTTTTCTTTTCCCAAGAGGCATCCGCACACAAAGACCCCAATAATTTACTAAAAGCAGGCCAATTCGTTCCCAGAATTAGCGGATGCCGGAGGTGCGGGTTAACTGCTACCTCTACACTATGTTTTTGTCCCCTAAATTGAATTACCACAGGCATTATAGGATAACTCACCACCACCCCGTGCACACACCGCACCTTAACCATGCGGCTGTTATCCAATGCCCCAGATCGAATCAGGCTTTGATGAATGGAGGTTTGGTTGCAGCCTGAATCCACCAAAGCCTGATAAGTACAGGCCAGCTTGATCGGGGGCAGCCTGTGGCGCGTCGGGAACCCGGATCAGTGTCCCCACCTCCATCACCGGACACCGGTCGATAAAGTGTCCTGGGTCCCCGCAGCGCCAACAGGCCAGCCCAAGCCTCCCCACCGCCCCAGTGGCAGGAAGCGGGTCAAGGGATTGGCATGGAGAGCGCGGGGCTGCAGGAACCGGGGTGGAGTAGCTGACGGACGCAACCCCCCTGGGTGGGGCCCTGAGTGCTGGGACAGGCTCCGCCGGAGACCCCATTCTCCATCTCGGCGCCGGCTGGGGCATCAGCCCCCCACAAGACCTGGGAAGGGGAACAGATTTGGGGAGAGAAGGGGACGAGAAAGAGAGAGAGGGAGAGAGAGAGACAGATGGGAGGGGCTCGCCGACCCCTGGGCATGCCACCATGTGATCCTCCGCCAGGTGGATGGCCTGGTCCAGCGACGTCGGGTGGTAGCACTGGACCCACTGCGTGGTCTTCTTGGGCAGTTTGGAGATGAACTGTTCCAGTACCACCTTGTTGATAATGTCCTCGACGTTGCCTCCGTCGGCCATCAGCCATCTGCGGCAGGAGTCCCGGAGCTGTTGCGCCATGACGAAGGGTCGGCCGGACTCTTCCAGGCTCAGGGATCTGAACCGTTGGCGATGTTGTTCAGGGGTCCGGCCGACCCGCTGAAGAATGGCGCGCCTCAGGTCTTCATAGACCAGGAGATTCTGGACTGGCAGTTGGTGGGCAGCTATCTGTGACTCTCCCGATAGCAGTGGGATGAGCCGCACGGGCCAGTCCGCTCGGGGCCATCCCCGGGCCTCGGCCGACCTCTCAAAAAGGTCCAGGAATGCCTCCGGATCATCCTGGGGTCCCATCTTATTGAGAGGCAGGGGCGGGGCCAAGGCCGTAGCTGGATAGGGGACGGCCCGAATCTCCCGGTCGAGCCAGCTCCGGAACAGCTCGCGGTCTTCTTGCTGGCCTTGGAGAAGCAGCTGGAAACGCTGGTCCTGCTCCTCCTTTACGGCCAGCAGGGCGTGGTGTTGTTCCCTGTGAAGACCTGCGAGCATTTGGATGAGGTCCGCAAATGGCGTTCCTGGAGGGTTCTGCATGGTGGCGGCAGTCTTCTTCTTCCCGGGTTTCGGGTCAGTGTAGTGAGGTTCAGAATGTGTAGGTGTAGGAAGAAGAAGACAGGGTTGGCGGAACTGGGACTCGCACTTTATTTACAAATAAATCAAAGAAAACAAAAGGTGCGCTCGTGCGCCTTCACCGTAGTTTGTCACTACAGCAACAGATAACAAAACACTCTTCCCGCTGTACCAGCTCACGCTGTGTGTCTCCAGCTCTCACAGTTCAGTCAGGCGATCACTCTTTCCACTTTAGCAATACTCTTTCCACTTGATGCAATACTCTTTCCACTGTCAGCGTTCACAGCGGGTTGCGTGCGAGTCCCAAGTCCTTCTCTCTCCCCGCTCTCTCATTCTTAGCAGCTTATATGCGGTCTCCACGCCAATCACTGCAATCAGACACAGGTGTTCATCATCTGCACTTGACCTACTTACTCACCGCACAGCTCGCTGATTCCTCTCTCGCTACAGACTTCGCGAAACCACGCCCCCTCGCCACTGTTGCGTATGGAGTGGCATAGCCGCAGACCAGTCAGGGTGCCCCTGTTGACCCCTGTCCACTGCCAAAAGAGCCAACAGTGAGCGTCAGAACTGGACAACGGAGCAATGGAAGGAGGGGGCCTAGTCTGATGAATCATGTTTTCTTTTACATAACGTGGATGGCCGGGTTTGTGTGTCGCTTACATGGGAACACATGGCTCCAGGGTGCACTATGGGAAAAAGGCAAGCCGGTGGAGGCAGTGTGATGCTTTGGGCAATGTTTTGCTGGGAAACCTTGGGTCCTGCCATCCATGTGGATGTTATTTTGACATGTACCACCTACCTAAGCATTGTTGCAGACCATGTACACCCTTTCATAGAAACTGTATTCCCTGGTGGCTGTGGCTTCTTTCAGCAGGATAATGCAGAGATTACCTCCCAAGATGGAAGTGTGGGTCTGAACTCTGAACGCCAGAGGGTGAGCTGGATTGACCGAGGGTGGAGGCGGAACCTGAGGGAGGGCTGAGCGTGGGCCGTAGTCGAAGGGCTGGAGGGCCGGAGAGCAGTGGCAAGTCCTGGAATCGAGGGTAAGAGGAGTGCAGGAGCCAGGGTGACAGGTCGAGGAGGAGCGAAGTCTGCTGAGGCTGTAGGCGGAGTCACAGGCTCTTCTCGCCCAGGAGGAGATGGCTCCCAGCAGGCCCGAGGTGGAACCACGCCACTGAGAAGAGGAGAGGACACAGATGGATTGCTGAGAGACAGTGACGACTGTGTGGCAGGAGTGGCTGAGGACGAAACTGGAGAATAATAAATAGTCCAATGAGACCATTCAATTCTTTTATTTTGGTTATGAGATATGGTGGGACAGGGAGGCTGGGTGGGACTGAGGAGACAGATGAAGAAGATTCTGGTGAACAAGATAGTAAGGGGTAATATTGAATTATTTTCTCTCATAGTCAATATTTAGGGCTCTCATCCTTGCCCTCTGATTCCACAAACACTCCTTTGGCAGCAGATGGTGCAGCCGGCACGCACACCTGGTCAGACTTGCGCAACTCAGGCTCCGTGGCGATGTTCAGCTCACACACCTTTCACACACCCTGGTGAATGCAGATCCACAGGATACCAGCACCCACTCCACAAAGGCGGCGAAGCTCCCTCGAAAAGCCTCCCCATACAACTGCTCTCGTATTGATGTGTTCAGTCCAGTGAGCAGAAACGAGATCAGGCAGTCTTCCGGGAAAGTCATTAGGTAGGCCAGATCGAGGAAATCCTCCAGGTGAGCCTCGAGGAGAGTTCTCCCTACTCAAGGCACAGTAGCTTCACAGCAGGGATGTCCATAACAAACGAAAACAGGCAAACCGGTTACTTTTTCTTTCCGTCAAGTCTTCTGTCACGGGTTGTGTGGTGCAAGACAAACGCACAACGATAAAGATGAAGTATAACAGGTTTTAATAATCCTCAAGGCAAATTTCAACTTAGAATAGCAGTCCAACACAACGTACACACTGACGAGAGCCAACAATGAATATTATATTATTTGTTATTATTATTTGAATATATTTATCCAAATAATATAAAGCGTCTTCATTTGTTTTCTACAAAACAGACCACTGTATATTGGCCTGGGATGCGTTTCTCAAAAGCATTGTGAGCTAAGTTGTTCGTAGAGACCATTGGTGCCAATGGTTCTACAATCTACTTAGGCTTACAATGCTTTTGATATTGTTGCCCTATTGTTGGTTTGATTGCCTCTGTTCTCCTCAATTGTAATTTGCCTTGGATGAAAGGTCCTGATTAAATGTAAATGTAAATGTAAAACTGACAGAACATATTAGCCTTGCATAATGATTACCATGCCACTTATGAGAAAGTAGCAGTGACATTACCAATTGTAGGATCAGGCGAAGAGTTATGCTAGGCCTCCTAAACCCTTGCAAGTAATAATTTGTTGTCTGACAGCCGAGGCTGGTAACCTTGACATGCTGCAATTTTCTGCTGCTGCTAAAGCTTTGATTCATTGGTGCAGGAGGGATACGGATGAAGTTGGTGAAGAGGTTTAAGAGGTTAAGAACCTCTTAGAGAAAAGGAAGAAGGTAGTAATGATAGACCTGAAGGAATTGTAGAGGTTTACTTTACACTTGCACTTCTTTTACGTGTGCTATTTAAAGAGGCTCAGTGGTTGTTTATTGATTGGTGCATCTTCAAATGTACCTCACTTTTCAGAAATTCTCCACAAGCACTGCTAATCTTGAGAGAGAAGACATTGCATTAATAAATCTGATATTTCTATAGAACACAATTTGAGCTCTATTCATATCCTTGTGGTTGTGATCAGTGTGGTTTCAGTCCAGATCTTCTTGTTTATGTGTTTACAGACGCAGATGTGGTCTCAATGGCGGACTCTACTACCACAGTGGAAGACATTGAGGGGGAACTCTGTAAGATTGAACGGATCAGAGACATTTTGGTCAGGAGGGAATCTGAGCTCAGATACATGTGAGTAAACTGATTTTCACATGTAAATACCTATAATATATACTGTGGGGCCCAAATATCTGTAACAACTAGTGAAAATGCTTCTTCTTTTTTATTACACATTATGTTATCAGGGCCAACAGTGAAATGTTTAAGTTAAAAATGTAGGCATACATGAATTTCAGAATTTCATATTTTTTTCTTTTTCTTTTTTTTTTTCTTTAATGTCAGCAGAATTTGAACTGACATGAACTCTAAATAATCAAAGACCCTTCATACAAGCTATATGGTGGTATGCTCTGCTGTAATTATGACAAAGCCACTTGTTTTTCTGATTGGTCAGTTTCAGCATTCTATCATATACCTTTTGTATAATGACTGCTAAGGCTCGTTGACACCAAGAACGATAACTATAAGGATAACTAATGATAATTATATTAGCGTCTAGCCAGCACTACAGTTATAGTGTCTGCTGCTTTAAATGCTCAAGCTCTTTAAAGTCAGGTGAATTCTGATTGGCTGTCAATGTATTATTTTATCATTCATCAGCTGAATCGTTTTGAAAGTGATTCCAATGATATCATTCCTCTGTGTCTTTAAAACTTTGTAGTTATAGTTATTGTTATACTTATCATCCTTGGTGGAAATGTCCATTTAATCTGGACAACTCACTGTTGTCCCAGGCAACTGATTTCTTAAATTTTTCTTGAATCACTCTGCTGTCTCTTTCTAAGCACGTGAATCAATTATCCGGGTGCCATTTATTAAGCGTAGCGTTAGTTCTGGCAGGTCAAGTTAGTCAAGCTCGCATCAGCTGACTTTCAGCTGATCCATGTCTGCCTATAGGAATATAACGTCTATTATACATATATAAGCTCCTTCATATTATTAGCAGCTATCATGTTCTCAGGAGCTAATTTACCCTCCTCTATCCCCAGCTCCTCCTCTCATGCAGTCAGTATTTGGCCTTCTGAGTGCCCTTTGAATCAGAAAAATTCTCAAATTATGTTTTACTTAAAATCTTGAATTAATGATATCTGCAATGCATTCAATTGGGTTATTGCTGCTCTGTTGCCCAGAACAGAACCATACCGCCAATCCAAAATATATGCTAATGGTCAATTGTATTTGATGATAGTGGTCCTGACAGAAATGTATTTATTTTGCAGGTAGCAATATAATAAATGTGCCCAGATCACCCTGCCTGGGTTTATTTTATGATAATATCATGCTGACTGTAGATTATACCTTACATATTAATATTTATGTTTGATTTTTTTTTTGTACATCAAACATTTTAAAATATTAATATAATTGTCAGGGTTGGTGGCAGTAGAAATCGCATGACCAAGGAGAATTTAACCAGAATTATATTTAATAACGCCGTAACAGTCCAACAGAGGAGGGAGGGGGCTCAGGTGGATATGGAGCTGGACAGGGATGTAACCAATCAGGGGCAGGCAGAACAGTCCATGGGGTAATGGAGGGAAGGAGGAGCCAGGCAGAAGCCAGGAGGAGGGATCAGGTGGGCAACCAAAGTGCAGCCAGGACGATGTCCCACGGCAGAGTTGAGGGAGGGAGAAGCCAAGGTGGAGGTTTAAATTATGACACCAGGGGGATGACTAATTGAGATAGAGCCAATGGAAGAGGAGACCAGGGTGCAGACAGAGAGCTGAAGTGATCACACAACACCAATGGCTCTGGAGACTGAGGCAGAGCCGCAGCGATGAGCATCCGAGGTGGAACCAGGGCACCGGAGGAATGTGGCTGAGCGACCAAGGACTAGGTTGGAGCCTGTGAGAAGGCAGAGCCCCACAGAGCCCAAGAAGTGGAGGGACAAATCGTAGCTGAAGGCCCGTAAGTCCGCGGCGCAGACAGGGTGAGGACTGACTAAGGCGTAGCCGGAGGGACGAGGGAGCCCGATGGAGCCATAAGGACGATGGTCCCAGGTGGAGCTGAGGGGAGGGAGGAGCTGACAGGCCGAGGTGGAGTGATGGGCTCAGAGGCTGGAGGCACAGCCAGAGGATCCTCTTAGCTGGGCGGAGCTAGGTAACTCCACACAACAGAGTGGTATTAGAGGAGAAGTCGAGGGACTGAAGGGAATCAGCGGAGGTGGGGCTGACAGACTTGCTGATTTTGGAATAGGAGGTGGGAGAGGGAGTCTGGGTGGAACCCTGGAGACACAGGAGACTTTGAGCTGGGTGGAACCAGTGGGAACACATAAGACTTTGAGCTGGGTGGATCCAATGGAGACACAGAAGACTTAGAGCTGGGTGGATCCAATGGAGACACAGAAGACTTACAGCTGGGGGGGCCAATGGAGATGGAAGAATCAGGTAAATATGCTCTTCTAAATCTTCATAAATATTTGCAGAGGCCAGCTGCAGCTCATTCACTTACGGTGTTGTCAGCTTATGCACCTGGTCAGACTCTATGTGGGGTTTGGGCGATGGTTGGCTCAGTCCTCTTCTCTGGCACTGGCTCATGCAGAGCAGCAGACTCAGGCTCTCCATCTGGAGGGGGCTCTAATGTTAGCTCCGTGCAGTGTGTGGGCAGTGGCTGGCTGGACGCTGGGTTCGGAGTGGGGCTGGTGATGTCGTCCTCAACAGGACAGATGGCGAATGCCGATCTGGTATTTACCAGCACCCACTCCACATATGCGCCAAAATCAAAAAAAAAAAAGAAAAAGTGAATGGTCCTTTTGCTCAAGGCAGAGCAGTTGGATGGCCGGCAGGTCAATAGTAAAGGCGGAGAAAAAAGCCTAAAAAATAAATCCAGTCTTGGTTCGGTTGGTGGCTATAGAAATCACACGACCAAGGAGATTACAACCAGCTTTATATTTAATAGCAAATACTCAGGAATATAAGAAATCACAACCACGTCAACATAAATGCAAACGTAAGGGCTTAAATACACACAGGGATAATTAACGTAACCAGAAACATGTGCGAGCTCAATCAAAAACCGTTGCAAACTAGCAAAGGAAACACAGGCAACCAGGAACAGAACACTAAAAATAAAACCAAAACAGAACAATATTACAATAATATGAATATTCTTTAATAAGTATAGATTTTCACACTCCAGATATAATAAAACACAATGACTACATGGACAATAAACTACTAATGAATGCAACAAAAAACAGTTTTGTAAATTATAAATGAGAGTCAACAGCCAAACTCACAAGCCTTGAGCGGTTTGTAAAGTTGATCTGAGATCACATCTACAATCATTCGTCCTTCTTGTTCCCATGCACAAGAACTATAATCAGCCAGCTGCCCCTCATTAAAATGCTAATGCTTTGCTTTTGATGCTGACAGAGTGTCTAATGCATGTATATGGGTTTCCCCTCACAATCGTTTGGGGAAGAGCATTGCCTATTACAAAATCAGTGGGGCATTTCTACCCGAGTGTTTGATTGGTGCTCAGCCTCAACTGCCTGTCTCAACTAAACCAGAAAGATATAGAGAGAAATCCTGTGCTACAGCTTCACCATTATCATGCATATTTTCTTTAAAATGGGACTAAAATGCAGATTTATAGTAAACCGTGATATTGGCAAGAATGTTGACATGAGCAAACAGGTTTATGGACTAAATGCATTCTAAACTATCTGGCTATGTGACAACTCATTGAATTATACTTTCAACATGATGAGGTCATGTGACAACAGTGTAGAAAACGACTGTTTAAATATTAATGGTAGAATAAAGCCTACAGTTTTACTTAAAAAAATAGGCAGTGTACAGTGTTTGTTATGATTATGTTTGGTTTTGACATTCTGCTCAGTTTCGTTTAGTTCCTGTTTCCCACTCTATTAAGGGGCCATTTACATGACACAGTTTTCAACTAAAAACGCGTAATAGGCGCGTAATGTTTCTTTACAAAGTGTCATCGCCAACTATTTGTACCCGATCCTACACTTAAATGTAGCTTTGTTGGTTTAACGTATATTTAAGTTGGAAGAATATTTGGATCAGTTAATATAATTAACTTGATGTAAATTAATATTACAATCGATTAACCTGTTTGTCCCGTGAACACTCAGTGTTAATCGTTTATTAATTCTAAGAAATGTACATTTCCAGGGTAAGGGAAATGTCTTAATTTACAGTACTACTACAAGTAGTCAAAATCTATGATTAAGGACTCCAGTATATGAGCTTGAGACACGGACAACTTTACAGTACATATGACATGAACAAGATTTTATTAAATAGATTAAACACTTAAACTACTCTAACATACAGTTTTCCAAGGGAAAGAGAGCTGAAGCAGAAAACAGGAAATCAAGTCATAGCATTGTTTGAAATTCAGCAGCTCAACAGCCTTGAGCAAACCATCAGTTTAGTTCTAACTCGCCCTTCTTAAAAAGGGGTAAGGATACTTAATGTATCAAATAATGAGATCAAGTTTGATACTTATATGTCTCACCCATTTGAATTAAACGGTCCTGATGCAATTTGTTGAGGCTCCAGTTGATCTTTGCTGATGTTGTCTTGAGAGGGAACCAGTGGGAATCAGAGGATCTTTGATGAATGTAATGACAAGGCCACAGCCTAGCATAAGCTTGGGGGTCCTTAGAAAACTTCTAGTTCAGCATCATCTTTATTAGGATTTCAGAAAGGGACTAAGAGGCGTGATCTTGTGATAAGTGATTTTTAAAGCGTGAAGATGTCACACCCTCTGGAGGTGTGTGAGCCAATAAGAAGTTTTCCCTTTGGAGAAAGATTTTAACCACCCATTGTGTTCTAGCAGGGCATTTGAATAAATAATTTGATGGAGGTGTTTAAAGAAAATAATCTTCAAGATTATCATAATACTAATGCATCACAAATTTAGAAAAATGTAATGTAAATGTCAGAAGAAACAGAGGATCCAAGTGCAAAGACATGTTCTTGCAATAGTCTTTAATGAAGAATTAACATAGGTAGTCTGTCGTGCAACGACATAGAACTGGAATAAACTCAAAGACAGTGAACTTTACTGTAGGTCAGCAGAAACGGAAGACTCCTGTCTTGGTGATAGTTTGCAGAGCTGGTAATTCAAGTAGGGCAGTAAGACAGTCCTTGTAAGAGGCCACAAAGCCACACAGAGTAGACTGGTAGAAGGTCACAAACAGCAGGGTGACAGGGCAGAGAATGCACACAAGACGAGCGCAACTCCTCTAGACTAGACAAGATAACACAACGTAAATCTTCATGTATAATACATATAGGACAGGCATGACTCACATACACACGTAATAATCCAACAAAGACCAAAGGAAACAAACGCTAGAAGTAGAGAGAAAGTAATGAGACTAAAGTGATAACAGGTGTTACAGAGAAGCAGCACAAACGCTAATTGCAACGATGAACAGGTGGGAAAATAGACAGGCAGAGCGAGAGAGAAATAGAGAGAGAGAGAGAGAGAGAGAGAGAGAGAGAGAGAGAGAGAGAGAGAGCGCTAAAGAGAACAAACCCAGCTCATGACAGTAAATTAACAAATGGGGGACGAAGATTGGAGTTTATAGAGACTAAACATGCTACACATATGATTTAGGTTAAAAATAGTATGCAAGTCTGAAACATTAATCCAAAAGAGTTTAAAAGAGAAAATTAAGACATAGGCCAAACCACATAAAAGGAAAATCATGAGATGGGAAAATTAGATACATGTTTATACATTTCTCACGTGGTTATATATAGAATACATAGGATTAAAATGGTTTATTTCTCCTTCTCAGCAAGAATTAAGTGAGAGTCACAATTCCCTGCAAATTCCTTTTGGGGTCTTAAAATTCATATCAGTCTTAATGTGTCCTGTAACTGGACACCAGCTTCTGCCAGTGTGTTAGCTTCATTTGGGATGTTAGTTTTGGGGGAAGTTTCATAGACCTTTGTTGGGAGAGTGAGTTTGATGGATTATTCATTAAAGTCCCTGTAAAGTCAAAATTAAGTATGAGTTCTGAGTTTGTCAAACCACAGACAAATGTGTTATTAGCCACCCAGCCAAATGTGAATGATAAAAAAAGCCGGCAAGTACATAAAATAAGCTATCAAAATCTTGAAAAAATGAGCAGTAGTCTCTGCTCTCAAACGCTGGGGGCGTGTCTGCGCTGAAACCACGCCCACTCGCGGGAAGTATGATAAAATTTTTGCTTTTTACCCGTGTCAATTTCGCTTTGGACGACGCGCAAATGGATCCAAAATGTTCAAGCGTCCAACTAGACGCGTTATACGCGAATTTGACACTCTATTCGCGTTTGGTGTGAACGTAACACTCACCAGTTGTCGGCGCGATGGAAGGATGAAGGCCGAGGCGGGAGATAGTCGGTTCGGCCCCATTCACCAGTAACAGCGGATTATCAGTGAATCTCAGTTGTCTCAGATGAAAGTTTATAAAACTATCCCGTGTAAAATGATCACTACAGAGGCGGGTGTTTGCGATGATCCTCAGCTCTCCATCAAGGTGTCTCTTCACAAAATTAATCCACCTCTTCTTGATGTGATCATTTTTCGGAAATGTAAATAAGGACACCGATCTGTTTTGTACGTGACCGCATCCAGGTAGTACGCATTGCCGTGACGAACGCATAGCTAGCTATAGCAAACTGTGGGCTGTAGTAACTAATAGTACTGACAGTAACTCGCGATTAAGCGGCAAACTGATGTTAATATGCTCTATTTATATTGTTAGGGGAGGGGCCAGCCTCAGTGGCTCCAGTGCATCATCAAGTAGGGGCGTGTCCAGGAGCTCAGGCACTCCAGTGCGTCATCAAGACCCCGTTTTAGCCCCGCCAAAAAAATCCGGAACACAGCAATGATGAAAAACTGTTTAACGGTCTAACTCCACAATTCAGTACTTCACAGTTCACATTCTTTGTAATATGTTTTAGCAATACATTTCTAACATTTATAATGTGTTTAGAATTTTTTTTTAGAATTGCCTTTACAGGGACTATAAATATAATTAATAATTTGTGTGTGTCTGGTTGCTCCAGATGCTACAGTCAGTCCAGTAAGATTGAGCTTATGTACACCACTGAGTGACTTTCAACTTCCTTGTAATGTAGAAAAACATGTTGCTTATGTTTAAAAGGGAATGTATACTTCATGCTTACACATGTCAAGTCAAGTCAACTCACCTTTAACTAAGCAAGCCAAAAGCCAATGGCGACAAAGGCGAAGAAAGGCGACAGTGGCAAGGAACCAAAACTCCATCAGGTGACAGAATGGAGTAAAAAACCTTGGGAAAACCCAGGCTCAGTCAGGGGGCCAGTCTTCCTTTGGCCAACGAACAAACAGTGTATGATTATGATTAAGGCAGCATTATAGGTCAAGTCAGATGGGATCAGAACTTTCACAATATTTATCCAGTTCCATTTGGTTGCGAGTCGGAGTCATCACGCCGGTATGGAGACGAGTTTGTTGAGGTGTCCATGAGGCCTTCACAGTGTTGATGAGGCTGGCACTTCAGGGATGTGTTGCCGTCGTGTCCATGCAATGGTCTTTCATCAGATCTGGATATGGCCTGGATCCAGCAGTTTGCAAACCTGGGGACAAACATAGAGACTAATATTAGCGTAGATGCCATCCTTCTTATGATGTACAAAGTACATCAGTGTTCCCGGTTCCGGCTGATCTAAACTATGCAGCCTATCATTGAATTATAGAAGTCTATAATGTGTTATGTGTATGCTAGGCCAAAGAGATGTGTTTTTAGTCTAGATTTGAACTGACAGACTATGTCTGCTTCCTGGACCATGTTAGGAAGATTGTTCCAAAGTTTTGGTGCTAAATAGGAAAAGGATCTACCGCCAGCAGTCGATTTTGATATTATAGGTATTATCAACTGGCCAGAATTTTGAGATCACAATAGACGTGAAGGAGTATAATGCGTTAAGAGCTCGCTGAAGTACAGGGGAGCTAAACCATTTAGAGCTTTGCAAGTAATCAGCAATATTTTAAAATTTATACGATGTTTAATAAACTAGCCGCTGCATTTTGGACCAGCTGTGGTTTATTAATTAAACATGCAATTAAATAACAACCACCCATTAGAGCATTACAATAATCTAGCCTTGATGTCATGATGTCATGAACCAATTGTTCTACATTTGTCATTGAGAGCATATAACGTAATTTAGATATATTTTTAAGATGAAAAAATGCAGTTTTACAGATACTAGACACGTGACTTTCAAATGAAAGATTGGTATCAAAGAGCAGCCATCAAGTGTTAGGCAGTATTCTAGGTTATTACGTGAGGAAGTTTTTTGTCCAATAATTAGAATCTCTGTTTTTTCAGAATTAAGTAGTAGGAAATTACTTGTCATCCAGTTTTTTATATCAGCTATGCATTCCGTTGATTTTGTGGATTGGTAAGTTTCATCAGGGCGTGAAGAAATATAGAGCTGAGTATCATCAGCATAACAGTGAAAACTAATGCCATGCTTCCTAATGATATCTCCTAAGGGTAGCATGTACAGAGTGAACTGCAACATGGTACAATCTGCTTTCCCTCTTTGTATACATTAGTGGTACATTTGCATCAGTTGAAACATTCCTTTCCTTGTAAAGAACATACCAATTGTACACATTTGAAGTATCATCATCATTGGAACATCTCTGCTCAGTGAACGTTGCATTGCACACATACTTATATGCAAAATATAGCTCATCCCATATCTCTCATCAGCACACATGTTCAACATAAATTAAATTATTATGAAAATTAATAAAGTACTAAAAAATTAATAGTACTAAAAAATAACATTAAACAATAAAATGTTAGTCTTCATGTGATGTTAAATAACATTTTTCATTTACAGTAAAATAAAATAAATTAATTTAAATTAAGAAATTAAGCAGGTTACCAACTTTATAGGTTATCATTGGTGTTGTTTTTAGTGAAGAATTTGCTTCTCATGCTTTAGAACAGTATGAACTTAACATGTTTGAGTGTCCTTTTATTTTGCAGGATGGATGATATCCAGTTATGTAAAGAAATTACAAGACTGAAAAAAGAGCTTCAAAAGCTTCTGTCTATCCCAGGTGAGATCTGGAGCTTCATCTGGCATATATTACATCAAAAATAAAAATAAATAAATAGGCTAAGTAAAACTTTATTAGCGATCAATGTTTTTGTTTTTACAGTTTACCGATGTAAAAGTCCCTTTCACTGTACCTTTAGTAAAGTTACCGATAAAATTTAGAGATCTCTCTCTTTGTTGGAATGTTTTACAATTTTCTAAAAGTAACACAACAAGAAAATTTGCACTACTAATTAAACTAAAGTGTTTAATCCATTTTCAGATAACGACAAGTCTAATGAAGACAAACAGAAGGAGGAAGAGTTTCTGAAACAGATTCATAAATTAGTGGAGGCAAGAGACTTCCTGGTAGATGACGTGGAGTTTGAGCGCCTCAGGTGAGCCAATTTCAGCAATGCTGGAAAAAGATGGAGGCTGACACATAATTCATTTGCACCCTTTATTAAATCTCTGACTGAGCTCAATTCCGAGACAGACAGGATTCTGTTGAAGGCCTGAGGGGAAAAAAAACATTACTCACACTCTATGTACATAAGTAATAGGATTTTATTTGTAATAAAGCCATGCTGCTGTGATTTCAGGAATTTAATTCAGGAAAATTCTGCTCAGTGCTTGTGGCGTCTGCACAAATTTGTGATTGAATCTGGGCTCAGTGTTTATATGTTTATGTTTTGCCTTCCCTTACGAAAAATAAGTATACTTCAAGTTAATTTTATTAACTATACTTAAGTAAAGTTCAAGTATATTTTTAAATATACTTTATATAGTAAGTAAACTAATAACAATGTACTAGAAGTATACTTGTAAGTGCACTGTTTCAATACTACTTGGGACTAAATTGGTCCACTTTTTAGGGTGTGTTCACACTTGGCATGTTTAACATGCCATATAACAGTGAAAACACGGATAGCTGGAAAATTCAGTCAATTGCGGGGAAAGAGTAAAGTATAGATTTGAAGTAAATGACTCTACCAGAGGACTAGCCTACACAAAAATTCAATACTCCGAATTAGGAACATATCTGTTTTCTTTATAAATCAATATTTTCAAACAATGTAAGCTTATAAGACAGTATGTAAAACTATGTTAAAAAAAGTATGTAATAGGCTACTCAATCAAAAGAGTGAACATAACTAAAGCCAGAATACTTAATTATATTGTTAAGTATATCTTGTAAGTATATTAGACTTAGACTATTTTTAAGTTTATCTTGTACTAAGTATATATTAGACTTTTATGTCAGTATAAGTCAAGTAGCCTATACCTTAGTGCAATTTAGTGCAGTGTAAGTTTATTTCTGAGAAGTACATAAAAAGTGGACTGAAAGTATAGTTTCTTATGTTTAGTTATAATAAGTATACAAATAGCACACTTGAATAAACTTCTTTTTCGTAAGGGTTGTCTATAATTATTGTAGCATATTGACATAATTTAAAGGCAGCTGACCCCAAAAATGCTTCAAAGATTTAATGTATTATTTTCATCTATTCTTCCAGTTTTAGTACATTCTTATTATGGGTACTAAAGAAAAATTACTATATTGCAGCACCATGTTAATAAGTCCTGCTTGTGTTAAAGATGCAGTGACCATCCTGTTGCCGGCTATTTGTAGGTCCATTACCAGCCAATTCTAAAAAGCTGGAATAGAAGTCATGGAACAAGATGCAAACTATTCACTTATGAGCAGAAGTCTTTTTTAAAGCCGTCAGAACACTATGAATAAATAAAGAAACATAAATGCATGATAAATGAATTCACGTGTTATATTTTTAGATTACATTTCCCAGCAGTAATATCAAACCTTGAACTAACTGAAGGACATGAAAACCATGCAAAAATGAATGAAATAGTCAGCCTTCCTATAATGCTTTGCACCATAATCATCATAGTTACTTACCTCTGCTACACAGGGAACGGGAGGAGGACAAAGAGATGGCTGAGTTTCTTAAGTCCAAATTACCAAAAAGCTCTCAAACCAAGAGTAAGTCATTATTTTATGTTTGGTTGAACAAAGTATGTTTATTTTAAAGTTCATAAATAGAATATTTTAACTAATAACTGTTACTCGGTAAGCTATCTAAGGGTTAAACACACTTAACTGGACACTTTCTAATCATTTGTCATTGTCTATGTTTTAGATATTTCAGTATAAAAATATTAAAATCAAAAATATTAAATATTAACGTCAAACATAAAGACCTCAAATCACAATTTTCCAGCCCTTACTGGCAAACTGTCAACATTTGTTTTTAAATTTAATTTATAAAATGCATAATAATAATAACACAACAATACAACTTTTAGATTAAATTTTAGATTCCGCTGATTTAACGCCTTCATTGGCCTGTTCTTCCATTACTGTTTATTGTGGATTCTGAGATATGTGCTTGATTATTATAGTGAATGGGTCAGCATACAAGTAGAGCTAACTAATAAATCTGAAAGGAAATTTATTTAACACGCATGAATTATATGATTAGAGATTGTACTCTTATGACAGTCAAGTACACATTTATTCCCCTCATTAACCTCTGATGGTCTGTGGGGTCCACTGGACCCCAAATGACTTTTGCTTGAATTAATAAAAATGTTCTCTTTTTCCAAATGGTATGAAACTTCCTACGGCTCTCAACACTTCCTAGGTCTACAAATTTTTTTTTAAAATGGAACGTTATCTGTTTTTATGTAGGCGTGACAAAAATAGTCACACTCGTGGTCTTCGGGGTCCATTGGACCCCAAAAAATGCAATTTAATTTTGTAACAGAACAATATATTTTTTTTTTACAAATATAAATTTACTTTATTTATTAATGTTTTTACTCAATGTTTGTGCAGTTTTTGGAGGATTTATTATATCTTTTAAATATCTATAAATAAATAAATACATATTTATTTATCGTTGGACTCAAAATAGACAAAATTCATCAAAATCAGAAACAACGCAGAACATAACACAAATCTTTTTTTTTTTACAATTTTTTTTTTTACTGCTTTATTTGCTAATTTGTTATTGTAGTTCAGTTGAAATAAATGATAAAATCTTAAGACTCCAACATTTATTTTTGTAACATGTTGTTCAGGTTTGATTATAATCATACTGTAACATTATTGAAAAACTGTTGTTTTTTTCAGTACAAAAAAAAATGGTAAACTTTGACAAAAAGTATTTTATTTTTGTTATAATTGTGTTTTAAAAATTTTATATATGAATCCAACTGAATCCAACTGTAATTCAAATAGCATATAGGCCTTATGGAGCACTATAGCCATCTAGTGGTTAAAGTGATTTATTACAAATTTGAACCTGTATTTTCCAAAAAAATGGGCAAAAATCTTACATTAAACCTTGTAAAATTATCCATGGTATCCCCAGGAATGAAATTTTGAAATCTGGGTTTTTAATAAATTTAATTTAACGTAAAATGCTGTTTTTTTTGTAAAAATCCTATTTAAATAAATATGTATTTATTTATTTATTTATAGAAATTTAAAATAAATCATAAATCCTCCAAAAACTGCACAAATGTTGAGTAAAAACATTAATAAACAGAGAAAATTATATTTGTTAAAAAAAAAATATTGTTCTGTTACAAAATTACATTTTATTGTCTGGGGTCCAATAGACCCCAAAGACCACAAGTGTGATTTTTTTTTTAAGACCATCAGAATTACATAAGTGGTTTTCCCAGTTCACCAATAATGCATCGTCCCAGTTTAATAAAACACTGTGGGCAAACGGGGACAGGGTCAATGTCGCATTAGACAAAGAAAATGAAAGTTACACGAAAAACATTATGAAAAAATCTGATTTATACAGGCTAAAATATTGTTCAGGAGTTTGGGTTCACTAAGATTTCTTAAAATAAATGAATACTTTTATTTAGCAAGGGTGCATTAAATTTACCAAAGGTGATGGTAAAGACATTTATTATGTATTTTTTTCTTTATTTAATACTGTTATTTTGAACTTTCCATTAATCTAAGAATCCTGAAAAAAAAAACATGTCATTGTTACACAAAAATATTAAGCTGCACAACTGTTTTCAACATTGATAATAATAAGAAATTCTTGAGCACCAAACAGTAAATATTGCATATTATAATGATTAGGCCTACAATAAGTAATGGCTCCTGAAAATTCTGCTTTAAATAACACTTTAAAATGTATTAAAATAGAAGACAGTCATTTTAACCCTTTCACACGTGAGTTTAAAATATAGAGGGTATGCATGTGACGTCACCGTTGGCCGCAGTGACTGCGGTTACACCCACAAGTGGCAAAAAGACTGAGCGGCAGCATTGGTTTTCAGCGTGAATGCTGCGGAAAAACACACAACACGCGTCTAAAACGGGAAAGAGCTTTGAGACTGACTGTACAATTAGATTTGACAAGAAATATGAGGTATATTTTTACAGACTACCTAAAGCTACAGAACAGAGAAGCAAATAGATCGCTGCGATTCATAGAAACAACTGGACTCCAGGCAGCGAAAGGTGGATTTGCAGTTATCATTTTTGTGTCAATATGCTGAATTTAGTGGTAAAATCATTCTCTATATATTGTATTGTTATATATTGCAGTGACAACTCATCAATCAAATATTTACCACTGTATTCTGTATAATTTGACATTTTTAAATAAACACTGACAAAAAACTATACAAGTTTTAAGTCTAGACGATATGATGATATATATAACATTGATATAAGTGATCACCTGTATTTAGACCTGCCTTTATTGTATTTATATAAAGCATTCACAGGCAAATTTGCTGTATGCATTTACCCGGTGTCAAAATTAGGCACATATAAATGTCAGGAAACACGATTCCTGGCTGAATGTCAATATCCATGGATCACTGGATCTTTAGTAAGTTGTAAGGAACACTATATTGAGTCCAATCTTTAGTTTAAACTGATAATCGTTTGTTTTACTTGCGTTTTCGCAGTTTCCCCTATTAACTCCAGTCACGCAGCTGCTCTTCTGCCACTCAGTCCGGCTGAGGGGGCGTGTTCCGGCGGGAAAGTGACGTTAATGCATTCCCTCTATTCTGGCTGACCCCCCAGCGTGAGTTTTTCAAGGCGACCGTTATTTAGAATGTGTCACTTTATGGTTTCCATGGTGACGCGTCATTGCTTGTCACGTGACACACCGCAGCAACAACAGAGCTGAATGAATGATGATCTGCTTTTATGTCATATTTCCTTTTTTATTCAAAATATTCAGAAATTTGTTTGATATGGCATGAAATATCTGATATTCCGGTTGTCAAATATATGCAAGTGTTTTGTTGTTTAAACACCTTTATAACGATCGCGTTAGTTGAGCTGTATGCGCGATGGGCGCCGCCATCTTAGTTTGTGCCGCAGACGCAGTTCAGAGAATCGGATCTGTTGGATTTACAAAACGTTAATTCATCCACTTCTCCCGAAATACATACAAGTAAGTGGCTGGTGAACTGGGAGAAGAATAGAGTAAACTTTAAAATTACTTACACAATGTCTATCTGATATGAATAAAACTAATTATAATGGAAAGGATTATTATTGCCTCTTCCTTTGACATCAGTGTGTATTTTACGAACTCTAAATGTATTGTTTTTTTAGTACTTATATGTCTGGAACCTAAAATAAACATTATGTGGTTGAAAACACTGAAAAGTTGTGATATATGACAGCTCTGAGCGCGCCTGTCTCTGGCTCAGCGCCAGCCAACGCACCAAAGCACATTTTAATTTAGCAGTTGATCACGTGATGCACTGACCGTTCTAATCACACCGGTGTGATCGTACGCTCCAGGGACCAGGCTAGACTGATCACACCGGTGTGATCTTACGTGCGAAAGTTAAACTGTAATAATATTTCACAGTATTTAAAAAAAAATTATCAAATAAATGCATCCTTGGTAAGCAAAAGATTCTTCTTTCAAAAAAAAAAAAAAAAAAAAATCATACCTCCCTCAAACTTTTGATCGGTAAAAATTAATATCATAATTACAGTAAATCATATTTTGCATTTTTATAACCTCAGGGTGGGTGGGAAAATATCCTAACTGTCCTCACCATGATAAAACCTACACATTCTCCCTTGGTAAACTCACAGAATCTTTGTGTATAAAAAGCTCTTTGTCTATGTAGATGTTGGGAGGAGACCCCCCAGAGCCCAGCAGAACACTACTCCCTTTGCAACCAAGACTGGCCTCACTTTACTGAAAGAGTGCTGTGGATTCACCTGCTCTATAATGTAAAAGACACACTTTTGGCAGTGGCAGCAGGAACACAATGCGATTCTGGAGCCTTGGAAGAGGGTGACCTTTTAATGACATCAGGAGACTCAAAGAATATAAGCCAACACTAAAATCTCTGAAAGACGAAGCTATGAAGTTGTCTGTTAAAGAAAAGCGGTCCATGCGTCTCTCTTAGATTATTTCGGTCCCATTTGCTAGCTTTCTACCTTACTGCTTTTTTCTGTCCAAAATTCTGTTTCACTGTATTACAAAGAACATTTTCTCCAGGGTCCTGCTGTCAGCAGCTCAGCTGGTTTGCTGTCATTCCCTACCCTTATCTTTTCCCTCAGGAGACATTGCTACAGCACTGCAGTACCTGTGACTTCAACATCCATAAATGCTCAAGTTTCAGTAGAGATTACATTTCGTACCAGTGGTGTACCTGTGGCGACATTTCTACAAAACAGATATTACATTGCTTCTTGCAAGTTTCATGACACTTTCAAAGTGAAATATCCACTGAGTGGGGCTAAAAAAGATGAACGTGAATCTAGCAACATTTGTGTGTATTGCTGTTTAGAATTGAAATGTCTTAGTGGCACTAAAAGGTTAATGCTCCGTTGTGTTTAAAAAAAATGTAGCAAATAAACCCTACCCTAAACCTAGACTGACAGTGTTAACAAAAGCATAAAAATGCATTTGCTGAAGCAAGCATGCCATTTAAGCTTGCTTCTTTTAGTTCTTTTATCATGACTTGTGTCCCAAAGCTGTAGCAGAGGAGCTACCAAGCAAGTTTACTATGTCAGAAAGGCCTTACATACGGAGCTGGTTATGCGATGGGAACAGTTAGTTCACAATCCATGCATATGATAAAAGTGTTTTGAGGTCATTGTGTTATTGTGCAAGGAGCCATGCGAAAATAAGTCGCTATTATTCAGTAATCTGCCCCTATAATCATACTTTGTGTGATAAAAGTTGCTGGCATTTTACTGCCTCTAATGTTAATTTCAGATGGAAACTGAAGTGAATTGTATATGCATAGGTATGTTTTTGGAGTTTTGCAAAAATAGAGGTAGAGGCATGTATTTCCAAAGAGCCTATGTTGTACAGTGTCTCAATGGCTAATGAGATTATTACACCACAAGTTGAACAATTAAGCTAAATGAGTTCTTTTATTATGTTACAACAATTTCTATAATTGACAATATAACTGTTTTCTCAGTAAAAATGTTCACAGGAGTGCATACGCATTCACACACACACACACACACACACACACACACACACACACACACACACACACACACACACACACACACACACACACACACAAAAAGAATTAAATGAAGAACATTTCATTCTGTTGAACATCATCTGATAGAGTCACACACCAGGAGCCTGTATATCCACAGCTTGAAGTCCAGCATCACTCACAGTGCCAAAGCACTTGTTTATGTTCTCCACTAGAGTGCTTTCAACAATGTCAAGGGCTCTTCTCTGTGGAGACAAGGTTCCATAGCAACCAGCGCATAGAACAATTCATCTTTAGTCGCTTTTGTGGCTGTTTAGTAGCTAAAAATGTTGTCAATCAGGAGTCAATTCACACACAGAGCTTAGTTGTAGATGGCAATGGGAAAGATCAACAGGCCATTATGACCAGGTGGATCCAAGAATAATGGTTAACAGTTTGGATTTTGTTTGCATGAGAGGAGGACTGTACTAAAAAAAATCAATAATTCAACTAATCAGCATTGACCCCGAATTGAATTATGCTTATCTACTTAATTACGGTATTAAATAGCACCATGAGGCATTGCTTTAATGAGCCTTTTCATTAGTATGTTAGACTGCTGCGACCCACAGTTCTCAGCTGTGAGCATTGTGATTGGAAACCCCTGTTGACTCTGGTCTTAGTGAGTCTTTATCGCTAGTTAAAGGTCGGTCCTGTCACTCATACACTAATCATCTGACTGCAGTCTGTCTCTTCTGAGCGGACTGCTCACATCTGCTCATTAAACTGGGTGGTGTGATTCTCAAACATGAAATGAGCTGATTTTGAATTTCCATTTTTGTTAAATATTTCCATTTGGTTTGATGTACTTTCTTTTTTTTTACGCATGAAAATGATATGCCATTAATATTGAATTATGTGAATATTTATATGAATTCATTATTTATCAATTCACCAAAAAGTGAATTGTCATGAAAGTGTGTCGTCAGTGTTATATTAGCATTATTTATATCGTTTTTATTATGTTGAATTAGCTTCAATTTAATTTAATTTTTTATCATTTGTCATTTTTGCTTTTTAATATTTCTAAATAGTTTTAATAGTCCTTTTTTGTTTTAGTTTTATTTTATTTAAACGTCTAACATTTATACTTAATTTCAGTTAACAAATATGTTTTATAATATTTTTTTTTTATTAACTATAACAACACTGGTTGTCATTTCAGTTCTGATCCACAAACAACAGATATCCATTTTCAATGTGACTGTGGCCCGAAGGGATTTCCCTTTACATTTCAGCTGGAAAACATCTGCTGCCTTTGGTGACTGGATGTAAAAACATAAAGGCTGTGTCTCAGAATGACTTGAACACTGCAGCTACAATTAGAGTAACTGTTTCCCCTGAGGTCGTCTCCTTTTGAAATTATAAAACAGTCAGGTTACACTCTGATGCGTTCTTTCATATCGCTCTCATCTCTCTTTTGCTTTTTCTTTGGTTAGACACTGATGTAGTCCATGCTCAAGCCTACAGTTATGTTCAGTACCAGGTTACATCAGGCTGTCTTGCTTTGCTACACTGTACAATTTATTTCGATAAAACTGCTGGAGCAAAACTGTAACTATTTTTGATGTCTTTAGCAACTGGTCTCCGGTATCTTTTTTAAGTATGTTTACATTACAGTTGAGCTGGATGATTCTGTATATATTTTTTCATGATTCTCCCACTAGACAACTAAACAAAATAACATGTAATTCACTAGAAGTTCTGATAAAATGTAAAAAAAAAAAAAATATGTATTTTTTTTTATCTGTTTGAATGGATGATTCAGTGACTTCACTTGTTTCATTACAGGATGAATCAACAAATCTTTTGAATGAATGATGCAATGACAAATACATTTTTAACAGTCACTTGTCGCCACCTATTGGTGTAAAGACGTAATTGATACAATATTTATTTAAAGCATCAAGTTACATTCATAAGGTGATTTACTCTATTTTGATCGCTACCAGACATCAGCGCTTTATATCCGAACTATAAACTTTTATCAGACGTCTGTGGTCATTTGAATTACTGTAAAACAAACTGAGTGGTTGAAAAGACTGAAGTTGTCTCATACCTATATGACAACTGCTCTCTCTGGGTCAGCAGTGCCAACACAGATTTGAATGTTCTGTGATTTTGTCAAAAGATTTAATAGACATAGCCGAATCAATGTAATTTAATCGTGCAGCTCTACATTACAGCTACCAACATGATTATAATGAATAATTATGTAGTATATACCTCATTTGCTAAGTCACAATGTAAGTTGAAGTTTGATGAATAAACTGATGGCATTAATACTGTACATTGTCACTGTAGTAGACTATTACCATAGTCATCGTCTTAGCACTTCCACTTTTTTTCAAATTTTATTGACCTTTTAATTTCTTGAAGTTTTTTTAATTTGATTTTTTCTTCTATATATTCCTTTGTTTGCCTTTTTCTTTTTAGTTGTATTATTTTTACATATTTGTATGAAAAACAATAGCTGCATGGTACTTATTTATTTCTTATTTTGGCAGCAATTGCTTTCCATATTGATGTGCTTGTGTTAAGTTTTTCTTTGTTTGTGTTAATTTTTTTTCGTTGTTGTTAGGGGTCTATTATATTTTTACCACACAAATGTTCTGCTTATCTGACTGTCAGTTGCTTGAGGAATTAAATATAAATATTGTTCTAAGATAAAAAGTGAAATAGTCACTGATTGTATTACTGTAAATATTTATTTCATGATTATTATTTCAAATAATGAATCTCTAAATGGTCTAGATTGATTGCCGTTTTTCATTTAGATCAGACACTGGTTATGATTTTTGCATTTTAATTATATAAGAAGGATACATGTTAATGATAAATTAACACACTGAAAATGATGGGCATATTTGATCAGGTGGCTCCCTATCTTTTAGAATGGCACACGTTTATATCTGATCTCTGCTACACTCTGATAAATCCAGTCCCTCTATCATGAAATATGCATGCTAATGACCCAAGGGTGTCTGTCTCCCTAATTAATGACGCCAGCACGTCCGTCAGTCTTATTCACTTACACTGTAAGATGTGTGAAATCTCATTTTAAGTCCTTTAGAGATTTTTCACTTCATATTCTATTCACAGATCTATACAAACCCACCTGGACCAGCCAGCTGTACCCACCACATTTCCCAATTGTGAAGAAGAACAGTGGTTAAAAATATGTATACATATGTTCAAATAAAAGAGTCTGTACTTCGGCTGTTTACAGATGAGCTCTGAACATTTCACAACAGAACCATGTCTCTGGCTCCTAGATTTACTATGATAAATGTGTTTTGTAAATGAATCATTCCAAGGTTTTTGTTTGGGTGCTTCCTGCCAATGAGGTATACTCATGGAGTCAAGTGCACAAGGCCAGTGCGATAAATCCATGAATTCGGATTCAGGGTGATGTCAGACACTAATCCATCTCACTGCTTGTTTTTCTCACATTATGTAGACCAGAATAACATGCAAATACCTGATTACACACACTGTAAAAAATGATCGTGATTTTAACGGTAAAAGACTGTAAAAATGTTACAGTGCAAAACCGTTAATTGGTTAACAGAAAGTTTCCTTACTATATACGGTAAATAACTGTGATAGATCTAATGGTACATTTAATGTAATTTTACTGTAAAATACCGTTAAATTTACAGTTTTTGAAAGTGAAAAAGAAAACTCATTGTATAATTTACAGTGAAAAACCATAAATTGACATTCCCACAATTCCCTGCGTGACACTTCACATTTGAAGTATTTTTGTTGAAATAACTATGTTTCTTCATAGTTTTCTTAGTTTTTTCCAATCAGTTATGTACATTAGGGTTTTATGTTACATTTAATGTTGTTAAATGAATGTTTATTGCATTTTTAAAATTTCATGTGTGTTACCATGATGGTGTTTAATGTTTGTGCGAATGACACTGTGCAGCTTCTATATAGTAGTATTAACTTTCTTGTGGAAGAGGTGCTTGTGAAGAGCTTTGATTTATCAAGTGACTCTCATCACTGCTGTGAAGATTGTTGGTTGTCAGTGCATTACAATGTTACAAAACAGAAATTAATACTTCAATAGGTCCGTAAATTAACATTATATCAGATAATAAAATACGGTTTATTACTGTAAATTTTAAGTTAAGTCTGTAAAACCAATAACGTTGTTACCGTATTTTTGACGGTAAAGTCCTGGCAACCACAGCTGCCGGTTTTTTACCGTAAAAATTACGGTTTTATTTTTTACAGTGCAAAATATGTATGCATATGCATATCTATCATATGCAGTACTGAACACCAGGGTAGTCTGAGACATATAAGGTTGCCATGGTAGTTTGAGTGTTTAATCATTCCATTTTGAGTATAGAAGTCGTGTTTAACTTTGTGAATTGTACTCTATTTGTCTAAATAACATATTTATTCAGTAACATTTTATATTAGGTGTCTTTAACTACTATGTAGTTACATCACAAAATAAGTACAATGTATTTTGTGTTGATGTTGTCTTGCAAAACACTTTTGCTGCTATTGAGGTGGGAGACAGGTAAGGTTAGGGACATGTTTAGTGGTAAGGATGGGTTAATGGTTAAGAGAAGAGTCAACAGTGTTATAATAGATGTAAATACATAAATTAATTACAGCTGTAGGTATTTTTTAAATATAAGAGCAATTTAAAAAAACATGCATGTACACAATAAGTGCATTGTATCAAATGATTGATTTAAATGTTAGTACATAGTAGTTAAAGACACCCTAAATAAAGTGGTACCTTTTATTATTCTATTTATCCATACATAAATGATTTCACTGCTGGGCTTAAATAGACGGGATGATTAATGTAACTTAGGAACAAGCGCAAACTCAATTGAATAACCATGGAAACCATGTCTTATGTGAATTGAGTTTCTTTGTCTTGTGTACTTTTTTTTTGTAACAAAATTGCCAAAGAATGAGCAAATTATTATTATTATTTTATTTTTTTTAGTCAATGTGTGACTTAGTGAGTCCCCGGCATAATTTTCCCACAGAAAATGGCATCATGGAAAAAAGAGTACATCAGACTGGGATCCAGCCACTTTCCTTCCTTATAACCATGTATAACAGTGAAGCAACTGGTTGCAGTGATGTTCTGATTTCCCAGTAGTGTTCGCATTTAAGAGCTAGAACACACTGTATAGACTCCTCTTTGATTTCACATCATCAGGCTGCTGTGGGCATTTTCATGAGAGCCTGCTAGTTCAGTGTGTGTTGTCGTACAACAGCGAAACAAACTGAACAAACAAAAACACATCGGAAAATGCCCACTTTTCAGTCAGCACCATATAGGTCTACATCTGATCTTATGTAGTTTGTGTCTGTGGTGCAACCAAAGCCCTCATGGGAAGCTTCTGTCAGTCTCCACCCTCCCTCAGTATAGGTTATTGTGGTGCATTGCAGAGTCTGATGACTCACCCACAGGTTTCACTGATCACTGGAAATTGAAGGGTGTGAACACATGATTTATTAACATTAGCATTTAAAACCAGTGCAAAAATAATAGGAAACTGATGTTACAAGTCACCCAGGACTGTGAGCATATTAAAAAGCTGGTAAATACAAATGTTTATCGCTATACACTTATTTTCCAAGAAAAGTGTTCAACTGAAGATCCAAAAGAAAAAAGGAAGAAAAAAAAAGACTGCCAACAGAACAGGCCCTTGAAGAGCAAACAACAGACCGTGCACGACATCTCCCGCCTCTTGCAATATGTCTAACACCTCTAATTTTTTAGTTCAGATTGTTACCATGACACTGAGGCTTTGGTTAACTGCACTTGAATGCTTCAGTTAGTTAAAGTGCGACCACAGTGCATTGACAGAGTTCAGTGTAACCACAGCAATATCATATTCAAGCCCAACTGGGTAGCCTAATAATCCCACAGAGGAGAATCAGCAAACTGGCCTGTCTAGCCTCCTAGCTCATTAGTATCTGTGCATTAATTAAGGAAACATATTCCTCACACTTCTGCCAGGGTGACAGGGATTGTAATGCCATTAAGTGATTCACTCCCTTTCTTATTCCACTCAGAGGCTTTTTCAATATATGTGGAAGGTTATTAAATCTAAAGTTAAAGCTTCAAGATCTATTCAAATTTGAAACAACTGGGTGGCCTTTATGACTTGTAAGAAAGCAAGTAGCTAGGCTATTAATATTAACATGTTTCGGTATTTACACAAGAATCACGTCAGAATGGCATGACGAGGTAAGGATAAGGGTTTGGTGTGAATGGAGAAGAACGCTTACGTTGTAGGATCAGGTCATAGGAAACGGTCTCACTTTTTCTGATGGGCAGTGAGTCATCCAGCTCTACGTCACTGGAGAGAGAGAGAGAGAGAGAGAGAGCGCAGGGGGGAGGGGCCTTGTAGATGTGTTTGCATTATGGTAGCGTAGGCTACCTGCTGAATTCAGTATGACCCAATGCAATAATAAGTTAGACAAAATCTTTAGTGAATAAAAACAGACGTCCAGTATAACGATAAACACCTATGTAAATATTTCTAAGATATATAGTTCAGATATCTTTCACTGTGTGCAGGATTCACTGTAAATGCTGGATCTCATGTGCTGCTTTAGTTTCACTAGAAAGCATGAAATTAATAAAGCGTAGAGCGACATCTTGTGGACATAGCACTCAATTGTTTGACCTCGTTCATGGAGTCCTGTCATTTACAACAGACATCAAAGACATCCCTCCACCATTATTTTTAATACCTAATAATAACATTTAATGACTAAATAACAAAGATTCATTATTATTACTAATAATTAGCAATAGTAGTAGTAGCAGTAGCCTAGCAGTCCAGAGGGGGTACTATTTGCTGGAGTTGATTGTCACTCTTGAGCCCCTCCTTTATACAGGCAAGCAAATATGTTTAATCATTACCAAACTGTGCAACTTTTTTAAGGATTATGTGAATTTGTGAAATTTGTTTTCATTGGTCATTGATGGCTAAATATCTATCTTGTTACTTACAGAATATGCCTGACTCATTTGATCAAAGCAGAAATTTTCATCTATGACACCTATAGGCCTATAACATTTCTTTTGTTGTTGCTGTTGTTATAAGACCTGAGGACCTGTCTGGTTCTTGTAGTCTCTTCTGAGGATCTGTGCCGTCATGTAGATGAGGCTCACAGGGAATTGTCTATACAGTCTCTGCTGACATTCAGGGGCTGCGTTATGGTCGTGTTTAGGTGCAGGTCAACTGACCCTTTAGCCTACCATGTCTTTAGTTTCATAATATGCTCTATTTTGCACACTTATAACAAAGAGTCATACAATTTAGAAGAGTTTCACATCATTTACACTATTATATAATTATGTGATCATACTCTTTCTTCCAATTGCATTCAGATGCAAGACTAGATTACCACTTCCACTTGAACATAATTTTCAAACAAGACTTTGTTTAGCCAATAAAATAATGATTTAAAAAAAATGTTTATCAAAACTCAAATAGCATCAAAGAATATTTCACGTAGGCAACAAAACTTTCAGCTGTGCACGTTTGCAGTTTCCACAACACCACTAGAGTTCGTGATAGACCATTGCTTGTTTTTAGCTATGGTTTTTAGCCTCTTTTTTCTTGAGATCGACACTGGCTGCAGATAGAGCAACAGTGCTTTGGTCAGTGGACATTATGTTCAAATAATTATTAAAAGATGATGTAAAAAATATTTACATCAACAGAATATTTGATGTTCTTTGTCTAAGAAAGACATCCTGAAAAGAATGGGATGGTCCGCCCATTTTCAATGGCGTCCAATGAAATTATCCTGTAATATGACGACACCTAGCCAAACTCAAATCACGGTTTACTTCATCCAATCAGAAGCGAACGGATCTGAAACCCACTTTAAAAGTTCGGCCAAAGCAAAGGCTGGTAGTTTGGAGGATGAGAGGCAAACAGACAGGAATATTTTCTAAAACCCTTTGGAAATACAGCCACTCCTTTAGTGACTATTTATACTCGCTGATAGGTATGTATGTTAATAATCAAATCGTGTTTATAGTAGGAGTGAATATTCTGGTTAAACGGCATGTTTTAACCTGAAGGGTGTAAATGGGTGATTTCGTTGTTAAAACATTTTAGCTCTAACATTTTATGTTTTATCCAGAACCGCTTTGAATGTAACTTTTGAATTGCTTCGATGCCGTCACAGCAATATGTTGCATCAGTTATATTAGCCAATGCCAAGTATTTAAATTGCCTAGTTGAACATTGTTTGTTCTACTGGTAAATATCTTCCTACTGATCCTTACGTTCTGTGGTTCGTGTTAATGACGTTGGTTTCGTTTTATTCATTAACATTATGACCATATTAACTTAAGTAAACTGATAATAAGTCGCTCGTGCTCGGTACTCTATTGTCTGAGTTATTGCGTAATGACCCGAGTGGCTCCACCGGCCACGTTGTTTCTGGTAATAGGGATTTCTATGCGAGCTCTACCAAAAATTTGGGATTGGAAACATTATTATTTGTAATCTTTTTAAAAGAAGTCTCTTATGCTCATCAAGCCGGCGTTTATTTGAACAAAATATACAGGTGGAAAAAACTATTACTATTTATTTCAAATTATTTAAAATATAAATTTTATTTCTGTAACGCTAAGCTGAATTTATCAATCATTTAACGTCACTCCCGTCTTCAGTGTCTCACGATTCTTCAAAAATCTTCTAATATGCTGATTTTTCAATGTTGGGAGTTTTGGAACATGTGGTACTTTTTTTAAATTCAGGATTCATTGAATAAAAATGGAAAAAGAACAGCATTTATTTAAAACCGAAATCTTTTAACAATATAGGCATACCATTTTTTTCCCCTTTGTTTTGAAATAACGTAATACTCTTATTCAGTAAGGGTGAGTTAAGTTGATAAAAAATGAAAAAGAAAATGTATCTGATTTGATTGAATGTTGTTCCTTTTAACTTTTTATTCATCAATGAATCCTGAAAAGGAGTCACAGGTTCCAAACAAATATTAAGCAGAACAACCGTTTCCAACATTGATTTTATACGCAGTTATTAACAACGTTTTAGAATGATATCTGAAGGATCATGTGACACTAACTGATGCAAAGCTGAATTTATCAACCATTACTTCAGTATGAGAGAGAGAGAGAGCTCAATCACACATACATGCACATCTTTTGAATGCTATGAGTTAATTTACAGTGTTGTCTCCTGATAGGTTTGATCTAGCACCACCATGGCCACTTCAGCCAGTTCCAACCTGAGCAAAACTGTGAAACAGCAGTACTTGGACCTCCCTCAGGGAGATGAGGTTCAGGTTATGTACATCTGGATTGATGGAACCGGGGAGGGATTGAGGTGCAAGACCAGGACTCTCGATTCAGAACCTAAGACCATTGAAGGTAGCCTAGTTATTGTCAATTCAGATTATCATATTTGTTTCTTTAATAAAAAAATAAAAGTTGTTTACTGAAACGCTATCAGTGTTGAAAAAATTAGTATTTGTATTCTTGTGTGTCTCTGTAGAGCTTCCTGAATGGAACTTTGATGGCTCTAGCACATATCAGTCTGAGGGGTCCAACAGTGACATGTACTTGATACCCCAAGCCATGTTCAGAGACCCTTTCAGAAAGGATCCTAACAAACTGGTTCTGTGTGACGTTCTCAAATACAACCGCAAACCTGCTGGTGAGTAGATTTCAATACCATAATTGATATCGGATAATTAGTTATACTGGATATTACATTTGACGGTTGCATTAATGTTTCTTGTATTGCTCCTTAAGAAACCAACCTTCGTCAGATGTGTAAAAAGATCATGGGTATGGTGCAGAACCTGCATCCTTGGTTTGGAATGGAACAGGAGTACACTATTCTCGGTACAGATGGTCATCCATTTGGTTGGCCCTCCAATGGCTTTCCTGGACCTCAAGGTAGATGTCAAGTCAAGTCAAGTCAAATATATTTATATAGCGCTTTTCACAATACAGATTGTATCAAAGCTGCTTCACAGTATCAATCAAAACAACTTAATGTTTGTTTATTACTGGAAAAAAAAAAGACATCCAAGTTTGGTAGAGCTGATCAATGGTATGATTGGTTAATTAATTTGAATATCCCCAACTGAGCAAGCCTAAGGCAACAGTGGCAAGGAACCGAAAAACTCCATCCAGTGACCTAATGGTGTCCTAACACCCCATCAGATGACCCAATGGAGAAAAAAAAACCTTGGGAGAACCCAGGCTCAGTCGGGGGCCAGTTCTCCTCTGGCGTTTATGAACTAGAGGCCGAATTTACAGTAACTGTAAGATAAAAAATTTATATGAATGCCTGGCTAAATAGATGCGTCTTCAGTCTAGTTTTAAACTGGGAGAGCGAGTCTGAGCAACGAACAATATCAGGAAGGCTATTCCAGAGCTTCGGAGCTAAATGTGAAAATGCTCTGCCTCCTTTGGTGGATCTGGATATCCTAGGAATGACCAGAAACCTCGAATCTAGTGATCTTAAAGAGCGCGATGGATTGTAAGGCGATAGAAGATCCGTTAAATAGACTGGAGCTAAACCATTTAGAGCTTTATAGGTCAAAAGCAATACCTTGTAATTAATACGGAACTTTATAGGTAACCAATGAAGTGATGATAAAATCGGTGTTATATGATCATATTTTCTTGATCTAGTAAGAACTCTAGCGGCTGCATTTTGGACTAACTGTAGCTTGTTTATTGAAGATGCAGGACAACCAGCTAATAAAGCATTACAGTAATCTAGTCTCGAGGTCATGAATGCATGAACTAACTTTTCTGCATCAGAGACTGATAGCATATTACGTAGCTTAGCAATGTTTCTAAGGTGGAAAAAGGCTGTTTTTGTAACATATGAAATATGCTTTTCAAAAGACAGGTTGCAGTCTAATGTAACACCCAGGTCTTTTACTGTAGCGGATAGAGTAAAAGGGCATCCTACTATGTTAAAGTCGTGCTGTGAAAGGTTTTGTGGATGGTTTTTAGAACCGATAAGTATTACCTCTGTCTTGTCTGGATTTAATAAAAGAAAATTATGCGTCATCCAATCTTTTATATCTTTAACACAATCTGTCAATTTGGATAATTTAGCGTATTCATCTGGCCGTGAGGAAATATATATTTGAGTGTCATCAGCATAACAATGGAAACTAATTCCATGTTTCCTTAGAATATTACCAAGTGGCAGCATATATATTGAGAATAATAAAGGGCCTAACACAGATCCCTGCGGCACTCCATAGTTTGCCGTAGTTATAATCGATTTTTCTCCATTTAAGTAGACGAAATGGTAGCGGTCAGATAAGTATGACCTGAACCAGCTTAATGCTTGTCCTTGAACACCAGTGTAATTTTGTAGTCGATCTAAGAGTATTGTGTGATCTATAGTATCGAACGCAGCACTAAGATCAAGTAAAACTAGTACTGAGATACAGCCTTGGTCCGAAGCTAAAAGTAAATCATTTGTGATTCTAACAAGCGCAGTTTCAGTGCTATGATGTGGCACATCTATTGAGATGTCACCTATGGATGTTTTTTTGTTGTTGTTTTTTAAATGGCAGGAAGACTCCTGTTGGTTTTATGAAATTAATTTGATTTGTTTGATTAGGTCCATACTACTGTGGTGTGGGAGCTGATAAGGCCTATGGACGAGATGTTGTAGAAGCTCATTATAGAGCCTGTTTGTATGCTGGAGTAAAAATCTGTGGCACTAATGCTGAAGTCATGCCTGCACAGGTAAAGTTTTACATTTTAGAAAACCATTTTTCAGTTGAATATAGAAATTAGTTGCCTAAGTTGTCTTGATGTTGTTCAGTGGGAATTCCAAATTGGCCCTTGTGAGGGCATTGAGATGGGAGACCATTTGTGGATAGCCCGCTTCCTCCTGCACAGAGTTTGTGAAGACTTTGGCGTTGTAGCCTCTTTTGACCCAAAGCCCATTTCAGGGAACTGGAATGGAGCTGGCTGCCACACCAACTTCAGCACCAAGGAGATGCGTGAGGAAGGAGGTTTGAAGTAAGTGTGTGAAAGGAAGCCTTGCACCTTCCCCAACCCCACCACTGTAGAGCTGACATAAAATGTTTTTTTGGCTATGCTAATCAAATTTATTTTCATTTTAGATATATTGAGGAGTCAATTGAGAGGCTGGCCAAGAGACACCAGTACCATATCCGTGCCTACGATCCTAAAGGAGGGCTGGACAATGCCAGACGACTGACTGGCCATCACGAGACCTCCAATATCAATGAGTTCTCTGCTGGAGTGGCTAACCGTGGTGCTAGCATACGAATTCCACGATCTGTTGGCCAAGAAAAGAAGGGCTACTTTGAAGACCGCCGTCCCTCAGCCAACTGCGATCCGTACGCAGTCACCGAAGCTCTTATACGCACATGTCTGCTCAGTGAAGAGGGTGAAGAGCCAATGACGTACAAGTGAAATACTGGACTGAAGCGTCATTTTAAGTAATTATCTCTTACTGACGCTTGCATTTTGTTCATTAGTCCATGTGAAATGAGGAATGACACTAGATGGATCACTGCCCTGTTTGTTGGTTGTAGAAAGGCACATTGGGTCAGTTTATATCATACAAATTTAGCTTTTTCACTGCCAGTTGCTTTTTAAAACAGATTTCTGGGTGTAATGATATCTGATTCTGGCAGGAATCCTAGTATGATAGCGGTAAATTATGCACCCAAGATCACTAAATTGTTCTACTTGACCTTTATGACTAAAGCGGTTCTTGTGTATTGATCCGTTTTAAGTATGTTATACAATTTAACATGTTTTTTTAGAAACTAACTATATATTTTAATTCTTATTGTAATTTTTTTTTTCTCTTCACCAGTTTATAAATGATAGTACTCTATCACGGACCAAAATGTATTGTTTGTACTAATATGGCTCTGACTGTTGCCTTTGTTCAAAGGGTTGTGCATTTTATTTGCGATGCCATGGTTTAGAAAAATTTAACTTGTCTCATTACATTAAACCACCAAGAATTTTACGAAGATGTGATTTCTCTGTAGTTTCTCCCCCCCTCCTATCAGGCCTTGACAGATTGCTGCAATGTTGTATTTTTGTAGGCTAGCCTGGAAGTTAGCATCACCCTGGTTCCCTTTTTCCCTTTAGAATTATTGCAGAAAATAAGCTCTCTGACCAAAATGATAAAAGTTTGATTCTTGCATGTTTTGTTTAGGAAAATCTTCAAAAATTACCAACATTTCTGAATTTTAAAGCCTATGAAACAATCGCTTGAAGTAAAATGCTAAATTGAGGCAACTACATCATGGTCGAACCACAATGCCATCACCATTGAGCTTCCAAAAACTCATTCAGTCTGACTAAAAGTTTGAGTTAGTAGTTTGAAAGTACTAGTATGTAAAAGTGGAGTAGTGGGTAGATTTTCCTATTTAGCATGTTTAATGTACCCAACAAACGGTTTATGGCTACCGCCTTTTCCAAGAAAAGTAAAAGCTTGGAAATCACAACTGTACTTATGCTTTTTTTCATGTAGAAAGAATAAAATGTGTAAATATCTTGAGCTTGTCTTAACCACAGACATCTTTCTCCAGGCATTTAACTAAAAACCCATTGATGACAAAACCAGAAGGGTGAACATGCTGCCTGCTTCTAGCCAAAAAAAAAAAAAAAAAAAAATAGCCATCACTGTTTTTAGGAGCTTTAAACCCAAATTATGGTAAAATCTTTAAAGAGTGGAGCACTGAGGTTATGGAATAGTTAGAGTAGAAAAAGTGGTGTGGAGTTGGACCAAATGGTATTTTTGTATGTGATTTCTATTTATTTGAAAAAAATGATGGATGGTTAAAGTGTGATGTCCAAGGGAGCCAGACTGAGTACTATCGAAAATTGGACCAGAGCAACATGGATTGCACTGCCAAACAAACTGCCAATAAAACATTTTATTTCACTGTGCTCGAACACCATTTTGGATTGTTCCAAATAACAATTGTTAATCCCAGTTTTATATAAGTGCTTGTTTTTTTTTAAGAAGGGCAGTATGCATATTCTTTTCTCTTTACAACCCTGCCAAGACTCTTGTTTTAATTTCTAGAAATGCAATTATAAGACTAAAAGATGTCTGTGCTCAGAAGGTAAGCAATCCACACCACACCAATGTCAACAGTTCTCAGAAGGTAACAAGGATATGTAGGCTTATAAATATTAAGGGAAGTAAAAATGTTTAATGAACCTGTCTTTGTATGTTTTCATACCTTTCACCTAATTCCTCAAAATTACAATACAGTGTAAAACTGAAAACAATGTTTTCAGAGACTTGTCTGAGTCTCTTTTTGCAATCTCTTTTCAGAGACTGCAAAAGACTTGTCATTCATTATTGCTTGTATTTACAGTATTCTTCAAATAGAAATCAGAACTCCCTGACCTTTTATCATGTGAGTGAGTATATGTGTTGTGGCTATATCTGGTGCTGTTCGGTCATTTTCTTTTTTAGAATTTATTAATTCATCTGAATGGTGCAAAACTTGTGTTGTTTTGGCACTTGCTATGTGAACACACACACAAATTGTGGACATGATTCGAAAAGGTTAAATGGTCCTGAAAAAAATTATCACACTTGTATTGTTTGTGGAAATGAATGACCACACTGGAAACGAATGGGAAGCAAATTTCATCCAGTGAAACGTTTGGTACTGCGCCCAAACAAAATCTTACTGAAAGCTAATTTTTGAGATATCAATCTCAAATTTGGAACACAACTTTTTTAGATTTATGGCTTTGATTTGATCACAGTTTTAGAGTACATGTTTTGGAAAATATATATTTCATATAAAATGTAAATATATATATATAAATTATTTTGTAATTACATATATATTCAATATTTTATAATAAAATTGACTTCTATAATTTATTTTTCTTAAACTTTCTTCACTTCACAAATAATCTACCAAGTGTCTTCTATAAAAAGAGATGAAACTTAGGTATACTCTCCAAATCATTCCAGATTTATGACAGTTTAAGTTGGAAATTTCATTTTCAGGTCTATGCTCATAAAGTGATTAACAGGTAATAAATGGATCATAACTATTCCATAAACAAAATATAGGACCAAAAAATCCCCTAAAAAGTCTAAATATTAAATTAAAAATCATTATCAAACTAAAAAAAATTATTTCATTAAAAAAAAACAGTCATTCTTGCAACACCAGAGGGTTAAGATTGTGGCTGTGATTTGGCAGATAAAACAGAAATACCATGGCTCTATAGTTTGTTGGATTCCCAGTGTGCAGTCTGCAATCCAAAACAAATGGGCCTATTTTTCATCTCATATCATGTTACTTGTGTTCTAGGTCACGTTTTAATAAACTGACCATAACCCTTCCAAATGAGTTCACAGGAACTGTAACTCTTCAAATTTGCCTACAAAAAAGCCTACTGCTTTTCGATTAAACAAACAAAATAGGAAAGAGTTAGAAATAAAGGTGACTAATGACCCAAACTAAATTTTCCAAAGAAAAGGGCAACATTTGTGAATGTACACAGCTGCACACCACTCAACTAAAAGTTATTTCACACAAACATGGCAACATTCTGGGAAGACAATGTTCCAGCAGAGTTTACAGTAAAACAAACAGAACTACTACAGCCACATCAAAAACCAGTACTCAGGTCAAGTCAAGTCAAGTCATCCTCATTTATATAGCGCTTTTAACAATGTAGATTGTTTCAAAGCAACTTTTTACAGAGATAAATATATAATTTAAGGTAACAGATTTATGTAATGGATTTCATTCTCTGATTTTCTCAAAGATGAGAGATGATACTCAATATAAATATATAATCAGTTTCCTTTGCTTTGAATTATAGTTGCCCAAATTTAATGGTACAATTTTATTTTCATAAACATTGACAGATGCCATAGACCACACACAATCCATTCATTGACCACAAAACTGGAAAGTCAATTAGCAGTCTGTTAACTAGATATTCATGAGCAGAATTGTGATTTTAGTGTATATATATATATATATATATACACTATATATTTGTGTGTGTGTGTGTGTGTGTGTGTGTGTGTGTGTGTGTGTGTGTGTGTGTGTGTGTGTGTGTGTGTGTGTGTGTGTGTGTGTGTGTGTGTGTGTGTGTGTGTGTGTAAAAACAAAAATCTAAGGTTGGTCGCTTTGCGTTGGTCAGATAATATCTTCCTAAGTGGGAGTCTCTCTTTTCCTTTGCCCATATAATCTTTAAGCTAATAAGCGTATTTGGCTTGCAGTCCGCAATGGAGGGGCTCAAGGAAGCAGCTAAATCTCGAGGTTAGATATACCCCCAGTGGGACTATTTATGCTTGGATGATGAGTATGGTAGCAAGATGCCTAAATTATGTTGGTGGAGTTGGGGAGGTGGAGGGCTGCCAAAACAGCTGAAGCCAGAGCAAGGTGAGCGGCTGCTTATATGCTCCGGCAGTTAATTGAAAGTTTAGATGGGTTCATTCCTCCTGAAATTACGTTGTGAACTTCACTTAATGAACATTACCTTTCTTCATTTTGAGGATTTGATGGAGGTGTTTGAGGAGGTAATTTACCAGTTTCTTCCAACCCCTCTGGTTTCTCCTGTTTCTCACTGGTACAGTCCAGCCCTGACTCTCCTGTCTGACAGTCTTCAGGCTTCCTGGTTCCATCTTGGAAACGTGTCACTGCAACTCCACCTCGGTCTCCAGTGCCAGCAGTGTCGCGTGGGCTCTTCGGCTCATGAGCTCCACCTGGGTCACCATCTCCAGTAGCTATATCTCCGTCGGTCGTCCCTAGGGTGTCGTCTGCCAAGTTTCCATCATGGCTCCTCCCTCCCTAAACTCCACCCTGGGGCCTCATCCTGTCTGTTCCAGACTCCACCCTGGGGCCTCATCCTGGCTGGTCTAGACTCCACCCTGGGGCCTCGTCTGGTCTGGTCTAGACTCCACCCTGGGGCCTCGTCCTGGCTCTTCTAGACTCCACCCTGGGGCCTCATCCTGGCTGGTCTAGACTCCACCCTGGGGCCTCGTCCTGGCTGTTCCAGACTCCACCCTGGGGCCTCATCCTGGCTGATCTAGACTCCACCCTGGGGCCTCGTCTGGTCTGGTCTAGACTCCACCCTGGGGCCTCGTCCTGGCTATTCTAGACTCGACCCTGGGGCCTCATCCTGGCTGGTCTAGACTCCACCCTGGGGCCTCGTCTGGTCTGGTCTAGACTCCACCCTGGGGCCTCGTCCTGGCTGTTCTAGACTCCACCCTGGGGCCTCATCCTGGCTGGTCTAGACTCCACCCTGGGGCCTCGTCCTGGCTGTTCTAGACTCCACCCTGGGGCCTCATCCTGGCTGGTCTAGACTCCACCCTGGGGCCTCATCCTGGCTGGTCTAGACTCCACCCTGGGGCCTCGTCCTGGCTGTTCTAGACTCCACCCCGGGGCCAACCACATGGTTTTACCTTGCTCCCCTCACCCTCCACTCCCCCATGGACTGAATTGTTTGTCCTGGAATGTTTGTGTTATTCTTTTGTTCCTTGTCCCCCTCCAGAGCCAAGTGCTGTATGACTATGTCAATGTTGAGGTGTTTTATTTCTGTTTACCTGAGTTTCCTGGAATAAAGTATATTTGAATTGCTTCTCCTTTGTCATGCCTTTGCACAACCACCCATGTGAGCAATATGCATTCAAAATCTTTAACAAATTTAAAAAAACACTTTAATAATATTTGAATAAAGGCTAAAAAAAAATGTTTTAGGTCAGACATTACTTTTTGCCACTACTGTAGATGTAATTATATGTCATATATATAATAATATGTTGATCAAAACAATGATTTGTTGTTTTTGTACCCGTACCTGTTTCATGCATCATTTTGCATTTTATAACAAAATTTTGATGTAAAGCTGGAATGTTTAATGTCAGGTTCCATTATAACAACTTCAGTAGTTTCTGTATTGTGTATGGTAAGTGCTCAGCTTGTAAGCTTGTAACGGTAAGCTTGTAATAATGTTTTTAATTCCAGTGGTACTGGTGGATTTCCGCGGGAAATTCGAGCATGTCTTTGCGTCATTACGTCACATCTGTACACATAAAGAAGGTGTCTCGGCTAGTAGGATATGTTGCGTGTGAGGATGCTGGAGGTGGAGATTTATAGCCTTTTCTCACAGCACTGGATATAATTAAACATCAATTTGATGGCAGATCCAGAAAGGTTCAAACGACAATCACCAGTGACAACTGGAGATTCACCCATTGTAAAATTCAAAAGACTTCAGACTTCGGAGTGGCTACAGAAAAAAAGAGACTGCAACCGGGCCCATGCGAAAACAAGGATAAATATCGAAAGGGCATTAAATGTAGTCACGCAATGCTGATGTTGTTAACATTAACAATTTGAGAAAAAAGTATAATTTGCACAGTTTGACGTGATAAGATAAGCGATCATTAGATTTAATTAGCACGATTTACTGCAATGCTTTTTTCCCCTTAGTTGGTCAGAACAAAAGTGGATGTTACTTGTTTAGATGACATTTTCCGGTGAAAATTCTTAATGTTGGTCATACTTCCAAAAAGTAGAATCTGTGATACCGAATGACAGTATCCACACCGGCGCGGTGACTGACAGCCGCACATTCTCCTCAAAACATTGGATTCATCCGCACTGTGCCGTGCCAAGGCACAACCCACGAGTTGATAATTTCGCGAATAACTGAAATTGCAGATTTCGAACAGAGATGGCGAAAAAGAGGAAAAACTGGACTGCAGCTTTAAGTTTGTATAAATTAACTTTTAAATGCAGAGAAAACAGTAATAATCAGAACACTGTGTATATATCGACAATAAAGTATAACCAATGTGTGTTCGGTAATACTCTTTCGTAACTGCAGCATGAAAAAGTGACTGTTGTTAATATTGGTCTATTGTTGATATTATATAATTGCTCTGTGCATGTGACTCAGTTCAACATGAGCAGCAGAGCAAACATGGGCCTTGAGCCTGGACCAGAACAATCTCACCAATCAGTGTTCAGTGTGCTTCATGCTCTGAATGAGTATCAGCACTGATTGAGCTTATTAGAATTCTGTTCTCAGCAAGTGACAGGAGTGCTGACCCATTTGAATGCATCTTCTACCCGGCAGGATTTTAAAGATTTTTTTCATCTTCTGTGTCTTAGTGTGTCGTTGGTGGTTGTAAGCTGCTGTGCAATGATAATTAAATTTTGTGTTGGTTGATTGGCGGCATGTGCAAATCACATGCGGCATCAGTGAAAGCCATGTGGCAGAAATGCAATTACACTCTTCACCCTTCAACCACGAAAGCCATTTACTTGAGAACACACGAACACAAAAAAACAGCCAATTCTTGCAGGATGGAGCTGGAACAGGAGTTTCAAGAGATTGTAAACATTGAGAAAGAAGTAAAACTGTGCAAAAAATAAAGCATGACGTTGTGAGTTAATTTGGTTAAAATGAAAAACGTGAGAAAGGCAGAATCTGCTCAGTTGCTATGGCAGCCATTGAGCCAAGACAATGTGTGTTTTGTGCAGCTAAGGTGGAGGACGGGGGTGGGGCGTTGGTAGTTATGTAACAAATCTGGGTCAGACATACATTCCCCCACGAACAAAGATCTGGTCATCTGCTTGGTTGAACAACCTAAATAAAAATGAGCAAATTATTCAGAAATCATCATCAGTTATGGAAAGCTGCCCATCCTATATCAGGCTCTCATTGCAAGAGATCCCAATGACCACATCGGTGCTAATCGTCTATAATTGTCAGATTATACAAGGGCAGAATCCGTTAACAGTCTATATCACCCAAAATGCTGAAAATGTGATCCGTATTGGATCTTAGGAATGTCCTTTTAGAGTATAAATGAATCACCATTAACCTGTTGAGACCTGTTAGCCTAGAGACCACATGAACAGCACACAGCTCAGGGAATATTTGTGAAATGACTAACATCTAATCATTGCATGTGAAGAAGAGAATCTAACGAAAGCTAACAAATTCTAATAAAATATATTAAAATACTATGCGTTGTCTGACCTTTTGGTATCGTCAACAGTGTTTGTTTGGGTAAAAAGGCTGATATGATGCCAAGGACAAGGCTTTTTGCAGCTGAAAAAGCAGTTTGCTGTGAGAATAAAATAATCCATCAGATCCTTTAACGTCAGTCCACTGCAGCTGTGTGTCAATTATCAGCATGCGCTTTGGAGGAAAGAGTCTTCTTCTGACAGGGCCATGACGGTCCATCACTGGTATAGAAAAATTGTTACAGTAACAGATGTATGTTGTGTTACCATATATTATAAAAGGTTGATCTGTTGAGAAAACATGCTTTTGCATAAAATGCAGTTGTGCAATTATGTGCAACAGTGTTTGTTGGTTCAGCAGGGTGATGCTTTGTTTTTACAGCTGTACTGCTTCCTGACGTCTATGCAAGATTAGACTGTCTGGGAGAAACACAAGGAAGATACAACAGAGTGAAAGGTGAAGTTTGACTGAAACGGGAATGTTAAATAAAATAAGGCTTGATCTTGCAGTATAATGACCAGAACAAGGGGCTACTAAGAGTTACAAATGGAAGGACAATACACAGTCTGTAATAAACATTAGGAAACAAACTTCAGGCCTCTAAAGAAATTGTTGTGTAAATAGTAAAGAGAAATATTTTTTTGATTTTGTTAATGTCTTAAACATGATACATTAAAAGGTAATGATTACCAAATAGGCTGTTTGAAATCGAGGTGAATTTAGGCAAAACATTTTGGTGTTCAGCCCTTATACTTTGAACTCTTCATGAGATTCTCCAGCATTTCATCTTTCCACATGAGAACAAAGAAACTGCTGACATCCGAGGTCAAGGCCCAAAAAAAAGGGCACGTGGGATCAAGGAAGCTCCCCTGACATGGAGTTTTTATCGTGTCACTGTTGTATTAAAATCACCATAAAATCAAAATGGACCCCACACAAAATATTTGCCATGTTAAAATGACGTGACCCGAGGTGATATACTATTGTTGTTTGGTGATGTGAAGAGCAAAAATTACACAATGGAACACACTTATTATTGTGCTTTCCCATCGGAGACAACCGTAGAATCAATATTGTATAGGACAGTAGTGTATAATAACAGGTTAAATTTTGTTTGTCACACAGTGACTTAAAAAGATTTGGAATATTAGCACAAGTCCACAAGGGTGGGACAAATACATATCCTGCACAACTGACTGCAAATTGCAGCAACTTACAATGGCAACTATCAATGATCTAGTCAATTAGCAAAGACGAAATCAAGTTGTATGTCAAAAAGTATTGCAACTTCTGTTTCATGCCGACACACCTATTAGAAAAATTTGTTTCTTATTGTTTATTTGGAAATTCCAGTTAAACTTGTAAACACGTTGCCGTAAGTCTTACTGATCACCAGGATGTAATGACTCAAATCTATGTGCACTCATCAAAACTGAACCATGGTGCAACTATAAATACTGATTGCATTTGGTTGAAAACAGTAAACAGTTGTGAAAGATCTCTAACAGTAGACTGTGCAACAAAACTAACTTGTTTAACTGCAGAACAGATCACAGTGGTGTCAGGTCTGCAGTGTGTAAAAGTTGCTGGTCTAGAGGTTGTAAACACGGGGGATGGGGAGTCTCACCTGTTTTCCCAGCACAGTCCCAACACCCACCCACCATACTTGTTTCCTGTATTTAAAATCTTCTCCATGCCGGTGTCAAATAGCACAAACACTAAACAAAATGTTCTTCACAAACACCTCCCCTACACGTTCAGCCCGATACGTGGAAACCTTGGCTGCACTTGTGTAACCCTATGACACAGCCTGGCATGTTTTAACTGGCAGGAGCTTAGATTGTGATTCTGCATAATATGAATGTTAAGTTTACCATGTCCAGATATATCAAATTAATAGAATGTTAAACAAATTAAAGATTTACGCCTACAGTATATACCTGCTGTGCGCTATAAATTTGTAGGGGATTGAGTGTACAGCGATCTTGTCGAGCTCACATCCCTTTTTCACAGACATCGCTGAAAGATTTGTAGTTTGGTCAGATATGTCAATAGCAAAGAAGGTAAAATGAGGCACATATTAACTGAGTTAGCATTGTTTATGAATGATATATTGTGCTAGGGAACCAGGATTCACTGCTTCCTTCTTGCTGTAGCTGTGGTGGCCGGATGCACCGATTATACAGCGTTATTCTACTTCTGTTGGCCTATATTAATTGAGTTAACATTATTCATGTTTGATTCATGGGTTAGGGAACCGGGATTCACCGCTTTCTTCTCACCGTCGCTGTAGCAGCAGGATGTGCCACTTATAGTGTGATTCTACGTTAGCTACGTTTTCATGGTTAACCTATTTGTGCTCAAAATCATTAAAGTAACCATAAATAATTAAAAACTCACATCAGTAAGTATACATTATTAGCCTATAATGAGATTCATCAATTAAAGAATTCTTTCTAGTGTATTTAATTCTGACAAGTTCCCTTTCGAGAGGTCTCTCGTATTGCGCAAGTTAGCTTATGCTATGGGAAAACTCCTTTTCTCGAGAATATTGAAGCCAAATTTTTAAAAAGCAGTGCAGCTGCACAGCAAACATATAGCTGAGTGTCTAGCGCGCTAATTGGACAGATGCGAGCACATGCCGGCCCAGTCCCCACGTGCCTCACTCTCACCCAGAGAAACCCCCTCGCCGGTCCTGTTTACACAGGCAGACCAGCGCCCCTCTCAGAGAGCGGCCGGTCTAGTCTCTTTTGGGGGATCGGATGAGGAGGAAGAGAAGGATGACAGCCTTTCCCTTGCTGCATCCGAATGCGAGAGATGGACGGTCTCCTTGACCGCTCCTGCACCCTCAACACACGCCAGTGGCGTGAGAGCCAGCCTTGACTGAACTTCTCTGCGTGCTAACTAAGGCCGACGAAGACCTCGGGCTCGATTTGCACGATTTGCCCGCTTTGCAAGCTAGGGTTCTTTCTGTCTAAATAAAGTGTCTAAACACAATTTCCACAACTATAAGGCCCGACATCTGTCTGGTCCTGGGTGAACCTGAACTACAGTTCTATATATCATATAAAGAAGGAGCTTGGCTTTTATAAGCCCCCTTCCTATATTTCCCTATATAAGGCTCATTACTAATTACTGCAATACGAGAGACCTCTCAAAAGGGAATGTCTAGGTTACTAACGTAACCTTGGTTCTCTGAGTAGGGAACGAGTATTGTGTAAGCTATATAGCCATTTGACAAGACCCATGTCAGTATCTGCTGCAGTGCATGATGCTCATGTCCAAAACAGTTAATAAATAAATATAAATCATTAAGTATCAGAAAAAAGAAATTTCCACATGACTCCTCTAAAGTTGAATGCATTTATATTTGCATGTTATAAAAATATGAACTCACAGCATTTAAATTTATGTCTATAAGACATATGGTTATAAGAGAGAATGGAAAGCTTCTGCTGTTGACAGACAATAAGATGATTTTGATAGGAGTACTCAGCTTGAAAATAATAAATCTCAAAAACCATGTACATTAAACAGTTTAAATCCAATAAACCAAATTGTTGCATCTTAAGATGTCATGTTGACAATTTTATATAGACTACCGTTCAAAAGTTAGGGGTAAGTAATTTATTTTATTTTTAAAATAACTATTTTATGTTCACCAAGGCTGCATTTATCTGATTAAATTGTTGTGAAATTTTTAGCAGCCATCTAGTCTATTGTCACGTTTGTGTCTGTTTAGATCAGGGGCCTCATGTATCAATCTTGCGTACGCACAAAAACTTTGCGTACGCCAGCTTTCACGCTCACGGTCTGATGTACTAACAGTGAAATTAACGTGAGAATGTGCGTTCCTCCACGCCAATTTCATGTCTGGCGTACGTACATTTCTCATAGTTTTTGTTCGTTGGCGACTCTTACAGGCAATGAAGTTAAGTTGCAAACATTACACAACGAATTGTTCTAAAAGTCTATCGCACTACCACCTGTGGGATGCATTGCTATTAATTTGCAATTTATACAATAATTTACATATATTGTCACACGAGCCTTATGGGAATATTCTATCAATTATGCAATTAAGTAAGAACATATAAAAGCATATGCAAATTGATACAACCCTTAGTCTATGGCAATGGCAGCTTTGGCCTTATTAGAGGACATTGCTAATGACAGAATCCAAAGAGAACGAGTTTTTAGGGACCACAATGATTTTCTGGCCCAGGATGATGACGGGCTTATCAGCCATTTCAGATTTCCAAGGGCTATCCTCTTGGAGCTCTGTGCTGATGTAACGGAGGCCAGCTAGTAGTTGCTGTGCGAGTAAACCTCACTCCTCTGATCTCAATAAGGTTCCCATATGATGCAGTTGACCAGCCAAACATTAAAACGCAATTTGCAGCGATAGCCGGTTTTCCTAATGTAATCGGAGCGATCGACTGCACACGCATTGCTATAAAGGCGCCATCTGAAGAAGAATTTGCATATGTGAATCGGAAACATTTCCATTCAATAAATGTGCAGATAATATTGATTACCTTCGTGGCAGTCCTGTAGTAAATCCGAGTCTCCCACAGCAGCGGATACTACTCCAGAGAGTAAAGTGTCACCCATAATTGAGGCAATTCTCTGACCCCTTTACCACTGCTTGTTCTGCCCACACTTTGTCGGTGCGCAGCAGTTCTCCATTTAACGTCCACCTTTATATCAGACCATTTGTTTTTAAGGTCATTTACAGTGCGACTTTCAGATCCCACCGCATTGACGGCATCAGCCAAACTCTCCCACTCATATTTTTTCCTTTTGTTATTAATTCCGGAGGACAAAGTTCCAAATATTTTTTTTTTTCTCGTTTCTACCTCCGATAGTAGCACCTCCGATTCACTTTCTGTAAAGTTTTGCTTCTTGCCGCTTGCTTTAGCCATTTTCTTACTTCTTTCTTTTGCCAAAGTGGACTCATTACCATATTTAAATGTATTTAATTAAGGGCGGAGACTGGGTGGGGCGTTGTGCTCGTGCATGTGCGCTCATTTTTACGTTAATTGGGATGTACAAAGAGAATATGCGTGAGATCCTTCGTACGCAGAGATTCATACATCTGTTTTTTTTTGTGCGTACGCACATTTACAGGTTTGTCCATACGCAATGTTTTAGTCTGAATTCAACGCAAGTCTTTGTACATGAGGCCCCAGGTGTCTCCAACCCTGCTTCTGGAGAGCTACTGTCCTGCAGATTTTAGCTCCAACCCCAATCAAACACACCTGGACCAGCTAATCAAGCTGTTTAGGGTTTCGTGATAATTAGAGGCATGTGTGTTGGAAAAGGGTTGGAACTGAATTCTGCAGGACAGTAGCTCTCCAGGAGCAGGGTTGGAGATCCCTGGTTTAGATTTTCTGTTTGTTTTCATTCTTAGTCACATGTCTTTTGTTTTCCCGCCACTTATCCGTTGCCATGCCTACCTTCATTAGTTCATCTTCATCATCTGTGTCTTGTTAATCACCTTCATCTGTGTTACCTGGTTTATGTTCATCAGTGTCTGTATTTAGTTCGTTTAGTTCAGTCAGTCCTTGTCTGTAGTTAAAGTCAATTTCTTGAGTGTGTGAGTTGTTCCAGCCTGCCTGTCTGCCAACAGCGACCTCGACGATGAGTGCCTGTGCACATTCTTCCGGATCTGGGCCACATTTAACCAGCCTTTAGACCTCCCAGACACCACCGGTCTGGATTGGAGGGCAACAGTCATCCGGTGTCCGGAGCGTTTCGAGCCTCGATCTGGGACACAGCCTAGCCCAGAGCTTCCACTGCCGATCCCTTCCAGCCCAGAGCTTCCACCGCTGATCCCGTCCAGCCCAGAGCTTCCACTGCTGATCCCGTCCAGCCCAGAGCCTTCAACGCTGGTCCCGTCCAGCCCAGAGCCTTCACCGCTGGTCCCGTCCAGCCCAGAGCCTTCACCGCTGGTCTTGTCCAGCCCAGAGCCTTCACCACTGGTCCCATCCAGCCCAGAGCCTTCACCGCTGGTCCCGTCCAGCCCAGAGCCTTCACCGCTGGTCCCGTCCAGCCCAGCCAGAGAGCCCGCCTAGCCAGAGAGCCCGCCTAGCCAGAGAGCCCGCCCAGCCAGAGCCCGCCCAGCCAGAGCCCGTCACCACACCAGAGCCCCAACTACCACCCAGCCTCCCTCTCCCACCTCCTCCTAGCTATCACTCTTCAACCTTTCCTCCACCACTGTCTGGTAGCCCCGCTGCTCCCCCTAAAAGCTTCGAGGAGGTGATGTCGCCATGGGTCTGCCTGTCACCAACACTCTCAGGGTCGGGGGATCCCCGGTCTCCTCCTCGAACCTCCTCGACTCGGACTCTGCTGCAGCCTGCCGGTCCATTACCTCCACCGTGGCTCTTACCTCCCTCATCTCCGCCGTGGCCCTTCAGCCCACCAGCTCCTCCGGGCTTCCTTGTCCCCCCGGTTCTGCCTTGGTCCTTCATCGACCCGCCATCGCGCTGGGACTACCCTCCTCTGGCTTCGCCTCATCACTCCGTCCTTCTGGCTCAGTTGGGCTCTTTACTCCCTCCGGCTCCACCTTGGTCTTCGGTCTCTACAGCTCCGCCGCGGCCTTCTGGATCCCCGCCTAAGCCTCTGTCGCCGGAGCCGTCGTTGTCACCATGTCCCTCCAGTCCTTCAGCATCGCCCTGTCTCGTCGGCTCTACGGCTCCACCCTGGTCTCCTCAATCACCTACTTCGCCTCCGTCGGTCGGCTCCCTGGTGTTGTCGGCGTTGGCTCCTCCCTCTATCTGCTCTGCCTTGGTCCCTCTTTGGCGCAAGGTCGCGCCTTCCGGAGGGGGGAGTAATGTCACGTGTGCGTCTGTTTAGATCTTCTGTTTGTTTTCATTCTTAGTCACGTCTTTTGTTTTCCTGCCACTCATCCGTTGCCATGCCTACCTTCATTAGTTCATCTTCATCACCTGTGTCTTAATCACCTTCATCTGTGTTACTTGGTTTATGTTTATCAGTGTCTGTATTTAGTTCGTTCAGTTCAGTCAGTCCTTGTCTGTAGTTAAAGTCAATTTCTTGTGTGAGTTGTTCCAGTCTGCCTGCCTGTACCTGTTGGATTGTATTTTGTAATAAACGTTTTGCATTTGAGCCTTTTTGTTCGCTTCGTCTTCTTCAAACCGTGACATTTATAGTGTCACATGACACTTCAGAAATCATTCTGCTCAAGGTCATGGTGCTCAAGGATTATTTCTTATTATTATCATCAATGTTTCTCATAATAAAAAGTTATTTTTTTGCAACATTGTTGTGGAAGACATGATACATATTTTTTCGGGATGCTTAATTGCATAGACAGTTCAACAGAAAATATTTTATTTTAAACAAATTTTTTTTTGTAACCATGTAAAAGCTTACTGTCACTCTTTGATCAATTTAATTCATTCGTGATAAATAAATGTATTCATTTCTTTAATAAACTCCATCCCCAATCTTTTTAACTAGTATATACGTATAAAATATCAAATCTATCTCAGGTGTTTTTCTCACTCACTCTCTTTCTGTCTTTCTTAAGATAACAAGATATGTGACACCTCAAATAGAGTTAGTTGTGTAACAGGTTTGCCAGCTTATTGTAGTAATGAAACCAAACCTGCAGCCATGGGTAGCTCACGTCACACAATCAAACAGCTGAGCTGTGTACGTCAAACGTGGGCCAAATATGCTTACAATTTACTTTAAAATAATTTACACCCATATTAAAAGGTAAAAGATCAAAGAGAACAGTATCACCTGCGTTCTGAACGGGGTGGAGAGCACTTTTGGCACATAGCCTTTTTTCAGCCTAAGAACCACCTTACTGTCGTTGTGGCCGAACTCTATGCAGGAAGGTTCCACAGATAGAGCCTGCAAATCACCATCAGGGACCGAGCGAGAGTGGAGAAACCTAACAGAGAAACCTAATGACCACGTCGTGTTTACCAATCGATTGGCTAAAATCCGGGGTGTGGTTCGCCGCGATGGCTGCCACAAACACTTTGAGTGTGGAGGGGGCGCGCCCGCCATTCAACAGCTCTTGCAGAAATGTGAGAATAGTTATGATCTCACACTTAGCAGGGTCTGATTTCAGAGCTATAGGCACCAGCTTATGGACCATTTCTGAGCGTAAAGGCACCTAGTGGATGGGGCCCTTGCCTCTGAAATCGTTCTCATGACCCCACAGGGTAAGTCTGATGGCTCCCGTCAATGAGCCAAACATTCAGGTCCCACAACTCTGGTTGGGGGTGCCAAATCGCCCCCTGCGCCTGAGAGAGAAGGTCCCTTCTCAGCAGTATTGGCCATGGGGGTGCTGACAGCAGCTGGATCAGTTCTGGTAATCAATTCTGGTTTTGCCAGCATGGTACAACCAGGAGAACTGAACATTTCTACTCCCTGACCCAACTGATGAGCTGTGACAGCAGGGCTACCAGAGGGAATGCGTAGAGGCACAGACGAGGCAAACTGCACAGACGTGAACCAATCAGGCTTCAGAATTTGGAGAAAACAGGAGTTTTCCCCCATACGTGTCATCAGCTAAAAGCAGATGTAATGCAAGTGAGCCATATCGAAAGGGAACCTCAACCACAATTGAGTCACTTAAGATATAAAACAGGAACCATTGGGCAATAAATGTTGGTCACACTTTATTTTTAGGTGATGTTGTTAGTTACATTGTACGTACTCAAATAAGTACCACTGAGTAATATTAATTAACTACATGTACTTACTATAGAGTTAAGGATTAGGGTTTGGTTTGTAATTATGCATAATTTAATGTTGTTGCTAGTAAGTACACAGTAGTAACATGTAACTGTCACCTTAAAATAAAGTGTAACCTAAAAGTTTCATCTGAACATTATCACTGATTGTCCATAGTTTATGCAAATATACTGTATATTTCATGCCAGATGACAATCTTGTATCATAAAAGCACTAATATTTAAAGAAGAGATTGTTAATCATCTTATGAGTTAGATAATCACCATGACTCATAATACAGTTTACTGATCACAGCAAAATACAGTGAGGTAATGACTTCAAGCACTGAAGTTCCTGGCAAAGAAACGCCCTCTGTCTCACCTATATAGCCCCTTTCACACAGCGCTTTGAACCCGGCAAATTGCCGGCAAATTGCCAGAATGCCTTCTGTGTGAACGCAAACTCGACCCGGGATTTATCCGGGATCGATGCCGGGTTGGGGACCTAGTAACATTGCCGTGTTCAGTCCCAGAACGCGCGCTGTGTGAACAAAAGCCGTAATAATGCCGTGTCGTAGTGATGACGCTGAAGCCGGGATCGTTCGCCAGCTGTGAAATGGTACGTAAAGCGCAAGTTTATGGTCGAATCAGAGAAAACATGCAGAAGCGTGGTTTCACGAGAGAGAGATCGCAGCTCATAAGCAAATTTAAGACACTGCTGAGATTACAAGTCACATCGATGTCACGTGTCTTTACGGGATTTTTACGGGTTGTGTGTGAACGCACTCTCTGATTCCGGAAAATCACTGGCAGTGTGAATGAACCAAAATCAAACGAACCCGGGTCAAATCCGGGTCACTTTATCCGTGTATTTTCTAGAATCTCTGTGTGAAAGGGGCTTATGTATCAGAAGCTTAAATTATATCAGAGAAATTAATGCACAATCAGACAATAAACCTAAGCATTAAAAAAACGGTATATATTAATTTTATAAAATTAGGTGTTGGGAAAAAAAATGGGGAACACTATAATAAGGTTAACATATGTTTTAACTAACACAAACTAACTATGAGCAATACATTTGTTACAGTATTTATTCATCTTTGTTAATGTTAGTTAATAACAATCCAGCTGTTTATTGTTTGTTCATGTTAGTCCACATTGCATTTACAAATGTTAACAAATACAACTTCTGGTTTTAATAATTAAGCAGTAAATGTTGCAATTCACATTAAATAAGATTGATAAATGTTGTAGAAGTATTTTTTTTTATCATTAGTTCATGTTACCTAAAGTAGTTAACTAATGTGAACTAATGAAACCTTATTGTAAAGTGTTACTGAAATATGAAACAGGAAACATGGCATAGGATTAGTGTAATAACCTGTTCAAATATTTGAACATTACAGGTTTTCCTTAACTCAGACACGTCAGTGGTATCTTGTGCAAGAGCCAAAGAACATTTCAACAACACACCACTTTACAGTGAATTTTTTTTTCTTTATTATTTTTTTACATGGCATGATGATAGTGACCAATCAAAACGTTGCCTCACATCACACATTCCATCATGAGACTAGTGAACACACCAGGCGTGTACCTGCACAAAACGCCCTCTGCTCATAAAAGTCTTTGTGGGAGAAACGGTGGGTATATTTGACACTTTTAACCTCATAGCTTCAGGGCACTCCCCACTCAGGCCCTCCTGTGACGTCATTTCGAGTATATGGATTAGCCTATCTATTTAGTGTATGGTATATCGTCAGACTTGCTTTGTTTATTTCTGCCACAGAAATCTTATTGTGCACTGATCCCTGTTATGTTGTCACGATCACCGTCCTGCACTACATTCCCCAGAATCCTCTGACACACCTGCATTCACTCTCTGCTCAATTACCAGTCACACCTGTTCCTAATCAGTCACCTCGTTACCCAGCCCTATAAAACACTCACGCACACCCCAGTCATGGTGAAGCCTCCAACAGGAGAAGACCGTTACCCACGATTTCCCGAAGTTTCCAAGTCTGCCAACGAAGATCCATCACGTAACTATACCCACCTCTGAATATACTCACCTTTGTCTCCCTGTCTTGCTGTCTCCAGTATCTCTGCCTGGTTCCCCGTTTCCCGAGTCCTACCATTGAATCCAAGTGTTCCACGTGTCCACCGAGATCTCCTTGTTCCTCCCTGGGTCTGAAACAGAAAAGTATTCGTATCACTGAACATTGTCTATCCACGTCCAATTCTCTGACGAAGGATCTGCTCACCTGGGATCCTCTGCACGACGTGATCGTCACCGCACCTTCACATGAACTCTGTCCCTGCACACATCACTGTAAATAAACTCACGTTTGTGATTCACTTACCTCCGCCTCTGTGCCTTGTATCCTGACATATGTAATGATTATTCACACCTATTTATTCAAGCACACAATATAAAGAAGCCACTCATGCAGGAGTTCATGAACATTGGGTCACACTGTATCCAACATTTGTGAAAAAGAAGTGTGCTTAATTGTACAGGTCCTTCTAAAAAAATACTTTTAAGATTTTAAGTGTTCTACAAGTGCATATTTTATACAGGTCCATTTATACATGCTAAAAAATTAGCATATTGTGATAAAGTTAATTATTTTCCATAATGTAATGATAAAAAATAAACGTTCATATATTTTAGTTTCATTGCACACCAACTGAAATATTTCAGGTCTTTTATTGTTTTAATACTGATGATTTTGGCATACAGCTCATGAAAACCCAAAATTCCTATCTCAAAAAATTTGCATATTTCATCCGACCAATAAAATAAGTGTTTTTAATACAAAAAAAGTCAACCTTCAAATAATTATGTTCAGTTAAGCACTCAACACTTGGTCGGGAATCCTTTTGCAGAAATGTCTGCTTCAATGCGGCGTGGCATGGAGGCAATCAGCCTGTGGCACTGCTGAGGTGTTATGGAGGCCCAGGATGCTTCGATAGCGGCCTTAAGCTCATCCAGAGTGTTGGGTCTTGCGTCTCTCAACTTTCTCTTCACAATATCCCACAGATTCTCTATGGGGTTCAGGTCAGGAGAGTTGGCAGGCCAATTGAGCACAGTTATACCATGGTCAGTAAACCATTTACCAGTGGTTTTGGCACTGTGAGCAGGTGCCAGGTCGTGTTGAAAAATGAAATCTTGATCTCCATAAAGCTTTTCAGCAGATGGAAGCATGAAGTGCTCCAAAATCTCCTGATAGCTAGCTGCATTGACCCTGCCCTTGATAAAACACAGTGGACCAACACCAGCAGCTGACATGGCACCCCAGACCATCACTGACTGTGGGTACTTGACACTGGACTTCAGGCATTTTGGCATTTCCTTCTCCCCAGTCTTCCTCCAGACTCTGGCACCTTGATTTCCGAATGACATGCAAAATTTGCTTTCATCCGAAAAAAGTACTTTGGACCACTGAGCAACAGTCCAGTGCTGCTTCTCTGTAGCCCAGGTCAGGCGCTTCTGCCGCTGTTTCTGGTTCAAAAGTGGCTTGACCTGGGGAATGCGGCACCTGTAGCCCATTTCCTGCACACGCCTGTGCACGGTGGCTCTGGATGTTTCTACTCCAGACTCAGTCCACTGCTTCCGCAGGTCCCCCAAGGTCTGAAATCGGTCCTTCTCCACAATCTTCCTCAGGGTCCAGTCACCTCTTCTCGTTGTGCAGCGTTTTTTGCCACACTTTTTCCTTCCCACAGACTTCCCACTGAGGTGCCTTGATACAGCCCTCTGGGAACAGCCTATTTGTTCAGAAATTTCTTTCTGTGTCTTACCCTCTTGCTTGAGGGTGTCAATGATGGCCTTCTGGACAGCAGTCAGGTCGGCAGTCTTACCCATGATTGCGGTTTTGAGTAATGAAACAGGCTGGGAGTTTTTAAAAGCCTCAGGAATCTTTTGCAGGTGTTTAGAGTTAATTAGTTGATTCAGATGATTAGGTTAATAACTCGTTTAGAGACCCTTTTCATGATATGATAATTTTTTTAGATAGGAATTTTGGGTTTTCATGAGCTGTATGCCAAAATCATCAGTATTAAAACAATAAAAGACCTGAAATATTTCAGTTGGTGTGCAATGAATCTAAAATATATGAAAGTTTAATTTTTATCATTACATTATGGAAAATAATTAACTTTATCACAATATGCTAATTTTTTAGCATGTATAAATGGACCTGTATAAAATATACACTTGTAGAACACTTAAAATCTTAAAAGTATTTTTTTTAACTGTACTTGCAAATAATATAATATTAATGAAATAAAAGGCAACTTAAATGTATATAGAGAATACACTTTATAGACTGTTTATTAACAAACTTTAGAAAAAAAAGTTTTACTTTTAAGTGCATTTTAAATCACTGTTTTAATTATCTTTTGTCATTCTTTAATGAAGTACACTTATGTTGATGTGCTGACTACCATACTAAAATACTTGAAAAGTACTTGATTTTAACTGTAGTGTTATTTGATATTACATTTAATTTACCTCAAATCTACTAAATTGTAACTTCATCATTACAAATGTGTAATATATTATATATTATATTATAACTATTTAAATTACATGACACATCTTTCAATAGAAATTACATTGTATATTAGATTACCATAAATGATTGTCAGTACATTCAACACTTTAAGCATATTTCAAAGACAAAGTAAGTATAAAATCTAAAGATGCACTTAAGTCCTAAGCGGTCAAAAAAAGCAATCAAAGTTCTAATTTATAATTTCAACTAATTTCATTTAATTTAAACTATCTGTAATAAGTACTCTTTTAAAAAGTTTAAAAAAAGGAATACATCCACTTTCCATGATGATCTAAAGACAGTGTGGTATAATGACAAATTACTAGTTTAACTGTCTTTCTTTATAAAATCTTTAGTGATCAAAGGTCAAACTTCAGTTTTGCTTGCTTTAAGCCTCACTAACTCATTTGTTATGAACTTGTTGAATAAAACTCATTCTCTCTTTAATGTATGGTACTGTAGCTCTAGAGCTGCGTGCTATACAGTCATTTTCTTCATAAAAAGGCAGGGTCAGCTCTAAGCTCTTCAACCTTCAGTTTGCTTTGTCTTTGCATAATAGCTGAGAACTGAATTTATGAAACCAAATGGTGCAACATCTGACGTCAAACTGTTTCAGATAATTAAAGGGCTATAGAATTGAACCTGTTGAACAGCTATTAAGAATGAATATTGCCTCCAAACAAATTTGTCACATACATACATAATGTCTCGGTTACTAATGTAACCTCGGTTCCCTGAGAGAAGGGAACGAGTATTGCATAAGTAGCTTACGCTACAGGAAAAATTACTTTTCTCGACAATATTGAAGCCAAATTTTTAAAACGCAGCGCAGTGTCCCCCATTTCTGCCATACAATCAAGTTTAAATTAACTGAAGCGATCCCCCGTTCTAAGCACAGTAGCTTCTCTCAGGGAACCGAGGTTACGTCAGTAACCGAGACATTGCCTTTCGAGAGCTCTCTAGTATTGCGTAAGAAGCTTACCCTATGAGAACTCCGTTTCGAAACGGCGTGCTTGCTTAAAATCTCTGCTTTGTGACAGCGAGCCCCCTTGGTGCGGCCGCCAAAGCATACAAATAGCTGTTCTGACTGTCTGAACGAGGCAGAACGTTCCAGATAAACTCGAGGAGAGTTTAACCTTCTGGCCCCTTTAAGGAAGCGCACAACGAGGTCGTTTCTTCCTAGTGATTGCCCGGCCACAAGAGCGTGAGATGCTGTTATGGCAGCCACATACACTTTGAGCGTGGAGGGGGTACGACCCGCGTCAAAGAGCTCTTGCAAGAAGGCGAGTACACTTGATACTCCGCATGAGTAGGGGTCCAGGCTCTGTGCTGAGCACCAGCCGGAAAATACTACCCACTTTTGAGCGTAGAGATGCCTACTTGAAGGCGCTCTCACTTCAGAGATGTTTTTTTTACACCCTTTCCGGGAGACACCTGGATACCCATTGAGGGCCCACACATGGATACCCGTTGAGGCACATACATGAAGGGTCCACAAGTCAGGACAGGGATGCCAGATTTTCCCGTTCGCCTGCATGAGGAGATCTCTCCTCAGCGGTATTGGCCACGGGGCTGTTTCCAGCAGTTGCGCCAGCTCAGAGAACCATAACTGGGTCTTCCAGAGAGGGGCTATTAATAGCACTGCACACTTGCACTCCCTGATCTGTTCGATGACCTGTGTAGCATCATGACCGAAGGAAATGCATACAGCGGGCGGCTCAGCCAGTCGTGGGCTAGCATGTCCCTGCTTTTTGTGAAAAATGTTCAGCAACAAGCGTTGACTTCTTAGGCGAAGAGGCCGACCTCTGCTTCGCTGAAGATGCTCCATATCAGATGAACCGTTTGTGTGTGAAGAGACCATTCCCCTGGGGGAACTTTGTCTCTGGATAGCATATCCGCACCCTGGTTCAGAATGCCTGGCACGTGCGCCGCCCTCAGCGAGCACAGGTTGTGCTGAGCCCATAGAATGAGATTCTTGGCCATAGTGTGCAGGTTGTTCGACCTGAGACCACCCTAGCGATTTATGTAGGACACCACTGCCACGTTGTCCGTCTGGACCAGGACGTGGTGGCCTTTTAGATATGGGAGAAAAGCTTTCAGTGATAGAGCGAACGCTCTCATCTCTAGACAGTTTATATGTAGGCACCTCTCAGGACTTGACCATAGGCTGGAGATGGGCCTGCCCACCAACCTAGGCTGGAGGCGTCTGCCGAGATCACTTTTCTTTTTGAAACACACCCATACTCACGCCTGACTGATACCAGTCGGCTGCTTTCCAGGGGGCCAGGGCTTTGATACAGCCGTGGCTCGCTCTGATTTGTAAGTGGCCAGATCAGCATGCGTGAGTCAGTACACAGGGTTTTAGCCACTAGGCATGACGTAAGACTCTCATTTGTATAGAGTCTATCACTGTTCCCAGGAAAGAAATACTCTGGCTGGGAGAAAGTGTGCTTTTGGAAGCATTGATCCTGAGACCTAGGGATTCTAGATGGCTGAGGAGTCAGGATCTGTGAGTTATCAATTGCGCCTCCGATTAGGCTATAACCAGCCAATCGTCGAGGTAGTTTAACAGGGGGGTGAGCTGTCTCAGTGGGGTAAGCGCTGCATCCATGCACTTCGTAAATGTACAAGGTGCTAGAGATACCGTAGTACTGGTAAGCCTGCCCCTCGAAAGCGAATCTCAGGAATGGCCTGTGATGGAGCATTATCTGGATGTGAAAATAAGCATCCTTCAGATACACTGAGAAAAAACAATCCCCTGGGCGAATTTGCACGAGGATTTGTTTGGCTGTCAGCATCCTGAACAGGCACGTCATTAGCGCTTTGTTCGGGTGTCTGAGGTCTAGGATGAGCCTGAGGCCACCATCCTTTTTTGGAACAAGGAAGTAGCGTCTGTAAAAGCCCAACTCGCTTTGTGATAGAGGGACTGGCTCCACAGCCCCTTTTTCTAATAGTTTCAACACTTCGGTGTGAAGGACGTGCGCCACGTCGCTTCTCACGGTGTCTCGACCACGGCTATAAAGCACAGAGGTCTGCGAGCAAACTGTAGCGAGTAGCCGCGTTTTATTATGTTAAACACCCATTCTGATATACCGGGGATGGCCTCCCAGGCTTTGGCCCGCATAGCTATGGGTTGAATGATGTCTGGGGACGGAACGCTCTGTGATAGGGACCCGGCCGCCCAGCTGCTTTGCTTGTAATACTGTGAAACAGCGCTTATGTGCAGAGGTGTGTACTTTATAGTGGGCACACCACCTACATTTATTACATCTCCAGCACGAGCTGGAGGGAGATCTGATACTGTGGTGACAGTGTTTATGTGTAGGGGTGCGTACTTAATAGTGGGCACACAAACTACATTTATTAGACTCCCAGCGTGAGCTGGAGGAAAGCTTGATACTGTGGGAAAAGTGCTTATGTGCAGGGGTGCGTACTTTATAGTGGGCACACAACCTACATTTATTACGTTCCCAGCGTGAGCTGGAGGGAAACTTGATACTATGGGGACAGTGCTTTTGTGTAGGGGTGCATACATTATAGTGGGCATGTGACCTACATATATGTTACATCTCCAGTGCGAGATGGAGGGAGAACAGACAGAAAAGAGTTCTTTTCGTACTTTATTTGTGTCGCCGTAAAAACGGCGTTTGTTTGCAGGTGTGCATGTTTTATAACAGACCCATTTACTGCAACATTAGTATTTCTAGCCGCCTGAAAAGAGGGGACTGGGAAATGTGTGAGAAGCTTTTAATTTGGGGCCGGGCCGCTTTGTGATAGAGACACGGCCGCCCAGCTGTTTTCATGCTCGTGTTGCTATTGGAACAGTGCTTGTGTGCAGGTGTGACGACCTCTGCTGTTGGTCTTGAGCATTGCAGCTTGGTACCTGAGCCTCAATTTGCAGTCAACTGAAAACACCTGTGACCGTGCCTTAGACGTTTAAGAGATCACAAACTGAGCCAAGGGAGAGGGAAACTTTGGTTTTGGACTTTGGTTTTGGACTTTGCTTTTGAACTTTGGTTTTGGACTTTGCTTTGGTGTTTGCTTGCTTTGTATTTTGTTGTTTTTTGCATTTACATTTTAACTTCAACACTACATTACACTTTCAACCCTGCATCTTGCTTTACAGAAACACTCTTATCTTCTTTGATTGTTTTCATTTTATTATTTAGTCTTGTCATCATTTGTAGTTAAGTAAACATTATTTTTGAGCTTATAATTGGGTTTGCGTGTCCCTTTTTTTTGTTGCTTCCCTTGACCCAAGGGTCGTAACACAGGGGTGCATGTTTTATAGTGGGCACACAGCCTACATTTAGAATGCCTCCAGCGTGAGCTAGAGAGGATTGTGTTCCCTACCCTTTTTGTAGGAAGCCAGAGATGGCACTTTATCTTGACTTAGTTACCCATGCTTCGTTCAATCACACTTATACTCGGCTTAACAACAAGTGACAAGTTCACAAACAAGTGAATAACATCGGAGAAAACGTCTCGGGTTACGACTGTAACCCTTGTTCCCCGAGAAGGGAACTCGCACTGCGTCGTCGTCGTGACGACACTAGGGGAATGCCCCCAGCGTAGCGCGTCTGAAGCATGAATGAAATCTGTCCAATCCTGATTGGTGTTGCGTCACGACGTAGTAGATGATGGCATAACCGGAAGATACAAAGGGACGCCCAGCACACACACACATTAGCTCTTTTGCGATGAAGCAAGCGCTCTGACCGTGATAGGTGTGGCGACGAGACGCAGTGTCTCGTTCCCTTCTCGGGGAACAAGGGTTACAGTCATAACCCGAGACTTTCCCCTTCGAGGGAACTCACACTGCGTCGTCGTCGTGACGACACTAGGGGAACGACACTAATGCCCACTATTCCACACCGTAATCACGCCCGCCCTAGTGTGAAGCTGGAAGACCAGGCACACTTTAGGACGCGAGCACTCTGGCGCCAGGCATCACGGGGAGTTGCAGACTGTAGAAACGTATGAAGGTGTGCGGGGTGGCCGACCCGGAAAAGGACGCCAGAAAGGAGGGCCACCGAGGAGGCCATGCTCCTGGTGGAATGTGCCCTCACGGCCATAGGTGAAGGCAAATTGCGCACCTGATAAGCCGTGGCTATAGCTTGGACAATCCAATTGCTGATTGTCTGTTTAGATGCAGGCAGCCCTTTCTTGGGTGAACCAAAGCACACCAACAACTGGTCTGACTTCCTCCACTGAGAAGACTTCTCCAAATAAACCCTGCACTGAGAAGACTTCTCAAAATAAACTCTTAGAGCTCTGACTGGGCAGAGCAGGTGAAGTCTCCCCTCTTCCGCCGTCCCATGAGGTGGATGATGGAAGGCCTGAAGAACCACTGACCGTGCCGCACTAGACGGCACCTTGGGCACATAGCCCGGTCTAGGATGCAAGATGGCCTTAACACCGCCAGGGGCAAACTCCAGGCAAGTTGGCGTTACAGCCAAGGCCTGGAGATCCCCCACCCTCCTCAGAGAGGTGATGGCAAGGAGAAAGGCCACCTTGAAGGTCAGGTTCTTTGCCTCAGCCGACTCCAGTGGTTCAAAGGGGGCCTCAGCCAACCCTTCAAGAACCACCGCCAGGCCCCAAGTTGGGACTCTGGAGTGAGCCGCAGGCCTCATCCTCCGAGCCCCACAGAGGCGTACAAGACGTACAACCATATGGTGCTTTCCCAAAGGCCCAGCACCTATAGGCGAGTGGAAAGCCGCAATGGCAGCCACATACACCTTAAGTGTGGACGGGCTAAGACCGGAGGAGAAACGATCTTGGAGGTACTCTAGCACTGAAGCCACTGGGCAGTTAACTGGGTCCACCTCACGCTCTCTACACCAAGTGGAAAACACATTCCACTTCAGGCTGTACAGTCTCCTGGAGTTGAGTAGGGTCTCGACAACATCTGCTGACAGGCCAGCCTCTAGGTACCGAGCCCCCTCAGGGGCCAGACCTAGAGGTTCCACAGCTCTGGCCGGGGGTGAAATATTGTGCCCCCTGCCTGAGACAGCAGATCCCTCCTCAGAGGGACCTGCCACGGGAGGCCGTCTAGCAGTGCTACAATGTCCGAGAACCATACCCGGGTCGGCCAGAGGGGTGCTACTAAAAGTAGGCTGATCCCTTCCCGGCGGACCCGCTCCAAGACTCCCGGGAGCAGAGCGATCGGGGGAAATGCGTACAGACGCAGCCTCGGCCACGACTGCGTCATAGCGTACAGCCCCAGTGGAGCTGGATACCTGAGAGAGAACCACAGTGGACAGTGGGACGTCTCTTGAGACGCGAACAGATCCACTTCCACTGGGCCGAATCTTACGCACATGGCCTCCACCACCTGGGGGTGGAGTCACCACTCCCCGGGCCTCAGCCCCTGCCTTGACAGGACGTCTGCTCCCTGATTTTGGACGTCTGCTCCCTGACCACAGAAGGACCAGATCTGCCAGTCTGCATAGAGGGCGCAACCTCAGACCCCCCTGATGATTCAGATACGCGACTACGGAAGTGTTGTCCAAGCGTATCAGGACATGGTGGCCGCGGAGGTCCTGGAAAAAACTCCTCGGAGCTTTGTAGACCGCTAGCATTTCCAGGCAGTTGATGTGCCAGGAAGAATGCCGGGTCTCCCACAGGCCTCTCGAAAAGCGGCCGTCCATGACCGTGCCCCAACCAGTGAGGGAGGCATCTGTTGAAACGGTTTTCCGGCAACATGATGCTCCCAGCACCGGTCCCTGGGACAGGAACCAAGGTTTCCTCCATATGACAAGAGAACAAAGGCATCTGCGCGTTACCCTGATCATACGGAACGGATTTCCCCTCGGGGAAAACCCCTTGGCTCTCAACCACCACTGTAGGGGTCTCATGTGTAGCAGGCCAAAAGGTATGACGCTGGACGCTGCTGCCATGAGCCCCAGCAGTCTCTGAAACTGCTTCACAGTGAGGTTGTGGCCTAGCTTTACTCTGGAGACCATTGCCAGTATGGACTCCACGCGTGCAGGATACATCTGTGCCCGCATCGTCGTGGAGTCCCATACAACTCCCAGGAACGTAGTCCTCTGGGAGGGTGTCAACACACTCTTTTTTGTGTTGAGTCTCAACCCCAGGCTCTGGATGTGGGCGAGGACGACATCTCGATGCCGAATCGCCAGCTCTCGCGACTGGGCCAGTATCAGCCAGTCGTCGATGTAGTTGAGCACCCTGACGCCCTCGAGCCTCAGGGGTGCTAGAGCTGCATCCATGCATTTTGTAAAAGTGCGAGGGGAGACAGCTAGGCCGAACGGAAGAACCCGATATTGGTACGCTTCGCCCCCGAAAGCGAACCTCAGGAACTTCCTGTGACATGGAAGGATGGATATATGGAAGTATGTCTCCTTCAGATCTATCGTGACGAACCAGTCCTCGAACTGGATCTGACTCACGATGGCCAGAATTGTGAGCATCTTGAACCTGAATCTCCTCAGAGAACGATTCAAGTGCCTGAGGACTATTATTGGACGCAACCCCCCATCCTTCTTGGGAACTATGAAGTACCGGCTGTAGAGCCTGGACTCCCTGTCTGGCAGAGGAAAACGTTCTATGGCCTCCTTGACCAACAGGGATTGAACTTCCTGTTCCATAACCCGAACCTGCTGTGGTCCGACCACAGTCCAGACCACCCTGTTGAACTTCGGGGGAGGGGAGCTGAACTGCAGCCTGTAACCCAGCTCTACAGTACGCAGAGCCCACGCAGATATATTCGGAAGGCATGACCATGCGCCAAGATAATCTACTAAGGGAACCAGCCTCTCGAAGCTGGCCTCGGGTGTTAACCGAGACTCGTTCCAGACCCCCTGAAGCGGCTGACCGGCAGGGAGCAGTCGAGAACGATTTTCGGTGTGCGGACACGTTCGCTGCCCAGCCACAGGTCTTACTAGAGGTGGCTGGAGCGGCGCGTGTACGTGGGAAAACAGTGAGGCCCGAAGCGTATTGGACGGCGGGAACACAGCATTGATTTCCCAAAAGCTCCGGGATGGAGGCAACCTCGATCGCTCCACCCCGGGGGGGGGGGCAGCTCTCAGCGGTCCGGCCGTGACTAGGACCGTTTGTAGGAAGCCTTCTTTGCCTGAAGGACGGTTCTCAGATCGACTTTAGGCTCAGAAGGCTTACCTCGAGAGCGCAGTCTCTGTTGCCAAGCTCCCTCGGGAGGGGCACGGGCGGCGACACTCTCTCTTTGCACTTGACGGTGCGAGGAGCTGGCAGGCGGCTGAGGCTGCCCTTTTGAGGCAGCCTTCCCCGAGGAGCCAGAGCGGCGAGGGAGGTACTGCCGGAAAGCCGCCGACTGCTTTTTCACCTCCTGAAACCTCTCGACTTCTGAACCAACATCACCGCCGAAGAGGCCAGAAGGCGCAATCGGAGAGTCGAGAAGAAAATGCTTCTCTTTCTCATCCCCGACAAATTTAACCAAAGGTGTCTCTCCACACACACCATACCAGCCATGGAGCGGCCGATGGCACGGGCCGTCTCCTTGGTGATGCGGAGAGACAGGTCGGTGGCTTTCCTCAGCTCCAAGATATCATTAGGAGAGGGACCCTCGCCCTCATCCAGCTCCTTAAGGAGGTCAGCTTGATAGGCCTGCAAGACCGCCATAGTGTGCAGGAAGCTACCAGCCCTCCCAGCCGCCATATAAGCTCTGCCCACCAGCGAAGATGTATTGCAGCATGGCTTGGTGGGCAGTACCGGGGCCTTAAGGGAAGATGCAGCCTCGGGGGAAAGATAGCTCGCGAGAGCCTCCTCCACCCGAGGCAGTTTCCCATAGCCACGCTCAGCCGCCCCCAGCACATTAGAGAAATCGAGCACTGGGGGGTTGGAGAGCCTGGCTGAAAATGTTTTTTCCCATGACTTGCACAACTCATTGTGCAAGTCAGGAAAAAACGGAAGGCCCCCGCGTGGAGGTTGAGACCGGCGCCTATAAAACCGTTCATCCAGCTTACTAGATGGCTGAATTTCTGGTTCTTCTTGTGGCCAGTCTAAATTTAATTTGGCCACAGCGCGGTTCAAAACATCCACCAGCTCCTCTTGAGCGGGTGCGTGAAGCGATGGATTAAGCTCCACATCACCCACCCCGATGCTTAACACATCTGATTCATCAGAACCAGATAAATGAAGCATCTGTTCAGCCACCTTGCGGGAAGAAACCGCATCGCGGGCTTCCACACGGGGCGGGAGAACATCTGAATCTTCAGCCGAAGATCGGGACGATGCCGAAGCAGTCCCGTGTCCCGCTGAAAGATCCATCTGTGAGCCCCACGATCTGCGGCGTCGCGCTGCCTAGGCAACCGCGGGCCCAGAACCGCGAGGCTCTAGAGCCTGGCCGCTTGACTCTGTAGTGATCTTTTTCTTTGTAGAAAAATTAGAAGCTCAGACCAGGAGACGGTGGAAGTTTTCCAAGCAGAAGTTCTTTATTGCTTGTAGGGTAGCTGCAGTCATTCCAACATCGTCTGACTTCTTGAGTCAAACATCGTAATATATATACATTATAAGAGGGAGGGATTACATTGTGATGGTGGAAACTCGTATACAGGTTTAGTAACCTGTATTAAAAGAGAGAGGGAAAAACCTATTCAAACCCTGAGACTCCAGAACAGGAATGACAGGACTCTCTCTTGCTAAGACAAAAGCTCGCGAGAGTCTCCAAGAGTTTCACTAACATGTTTCATTTAACTTACAATAGAAAGAAAACCCGTCTGACAGCTGTATATAGAGACACAGAATAAGACAGGACTTTCGTGCTCCACAGCTGAATGCTAAATTCAATTTACAGAACTTTCTCAGTTTATATATGATAGTATTAGAAGTTAAATTAAACATTTGACAAATTTGTATTCCTTCAATTCCCCCTTTGGGAGTTCTAAATAACTCCCACATAATATACAAATTTAAACACTTAAAAGTTCATTCTTGTAACTTGCGTAAGTTACAGGCACATAGCTTGCTCTGTGTTGCTGTTTCTGCAATTGCATGCTTACACAGAAACAAACATGCAATTTTAGGGTCCGTGACGTCCCTACGGGTAATAGTCTTTTCTGGTAGGAACTGTGATTTTCTCGTGAGAGGCGTGATTCATATGTTGAATAAAACACTTGATACTGTGGACGCATAGATAGTACACCAGTAGAACAAACAACAACATAATTGCTATTTCCTTTATCCACAGCCAGGGTTTACCAATCAAGTTTCCGAACCATGAAGAATTATCTTCAGTCATCTGGTGTAATTTTGCTGAAAGATCAAGAATGTCTTGTTGGACCATCATGTTTGTCCACAATTGAGTCCTGGAATGCAACCATCTTCGGATGTGACCTGCAAACATTGTTTCCAGCAAACAAGGCGTTTTTGACATATTCATCAGCTCTAAGAATATGTTGTTTCTGGAGTCCGGACTTTGTGCGATCTTCATGATGTGTAGTAGTAGGACAATCTTGATCATGTCGATGGATGACTGAAGATTTCGTCGTCTCTGCGTTGTGTATTTTTTTCTTTTCTTTATCCTTTTGTGATAGTTGGCTCGGAAGTGGGTCTAGTTGTTTCTTGAGGTTATGTCTTCATACGCAGACGAGGAGGTCGGGGCGTATGGGTCTCGGGTCAGCAAGTGGTACCTGCACAGAGGAAGAGAGAAAACAAAAGACAGGAGAGCAGTATTTGTTCAAACACTAGGGTTGTAAACTTTTTCCCGCGTCTGCTATTTTTGTTCCTTCTTAGTCTGCTATTTTTGTTCCTTCCTTCAGCCTCCAACACAAATTCAGTCATTGCAGACATCATACATGAGGATGGGTGAGTGACAGGTGCACGTTGTCATTCATCAGTGTGGACACTGCATGAAGGCATTTTACATTTACAGTCTGACCTAACACCATTACTGATGAAGGGCCTGTGCTGTAGCATAACATTTAAGGCTGTGAGTTTACTTAACCAGTGTTCCCCAAAGGAAGGGTGAGATTGTCACTTTCCTTTTGTTCTATTAAACAAAAATAAGTCTTTCATCTTTGTTGTAAGTTAGTGGGGAAATTAAGCACTCACAGCCCAAATGGTTAACAACTAAAACAGCTGCCCAACGAGCTTAATGACGAGGGGACAGGTTGTTTCAAAGCAGCCAGCAGGCTGAGCAGAAGCTGAGTTACATTGTTAGTTTCTCTAACATTCTTTTTGTTTTTTCTACATTCTTTTCCCCAATGTCCATGTTTGCCACAATAATAACAACTGCTGCCCTCTCTCTTAGGACATTTGCGTTTCTGTTGCTTCTCTACGTTGACCTTAAAGGATGCTGCTGCAATGTTTACTCTCTCTTTAACATCAGAATCTCTTTCCCAAGTAGCTAACCTGTCTAGGTTACTTTGCAGGGTACTGGTAGCCCATGTGACGTCTAAGAAAGGCAATGCATTTCTATGCTCTGACAAAAGACCATCATACCATGTGCGAACTAATGGCCCATTGTCATTTAACACCTTCTCTGAAGTGTCTGCTATGCCACTGTAAGTTACAGCTGACTGACAAAATCTTTCTGTGTACTGACTAACAGTTTCATGCTTCTTCTGTACACAACTAGTGATTTTTGACCAGTCCACTTTTGGTCCAACAATGTTCTTTAACACTCTCATAACTCCCTCTCTCAAGTCATCTTTTCTGGCATTTTGAAACTCAAAATAGTTTACAGCATTTTCAAAATCACTGAATTCTGACTCAGTCAAGATCTGTGATATTAGCTGGGTGACTTCAGCTAGAGACATATCGTAGAGCCGCATCTTTCTGGACAATTCTCTCCTAAACTCAGAAAAATTTCTTTGCACTGATGGCAAATTTTCAGCGATTCTCTCGATTTCTTTAGGACCTAAAGATAATTTGACTGATTGTAGCTGCAGTATGGGGGTTACAGATTGAACAGAGTCAATCCCTTTTGCCCTAGTCTGAGCCTTTTGTCTTGCTCCACACACTTCAAATGCATTTACATCTTTATCTATCAAACCAGAATTTCTAGTGTTTTCTAGTCTACAGAAAGACTGTAAATCAGGATAGCTTTCATCTGACTGTTGGTCTTCAGAGTCACATTTGGTTGAGGCCTGATTATGGCTCACCTTTGTCTTGAAACAGGACACTTGAGTCTGCAATTGTTTGTTTTGTTCATTTAACTTATCAATACACCTAGCTTGTTCTTGTGCAATGGATAAGCTATATTCTCTATGGCAACAGATTATGCCTTTCATGTTTTTCTTTCTGATACATGCACCTAACACCTTCTTGCATTCTTCAATAGACCAAACTTTGTCTGGATCAATACCAAATTTCTTTGTCAAATCCAATCTAACTGACTCAGTCACTATGGAATCAATTTTCTCTCCTAACAATGACTTGAACTCACTGTCTGTCCATAAAGGGCTAGCTAGTCCATTTTTCTCAGTTGATGGAACTAGCCTAGCATTTCTTCTAACCCTTTTGTGGATTTCTTTTGTTACCACACAATCAAAAAATAAACTTCTCTGATCAACAGAGGGTATACTTGTTAACACAGATCAAATCTTGTTAAACTTCCTTGCCCAGAGCAAAGGGTAACACACAAAATATTAGCACGTTACGCTAATCTTCTCTAAAAGGAAAATGCAAAGGATCTTTCACCTTCCTAACTTTTAGAGGATAAACACATCCCTGTTTGAACAGAGGTTCACCAATATTAACACGTAATGTTAACCTTCCCTAACTTTAGAGGATACCTTCTCTAGCAACGTAGAGGCTATACTTTCATCTTTAAAATAAACTTTTAAAGGGTAACTTTGTTAGCCAGACACTGCAGCTGTCTGATAACTGTTCTCTGACGGTGCAGAGATTTGTACTGGTCTTCAGTGGTTCTTTGAATATAGTGAAACTCACCGAATCGTTGTTTGAATGAAAAGATTCAGTCTGGAAAACTCAGTCAGCTTTGTTGAGGTCCAGTTGAGATTCAGTTCTGGAACTCAGTCAGAAAGTTCATTCTTTGTTGAGATCTTTGTGGCTTGAAGTTCTGGAACTCAGTCTTTGTTGAGATCTTTGTTTCAAATCTGGAGGAAGCTGGAAAGATTCAGTCTGGCAATCTTTGTTTAGCTGGATGTTTCAAAATTCAGTCTGGAGACTTAGTCAGCTTTGTTGAGATCTTTGAGCTTTGAAGTTTCAAAAGTTCATTCTTTGTTGAGTTTCAGTTTCTCCATCCGGGTCACGGCACCATCTGTAGTGATCTTTTTCTTTGTCGAAAAATTAGAAGCTCAGACCAGGAGACGGAGGAAGTTTTCCAAGCAGAAGTTCTTTATTGCTTGTCGGGTAGCTGCAGTCATTCCAACATCGTCTGACTTCTTGAGTCAAACATCGTAATATATATACATTATAAGAGGGAGGGATTACATTGTGATGGTGGAAACTCGTATACAGGCTTAGTAACCTGTACCAAAAGAGAGAGGGAAAAACCTATTCAAACCCTGAGACTCCAGAACAGGAATGACAGGACTCTCTCTTGCTAAGACAAAAGCTCGCGAGAGTCTCCAAGAGTTTCACTAACATGCCTCATTTAACCCACAATAGAAAGAAAACCCGTCCGACAGCTGCATACAGAGACACAGAACAAGACAGGACTCTCGTGCTCCACAGCTGAATGCTAAATTCAACTTACAGAACTTTCTCAGTTTATATATGATAGGACTAGAAGTCAAACTAAACATTTGACAAACTTGTATTCCTTCAATTCCCCCTTTGGGAGTTCTAAATAACTCCCACATAATATACAAATTTAAACACTTAAAAGTTCATTCTTGTAACTTGCGTAAGTTACAGGCACATAGCTTGCTCTGTGTTGCTGTTTCTGCAATTGCATGCTTACACAGAAACAAACATGCAATTTTAGGGTCCGTGACGTCCCTACGGGTAATAGTCTTTTCTGGTAGGAACTGTGATTTTCTCGTGAGAGGCGTGATTCATATGTTGAATAAAACACTTGATACTGTGGACGCATAGATAGTACACCAGTAGAACAAACAACAACATAATTGCTATTTCCTTTATCCACAGCCAGGGTTTACCAATCAAGTTTCCGAACCATGAAGAATTATCTTCAGTCATCTGGTGTAATTTTGCTGAAAGATCAAGAATGTCTTGTTGGACCATCATGTTTGTGCACAAGTGAGTCCTGGAATGCAACCATCTTCGGATGTGACCTGCAAACATTGTTTCCAGCAAACAAGGCGTTTTTGACATATTCATCAGCTCTAAGAATATGTTGTTTCTGGAGTCCACACTTTGTGCGATGTCCATGATGCTTAGTAGAACGACAATCTTGATCATGTTGATGGATGACTGAAGGTTTCGTATGTGAGTCTCTGCGTTGTGTATTTTTTTCTTTCGTGATATTTGGTTCGGCAGTGGGACTAGTCGTTTTCTTGAGGTTTTCTTGTGGCTTCATACGCAGATGACGAGGTCGGTGCGTATGGGTCCCGGAACAGTCATCAAGTGGTGTCTGCACAGAATAAGAAAGAAAACAAAAGACAGGAGAGCAGTATTTGTTCAAACACTAGGGTTGTAAACTTTTTCCCGCGTCTGCTATTTTGTTCCTTCTTTCCCTATTTTCTGAATTATTTTGACACCTAAATAGAACGCAGTGAGGTGAGGATGGATTAATGGATGGGAAGGCCTATAAGGGATTCTTCACCGAAGGGTTGGCCCCCGACGCCTGTTGCAATCGGTTCTTCCCTCGGCTCCCCACTGGTTCGTGTCCTATCCTATCCCTGTTGGAGCAGGAACAACCTTACAGTGTGACATTAGTCCAGGTTTTTTTCTTCCCTGACACAATCCTGCAGCTGCTGTAATCAACATCACTTAATGTGGTCCATGCCACTCTAATGGCTTGTTTCTGAGTTATTTTCAATTACTTGAGCTGAACCGTCAACAAACAACTCAAATTCTGAATTCTCTAAGGGAATCTCTTCCACTTCCCTCGAAGGTGTGTATGTAAGCGCAACACAATCATGAGTCATCTCTCCTTCAGCCTCCAACACAAATTCAGTCATTGCAGACATCATACATGAGGATGGGTGAGTGACAGGTGCACGTTGTCATTCATCAGTGTGGACACTGCATGAAGGCATTTTACATTTACAGTCTGACCTAACACCATCACTGATGAAGGGCCTGTGCTGTAGCATAACATTTAAGGCTGTGAGTTTACTTAACCAGTGTTCCCCAAAGGAAGGGTGAGATTGTCACTTTCCTTTTGTTCTATTAAACAAAAATAAGTCTTTCATCTTTGTTGTAAGTTAGTGGGGAAATTAAGCACTCACAGCCCAAATGGTTAACAACTAAAACAGCTGCCCAACGAGCTTAATGACGAGGGGACAGGCTGTTTCAAAGCAGCCAGCAGGCTGAGCAGAAGCTGAGTTACATTGTTAGTTTCTCTAACATTCTTTTTGTTTTTTCTACATTCTTTTCCCCAATGTCCATGTTTGCCACAATAATAACAACTGCTGCCCTCTCTCTTAGGACATTTGCGTTTCTGTTGCTTCTCTGCGTTGACCTTAAAGGATGCTGCTGCAATGTTTACTCTCTCTTTAACATCAGAATCTCTTTCCCAAGTAGCTAACCTGTCTAGGTTACTTTGCAGGGTACTGGTAGCCCATGTGACGTCTAAGAAAGGCAATGCATTTCTATGCTCTGACAAAAGACCATCATACCATGTGCGAACTAATGGCCCATTGTCATTTAACACCTTCTCTGAAGTGTCTGCTATGCCACTGTAAGTTACAGCTGACTGACAAAATCTTTCTGTGTACTGACTAACAGTTTCATGCTTCTTCTGTACACAACTAGTGATTTTTGACCAGTCCACTTTTGGTCCAACAATGTTCTTTAACACTCTCATAACTCCCTCTCTCAAGTCATCTTTTCTGGCATTTTGAAACTCAAAATAGTTTACAGCATTTTCAAAATCACTGAATTCTGACTCAGTCAAGATCTGTGATATTAGCTGGGTGACTTCAGCTAGAGACATATCGTAGAGCCGCATCTTTCTGGACAATTCTCTCCTAAACTCAGAAAAATTTCTTTGCACTGATGGCAAATTTTCAGCGATTCTCTCGATTTCTTTAGGACCTAAAGATAATTTGACTGCTTGTAGCTGCAGTATGGGGGTTACAGATTGAACAGAGTCAATCCCTTTTGCCCTAGTCTGAGCCTTTTGTCTTGCTCCACACACTTCAAATGCATTTACATCTTTATCTATCAAACCAGAATTTCTAGTGTTTTCTAGTCTACAGAAAGACTGTAAATCAGGATAGCTTTCATCTGACTGTTGGTCTTCAGAGTCACATTTGGTTGAGGCCTGATTATGGCTCACCTTTGTCTTGAAACAGGACACTTGAGTCTGTAATTGTTTGTTTTGTTCATTTAACTTATCAATACACCTAGTTTGTTCTTGTGCAATGGATAAGCTATATTCTCTATGGCAACAGATTATGCCTTTCATGTTTTTCTTTCTGATACATGCACCTAACACCTTCTTGCATTCTTCAATAGACCAAACTTCGTCTGGATCAATACCAAATTTCTTTGTCAAATCCAATCTAACTGACTCAGTCACTATGGAATCAATTTTCTCTCCTAACAATGACTTGAACTCACTGTCTGTCCATAAAGGGCTAGCTAGTCCATTTTTCTCAGTTGATGGAACTAGCCTAGCATTTCTTCTAACCATTTTGTGGATTTCTTTTGTTACCACACAATCAAAAAATAAACTTCTCTGATCAACAGAGGGTTTACTTGTTAACACAGATCAAATCTTGTTAAACTTCCTTGCCCAGAGCAAAGGGTAACACACAAAACATTAGCACGTTACGCTAATCTTCTCTAAAAGGAAAATGCAAAGGATCTTTCACCTTCCTAACTTTTAGAGGATAAACACATCCCTGTTTGAACAGAGGTTCACCAATATTAACACGTAATGTTAACCTTCCCTAACTTTAGAGGATACCTTCTCTAGCAACGTAGAGGCTATACTTTCATCTTTAAAATAAACTTTTAAAGGGTAACTTTGTTAGTCAAACACTGCAGCTGTCTGATAACTGTTCTCTGACGGCGCAGAGATTTGTACTGGTCTTCAGTGGTTCTTTGAATAGAGTGAAACTCACCGAATCGTTGTTTGAATGAAAAGATTCAGTCTGGAAAACTCAGTCAGCTTTGTTGAGGTCCAGTTGAGATTCAGTTCTGGAACTCAGTCAGAAAGTTCATTCTTTGTTGAGATCTTTGTGGCTTAAAGTTCTGGAACTCAGTCTTTGTTGAGATCTTTGTTTCAAATCTGGAGGAAGCTGGAAAGATTCAGTCTGGCAATCTTTGTTTAGCTGGATGTTTCAAAATTCAGTCTGGAGACTTAGTCAGCTTTGTTGAGATCTTTGAGCTTTGAAGTTTCAAAAGTTCATTCTTTGTTGAGTTTCAGTTTCTCCATCCGGGTCACGGCACCATCTGTAGTGATCTTTTTCTTTGTAGAAAAATTAGAAGCTCAGACCAGGAGACGGTGGAAGTTTTCCAAGCAGAAGTTCTTTATTGCTTGTCGGGTAGCTGCAGTCATTCCAACATCGTCTGACTTCTTGAGTCAAACATCGTAATATATATACATTATAAGAGGGAGGGATTACATTGTGATGGTGGAAACTCGTATACAGGTTTAGTAACCTGTATTAAAAGAGAGAGGGAAAAACCTATTCAAACCCTGAGACTCCAGAACAGGAATGACAGGACTCTCTCTTGCTAAGACAAAAGCTCGCGAGAGTCTCCAAGAGTTTCACTAACATGTTTCATTTAACTTACAATAGAAAGAAAACCCGTCTGACAGCTGTATATAGAGACACAGAATAAGACAGGACTTTCGTGCTCCACAGCTGAATGCTAAATTCAATTTACAGAATATATGATAGTATTAGAAGTTAAATTAAACATTTGACAAATTTGTATTCCTTCAACTCATCAAACACGGCCAGCCGCGAGTGCAAAGCCCTGAGCAGCAGCTTCGCACACTCGCTACAAGCGGCTCCCTCGAGAGCCGCTCTAGCGTGCTGCGCGCCCAGACAATACACACACAGCTGGTGTGTGTCCGTGCCCGTAATTTAGCGCGGACACGGATGCACACACCATCTAAACTGCTCGCTAGACATGTTCATATATTGTGCTTGATATCACTTGCAAATATATATGGGACAAACAACAGTAAATAGGACAAACAGATCACACAGAGCGCTTTAGCTGAAGAGCAAAAAAGTTATGCCATCATCTACTACGTCATGACGCAGCACCAATCAGGATTGGACAGATTTCATTCATGCTTCAGACGCGCTACACTGGGGGCATTCACGACGACGACGCAATGCGAGTTCCCTCGAAGGGGAACTCTAACTTAGCAGAGAATGAGTGCAGTGAAGAAAGCAGCATGTCCTTGCAGTGAGATCAGCCGTTGTGACTGTGAGTGAATGCAGTTTCAGCATGGCTGTATCCCAGGCATGAAAATCTTAGATTCCACCACTGAGCCACAGGGGGGGAATGGCGTAAGACAGTTAGCGCGAGCAAATAAGAGAGCGGCATGTTCTCATCCGAGAACAGTTGTCGTGAGTGACGCAGTTTCAGTGTGGCTGGATTCCAGGCATGAAAATTCACTCGTAGTGTCCGTTTGGATCATGCAGAGAGCTCGAGAGAGTGAAATAGGGGCGCAAGGGTGGAGTAGCTCTCTTGAACGTAGAGAGAGCTAGCCGCGGGCGCGAGGGGACGACCCGCCGCCCATGGAGAGTGCAGCTTTTGATTGGGAGATCCCAGACACGAAGCACACTCGCTGTAAAACATACTTATTACGTACAGTGAGTCGCAGCGGCGAACACACTGAGGCTTAGAAAGGATATATGCGCGCCGGATGGCACAGCAAAACAGCGGGCTGAAGGAGGCGTCGAGTTGAAACAGGAGCCGGCGTCCTCAGCCGGCTTGTTCCGTTGAAAGGCTTTTCGACGGGGTCGAAAAAGGCTTATAATCCGGAGGTCAGCGAAGTGGAGACTTGCTGAAGGAGATTAAATCTGATTGTATGGCAGACATGGGGGCTAATATAGCTGTAAGCCACGCCCATTCTGGCGGGCTATGACGCGCCAGGGTGCGAAGCGGCCTGATTGATTAGCGCGCATGAGCCGCCTCGCCATAGGTTCATGCAGTTGCTGTGTCAACTTAGTGTCTGCTGTGCAGCTGCACTGCGTTTTAAAAATTTGGCTTCAATATTCTCGAGAAAAGGAGTAAGGACTATAAAGATGGAAGGATGCCCTCCTGTAAATTGTCACACTCTGCAGGCATTCTGTATGACTGTTTGATCGCTGACCTTTCCATGCAAGGGAATAAATAATCTTTAAAGATAATTGGTACATGTTTGTCTCTTATTCAGTAATAGAAAGTTGTTTGCCACCACAAACAATTCAATTTAATTCAAATTTATTTGTATAGCACTTTTCACAATACATATTGTTTCAAAGCAGCTTTACAGAAAGTGCATTTCAGAAATGTACATAGAAAAATACAGTTAGTTAATCATGTATTAATTTAGGGCATAACATATCGCCGGCGTTGAGTCGTCTCTTCACAGGCGTCGTGTCGTCTCTTCACAGGCGTTTAGTCATCTCATCGCAGGTGTTGGGGGATCTGAAGTCTCCGTGAGAGGCTGGATACAAACTGGAGCTGACGAACGCCATTTACCTCGGGACTTGCATCCCGAGATAACAGCAGAAAAGCAAATGGGAAATAATTAGCATAGCTGCTGTTCATAATATTAATGCATTCGATCTGATTCTACAGTAGTATAAAAGGTAAGCATTATGTGAATGCTTGGCTAAAGAGATGCGTCTTTAATCTAGTTTTAAACTGGGACAGCGAGTCTGAGCCTCGAACAATATCAGGAAGGCTATTCCAGAGTTTAGGAGCTAAATGCGAGAATGCCCTCCCTCCTTTAGTGGACTTAGATATCCTAGGAATGACCAGAAGCCTCGAATTTAGTGATCTTAAGAACGCAATGGATTGTAGGGCGATAGAAGGTCCATTAAATACACAGCAGCTAGACCATTTAGGGCTTTATAGGTCAGTAGTAGTACTTTGTAATTGATACGGAACTTAATAGGTAACCAGTGTAGAGATGATAAAATTGGTGTTCTATGATCATATTTTCTTGACCTAGTAAGAACTCTAGCAGCTGCATTTTGCACTAACTGTAGCTTGTTTATTGAGGATGCAGGACAACCAGCTAATAAAACGTTACAGTAATCTAGTCTTGAGGTCATGAATGCATGAACTAACTTTTCTGCATCAGAAACAGATAGCATGTTACGTAGCTTAGCAATGTTTCTAAGGTGGAAAAAGGCTGTTCTTGTAACACATGAAATATGATTTTCGAAAGACAAGTTGCGGTCTAGTATAACACCCAGGTCTTTTACTGTAGTGGATAAAGTAACAGGACATCCTTCTAAATTAAAGTTGTATTGTACAAGGTTTTGTGGGTAGTTTTTTGGACCAAAAAGTAATACCTCCGTTATCTGAATTTAATAGCAGGAAATTACACGTCATCCAGCATTTTATATCTTTGAGACACTCTGTCAATTTAGATGAGTTAGTGTTTTCATTTGGTCGTGATGAAATATATAATTGAGTGTCATCAGCATAACAGTGGAAATTAATTCCATGTTTTCTTATAATATTACCAAGTGGCAGCATATATATTGAGAATAGCAGAGGGCCTAACACCGATCCTTGCGGCACTCCATAGTCTACTGACGTTATCTTCGTTATCTTCTAAACCAGCTTAATGCCTGTCCCTGAAGACCAGTGTAGTTTTGTAGTCGATCCAAGAGTATTTTATGATCTATAGTGTCGAACGCAGCGCTAAGATTGAGTAGAACTAGTATTGAGATACAGCCTTGGTCAGAAGCTAAAAGTAAATCATTTGTAATTTTAACTTGCATAAAACAAACAGAAAACAAACATAACAAACATAAAAATGTATCTTTTTTTTTGTCCATATGAAAGTCAAGTAACCAAAATATCTTCTTTTGTGTTCCAAAGAATGACATGAGGTTGAGTAAATGATGACAGAATTTTTATGTTTAGGTGAATTATCCCTTAGAGGGATATTTGAGGCAAATGGCAAATTCCAGTGAATATATGTCCTTTATTAAGGCCAAGTCTCCTTGAACACAATCGAGGGCCAGTGTATTCCATAAATATTGGTCATATGAGAAGGAACTTCCTATAGGAAAAATGGAGCTAAGACCAGCTAAGACTAGCTTAGGCTGCTTCAAGCAGGTTGTTCTTACATAAAAATATAAAACCAGAGTAATAAATGTTTGATGACCCAATAATCATAAAAAAAAAAAAAACTCGGGCCAAGTCTAATCCAGTAATCAGGCATTACCACAGCCAAAGGGGCATACTATTATTATGTAATCAAAAAGAAAATAATTATTACTTGTCAGGTATTGCTTCAATTATAGCTGCAAGTTACTTCAATACATTTAGAAATGATAAGGATTTATGCTGCTATTGTCTAAAAAGTATCTTTGCAAAACGAGAGCATTCCCAAATATGTGTGTGTATATTGTATACATTTAATTTAAATTTGTTGTATAGCGCTTTTCACCATATATATTGTTTCAAAGCAGTTTTATAGAAAATGCATGTTTCTACATTATAATTTAGAGTAATCACTTAGCAGATGTGACTGTGTCCAAGTAATGTCTATATGTCAGAAATGTACAGTTCAAATCAATACAAATCAAGTAGCAACATCATGTATTCATTTGGATAGAAACAATGAGCTCATTAAAGCAATTATTACAAGTTGTGATCACAATATATAGAAAATTTGGCAGTTTAAAATATTTAGTGCTGGATTTGGCTGATGCAATGAACCCCTTTCACATGGTGATGATGTATTTTTCCATATTGCAACATAAATCTAGCAATATTTTTCCTATTTCATAGGGTAATTTTTTAACAGCGTTGTCAACAACAGGCATGACCGCTGTTGTTTCGTGCCGCACCGCAACAACTTTCCAAATCCATTAGTTATGCAGTTGGAAGCTTTGCAACAGTGTGTAATTCCTCAGTAAACGGATGCCCTGTACCTGTCTCATCCAGTAGAATCACTGATTGTAATGGTTTCTTGCTTTTGACGCGTCGCGATGCGCTGCTGGCATCTTGTTGTAATCTTGTCTTAATTTATTTTCTTGTTTGGATTTCGTTGTGGATTTATTTAAGTTTTGCTGCTAAAATGGAAGTACTCACTCAAAGCAAGGATGTTTGCCGCTTGTTCGATATTATATTTAAATGAACATTTTGTCACAACTTAATTTTATTGTGTAAAATCTACTTACTGGGGGTAAGCAGATTTCTAGTTCCCAGAATGCTTTGGATGGTATTTAATTGGAAGAGAAAATGTTGAATTTATTTATCTTCATGTGTTTTTAAGCAAGATAAATTAAGTAGAAGGCCTGTTATTATTGTTTAATGTTCTATTAAGTTGGGATTTAGAAAAGTTTTTGGAGGATTAAAAAACTTTAATCAATGAGCAGCTGTTTATGCAGTATTGTGGTTTGTCTCTACACTAATTACATGAAATGAAATGGAACTAATGCATGTCCTATAAATGTATTCTTGAGTTATTTTTAAGTCTAAATTTATTTGAGTTGTGTTTGAGGAAAATTTAGTTGAAATTACTTAAGGGTGCATGTGGAAGACATGTAAAGTATATTTAGTCAAACACAAATTAGAAGACTGTTGCTACTTGAACCTCCTTCATCATCCTTGGAACTAAAATGTGACAGAATACCAGACCAAAGAAGAAAATGGATATCACAGCCCAGTTTGTTCATCTCACCCGAGAGAACCTCTCGATCTTGGATTACTCTGCTAGATTCTGTCAACTGGCTGTGAAAACAAACATTAAATATAGCTGCGAGCAGCGATTACGGGCCCAAGCCGGTGGCACCGCAACCCTGGTGCCTTTAGTTACCTAAAGTTAGTTACCCCGGTGCCTTTAGTTACCTAAAGGCACCGGGGTGGCGGTACCGCCGGCTTTGGCCCTTCATCGCTGCTCGCAGCTATAGGCTATTTATATATATATATATATATATATATATATATATATATATATATATATATATATATATATATATATATATATATATATATATATTAACTGTCAGTTAAACGCGTTATTAACGGCGTTAACGCAAAACCATTTTAACGCGATTAATTTTTTTATCGCGAGATTAACGGTCTTTTTGGCCTAGCAAACTTTGTAGTTTTTTTTCACATGCTTTTGCAACAGAACGCGGCATGCGCGGCGCTGCGCTATGAAACCCATTCATTTCAAGGGCTTTCGCCGTGCGAGGACGTTTTGTTGCTTCGTCGACCAAAGCGCAAGTGGATCTAGCTAGACCGGAAACAAAACAACAGGCACGCGCACACACTTGTTTGGGCTTGCGAGCCGGCCAAATAGGTTAAAGTTACGTTTTGAGTGGATGACGAGCGCGAGACGCCGAAATGGATGCCAATAAGATTCTGAATGGAAAGTTTACTTTTAAAAAGTTGCCAAATGGTTCCATTAACTAGACCAAAGTGATCTGTGTGTTTTGTCGTTATGAACTGAGCTATCATCATCGCAGCACGTCCAGTCTGAAACACCACTTGATGATGGCCAAGCACACACACACTGATGGCCAAGCACACACACACAGCTGATGCGAATTCTCCGCCCCCTCGTCAATATCAGTACCTCGTCAGTATTTCTTCCACCCTTTTATTGATGGACAGTGTTACATTGTGTTACAAAGAAATTATTTGCTCCAAGTGAGAATGTTAGTGTGAAATTGAACACAGTATTGCCAATGTTGTTTTCAAGAAAAAAAAATGTGCACAAAGCAAGCAATCCACTTTTTTCATGTTGATAAGAGCATTAAAATGAGAAAAAATAATGAACAAAAAGAAATCAAGAGACATTAAGAATAGATTAAAATGTGCGATTAATCGCGAGTTAACTATGCATTAATGCGATTAATCGCGATTAAATATTTTAATCGTTTGACAGCACTAATATATATATGTATATATATATATATATATATATATATATATATATATAAAGCCGGTGGCACCGCCACCCTGGTGCCTTTAGGGTTATTGTGCACAACGTGCAAAAACGTAACCCTGCTTTGACTGTCGAAAAGACGTGTGCTGAAGAGCTTGCATCAGTGTGAGCTCTGCAAAAGTGCGCATCGAGGGCACATATCAACCACAAAGTATGCGTGAGCCAGTGGTGGTAAGTAACGAAGTAAAAATACTTCGTTACTTTACTTAAGTATTTTTTTCGGGGATCTGTACTTTACTTGAGTATATTTTATTTGCATCTACTTTTACTCTTACTCCACTACAATATTAAAGACAAAGTTTACTTTTTACTCCGTTACATTTCCCCATGCCCGCTCCAAGTATTTATTACACTGGCTTTCCAAACCAATGAAAAACTTGGTTTTATTTGGAAAAAAAGTACGCGCGAGCTCTTTGCCAGCATACGCTCACATAGCAGTTAGTTCGCCATTGTGGAAGATGACCGCAGAAACTGGTGAAGGTGCAGCTCTGCCCAGCAATGATCCCGAGATTCCCGCTTACCTTGTTTCTTGCACATCTTCTGTTTGATGCAGCTAATGTTATGGAACATGTCTATTGCAGAGCTGCCAACTCTCACTCATTCAGTGTGAGACTCACGCAATTGACACTTTCCACAAGCTCTCACGACACACATCCATTTTCTCACGCAGAGAAAAATCGTGAAGCATAGAGGACATTGACACCGACAGACAAGAAAGAGAAGGTTACTTTTGATATAAAACAAATTCTCAGCTCTCAGATTCTGTCCATTTTATTACGAAATTCAAACAATAAATACCGTTTTGGAGCTTTTAAATGTGACGTGACAGATAGCTAGCGCCTGCTATGGGGTGCCGTTAATCTCTTTACTACTAGTTAATTGTAAATAAACACAAATTAACAATAATAGGTAGCCTATGTTGAAAGATACAGTACAACTTCCCGAAATGTATATCGTACATTATATGTATATATATATATATATATATATATATACATAATATCAATAAATCAGTGTTTTTCAACCGCTGAAAGAGGTCAATAAAACAGCTGGAGAACAATGTCACATAACGTTACATTTACCTCAGGGAAAAAAAAACATTTAATGACCATAGCACGTTAGTTGGCTAGAAAAATTAGTATTTTATAATATATTTAATATTAGTATAAATTAGTATTTTGCTAAATATGTGCACTATATATTTATTATATTTTTACTTATAAGCTATCATTAAAATATTATAAAGTTGTTATAATAAAAATCACATGTATTTTTAACATTTAATAATACCAGCTGACAGGGCTCTCTAGCCTATGTTTACAGAATTAGGTGAGATTTTCTTAATTTAAAAATTAACATGTATCTACTGTACCAAATATTTATCAAAATGAATCTATATTGAATCAAGATTGGAATCAAACCACAATAATTGAATTGAAATTGTAAAATTTGTATCAAAGAATGGCCTACCAGTCATTGCACCATAATATGCTGTCACTAAACTTAATGAAATTGTTTAAAATTGATGCAAGGTGCTTCATTGTCTCTTATGATTGCAAATCTAACAAATTCTTAATTGCAGTATCTAATAATTTGTTCAATTAAAACATTGCATATCACTCCCAAAACAATTGATCTGTTTAATTATTGATATTTACAGTTTGAATATTTACTTTTTACTTTCGGTACTTAAGTACGTTTTAAATCGGATACTTTTGTACTTTTACTCAAGTGATGTTTGAATGGAGGACTTTCTACTTTTACTGGAGTCATTTTTTATTTAGGTATATATACTTTTACTCGAGTATAATTTTTGAGTACTTTTACCACCCCTGGCGTGAGCAACCTTCTGAAAGGTCAGGTCTACATCCAGGTCTACATCTGCCGTGTGTTCACATTATAGTAGTGAAGTTTGAAGCAAATCAGGTAAAAATAAGAGGGTGATTTCAAAGTATTTTGAAAGATACACACTTTCTGCTGCCAGTTGGTTGCGCTATAACCGGGGTTGCGCTGCCACCGGCTTGGGCCGTAATCGCTGCTCTTAGCTATATATATATATATATATATATATATATATATATATATATATATATATATATATATATATATATATATATATATAAATATAAATATATATATATATATATATATATATATATATATATATATATATATATATATATATATAAATATAAATATATATATATATATATATATATATATATATATATATATACATATAATTGTATATGTATATATATAAATACTATCTAAATACCTTTTACTATCTAAATACCTTTTACTATCGTGTCAATTGATTTGATTAATATGCACGAGGGAGAGAGAGCAAGACAGCGCTCGTGTTGTTTGAAGACGCGAGAGTGCGCGCGCGCGGCCGGGGCGCTCTCTCTCTCTCTCTGCTCGTTATGCACCCTGTCAAGCGCAGCAGTCATTCTATTATACATCACTCACCGATCAAAATAGGCTTTGGCGGGACAAAAAGCGGATGATCTGACGGTTTTAGAAGATTAACAACCCGAAAGTAAAAAACAGACCCGGCCTCTATTTGAGACCGTCTTTTATTTACCCAAACCTGCAGCCACACCAGGGGTGCTTCTCATTTCTTATTTGTGCATCCTCGTTTCCTTTCCTCGCGTCTCAGCTCCTCCCCCTGTAGGATACGAGGGAAGGCTGCGAGGAAAGAAAATTAAGACAGAGGAATCGAATGACAGCTTTTTTATACATTGGAATACTTGATCACTCGAGGGTCACTCCACAGCGTCATCAGCAGCGCTCTAAGGATCTGCCCTTATGTTGTTGAAGTTTGTTTATTTAAGAAATTCATAATGAATAATAATAAAGCAAGATACCCTGTTGAAATGTGTGAGATGTGTGGTTTATATAAACTGCAAAGGTAAAGTATAAATTAAAACGATTGTGACTGATGTGAAGGGGGAGGAGAATTTATACGTGCGTCACGTTTAGTCGATAAAACACTTCCGCATAGGATACACCTGTGCATCCTCGCTCATATCTCCTCTGGAAGCTCCTCACTCCTCGATCCTCAGCTGTGTCCCAATGTGAAGGCTGCATCCTCCAAAGGCCGCGGACTTCGAAGGATGCAGCCTATTCGTCCGTCGAAGGAAGCACCATGTAGCCTTCGCAGGATTTCCTAATTGCGCAACCAGGTGTTCCCGATTACCGCTCCTGGCGCCTAGCGAGAGTACAGCTGCCATTCTGATAATTCATTTTATACAATTGAATAAACAGCTATGGATCCAGAATTGGCTATTGTCATTTTTTTGTTTATATTTTACTGGAAGACATGATGAGGATGTTTCAGTCATGTATTTTCGGCTTTAATAGCCAAGATCATGGCCAGAGCTGGTTTGTTGTGTCCCAATTCAGAAGCTGCGTCATGAATTGCCAGATTACACTTTAAACTGTTCAAGTATTGGGTGTTAACTTACGTAAATAATGTAATGAAAAGAAAACATACATAGGCATATGGTTCAAATGTTCACTTATATCTTACCTTGATGCGATTTTGTAGGCTAGTGTATTCTTTTTATTATGTAGCATAAATGGACAATATAAATGATGAATATGGTAAATATATATTTCAACCCCGTATTATGGAGGGAAAAAACCCTCAATCCGTGGCGACGGTTGTGCACTCCGTCCCTTCAGTTTATAAACTGTACTCACAATATTTTTTATGTGTAAACATAAATGTATAAAAATACACAATTTTATTTGTGTAAACTCACAATAACAAGAAAACTTTGTGCTTTTGTAAAATGAAAGAAAACAATCAGGCGTGCTTTCATGATCGCCGTGAACTGAGCGCGCCTCAAAAATGAACTAAAACAAAGTATAGCCTACCTATACAAAGCTTGAAATGTCCACTTTTAAACGAACAAATTCGAATATAATTTCCAGGTTCTAATTTGGCCTTAGAAAACCAGTAACATCGATTTTTTTCCATATTAATTTGTGAATATTTCAAATATTTAATAAAGGGGAAAAAGTCATAAACAAAAATCTGAAAATACGTCTATTTATTTATTTATTTGCGCAGCATTTGGTGTGCAGTTCAAAGTCAAATTTTGGTGCTGAACTTTGCGTTTTAAAAATAGCCTAACAACCGTTAATTTTTAATTACGGGTTAAAAAAAAAGAAAAACGAGTGGACGCAAAGGTACACGTCGACCTTATATTATTATATTTAAAATAATGTAGGCTATTTGTAGAAAAAGTTAGTCTTGGGTCCGTGTACTTTTGGGTCCATTCGTTTTTGCACAAATAAAAGTAGGCTAGTTGCGAATGATGTATATTATTCTTTTCTGTATGACCAGACATGATAGTATTCCACTGATATACAAATGCAAGTGTCCGCGCCCGCGCCTCCACAGCCACACAAACACTTGTATATGCGTCAAAATCTTGTGTTATTTATGATAATCTTAGCCTTGTATTATTATTGTCTAACCATTACTGACATTTGACGAATTGCTTTGTTCCTTTTTTTGATAAAAGCGCTTCTCAATATGTAGCCTAAATGTAGGCTACTAATAATAATGATAATTATTATTATTTGTGTTTATAATTATAACTATAAATGAATTCACTGAAGACAGTAATATGTTAATCATAAAATAATTTATGAATGTTTTATTTTTATATAATAAAACCTAAACCTTGTGTTTGTGTTTTATTTCTTTTTTATATGTGAAGTCTTTTTTTTGCTTATTCCATTATACTGAGCTTTCTTCTACCATAAAATGGAGTTTTAGAAAATTGAAGAAATTATCTATTTTAAAAAATGAAGTTTATGCAAAGCATCCCTCATAAACAGGTGGCCTGGTTGAATCATCGTGGGCACGATTTGTTAATCCAAGGGAACAGTTTAAGAATTCGTGAGTACAGTTTATAAACTGAGGGGACAGACTGCACAACCGTGGCCACGGATTGTTTTTTTCCCCCCACAAGAGACTTTCCGGGCTCCGTACTACGGGAATATAAAAACCCAGTTGAATATAAAAAAGTGCAGTTCAAATGTTACTCCCGTTCTTCATCGCTAGCTGTCACAGTTGCTAGGCGACAAGAACAATCATCCGTCATTTTTTTTAAATTAAAGTGCTGTCGTCACCGGCCCGCAATGACTTATGGGGTAGGATCGGGTAGGATAGACCGCGAAGGATCCATTTGTATCCATTATGTATCCTTCCTTTCACGGGGAAACGAAGGGTGCATTTGGCGTCGCTTTTGAATCAGGGTAGCCTTCGTCGCGCCGCGATGACGCAACCGGCCTTTGAATACGGCCTTCCAAGGATGCGAAATTAGGCTTGTTTGAGATGCGCCTTGCCTCGCCTTAAATGTAGGCGAGAGTAGGCGGCTGCAGTGAGAGGAGGAGTGAAAAAAGCGCAGGCAAGCCGGACAGTTCTCGCTTCTCTCAGTGGATCTGACACCTGCGAGATCAATGATGGATATCGCGGGATTCACGGGATTCACGCTCGTGCACAGTGTTGCTAATAAACTGGATGTAATTTAAGTTCTGTTGCTTTTATATGAAAATAAATATAATGAACAAGACACCCAAAGTACTTGTTATTTAATTCCATTCCAAATAAGTGTTTATCAATCATTTTTTCTTTAATACAGACATAGGCTGTGTTTTTTTATATATATAATAAAATGACTTTGCATAACCCATAGAGATCGCACTGTCCGAGAGTTTGGGAATATTCACACATAACATACACATAAAACATGATATCCGAGTTTTAAAATCAAACATTTTAAAAGAGAACAATACATCATGGTTGTTTAAACCAATCAACATTAAGCTGTGTCGTCAGCAAGTCGTTTCCCATCATGCTTTTGATCAGTGCAGTCGGTGGAGAGCAACTGCGCGCGACTGCAGAATCCGACACGTCCGCCTTGCGCTCGCGAGAGCTTTTTGACATACGTCAGCATGACATCAGAGCAAGGCGGGCCACACTCGGACACATTTCTAACCGGCATGCATTAGGCGCTGATCACCGGTGATCGGTTCTGCGCAGATTTTGCTCATCTCAAACAAGCCTACTGAATTGGGACAGCCTTCATCGCGCCGCGGTGACGCAATCGGCCTTCAAATGCGGCCTTCAAAGATGCAGCCTTTGAATTGGGACATCCTTCGTCGCGCCGCTGTGACGCAATCGGCCTTCAAATGCGGCCAACCAGCCTTAAAATACGGCCTTCGGAGGACGCAGCCTTCACATTGGGACACAGCTCTCGACTCCTCGCGGTGCAATTAGAGAATTGAGATGTCCTTCAAGATGGCTGAGCTCGATCGGTTTTCGGGTCATAGGATGGAGGACGGAGGAGAGAGGAGACTAGGAGGGATATTGAGAAGCACCCCAGGCGTGTAAAGCCTTGTTTATACTCGACGCGTCCGAATGAGCGCGAGTCTCCACTATGGAAAGCCTTTAGGGCCAAAAACACGCGAATTTTAACGCGTATTTCACGTGTAAAATACGCGTAAAATACACGTGAAATACGCGTTGATTATGTCACGCGTATTTCACGTGTATTTTACACGTAAATACGCGTTAAAAATCAGTATGAACGGGTCGGTGTCATTGGCTGCTGAAGACTTGGGTCTAACCATTTCTGTGAGCTTAGAGGGGTGTACCTTTCATAGACTAGGCTACCACCAGTTTACATTCTATAGATCAGCTTATTAAGGTTTTTTGTATAACCTATATGAATAATATATTTAAATATCAGTTTTATGACAATTTAGATAAAATAAAATTAACTTGTTTTTCTCCACTCATGCCTTTTTGTAAATAAACACATTAGTGGACATTATAGCTTTAACATCAAGGCATTAACGGGTGTGGGGAAATCAGTTACAGTGGAGGTAACCAATGCAGGTTTATGATCACTGCAGGTTTAAGATACAGACCACTGTAATCAATATCTGTCTTTGGAAAACAACGTGAGCTTTTGTTGTGCTTACATTTACAGCTATAGCAAGCAGGGGGCGCTTATTCAAACCTTTTTGTTCTCAAATTGGGCACTCAGACAAACTGTAACTAGGTATACAGGTGATATTATCAATTTAAATGAATTTAATGACTTAAAGTATTTACATATGTTATTTAAGGCTTTCAGGATTAGAATGAGAGCATGTGCTCAGGTCAGGACAGGTATAAGAACTTGATTTGGCTTTCCTGACAGCAGAAGTATTTTACAGGTCACCTTGGTAATTGGTATTAAAGCAATTTATCTGTAAAAATTATTAGACACTTTGGTAAAACACCATATAACATTTAAGTAAACATATAAACATAAAAATCAGTGACGTAACTTTGTTTTAAAAAGTGGGTGGAACAGGTGGGGTGGGGGTTGCTAATAAAATGCTAAATCAGATTTATGTAGGCTACAATAACATTACAACGTCCAGCAATCGATTTAAATAGTAGGCTACATGGGGTTTAATTTGTCGTTTAATGAGATGAAGTATAATGTATAATGTATGTTGTCAGTGCCGTGTTGTCTCTAATATTTAATGTTAGAATATTTACTCTGCATTTTCTGTTTCTATAGAAAACCACACACGAATACACCCACAACTAAGTACAACCATTCAATCCTTGTTAATAACTGAGTTGTTGTGGTGACAAATAAACAGGTTACTCTCAAATTTCCAACATATGTTCACCAAGTCTCTTACCGGACACCATGTGGCATATTTCATACCTAACCAGCAGTTTACTGAAATGAGACTGTGCTATAAAGCCAACTCTTTTTTTTTTCAGTTCCCCACTTACTTTACCTTCCTCAAGTACTGACAGAACACATCCAAGCTTGTGATCATAAATTCATACAAATCATCTGCATGATAAAAGGTACAGTGGGTCAGTTTGTTAACATATGCATTACTATTTAAAATCAGAATTGATTTCACTGAAAATGTATTACATTTAGAAAAACTGAAATGAAGCTGAACTCTGCAGGGCAGAGGGCATTGACCCTTGAGGACCGTGTTTGCCCATTGCATTCGGAGCATTCCAAGTGAACCCTGCTGATGTAAAAAAAAAAAAAAAAAGTGTAAAGGGTTAAATTAGCAATTTAAAAGGGTAGTCATTGCAGTGTCACCTGTCAATCTATCTTTGTTATCATGGGCGTCAGTTTGGTTTGAAATGTGCTGGGGACAGAGACGCATTCGGAAGTGCATTTTCAGAAGTGCTGGGTACAATGACGTATTATTATTTTTTCTCTCTTTCGCGCAGGTTATGTTTTCAAAGACGATGTCCTGTAGCTCAGGCCCACCCAAACAGGCCCACCCAAAACTTTCACACACAAAAAAAACCTTTTACTATATTCTAATTTTGTCAATAATTATAAAAAAAATTGCCAAAAGCTCATAATTTGTGCTCAAGCGCACGACCGCACGCATAAAGCTTGCCACAAAGAACCGGTAAAAGTAATGATTATAAATGCATCTAAATACGCTGTGAATGTGAATGTGCATTACACGCCGAGTTTCGGTTAATTTATGAGACGAACTCCAATTCACTAGCCGGCGCCTCCATGTCGTGATTCTGCTATATTTACTTCTTATTTATTAAATAAATCCAGACAATTGGTTCATGAAACATTGATTAAAATTAAGATATAATTAATACAAAACGAAAATAAATGTAAACAAAGGCAGCTGTTCTGTTTGAGGTCTCTGTGAAAGTTTTAAAGAAATCTTTTAGTGCCGCTTTCTGAACGCTCACGTCCGTAAATGAGAACTGATACGTTGTTTTTCCCTCATAACTGCGAACAGAAAAATCAATAAAAAATGTATTATAATGTTTTTTTTGCTGGGTCAGACAATGATTGCCAAATTTCTCTCTCATATTGCTCCTCATAACCACTGAAAACGGTCCAAAAAATCGAATCAAAAGTCAAATTAATATGGACGGAAGTTAAAAGTGGTGGATACAAAATGACTCATGACGAAATCTGGTGGTACGAAATCACCGCATCCCCGAAATCGACGCCTATGTCTGTTAGCTTTATTTTATTAAAGCCTTCTATGATAAAGTTGATAAATGTCCATGTAATGACACTGTGAATGTGCCCCTGCTGTGTGAGGTCCACCTTGATATATGGCTGCATACATGACCGCACACAGTACACTGAAAATAAATAAATAAACTGGGTCCCACTTTATATTAAGTGTGTCCTTAACTATTATGCTCTAACATTTAAATAATTAGATACAACAATACAATGCACTTATTGTGTACCTAAAGGCTACATGTTTTTACATTGTACTTGTATTTTAAAAGTTCAAGTTTTATCAACTTCGTCTGCTGTCTAAAGTCAAATTGTTCCTTAATCATCAAACTCTAGAGATGGCAGTTCATGCTTTTATCACCTCACGTTTAGACAACTGCAATTCACTTTACTGCAGGATTTCAAAGTCTCAAATTGCTCATCTTTATTTACAAAAAGGCATGAGTGGAGAAAACAAGTTAATTTTATTTTTATCTAAATTGTCATAAAACTGCTATTTAAATATATTATTCATATAGGTTATACAAAAAACCTGAATAAGCTGATCTATAGAATGTAAACTGGCGGTAGCCTTGTCTGTGAAAGGTACACACCCCTCTAAGCTCACAGAAATGGTTAGACCCAAGTCTTCAGCAGCCAATGACACCGACCCGTTCATACTGATTTTTAAAGCGTATTTCACGCGTATTTTACGTGTAAAATACACGTGAAATACACGTAAAATACGCGTGACATAATCAACGTGTATTTCACGCGTATTTCACGTGTAAAATAGGCGTGAAATAAGCGTGACATAATCAACGCGTATTTCACGTGTATTTTACGCGTATTTTACACGTGAAATACGCGTTAAAATTCGCGTGTTTTTGGCCCTAAAGGCTTTCCATAACACCGCAATTACGTCATTTTGCCGCGCGCACCTTCGCGCTCTTGCGGACGCGTCGAGTAACCAGGCTTAAAAGAGACAGGCGTCTATTTGGGACTCGGCTATTATTTGAAGTTTTACGGTATATAACAAATATATATATATATATATATATATATATATAACACACATACCACCTTTTCCACCAAAAAAGAACTGGTTCGGAACTGGTGCTGGTTCAAAGTTGGTTCGGAGTTGGTTCAACTTGCGAACCTTTTCAGAACCTGTTTGTATTTCCACTGACTAGAGCGCCCAGCGAACTACGTCGTTACATCACTGTGTGCGTCGCCATACGTCTTAGCTAGAAACGCTTGCAAGTACAACATTACTTTGGGATTATCTCTAACTCGTGTACCAAGAAGGCTTTAAAAACAATTGAAATATGTAAGTCTTTTAATCTTTTCCTTTGTTATGTAATCTTTTCTGATTAGTTATGTACCCCTGTTTTGTGTCTTTTTTTTCCTTTCCATTTATTTTTTCTATATTGTGACTGTTTTCTTCTTTGCTTATAATGTAAAAAAAAAAAAAAATAAATAAATAGAAACGCTTGCGCCAACTTCAAGCATAACAATTACAAAGGCGGACTACATCGTGTTTCTGCAAATGTTTCTCCTGGCTTTGCGATCCTATATTATGGTCAGAAAAGAAATGTTTAGAACACATCTAAACCCGCCCCCAGCCCCCGACGTAAGCATGACGTGGTAAAAGAACGGTTCTAGTCCAGCAAAGAGTGTGTGCCGCTTTGGATCCAGTTTTCCTGGCCGAGAACCGTTTTTTTGGCTGTCGAAACACAAAGAACTGGTTCGCGCGCAGGCACCGGCTCTCCGAACCGGCTCTCAGAATGCTTTGGTGGAAAAGGGTTAACAGAGAATATTACTTGCCTTACCTGATTAGAATGCTACCGTGAAAAACAATAATTTAAATTAATTCTCACCCAACAGAGAAATCCCCCTGACAAGAGGGAAGTATAGCCTTATGTATGATTTTTTTTGTTTAACCAAATAGCACTAAATAGCCTGTTTAGTTCTAATATTTGTATAATTTTATATAAAAATAAATGGTGTATAATTACATTTTTAGAAGATATGAGACGTTTCCTGATTCTTTTTTTGACATAATCCCTCGCCATAGCAAAACCGTTTGAGATATTTAATATCTGTTAACAATTTAGCATCTTTAATGTATTTTCATCATGTTGAAAAAGTTTGGTGGGAATAAAATAAACCACTTAAGAGGAGTGAGTAAAAATTTAGAGGCTGGTTTTGCAAAACATCCACATTCAGACCAAAACAACTGACTTCCTGTTGGGCTGGCTTAAAGTAGTTTGGCCCAATGAGATCTATATGTGTACCTATTACATGCAAGTGTGTTTGATTTATGGACCAAATTTTCAAACCAAGTTTATGGACCAAGTTAATTTAATTAATAAACTAATTATATAAAACTATTGTCAATGCACTACAATTAAACTGGTTATATGCCTTTACTTTATAAAAAAAAAAAAACTTATTTAAAAAATACAAGGCTTAAGACATTTATTTTCTTTTTTAATGCAGGCCAAACCACACAGCAGTGAAATGGTTAATCTAGCCCCCCTCCCCCTTCCCCTACACACACACACACACACACACAAAGGGACAGACACAGAGACGTAGGCTCAGAGAGAGAATGACCACATTCAAACCAAAATATCTGATTTTCTGTTGGTCCGAGCTAATGACTGTAAATTAGAAAGTTATCCGGCTTGATGAGTACAATATACGTACTGAGTTTTGTTACTGTAGATAAAAATAACCCTCCCATTTTTGACTAAAGGTGGCGTTACTGAGCCCTCACCACGCCCGTTTCTGAAACTTTGCACATGTCTACTGGCTAATAAATGTGATGTGTCTGTCTAGTTTCATGCAATTTCAAGTATGCTAAGAGTCTCAAAAGCATCAAACAAGAATATTAAAGTTTGATTTGTTGCCACAGCAACAGTATCTAAGATATCAATAATCCTTTCACAGGCCTACATCTGGCGTGTGTTTACATTATACACATAAAGTTTGAAGCAAATCGGGTAAAAATTAGAGGGTGATTTCAAAGCATTTTGAAAGTGACACACTTCCTGCTGCCAGTTGGTGGCGCTATAACTTTGACTCACAATAGTCACATCCATGTGATCGGCCTCTCACAGCGAACACACTGCTGAAGTTTCACCAAGATCAGTTAATGTATGCTGAAATTATAACACACTTTCTGTTTCACGTTTCTCGCCATAAATTCGTTTCCTCGCCACGGCCAAACCGTTCGAGATATCAGAAATCCCCTGGCAATTTTTCATCCTCAATGTCTTGACTTCACGCTGACTGAGTTTCGTGGCATCTAGATCAATTCTCTGGGAGGAGTACTTTAAATTACATTGCATGCGTTTTCCAAACAACCCTAAATAGCCGACTTCCTGTTGGGCTGGCGTAAAACTTACAGCACGAAAGTTGTTCGCCCCGATGAGATCTATAAGTGTACCGAGTTTCATATTATTACATGCAAGCGTGTTTGATTTATAGACCAAGTTTTCGGACCCGGTTCCAGGGGGCGCTGTCGAGCCCCCCTGCCACGCCTGGGTACCAGCTTCAGCCCGGCTCTGATGGCCGCGGGTTCTGACCCGTGTGCAAAGTTTCAAGAGTTTTTGAGCACGTTAAGGGCCCCAAAAGTGCCAAAAAGGTAGTAAAATAATAATTTTCCTAAGGAAAACAATAGGGCCTTCGCCTTTTCAAGGCTTGGGCCCTAATGATGAGACATTAAAGTCTCTGTATAGGACTGGAGATAATTATTAATCCCCCTGGACCTACCCGACATGAGCGGCAACCCTCCGATATCTGCAGTGTGCCTACCCTCAGCTGATGTCAGCGCCACTGCAGAGCTAGAGCACTGGCATCAGGAAAAGGAGCCTGATGCCTGTCACGGACCCTGAGCCAACGACAATGCCCACAACGGAGCCGGAGCGTGAGGGACTGATTCCACCCAGTCCAAATCCAACATCACCGCTGGCCTTAGCCAGCTCACAGACTGTTATGCCGTTGAGAATACACCCACTCTGCCTCCCCCTCTCACCTCCTCTGCCCCACCTTCGCTGTCACCCCTTCAGTCTCTTGGCTTCTCTATTGACTCTAACCTGTTCGGATCTGCCGTGGAATTCTAGTTCTAATTCTAGCCAGCTCAGCCAAGGTGTGTTGACTCCTGTGTTCTATCTCAGTCCTCAAGGCCCGTAGCTCCAACTCAGCCCATCGAGCAGTTGACTCCACCTTGCTGCGTCGTCCCATCAGCTTCACCATGCTTCCTTGTCCCACTGGCTACACCCTGGTCGGACATCGCCCTGCCGCTCCACCCTTTCAGCTCCATCTGGCTTCACCTTCCCTGTAGTTTCCCCAGGGTCCTGCATTCGTCCTGATCCTCCTGCTCCCACGTTATGTCTCGGCAGCTTGACGCTGCAGCTCCGTACTGCCCTCCAGAACTTCCATTGTCACTTGGTCCTTTCAGTCACCTGGCTCCACCAGGGTCTCCAGAAATCTCGGATACTCAGCTGGTCATCAAACCACTAATGCTGCCTTGGCTCCTCCCACCATCAATACCGCTGTGGGCCCTCATACCAGCTGTGCTCTGGGCGTCCACATTTTCCCTCCTGTCATCGGCCTACCACTGGAGCTTCCTTCACCTGTACCTCTTCCGCATCCTGAACCACCTCCTCTGTCATTTTACAGCGTGAGGCCGCACCTTCTCGGGACGGGGGTGTTCTGCGGTTACCTTTTACATCTACCTCTGTTTGCTTTATTTTAAAAAATACTTTTGCTACCTGAACCTCCTTTGTCATCCTTGGAACTAAAATATGACAATTATAATATATAATATATTATAATATATAATATAATATAATATAAATGTATACACATTTGTCTTTACATTATGTAACAAAACATCAGAATGTGGCATTTATTTAATCCTAAATGTATAAATGAGTTCAAATTAACCTAATAGAATTTTTGAAATATTTTATCAATAAAAATACATTAATTTATTTGATATTCCATGAATTCCTTAAAAACAAACCTGGTCTCTGACATTCATCAATGTCATTTTCCAGAGGTGGAAAGTCCAGGGGTCAGAAAGTAAAAGTCCTGCCATAAGTTTATTCCACCCATGAACTCAGCCAGCTGATTTCACTAATTAGTTCTACCTACTGGCTGAAAAACTGCTAATTAGCAAACTCAGGTGATTGGAACAAACTACTGAGGAGGACTTTTACTTTATGAACCTGGATTGTCCACCTCTGTCATTTTCATATGTCTTGGTCATAGGATGAAAAGAAATCTAATTTAATTTGTATATAACAACTGCGTAAAGGGGGACACAATTATTAATTTAAGGCCACCTCCTCTTGTCCAGACGCAACTCACACAAAGCCCTGCACAGGTTGGAGTGCCGTGTATAGAGGACACGCAGCTTCCTCATCCATCAACGACTAGTTCCAGTTGGTGCTTACAGAGCAAGGTAATTGTTTCAGTACACTCACAGACACAGGACACATGGCTTCGCAACATGGCCGCAGGTACAACAAAAAGTACTGTTTGTCACAACATACAGTAAGCGTCCAAGACTGGGTGGGGTGCCATGTGCAACAGGCATGCAGCATCGAGCTCCTGGACAGGATCTCAACTGCAGCGGCACATCAATTGCCTGAGTTGTTGGTGATATTGCTGGCCCTGTGGAGGGTTTTTAACAGTTCATCCAGTATTCTGTTGGTGCTCCATATGTAGTGATTCCCTGATGGTAATCCCATATGAGGTATTCTCCACGATACAGTTTCCTTACCGGTAAACCTGTGCCTTGCTCTGGGTAGAGCCTAGTTCTGCCCCCAGTCACTGTCCTTGTAGAAGTTCCTCCATCTTGAGGTAGGGCCTACCGCAGAGACTTCTTTCCATGTGTGGTAGTCAATGTGATGTTTCTCCACATGTTAACGTTTCCCTAGCACTACACAGGTCCACAAAGCTATGAATTTTTAAGAGAGCAAAACCAGAAAAGGTCAAAGGAACCTATTCCCGTGGAAAGTAGTGTTGTGATGTTGCGGGATGTTGCGAGTGTGCTGGTTACCCAGCATGTGGGGCTTGCTGACATCTGCAAAGCCAAAACTTGGTGTTTTCACCTGGGAACCTTAGTGTCAGTCATCAACACCACAGACAGGGAACATCTCAGTTACTGTTGTAAATTCAATTCCCTGATGAATTGAACGAGAAGTGGTGTCCCTCTTGCCACAAAGCTGAACTGCCCGCTGAAATGTCCGGGGACACGGTCTCGCGCCCTCAGCATAAACCTTAATGAGTGGATGCACGCCAGCTCCTTTTATACCTGTATGTCCGGCGGACTGGCATATAAATTTCAACTCGCCACTTTTCATTGGCCTTTTCTCAAAGTATCAGAGGTGAGTGGAGCTCCCAAGTATGACGTCTAGTGTCAGTCTTCGACACAACAGTAACCAAGACGTTATTCTGCTAGGACACTTGTGTGAACATGATGGTTTCTTCCTATTTGAAATTTTTGAATATAATGAGTGTCCACTCTTACAGTTTTAAGTGTGGATGTCTGAAATCGTGTCACAAATATATTGTTTTATCTTATAGCTAAATAACTGCTAACTCCAAAGAACATAATGTTGTAACAATGCTCTCTGTTGTCAAACCCCTGCTGAACAGAGAGAACAAAAGTACAGAGGACAAAAGTACAAACTAAATCCAGTCCAACAGCAGGTGGCTCTTCAGCAGCCACTGGAGATCTGCCAGAGATGATAAACATCACACACTTTCCCTGCACACAGCCTCGGAAAGCTCAGACTTTCTGTTGGCTCAGCTTTGACCTGTCCCAAAGTTTAGAGGTGTGATCCTGATGATCTCTTGGCTTTATTAAGTTCTTTCCCAGCTCTGAACACGTCAGCATCATATGTTCTGACGGAGCTGACGGAATACACTAACCCCCTTATATCCACAGCTCCATTTGAGTTCCCAGTGTCTAAAAGGTCAAATTTGCCTTTGAATGGGGGAAGTGCATTGATTAAGCAGCTCTAAACTATGACAAAGGCTTCTAAATAAATCTTCACAGTAATTTACCATTTACTTCTTTTATAATGGCTATGTGAAAAGAAGTACACTTTAGCATACTTTTAAAAAGAGTATTTATTATGGAAATAATATAATTTAATATATAACTATAATATATGACTATAATATAATAAAAATGAATGTAATGTTTTCATACACTTAATTGTATGTTAATTGCTTTTTATATGTAATTTCATAATTCTATTTTGATGGTTAAAGTTCCCTTTCGAGGGAACTCGCGATGCGTCGATGACGCTTTGGGAACGCTTCCAGCGTGAATGCGTCTGAAGCATCTATGTCAACTTGTCCAATGGAAGGAATGAACGTCACGGGCGGGTGACGTCTTGACCAGGAAGAGATAAGAGCGCATCCGGTGCAACCGGCATTAGCTTCTGTTGCCTCAGCAAGCGATCTGTGTCAAACTGTCTGTTATATTTACTGTTGTCTGTCTGATATATATATATATATATATATATATATATATATTTATAAACGCTGTGGCGAAACAATTGCACGAACTCTGTGTTCTCCCTGCTCGCGGGACCCACACGACCTTTGTGTGATGTGTTTGGGAGTGAAGCATGCGGGGCTGATTGCCGACATTGTGAGAAGCTTTCGCTTCGCATGCTCTGCTCCCGCCTGTCACTTTTCGAGGAAAGTGGCCAGGTTCGCGATTCTCAGGGTGCAGGACCCGCGTCTGCCGAGGCAGCGTGGAGAATGCATTCAATTCAATTCAAATTTATTTGTATAGCGCTTTTCACAATACATATTGTTTCAAAGCAGCTTTACAGAAAGTGCATTTCAGAAATGTACATAGAAAAATACAGTTAGTTAATCATGTATTAATTTAGGGCATATCGCCGGCGTTGAGTCGTCTCTTCACAGGCGTCGAGTCGTCTCTTCACAGGCATTTAGTCATCTCAGGTGTTGGGGGATCTGAAGTCTCCGTGAGAGGCTGGATACAAACTGGAGCTGACGAACGCCATTTACCTCGGGACTAGAGTCCCGAGATAACAGCAGAAAAGCAAATGGGAAATAATTAGCATAGCTGCTGTTCATAATATTAATGCATTCGATCTGATTCTACAGTAGTATAAAAGGTAAGCATTATGTGAATGCTTGGCTTAAGAGATGCATCTTTAATCTAGTTTTAAACTGGGACAGCGAGTCTGAGCCTCGAACAATATAGGGAAGGCTATTCCAGAGTTTAGGAGCTAAATGCGAGAACGCCCTCCCTCCTTTAGTGGACTTAGATATCCTAGGAATGACCAGAAGCCTCGAATTTAGTGATCTTAAAGAACGCGATGGATTGTAGGGCGATAGAAGGTCCATTAAATACACAGGAGCTAGACCATTTAGGGCTTTATAGGTCAGTAGTAGTACTTTGTAATTGATACGGAACGTAATAGGTAACCCGTGTAGAGATGATAAAATTGGTGTTATATGATCATATTTTCTTGACCTAGTAAGAACTCTAGCAGCTGCATTTTGCACTAACTGTAGCTTGTTTATTAAGGATGCAGGACAACCAGCTAATAAAACATTACAGTAATCTAGTCTTGAGGTCATGAATGCATGAACTAACTTTTCTGCATCAGAAACAGATAGCATGTTACGTAGCTTAGCAATGTTTCTAAGGTGGAAAAAGGCTGTTCTTGTAACATATGAAATATGATTTTCTAAAGAAAAGTTTTTTTATCTAGTATAGATAATAGATATTACAATTATCTAGTATAACACCCAGGTCTTTTACTGTAGTGGATAAAGTAACAGGACATCCTTCTAAATTAAAGTTTTGAAAAATTGTACAAGGTTTTTTGGGTAGTTTTTTGGACCAATAAGTAATACCACCGTTTTATCTGAATTTAATAGCAGGAAATTACACGTCATCCAGCATTTTATATCTTTGAGACACTGTCAATTTCAGAGGAGTTAGTGTTTTCATCTGTTTGTGATGAAATATATAATTGAGTGTCATCAGCATAACAGTGGAAATGAATTCCATGTTTTCTTATAATATTACCAAGTGGCAGCATATATATTGAGAATAGCAGAGGGCCTAACACCGAACATTGCGGCACTCCATAGTCTACTGACGTTATTGTCACAGGCCGGGGGTGCGGAGGGACCACCACCCGTCCCAACTACCACTCTGAGGAGCTACACCCGGGAACAAGGCCGGACACAAGGTAAAATAAGTAGTTTGTCTTTATTAAATCTTAAAACATATTTAAAAGAGCATCAGCCTGGACAGCTAAACTTGTTCCACTCTTCCAGTCAACCGTGGGGCTCCAACTGCTCGACGCCCACAGGTCTTCGGACGAGTGACTTCCTCTGTACCCTCAGGACAGCAGTGGGGCTCAAAGGCTCAGAATAAGAGGGACCTTCAGGTATGTGGCTCAGAACACATAGGTAACGGGCTTCCTCTGTTTCCTTAGGGTAGCGGTGGAGCTCAAGACGGGCTACGAGAATCTCCATGAGAATAACTCCATACAACGTGGGAGGCTGGCGTTCTCTACTCCTTCCAGACGGCAGTGGAACCCAGGGGCTCAGACAAAAAGACCTTCAGGTAAGTGGCTCAGAACACGTAGGTAACGGTGGAGCTCGAGGGGCTACGAGGATCTACAGGAGAATAACTCCATACGACGTGAGAGGGGGGCGTTCTCTACTCCTTCCAGACGGCAGTGGAACCCAGGGGCTCAGACAAAAGACCTTCAGGTAAGTGGCTCAGAACACGTAGGTAACAGTGGAGCTCGAGGGGCTTGGACTGGCCCGGGACAGGAGCAGGATTGCTCGACTTCTTCGGACGGTAATGGAGTTCGGAATGAGCCAAGCAAACGAGTCTCCAGGTAAGTAACTCCGAGCAACAGGAATGGCTGGCCTTCTCGATGCAGTAATCGAGCCCAAAGTGCCTGAGACGGCGGGTCTTTGGAACTACCAGGAAGCTCAGGAAGCAGTGGCCTTTGAGGGCGGTGAATTCAAAGCGGCGTGAGCGACTGGAATTCTCTGTTCCTGCAACACAGCAATAGAGCTGAAGTACCTGAGATGGAGGGTCTTTGGAGCTATCAGGGAGCCCAGGAATTAGTGGTCTTCGAGGTCAATGAATTCAAGACGGCGTGAGTGACTGGCTTTCTCTGTTCCGGAGATGGAGGGTCTTTGGAGCTATCAGGGAGCTCAGGAAGTAGTTGTCTTCGAGGTCGATGAATTCAAGACGGCGTGAGTGACTGCCTTTATCTGTTCCTGCAACACAGCAATAGAGCTGAAGTACCTGAGATGGAGAGTCTTTGGAGCTATCAGGGAGCTCAGGAAGTAGCGGTCTTCGAGGTCGATGAATTCAAGACGGCGTGAGTGACTGGCTTTCTCTGTTCCGGAGATGGAGGGTCTTTGGAGCTATCAGGGAGCTCAGGAAGTTGTGGTCTTCGAGGTCGATGAATTCAAGACGGCGTGAGTGACTGGCTTTATCTGTTCCTGCAACACAGCAATAGAGCTGAAGTACCTGAGATGGAGAGTCTTTGGAACTACCAGGAAGCTCAGGAAGCAGTGGCCTTCGAGGGCGGTGAATTCAAAGCGGCGTGAGCGACTGGATTTCTCTGTTCCTGCAACACAGCAATAGAGCTGAAGTACCTGAGATGGAGGGTCTTTGGAGCTATCAGGGAGCCCAGGAATTAGTGGTCTTCGAGGTCAATGAATTCAAGACAGCGTGAGTGACTGGCTTTCTCTGTTCCAGAGATGGAGGGTCTTTGGAGCTATCAGGGAGCTCAGGAAGTAGTGGTCTTCGAGGTCGATGAATTCAAGACGGCGTGAGTGACTGGCTTTATCTGTTCCTGCAACACAGTAATCGAGCTGAAGTACCTGAGATGGAGAGTCTTTGGAGCTATCAGGGAGGTCAGGAAGTAGCGGTCTTCGAGGTCGATGAATTCAAGGCGGCGTGAGTGACTGGCTTTATCTGTTCCTGCAACACAGCAATAGAGCTGAAGTACCTGAGATGGAGAGTTTTTGGAGCTATCAGGTAGCTCAGGAAGTAGTGGTCTTCGAAGATGATGAATTTAAGGCGACGTGAATGACTGGCTTTATCAGTTTCTCAGGATGGAAGTCGATCAGCACCTGTACACAACTACACAGCCGGATGATACGCTTCCCCACCCCACACGGGGCTGGATGATCCCAGGGGAAATAGGAGTGAATGGAATGGTTAAATATTCCTCACACTTGTGTATACAGCAATCCCTCCACAATTCACACGTGAACACTTCAACTTGTAAGCACTGCAATTCTACAAATACCTCACAGTGGGTTTAAGCCTTCACTCCATTCGACCTGGATCATTCCACTCGCTGCTCATGTTCCAACCGGAGGGGGGGGGGGGGAGAATGCGACGATAAGGCGACTGCATAGGGGGGTTATTTGAGAAAACAAACGTTCCTTCTCATCACCCGGTTCAACCTCACAACAAAGAGAAACAGCAAACAGGTGCGGATCTTCCCAAATGTCACAATGCCTCCATAAACTCAATCACGATGTTTGTACAACAATCTGGAATTAGATACTGAACTCTTCATAAATGACGATCTTTACCATGCCTCCATAAACTTAATCACAATGTTTGTACAACAATCTGGAATTATGTACTTAACTCTTCATAAATGATCTTCACACTCACAAGGACAATCTCCTCCCTCGCCCGTTCACTCGCTTTTGGCCAGTGTTTCACTCTCCGTACCACGCCGTTTTTTTTTCTGCCTTCAACTGCTTCTTTTATATCCTCCCCAAACATACACGCTCTCGTTTGTCACCGTAATCAACTCTAATTTCGTTCAGCTGTGACTGATTTCTCTGTGTTTTCCCTTTAGGTCGGCCATGACGGTAAACCGGAACCGGCCTGGTGTTACCCCGGAAGTGCTCCCCCGGGGGACTATGCGCCGAATTTTGGTTCCGCTTATTCACCCGGTGACATTATCTTCGATTTTTCCCCATTTAAACAGATAAAATGATAACGGTCTGATAAGTACGATCTAAACCAGCTTAATGCCGGTCCCTGAACACCAGTGTAGTTTTGTAGTCGATCCAAGAGTATTTTATGATCTATAGTTCTACCAGAAAGACTCGGGAGATATAATGATATAACAAAGCATACGTTTATTGACAGCCCAGCAAGCAATTATTTATAAAGTTCTTTGGCGTAGGCCCCGTCCGTAGTTCATGATCCGAGGGTAGCGGATCTGCATTTCCTGCCTGAAGATGAAGGCAGGGACGCAGCAGACCCCCTTGGGAGTTATGGACGGGACCATCCTGGTGGTGGTGGGGAGGATGGAGGTAGTTGTCGCGACAGCATCTGCGAACTCAAACGTGTGTAAGTACCAATCTTTTATACAGCGAGTATAAGGACGTGATTGGATAGATGTGAAGGCAGTGGTTAAAGTGGGATTTGGCAGGTGGGGGAACCCTCAAATTTTGTGTAGGTGCAACAGGGAAAAATGACTCACCGTGGGACAACATATTGAGTATCGTGGTATAGCAATACTTTTTGGGACAAGAGTGTCACTGTGGCACCACATATCACAATACTTATTTACTTGATATTTTAATGGTTTTATTTTGGTCCAACAACACTGATATGATGACGATACTATGTTAAAATTGCTGAACACTGGGGCAAAATTTGAGCCCTAGCATTGTAACCACATCACCCCCACAGCCATGTGCATTGAAATGTGAGGTAGTTCGGGGGCATGCTCCCCCGAGAAAATTTTGATTTCTCTGACCTACATATGTGCAATTTAAGACTTTTGAAGGCCAAAAAAAAAAAGGATAATAAATAGCTTTAAAACCATGTCAGTGTGCATTAGATTATTTGTCAATACCTGCTCTCTCATCTTAATCTTTCTTTTTCTCTCAGTCTCCTTATCCTGCCGTATTTCTTCCCCTCCTAAAGCTGAACTTTGACTGATAGTCTTTTCATTTTCGTCTGTGTCAGTGAAGAAAGTAAACATAGGCTCCGCTCAACTGATGAGTTTTATCAATCATTTTCTTAGATAAGTTAATTTACTCAAGGCTACCAGATCAGCTTTGCCAATAGGAACCTTCTACAAGCTTTGGAATTTGAAAAGTAATTTTAAATAATACAAATTATAGGCTACGTTTAAAGCAGTTAGTGGAATTGGCAGACGTTCCCTTAGGCATGCGTTGTGGAAACGCGTCAAAGCATTCTCAGTATAAATATGCAGCATTAATGCACGGTGATTTTGAACGAATATTTAATGTCGATAATGGTTACATAATGTTAAAACTAGTGCTGGGCAACGATTAATTTTTAATCGCGATTAATCGCATGGTTTTCTTGCGATTAATCGCGATTAATCGCATTGCTATGCGCAAAATTGAATAATGACTTCTAAAGTAGTGTATTGCGCACTTTTGATTTAAATGTACTGCTATATACACAAAAGTGCAATAACTTTAAACAAATAAGGTGCTTTTATACCAGCAGTATTCCCTTTACACAGTAATCTCAAATCTCAACTTAAACATTAATGTAATCAAATCAAATATTTAAACAAAGCTATTTGCCACTGCCAGGGCATTACCTTTTATCTAGTTTGTTAAAACGAGTCCAGTTTTCTTGTTTTTTTTCTGAACAGGTATCTTTTATCAGGGAGCAGCAGAAACAGTCTATGTAGTAGTCAGAGGTCATGATCACTACTATATAAGTCGACCAACGTTACTTATAGTAGCTTAGGTTTGGTCATGCCATGGTTTCCCACGTAAGATTACATTAAACAGAGTAAAAAAAACAATTTATACTTTATACTTACGCTGTTGCTGTGTAGCGCGCGTACACTTCGGCGTACCCTGACGTGCACCTCTCCAAAAATGTAACGTCAATTATACGTGTACCGCAAGCGCTGTGATTGCTACAACCGCTCCCCGGGTTTCACATGCTCCCTCTGCATGTGTAATTGCGCGTCAACGCGGACAACGACGCAGAGATATAAATGAAAACCAACGCGTAGTCTATAGCGTATTGTCTTCGGCGTAAGTCCGACGCATTAGTATAAATCAGCCAAGAGTGAGGTGAAGTGGTCAAGCACAAGGTGCAGCGACAAGCGGGTGCGTTCCTGTGAAACCTTTGCGGTCATGCTCGCCTCAAGCACGCGCCCGCGCCCGCTCGTTGCCGAAGTTGAATTGTCTATAACTTTTTATAAAGGACGCGCAGCACAAATCATTAGAAGAGAGACCGATCCTCGGCTCGCTGTTAGTGAGTTTCCAGAATCTAAATAGTTATTATCTATAGGTTTTATAGGTAATATCCATAGAGCGCCTGTCATTCACTCGCGGAGCGCAACCCTTTAACTGTTCACCAGAGAGAACCTGCCTCTCTCCACTGCTTGTTTGGGTGGGTTATTTGCTGGCTGACCAACATCCCACCCCTCCTGTGATCATGGTTTGACTGTAGGCCTATGTGTATTCAGAGCCAGTGAGCAACGGACTTTCAAAATAATAATAATAATAAAAAACTGCGTTAACGTGCGATTAAAAAAATTGTCGGCATTAATTAATAAATGCGTTAACGCGATAATAACGCGTTAACTTGCCCAGCCCTAGTTAAAACTAATCCTGCTATTGATATCTTTGTAAGACTGCTGACCCTATACTAGAACAGTGGCAAGGGAAAACAATGTCCGGCGAAATTTCGAACATTAAACTAACTTTACCGCGCTCAACCACCGTGAGTGCATTTCACGCATTTATAATCAGGCTATGGCGTCACAGTTCGCACATGGCTATGGCGTCACAGTTCACACATGCTATACAGTAATTTCACTTCAGTAGAATCTGCGTTGCCGATTTAACCAGCTCCAAAATAAAGCTCACTCTCCCGTTTTAACATGGTTACACATTTACAAAACTCAATAAAAATACCCCACTGGTTCTTAACTTTGATGAACAGTAATGTATCACTCATACAGAACTTACAACTAGCTCGTAGCTATCTCTCTGTTTCTTTTCTCGTACTTTCGCCGTCTCACTGTTTTTAGTCCTGCCCCCTCAACAATCCGGTAGGCTGTCTACTGCTCTCTGGATGGCACTGATTGGATAACTAACGAAACTGACACCTGGCCATCCAATACGAAATTAAGTGACAGAGGGTTCAAAGGTTACTCACAAAAAAGGATATTTCAACATCTCACTATTTATAACTGAATTAACACATGTATTAATACAAACATGTATTACACACCAGGGCAATTGAACTGTCCCATATTCCAGGATACTGTATTTGTTAACAGAACACAAAATAAACAATATATCAATTTAGCAAGGTGCTACATTCTCCCCCCAAAAGAAAAATGGTCATGCCCTCATGACATGTCTAACACCGTAAATCACCATCAAGAAAAAAACACATTTTCTTAAAAGATTGTGTTCGAAATATTATTAACATTCCCCTTAACCTATCCACTTGTAAAAATAACTTTTGTATTTCTTAATAGGAGATAGGGCTAAAGAATCTTTATTGTCATTCATCTCAACTACAGTAGCACTATGTGTACCAACTGCCACTGACGTTGGGGTCCCTAGAAAGTCATAAGTTAGTCTGGTTGGAGCTTTCTTTAGTCTCTGAGGTCAATTTGTCTTGTCAGGGCTGTCTGTTACACTGTTTGGTCTCTCAGCTATTTCGTCTGAGGTCTGTATTTCAGTGTCTCTTTCTCATGTCACACTTTCTGCTCTCACATTTTTTACCACATGGTCATCCTCGTCCACTGCGGTAGGTTCTTCAGCTGTCTCATCCATTTCTGAGTTACTTGTCAAAACAGCCAGATCCAAATCCAGATTTAAAGGCTCACAGTGATCAATGTTTTGAGGTTCTGGTCCTATTATCTCTCGTGGTACATAATAGTCATGCCATACACCCATCTCATCATCTTCAGAATCAGATGTTGCCTCCATCTTATCCTGTTCAGGCGCTGGTAAGCAAGGAGGATCATAGTTCTCTTTTCTCTTTGCTTTGAGCCGCCTGCTGGCTCTCCTTCGTTTCAGGGGCTCCTTGTTCATCTCAGGCCGCAGCTGCACTTCCCGTCCGATCGGCAGAATGTGATTGCGGTGCAGTATCTTTTCAGAGCCATGTCCACTCTCTGGCTTCAGTTTGAACACGGGCAAACCAGGCAGTTGACTCTCCACAATGTAAGGAGTATCTTTCCACCGATCAGCAAGCTTGTGTTTCCCTTGTAAACCCAGGTTTCGGACCAAGACCCTGTCCCCGGAATCTAATGGACAGAAACGAACTCTCTGATCATAGCGTTGCTTGTTCCCTTCATTTTTCTTCTCTGCCATCCTCCCAGCCATTTGATAGGCAGCTTGGAGAGGATTTTGTGGAGGTACCATCACTTGAGACCCCGAATGTCACGTCTACTGGCAGCCTGGCTTCCCGTCCAAACATTATAAAATATGGAGAATAGCCTGTTGACTCATTCACTGTGCAATTGTAGGCATGTACAAGATGGCTGAGGTGTTTACTCCATTTACTTTTGTCTTGTGTTTCCAAAGTTCCAAGCATGTCAAGAAGAGTTCTGTTAAAACGCTTAGGCTGTGGATCACCCTGAGGGTGGTAGGGAGTGGTCCTGGATTTATTTATGCCAAGCATGCTCAACAGTTCATGGATAAGGCGACTCTCAAAATCCCTGCCCTGATCTGAGTGCACCCTTCTTGGCAAACCATAGTGGACAAAGTACTGTTCCCACAGAACCTTAGCGACAGTCGATGCCTTTTGATCTTTAGTTGCAAAAGCTTGAGCATATCTCGTGTAATGATCTGTAACTACAAGCACATTGCAGATATTTCTGGAATCAGGCTCAGTCGTCAGAAAATCCATACAGACGAGATCCATCGGTCCATCACTGTTAAGATGTGACAACTCAGCAACTCTTTTAGGAAGCGTCTTCCTTTGAATACACCTCGGACAGCTCTTGCAGTACCGTTCAACCTGAACTTTCATGTGAGGCCAGTAAAACCTCTCTCGTATCAGGCCGTATGTCTTGTCAACCCCCAAATGGCCCGATTGGTCATGCAACGACTGGAGCACAGTTGTTCTGAACTCTTGTGGGAGCAACAGCTGCTGCCGAGCTGGTTTGTTTGGTGGATGGCTCATTCTATACAACACAGAGTCTTTGACCATTAGCTTATCCCACTCTTTTAACAACAATGACACATTAGGATGTTTCTCTTTGTTGGCGTGGTTGGCACTTCTCTGAATGATAGCACGCCACGCTTCTCCAATGCATGGGTCTTTCTACTGAGAATTTGAGATTTCTGCTGCGCTCAATTTGGGCAACTGCTGAGTGTTCAGAAAGGACAAGTTGCAATAGGTTCTGGGCACCGCACCTTTGGATGAACCCATGAGATCTACAGCTCTGCACCGGCGACAGTGAGGTACTCTGACTTTGGACATGTGACAGACAGCTTGGACTGTGGTGGCAAGCAGTGTTTCCTTCTCATGTGAAGCATTGTGATTTGCATGAGGACGGCGTGACAATGCATCCGCATCCACGTTCTATTTTCCAGGCCGATACTTCAGACTAAAATCATATGTTGACAATTCCGCCAACCATCGATGCCCTGTTGCGTCCAAATTAGCTGTAGTTAAGACATATGTTAATGGATTTTTGTCAGTGTGGACCTCAAACTTGACTCCATAGAGGTAATCATGCAATTTGTTGACAACAGCCCATTTTAACGCCAGAAACTCGAGCTTATATGTGGGATAATTATTTTCTGCTGGAGAGAGGCTTCTACTGACAAAAGCAACTGGGCGCAAACCTTCTCCTTGATCCTGATAGAGGACACCTCCCAATCCTTCTCTGCTCGCATCAACATGCAGCACATATGACAGTTTTGGGTTGGCGATTGCCAGCACAGGCGCCTCTGTAAGACTTCTCTTTAAAGCCTCAAAAGCTTTCTCACAGTCTTTATCCCACCTAGCCCCAAAGGTCTCAGAAGGATGGTACCAATCTTTTGTTGCTGTGCCTGCTTGTGCTTTCCTCTGCTTTTTGATGTCCTTATTTTTATTTGCCCCTTTCCCTGTCTTTCCAGCCACAATGCAGCCCTGAAGTAACTGGTTGAGTGGATAACAGACTCGGGAGAAATCCTTTACAAAACGTCTGTAATATCCACAGAAGCCAAGGAAGGAACGAAGAGCAGTAATGTTTTCTGGGCGTGGCCATGATTTCACCGCCTCAATCTTTGCAGGGTCTGTAGCAATGCCCTTTCTAGACACAATGTGGCCAAGGTAGGTAACAGAGGGGCAGCAGAACTGACATTTATCCAACGATATCTTTAATCCTTCCTCCTTCAATCTGTCGAGGACTTTAAGAAGGCGCTGCTCATGTTCCTCTAACGTTCTTCCGAAAACGATCACGTCATCCAGATACACCAGCACTTCCAGTAATTTCAAATCACCAACAGTCCTTTCCATAATTCGTTGAAATGTGGCCGGGGCCCCACAAATCCCCTGCGGCATCCGCTCAAACTGATAGAACCCTGCTGGGCAAGTGAAGGCTGTCTTTTCTTTATCAGCAGCAGCTAATGGGATCTGATAATAGCCGCTTCTGAGGTCAAGCACACTGAACCACTGGCTACCACCCAGGCAGGACAAAGCATCTTCCACACGAGGGACTGTATACTGGTCCGTAATCGTTCTCCTGTTTAACGTTCTATAGTCCACACACATTCGTATGGTGCCGTTTTTCTTGCGAACCACAACTATTGGGGAAGCATAGGGGCTTCTGGATTCTGAAATGATTCCGGCCTCTTTAAGATCATTCAGATGCTTCCTCACATCCTCCAAATCACCCGGTGGTAAACGTCTAGAACGTTCTCTGAAAGGTCTATCATCTGTCACCCGAATGCTGTGTTGTGTGCTCTTTGCACAACCCACATCAAACTCACTGCAGGAGAAAACCTCTTTTCTCTCCATCATCTTTTGACACAGTCGCTCCTTCCACTCAGGGGGCACAGGAGAGTCACCAAAGTTGAAAGAGGATGGGGACAATTGAGGTGTTGGCAGCTTAGGGCTCTCCTTTTCACCGACTGTATTTATTACATCTACAGGGATTAGATGAGCAATTGGAATTCCACGTTTTAATGTCACATTTTGACTGGACACATTTCTCATGGTGACTGTGATGCTACGACAGTGGACCGCAGTGAACTTTTCAACAACTGGCATAACCAGCAGCTCTTCAGGAAAACAATCCACCTCTGGATGGTCTATAAGAACAGCTTGGCTAGGGAGACCTCCAGGAAACCAACCACTGTTGCAACGCCGCCAGGTGGCAGAGTGAAAGGCTTGTTTCGTGTGAACCAGACTGTTCCTCTTTTTGTCTCAGCTGTGTCATCAGGAGTTTCCTGAAACTTTTCATAAGCTTCTTTTATTACTGGATGAACAGACAGAGTGTTAAGAAAATGGTCTCCTCCATGTGTTTTGCATGAATGGAACAGTCTTCGAACTATAGAGGTGTTTGTGCCGACCACAATGGAAACATCCCCTTTCATGACCGGATCTGGACACACAAGCACAAGTGTTTCTACGGTCTCAGCTACTCCCACTACATCTCCAGTAAACTCAAGCTTCAAGCACATATAACCATTATATGGATACTCCTTTGCACTGAGGCCCCAAATCTTCAGACACTCAATAGGGGTCAAAGGCAGGTGCTTCAGATACTTGTCATAAAAGGAGCGATACAGTAGGGTAACTTGAGACCCGTTATCAAGTAAAGCTTTGGCATAAATGCCCTCAATTTGTACTGAGACAATAGAGCTAGGTCCAACTAAACCCTCTGGCAAGTTAGCCTTCTTTTCTGGTAGCGTGTCACACCTTGTGGAACGTATCTTCTCCGGAGCATCAGGCCGTTCCTCTACTGAGCCCCTGGAAAGTTTCCCGTCGGCTGTTTTATTTTCAAGAGACACTTGTTCACTTTTCTGAGATTTTCTGGGTTTTGACACTCCCGCTGGAAATGACCATCTTCACCACATCTGTAGCAAAAGACATCAGCACGATACTGAGGTTTGGGAGCCCTTTCCTTCACATGTGCATATGAGTTTGAAGTAGCTTTCTGACTGGGGTTCTGGTCTACCTGCTGTGCCACACTTGCTGATGCAGTCACAGAGGCAGAAAGGAGGCGTGCAACATCAGTCTTGAGACCTTGAAATTCTTTCCTTAGACTCTCTATTGCAGGATCTTTCTCTGCTACGTCTGGGACTGGCGCAGGCTCTGGCAGTACATGTACAACTGAGGCTGTAGCACACTCTGCACGTCTACCATTAGCTAAAGAGACACCCTTCTTTACAATCGGTCTTTCAAGGATCATCTCCTCTTCTTCTTGTACATCCTGAAGCAACTTAGTAAAGCTGGGAGGAGCCCTGAGTTTGTAAGTCAGTCTTATGCGAAGGGCTATGAGGTCATGAGGCAGAGAGCCTATAGCAACTTGATCAATGCGCGTTCGGTTCATGTCAATCACTTCAATTCCAGCTTTACGATGGACTGCATGCAATAGCTTGTCTAGTCTGAGTAAGCTGATAATTTGTCACCGTCTTGCTGGAATGTATTTCGCAACCTCACCATGAGATCAGCTGCACTGTCTGTGGTTCCAAAAGCTGTTTCAAGGGCTTTAAGGTAGTCATTGGCAGTGGCCTGGGGATTAGTGACTCTCAAACCTCGGACAATATCTGCTACTGGCCCTTTAAGACTCTCAGCTACTCTCTGTCTCTTGACAACATCAGAACACTGCCACTCGTCCAACATGTGGGCGGTCTGTTCCGCCCAAGCGCCATACTCCTCTTCTCCATGTGGAGTGGGTTTCATACCTGAGAACATACGTAGCTTGCGATAGGCCGGTCCATCTACAGACGTGGCTTGACATTTTTCAACTAGTGCGGAGATTGCATTCACCAGCGTTGTGTTCAGGTCTGGAGTGGTGGGTGGAGCAGTGGCAGAGGTAAGTAAGCCTGTGACATCAGCTAGTGTCTTCCCTTCATTTGCTAAGAATGACAGCAACTTGAACTGGAAGTCTCCTTCTTTGCCAGTTACATGAACACTCTGGGTCTCAGTAACATTCACAATCCAAGGTCCAAACTCATCTCCAGCTAGTAACTGTTCAGGTATGACAATCTTAGTCATATCATTAATAGTTTCGACTAAAACTAACTGGCTTTTACTGAAGTGTTCTACACATCGTCCTCTTATTTTACAGGGACCGAAAACTTCAGCCTCATCCAGTACCCTATACATAGTCTCATCAGTAACACCAAGAGAAAACTTACTAAGCACAAATGCTTTCCTTGCATCAACACCTTTGTCTTTACACCATTTGAAAATCTGTTCTGACTCCATGTTATATTAGCTTTAGATAGACAGGATAAAAATAAAATAAAAATCTCTGAAACACAAGTGGCTATAGGGCTTTTAAGCTACCTCATTTAACACTGACTTCCTGTTTTTTTTTTTTATAACATGCTCACAAAAACAAAACGACAGCAAACAATATCCCGGACGAGCCCCCACGTGTAACCCTCCTACACAATTCCACTTTTTTCAGGATTTATCATATGCATGGGGAAATGAATTGGTGAGAGGTTACTAGAATTTAAAATCAGAATTTAAACACAACAACTAAAACTTTGGGCATGAAACTCTGGCTAGAGTGCAGAGAGGCCTGGTTAGCTTAAATATAGCTATACTGTGTTCTTTTGTTTGTTTGTTCACTGTGAGCATAAAACTCCCATGCACATATACGTAGCCACTATAACGTTAACCCTTGTTTGAAAAAAAATAAAGTCACTCCGTTCACACACACTTAAATATCAGACCACAAAGATTGAAGGTTATACTCAAATGTATTTATATATGTTTTTCAGAACTAGGTGAGGTAACCTTTCAAAATGTCCTCATGTTCTAAATGAAATGACAATGAACAATACCCCGGGGTTTTCGCTTTTTTTTTTACTAAATGTCTCAGATTTTGTGGTACCACAACGTTGGCGCGCTTGTTGGAGCTCAGTTGAAAAAAAAATATTGTCTGTACTCATGGTTCCTTGGTAACAGAAAGATTATAATGACCGTCTATCCAAACCGTTCGGTCCAGTGGTGAGATACACAATGGAGAAAATCCGTCCTGAAACTCTGTCCGTCCGTGTGCAAAACACAGACATCTTCGGCCTACAACGCGAATCCCGAGCACATCTATTGCAGCAACATGGATGGCAGCATCTGACGCACACTGGCCAAAAGTTAACAAAATGAGCTTAATTATATATTGTCCGAAGATGTCAATTTCATTTTAGTTCACAATGTCCATACTCACTCAGAAACTCGGTGGCAAAGTGGGTTTCAGGCTATGGCGTCGCAGTTCGCACATGGCTATGGCGTCACAGTTCACACATGCTATACAGTAATTTCACTTCAGTAGAATCTCCGTTGCCGATTTAACCAGCTCCAAAATAAAGCTCACTCTCCCGTTTTAACATGGTTACACATTTACAAAACTCAATAAAAATACCCCACTGGTTCTTAACTTTGATGAACAGTAATGTATCACTCATACAGAACTTACAACTAGCTCGTAGCTATCTCTCTGTTTCTTTCGCCGTCTCGCTGTTTTTAGTCCCGCCCCCTCAACAATCCGGTAGGCTGTCAACTGCTCTCTGGATGGCACTGATTGGATAACTAACAAAACTGACACCTGGGCATCCAATACGAAATAAAGTGACAGAGGGTTCAAAGGTTACTCACAAAAAAGGATATTTCAACATCTCACTATTTATAACTGAATTAACACATGTATTAATACAAACATGTATTACACACCAGGGCAATTGAACTGTCCCATATTCCAGGATACTGTATTTGTTAACAGAACACAAAATAAACAATATATAAATTTAGCAAGGTGCTACACTAGTATTGAGATACAGCCTTGGTCAGAAGCTAAAATTAAATCATTTGTAATTTTAACTAGCACAGTTTCTGTGCTATGATGCGGTCTGAATCCTGACTGAAATTTTTCATAGATATCATTTTCTTGCAAGACAGAGCACAATTGAGCGGACACATTTTTCTAGTATTTTAGACATAAATGGAAGATTTGAAATGGGTCTGTAATTTGCTAGGTTATTGGGATCTAATTGTGGTTTCTTAATGAGAGGTTTTATTACTGCCAGTTTGAATATTCTTGGAACATGACCTAAAGATAAAGACGAGTTAATAATATTGAGAAGAGGCTCTTCCACTACAGGTAACACTTCTTTCAGTAGTTTAGTGGGTATTGGATCTAATAAACATGTTGTTGGTTTAGATGCAATGATACGTTTATTTAGCTCTTCCTGTCCTATAGTTGTAAAGCGGTGTAGTTGTTCTTGAGGGGCAAAAATTGAGGCTGAATCATAAGACATCATAAAAGATTGTACATTTACAATTGTGTTTCTGATGCTTTCTATTTTCTCAGTGAAGAAATTCATAAAATCATTACTATTATACTGTAACGGAATATTTTGCTCTGGTGATGTCTGTTTATTTGTTAGTCTAGCCACAGTGTTAAATAAAAACCTTGGATTATTTTGGTTATTTTCTATTAGTTTGCGGAGATGCTCAGCCCTGGCTGCTTTTAGAGCCTTTTTATAACGTGACATACTGTCTTTCCACGCGATTCTAAAGACCTCTTACGAGTTTCTCTCTTGATAACATGCGTAGCACTGTTGTACCATGGTGCTTTAGTTTTCTCTCTAACCTTTTTTAATCTAATTGGTGCAACAATTTCTAATGTACTAGAGAAAATGCTGCTCAAACTGCTAGTCATTTCCTCTAGTTCATCTGTTTGTTTGGGTTCACTGAGCAGCTGAGATAGATCAGGTAAGCTATTTGAGAATCTATCTATAGTGGTTGGAAGGATTGTTCTGCCTGGTCGATAACGTGGCGCAACATGACAAATTTCAGCAGTACGTATTATGCAAGTTACCATGTAATGATCAGTGACATCATCACTTTGCGGTACAATATCTATATCGGTTGGATTGGTTCCATATGATATAATTAAATCTAGTGTATGATTTAGACGATGAGTGGGACCACTGACGTTTTGCTTGACCCCAAAGGAGTTTAATAAATCTGTAAACGCAGCCCCTAACGCATAATTTGTGTTATCTACGTGTATGTTAAAATCTCCAACAATTATTGCTTTATTGACATTGACCTGTGACCTGTTTTCTGAGTAACATTTAGAACAGTGTTTCTCAACCTCTCCTGCAGGGACCCCTTGACAGGACATGTTTTTGTTTTAACCCTGAAATGGCACACCTGATTCAATTAATTAAAGGCTCTAAGGCTTAATTTGTAGCTGACTAATTGAATCAGGTGTGCCATTTCAGGGTTAAAACAAAAACTTGTCCTGTCAGGGGGTCCCTGCAGGAGAGGTTGAGAAACACTGATTTAGAATATCTCTATAGATTGTTGCAACACCGCCGCCACGACCGATCAGACGGGGCTCATGCTTATAACAGTATCCTTGTGGAGTAGACTCATTTAGACCGAAATACTAATTTGGTTTAAGCCAGGTTTCAGTAAGGCAAAATACATCTAAACTATTATCTGTGACCATTTCATTTATAGTAACCGCCTTAGGTGTGAGCGATCTAATGTTTAGAAGACCTAGCTTTAGAAATTGTTTTTGTTCACTGATATTGAGATTTTCTGGTTTAATAACTATAAGATTTTTCATAGATCCTACAGTAGATTTATTGTTTGGCCTCACTAAACGAGGAATAGACACAGTTTCTATATAAGGTTCTACACTACTTATATCAATTAAGTTGGGACAGCAAAGACTGTGATTTGGACTTTGACTTACTAGTCAGATGGTGTGTAACGTCTTGGAGATGTTGTCCGACAGAATAGCCGCTCCGATTCTGCTGGGGTGCAGGCCATCAGCACGGTAGAGCCTAGGTCGCTCCCAGAACAGATTCCAATTATTTACAAAGAGCAGTTTCTGTTCATTACACCATGACATTAACCATTCATTTAGTGCAAATAATCTACTGAACCTTTCTTGTCCTTGTCGGTACGTGGGAAGCGGTCCAGACACGATGATCGTTGCTTCAGGCGATGTGCTGCGTACCGTCTCGATCAGGCTCCTGTGGTCCTTCTTCAGAATCTCCGTCTGCCGCAGCCTGATGTCGTTCACTCCCGCTTGCAGCACAACAGCTCCGACTCGCTCGTCACCGTTCAGGATCTCGGGAACCTGTGCAGCGACATCTACAACACGAGCACCAGGAAAGCAGTGAGTGCGCACCTTACCCTTACCTGAGGTAGCACGGACATGACGGACGATGGAACTGCCGATGATCACGGCGTTGTCGCGTTCCGACTTGTGAAGAGGGGAGAAGCGGTTCCGGGTGGAGATCTCGAAGACCGGGAGGGGCGGAGAGGTTCTTGCTCTGGTCCTGGCTCGTGTCTTCCGCTGTGGGATCACCCAGGGTCCATGGTGTTGTGTCGGTGCGGGAGTGAATGAAGCCAGGGATGATCGCGTCCTGGGTGCTTGCGTCCTGTGCAGAGAAGCACATGGAGTAGATGAGTTCGGAGTCAAAAAGTTACTAACCACTGACTTGTGAGCATCGGCGCGTTATGTTTCAAGCGCTGATCGGCGATCTCGCAGCTCGGCTTGCCTCTCTAGCAGACCACGGATCTGCTTCTCCACGGACTCCAGCTCCAACAGCACCGAATGCAGCTCGAATGTGTCCTCACCTGCACTCAGAGGTAACGTTAGACACACATCCGATATATTCGCCATTATAACAGAGGAACAGTAAATTAGTAGTGATACTACCAATATCACTACTAATTTAGGACTGAAATCCTGGATATAACCCGTATCCTTTCAGTGAAACGGGTGTAAATGAGATGATCGATAGGCGAGAGGCCACGCGTGCAATGTTAGCGGGCTAAAGGGTAGTAGCAGAGATTCGGAAAGTTGGATCTAAGTAGCGATATCAAAGCAATCTGATTGTTTTTTATAAGGAAAAGTATAGAAAATAAGTTCACATGCTGTAAAAATAGAAAGTGCTTGTTTATAAATGAGTGGTAAAGAAGAAAATCAAGGATTTATGAATCAATTCGACGGAGCTCCAAACACAAACACAAACCGCACGCGCATGCGCATAAAAAGATCCATTCCTGTGGATCGCAAATGGATCTCTTTACGGGGTTGGAGATGGGTCCGCGGATCTTATCTCCTCCCTTTCCCGAGGAATCCATTGCTCTCTCGCCGGTATCGGAAGCCCGCGCTGCGGTCTCTTCCGCCTGGGGAGAGAGATCAATGCTTCAGTGCTCTACCTCCGAGGAGGTAGATGTGCTGGGCATTGAAAGTGACACAATCATGGGGCAAGTGGATTCGCCATCTCTTTCCCCAGCGTATGAAAAATATATATACATATATAAAAAGTAGTTTTTATGCTGGACTAGTTGACATAGATGCTTCAGACGCATTCACGCTCAAAGCTTTCCCAAAGCGTCATCGACGCATCGTCTCGTTCCCTTTCTCAGGGAACTATGGTTACAGTCGTAACCTGAGACGTTTTCTGGTACGTTTATGGTAAACTAAAATACACTTTAATGTAATTTCTATTAAAATATAAATTCTATGTCATGCATTTAAAAAAAAATTTGTTTTTACAATAATTAAGTTGTAATTTAGTACATTTAATATAAATATTAACTTTAAATGTAAAACTGAATGACAATACATTTACATTACATTACATTTATTCATTTAGCTGACGCTTTTATCCAAAGCGACTTAAAAATTGCTATATATGTCAGAGGTCGCACGCCTCTGGAGCAACTAGGGGTTAAGTGTCCTGCTCAGGGACACATTGGTGTTTCACAGCGGATTTGAACCCGGGTCTCCCACACCAAAGGCATGTGTCTTATCCACTGCGCCATCACCACCCCCAATAAAGTTAAAATTATAACTGAGTACTTTACATGTGCTTTAATATGTTAATCAACATATTGAAAGTTGACTTCTTTAAAGCACAAGAAAAGAAATGCATTTGAAATGTAATGGTTTAAAATGTACTTTAAAGTATAACCTAATTTGACATTATGTCAGTGCACTTTTTAAAATTGCACTTAAGTGTAAGAAACATGAGTGTACTCTCTTTAAGTACAAATAAGTGTCCTTTTATTTAATTAATATTATAGTATTTCATATTATAAGTACAGTTACTATGCTTTTTTATTTTTATTTGAGGTTCACTACATTAGTGCACATTCAAAACTGTTAAGTGAACTTCTTTATCACAAGAGCATCTTTGATCTGTGCTTCCATGAAAAGCAGTGCTGTCCTGCGAATTAAAACCTTGTTTTAGCTGGTTTTCTCTATTGCCTCGGATACTGTGGAACATTCCACTAAATAATCTTGCACAAGTGAGGCACCATTATAATAAAACCTCAGTCTCGGTTTAGTGTAATGTGGGTATACTTTGAATTAAACCTCTTGTGCAACAAATTTATTTGCATCAGTTAAATATACCCCAAATAAAATCTGGCACTGATCTGACGTCAAACATTTACAAGGGTTTCATTCAATTTTAAGTTAATTTAACTTGCTGAAGGCTCTTCAAACATACAGTGCTCGTATTTCATATTGTTTTACCCTGCAGTTAAATCAGAAATGATATGAACATTTATTTTCCTATGCATTAGTATTGGTTACGCTTTAAAAATTAGGTTGCTTTTTGTAATCCTCAATGGGAGAATGTCTTCAGAATTGTAACAGAGAGAGTTAAAAGAGATGGCATGCTACATGAGTACTCTATAGTTAATGAATTACAGTGGTTTTACCAAGCATATGCATTTAATTAAGTGTCCTAAATTAAGAAAGGACACTTTGTGGCCCCTGACAGAGAAGCTGATTTTGCTTTCATTCAAAGGACACGTGAGTTCAGCCTTTTCCCACATAAATCAATTTGCTAACAGTATGTCCATGTCATATCTGTCCTACTTTCTGTCTCGTGCCTCATATTTAAAGATCAAATCCCCCTCTCTGTCAGGGGGTTGGTTTTGTTAAACGCACAAAGACGTAGGATAATAAATAAAACATTCTTTAATGACAAGCTCAGGAGATCAGGCAGGGAAATCAAGCTTAACACAACTTAACATCAACAAGAACGAAAAGAGAATGAGGGAGAAACCAGGGTATAAATACATGGAGCTAACAAAAGGAACTAATGAGCTAACTAATGAGATAACAGATGGACATAATCAGACAACTCAGGCTGACACTCTCACTGCAAAACTAATTTTATAAAATATGAATGGCAAAAGAAAGTGTGTTTTTGTGCACAAACATTTAACCTTTTTGATGTAAACAAGATGTAAACAAAAGGGGACAAAGAAATAGCTGGATAATTTGAGTTATGTGCCTGTAAGAACACAGGTAAACTGAGCCTAAGCAGAGATCAACAGCTATGTGCCTACGTGAAAATACTCAGACTGCATGACTTGACAGATTTAAACACCCAACGGACAAAGGTTCTCAGAGAACTAGCCATCACTGTTTTTAGTTATCATTTCTACTATAGAAATGAGCTACAGGGTATCGGCCAATAAGGTATTCTACCAGCAAAAGTGTCCAAAATTGAAGAGTTACTGAGACAAAGTAAAGTACAATGTGTTTTCCCTGAGATAAACTAAAATAAAATAAACTTAAAATAAAGACACATTTTTATATATAATTTTATTTGTTTTAATTAATTGTATTCGTTTTTATCAAACCATAAAAATTTAGCTTCATAAATATAAAAAGTAAAAATGTTAGACTGATGAGAGTGCAAGCATAACTACTTTTTGTAATCAACAGAACAGCTGTTGACAGATTGTTTTCCCAAAAAGCAGACCGCAATATGACTGAAAGGGCCCTTTACTATTAGCGATTAAAGGGGATCAAGACTTTAAAGGGGTGGTAAAACACGATTTCACTTTTCTAACTTTAGCTAGTGTGTAATGTTGCTGTTTGAGCATAAACAACATCTGAAAAGTTACAGCGCTCAAAGTTCAAAGCAAAGGAAGATATTTGCTTTCTGATGGTCTTAAAAAAAAAATCACACTTGTGGTCTTCGGGGTCTATTGGACCCCAGACAATAAAATTTAATTTTGTAACAGAACAATATTTTTTTTTCTAACAAATATAATTTTTCTCTGTTTATTAATGTTTTTACTCAACATTTGTGCAGTTTTTGGAGGATTTATGATTTATTTTTAATTTCTATAAATAAATAAATAAACATTTATTTAAATAGGATTTTTACAAAAAAAACAGCATTTTACGTTAAATTAAATTTATTAAAAACCCAGATTTCAAAATTTCATTCCTGGGGATACCATGGATAATTTTACAAGGTTTAATGTAAGATTTTTGCCCATTTTTTTTGAAAATACAGGTTAAAATTTGTAATAAATCACTTTAACCACTAGATGGCTGTAGAGCTCCATAAGGCCTATATGCTATTTGAATTACTGAAAGATTCTAAAGTTTCTAAAGTTGGATTCAGTTGGATTCATATATAAAAATTTTAAAACACAATTATAACAAAAATAAAATACTTTTTGTCAAAGTTTAGCATTTTTTTTGTACTGAAAAAAACAACAGTTTTTCAATAATGTTACTGCATGATTATAATCAAACCTGAACAACATGTTACAAAAATAAATGTTGGAGTCTTAAGATTGTATCATTTATTTCAAGTGAACTAAAATAACAAATTAGCAAATAAAGCAGTAAAAAAAAAAAAATTGTAAAAAAAAAAAGATTTGCGTTATGTTCTGCGTTGTTTCTGATTTTGATGATGAATTTTGTCTATTTTGAGTCCAATGATAAATAAATATGTATTTATTTATTTATAGATATTTAAAATATATAATAAATCCTCAAAAAACTGCACAAATGTTGAGTAAAAACATTAATAAATAAAGTAAATTTATATTTGTAAAAAAAAATATATATTGTTATGTTACAAAATTAAATTGCATTTTTTGGGGTCCAATGGACCCCGAAGACCACGAGTGTGACTATTTTTGTCACGCCTACATAAAAACAGATAACGTTCCATTTAAAAAAAAAATTGTAGATCTAGGAAGTGTTGAGAGCCGTAGGAAGTTTCATACCATTTGGAAAAAGAGAACATTTTTATTAATTCAAGCAAAAGTCATTTGGGGTCCAATGGACCCCACTGTACATCAGAGGGTTTTAAAGAAATCAATTTTTAAGGACTAGCAAACGGCCGGTAGGGACTACACGACATTCCTCCAGGGTTGCTGACATCACTAACCCCACATAAACCCCTCCTCCGAGAATACTAAATAAGGGGGGCGAGGGCATTTTATATTGCGTTGGAGAAGAGTTGTTGTGGTATACTAGGCTGTTGTTGCCGCAATGCCGTCGAAACGCTGTTATTTTCATTCGGATTGCAGGTCCACTTTGTTCAGCCTTCTTATGGTCGTGGGAGTTAGGGATCAATGGTTAATTATTACCCAAATCTCGCTCTCTGTACACATTTTACGGAGGAAAGCTTCCACAATCTTCGCGAGTTCAATACAGGATTCGCACAACAGCTTGTCCTGAAAGATGGAGCAGTTCCAACTTTAAGAACAGAAGCTTTTGTTTACGGGCTACAACCTGTAAGTATGATTTATTTTTCGTCAATGTGTTTTCCTGTAATAGTTCGTATTGTTAAAGGGATAGTTCACCCAAAAATGAAAATTCTGTCAGTATTTACTCACCCTCATGTTGTTCCAACCCCTTAAGACCTTCGTTCATCTTCGGAACACGAATTAAGATATTTTTTATTAAATCTGAGAGCTGATCACTCCTCCATAGGCTTCTTAAAGGAGACCTATTATGCCCCTTTTCACAAGATGTAAAATAAGTCTCTGATGTCCCCAGAGTGTGTATGTGAAGTTTTAGCTCAAAATACCTAACAGATATTTTTTTACAGCATGTTTAAATTGTCACTTTTTGAGGCTCAGAAAAACGCACCGTTTTAGTGTGTATCCCTTTAAATACAAATGAGCAGCTGCTGCCGGCCCAGAGGGCGGAGCCTCACGAGCTCGCGCTCAGTCAGGACAATCTCATCTCACGGAATGATAAACAAACTCTCAGTAGCCGTGTTCATTTCGACCCGGAGTCGGACAATAATGCCCACAGAGCCAGATAATATATGCTGTATGGAGACTGAACAGGTATAGTCTAGTTTAATTACGGTTCTAACTTGTTTTTCCATCTTTCTTTTATCCACTATTAGTACAAGCCTGTTGTTGAAACCGCGTCCGAATGTTGTAAAAATATACTGATGAGTTCAATGAAGTTTATTGTACATCACACAAAAGATGAAGTGTCAATTTCACTCTAGAAAATCACTGTAAGAGCTGAATAAACACTGTATAAGAACACTCTCTCCCTTTCATTATCATCAACATACATAGCGAAGTAAAAAAAAAAAACACTCGTTACAACTAACAGTAAACAAATATATACACACCTTTTCAGGGGGTGCTTAATAAACTGGTAAACTGTATATCCGTAAAATAACTATGAACTTAATAAAGTGCGCGCTCTCACTTTCATTTCTGCCATGATCAATAATGTTATGCCTATCGCTCCAGTAAATAGAGCTATGAGGATTAATACATCCAGCTACACAACACCGACAACGCTTGGGAGACATTCTCGTCAGTGCAGCAATGGCGGATGTGTACAACTCTCAACTCGCTGTGAACTCGATCAGGGCGGGTCTATGTTAGAACGGCAGTGTCTGTCAACACTCGTGGGCGGGGCCTGTGGCTTTAGTGATGTCACAAAAGCCACATTCTGAAAACAGGTCGTTGGGAGACACTGCTTATGATTTATGGGGATTTAAAAAAAAGGAGTGGGTGGATTTTTATCACTGCAGGCTGGTTGTGTACACTCACTGCCATCACACATTTATGTCCAAACACCATGCAAAAGTGAATTTTGCATAATAGGTCCCCTTTAAGGGATTGAATCTTGCCAGCCACGAAAAGTTATTAAAGACATCGTTAAAATAGTCCAAGTGACTACAGTGGCTCAATCCTAAGTTTATCAAACGACGAGAATACTTTTTGTGCTAAAAAACAAAACAAAAATAACGAATTTATATCAACTATTCTTTTCCTTCTCTGTGGGCCTCGAGTCAGTTCACTAGTGTAATAGCGCAGTGCTTCTGTGTTGTACGCATAGGTTGTACGTCACACGCATCACACACATGACCAGCGTCGGCCAATAGTGAGCCTACGTGTGACGTAGCTCTACGCAATCACACTACGTTAACTGTCTAGAGGCCAACAGAGAAGGAAATGAATAGTTGAAATAAAGTCGTTATTTTTGTTTTTTTTGCGCACAAAAAATATTCTCATCGTTTGATAAACTTAGGATTGAGCCACTGTAGTCACTTGGACTATTTTAACGATGTCTTTAATAACTTTTCTTGGCTGGCAAGATTCAATCCCTTAAGAAGCCTATGGAGGAGTGATCAGCTCTCAGATTTAATAAAAAATATCTTAATTCGTGTTCTGAAGATGAACGAAGGTCTTACGGGGTTGGAACAACATGAGGGTGAGTAAATACTGACAGAATTTTCATTTTTGGGTGAACTATCCCTTTAATTGTACGTTGTAGCAAGGAAGTAAACCAATGACAACGCTGTTTGGCTCTGCAAACCAGGTTGTTAAATGCTCATTCATACTTAACGTTATCTGACAAACACCGAACGTAACAATTTTTTTTTTTATCTGAACAGCGAACTTGGAGTGTAAATTATTCTTTGATCAGAGCTTTTATGTATTGTTTATCTATATGCTTGTTTATCTACAGGCATGCTAAACATGGTTCTGTGTTTGATTTGGCTACTGTAGTAAAGCCAATATTTAGTGTTCGTTTTGGGTTAATAGTTCTGTCGACAGATATTTGTCTACAATCGTTCTAAAAATACAAAAGTAACGGTGCCATACAGTCAGTAACGATCACTATAGATCTGCAGTCTTTACTCAATAAAAATCCCTTTGAGGACTGTAGTATAATTTGTTAGACCAATTATATGAAATTCTTGTTTATGAAGCTTATTTTTTGTAATACTATAATAATTAGTACAATTAAATAACAGCGTATCTAAAAAGTAATGATACAACAAAAAACTAACCTTTCTGAAACGTCGTTTAACAGCCGTTCTTGAACAGGTTCTGCTCGATCATCTTCACTAACATTCTCTGGGTCTGATTCGGGCTCAAATTGGTATGGTTTTATTGATGCCATTGTTTACAGGTCCTTCTCAAAAAATTAGCATATTGTGATAAAGTTAATTATTTTCCATAATGTAATGATAAAAAATAAACTTTCATATATTTTAGATTCATTGCACACCAACTGAAATATTTCAGGTCTTTTATTGTTTTAATACTGATGATTTTGGCATACAGCTCATGAAAACCCAAAATTCCTATCTCAAAAAATTTGCATATCATGAAAAGGTTCTCTAAACGAGCTATTAACCTAATCATCTGAATCAACTAATTAACTCTAAACACCTGAAAAAGATTCCTGAGGCTTTTAAAAACTCCCAGCCTGTTTCATTACTCAAAACCGCAATCATGGGTAAGACTGCCGACCTGACTGCTGTCCAGAAGGCCATCATTGACACCCTCAAGCAAGAGGGTAAGACACAGAAAGAAATTACTGAACAAATAGGCTGTTCCCAGAGTGCTGTATCAAGGCACCTCAGTGGGAAGTCTGTGGGAAGGAAAAAGTGTGGCAAAAAACGCTGCACAACGAGAAGAGGTGACCGGACCCTGAGGAAGATTGTGGAGAAGGACCGATTCCAGACTTTGGGGGTCCTGCGGAAGCAGTGGACTGAGTCTGGAGTAGAAACATCCAGAGCCACCGTGCACAGGCGTGTGCAGGAAATGGGCTACAGGTGCCGCATTCCCCAGGTCAAGCCACTTTTGAACCAGAAACAGCGGCAGAAGCGCCTGACCTGGGCTACAGAGAAGCAGCACTGGACTGTTTGCTCATTTGAAAGCAAATTTTGCATGTCATTCGGAAATCAAGGTGCCAGAGTCTGGAGGAAGACTGGGGAGAAGGAAATGCCAAAATGCCTGAAGTCCAGTGTCAAGTACCCACAGTCAGTGATGGTCTGGGGTGCCATGTCAGCTGCTGGTGTTGGTCCACTGTGTTTTATCAAGGGCAGGGTCAATGCAGCTAGCTATCAGGAGATTTTGGAGCACTTCATGCTTCCATCTGCTGAAAAGCTTTATGGAGATGAAGATTTCATTTTTCAGCACGACCTGGCACCTGCTCACAGTGCCAAAACCACTGGTAAATGGTTTACTGACCATGGTATTCCTGTGCTCAATTGGCCTGCCAACTCTCCTGACCTGAACCCCATAGAGAATCTGTGGGATATTGTGAAGAGAAAGTTGAGAGACGCAAGACCCAACACTCTGGATGAGCTTAAGGCCGCTATCGAAGCATCCTGGGCCTCCATAACACCTCAGCAGTGCCACAGGCTGATTGCCTCCATGCCACGCCGCATTGAAGCAGACATTTCTGCAAAAGGATTCCCGACCAAGTATTGAGTGCATAACTGAACATAATTATTTGAAGGTTGACTTTTTTTGTATTAAAAACACTTCTTTTATTGGTCTGATGAAATATGCTAATTTTTTTAGATAGGAATTTTGGGTTTTCATGAGCTGTATGCCAAAATCATCAGTATTAAAACAATAAAAGACCTGAAATATTTCAGTTGGTGTGCAATGAATCTAAAATATATGAAATTTTAATTTTTATCATTACATTATGGAAAATAATTAACTTTATCACAATATGCTAATTTTTTGAGAAGGATCTGTATAATACACCAAAGCACAAACTACCAGTAAAGGTATGGGGCGTGACGTGTCCGGAAACGTGCACAAGGCTAGTTAGCGAATCACAACACACTGGGCCAGCTAACCAATCTGAGCCCATTGCATAGTTTTGAGGGACTGGCTTCACAGAACCAGGAAACCATCAGACCGTTTTTACAAGGAGGGACAGAGCAGTGTAGAATAAAGGTACAATTTATGAAAAATATATGCAATTTTTTAAAAACGAAGCATGAACACGTTACAGTGCACCCCACAAACACAATCAAGCCTTTGAAAAAATGTGTTTTACCACCCCTTTAAAAGTATTTTTCTGGTGAAGCTGGTTGACAAAGACAGTATTGCTGGTTTAGCTAGTGAAGTAGAAGGTTTTTGTTGGTTAAATGGTCAAGTAGTCATAATGCAAACCTATTTTTTTTTTTTTTTAATTAGGGAGTTTGGGTGAGGTCAGGTGTCTGTGGTTATGCAGTTTGATTATAAGGGCAAGTCAGCATCACAAAACACAACTGATGATCAATGATGTGGGTCTTTTTAGAAAAGTCACAGAACAATAGCCTAATGAATACATGCAGTAAACAAAAGGCTAAGCAGGAATAGTTACATAAATTAAAATAGTATCCCTATTTACTTAACCTCATATCGTTTTAAACCTGTATGCATTTAAGAAAATTTCTGACAAACAAATCTGACAAAAACAGGACCCCATTGACTTTCATTGTATCGACAAAAGAAAGAAAAAAAGTAAGTCATGTTTGGAACAGCAGGAGTGAGTAAATTATGTCATATCTTTCACTTTAGGGTGAACTTTGGCGGTATCCCATTAATCTCCACCATAAATAAAATTTTTGAAAGAAGTTTTTTTATGCTCACTAAGACTGCATTTATGCGATCAAAAATACAGGGAAAATAAATAGTAATATTGTGAAATATTATTACAAATTAACAATTTTCTATTGTAATATTTTAAAATGTAATTTAATTTGGTGTTTAAGAAACATGGCTTGTTATCAATGTTAAAAAAAGTTGTGTGCTTAGTCCACTAATGGTTTTTGTGTAAACAGTGACACCTTTTTTTAAGGATTCCTCGATGAATGGAATTGGTTCAAAAGAACAGAAGTTATTTGAAATAGAAATCTTTTGTAACATTATAAATGTCTTTGTCACTTTCGATCAATTGAATGCTTCTTCCTGAATAAAAGTATTAATTTCTTTAATAAAATGAAGGAAATTTCTTTTTGAACGGAAGTGTGTGTGTGTGTGTGTGTGTGTGTGTGTGTGTTTATTTATGTTTTATAAGATATAAGATGCTTTTACTGTACATATCTTCAAGTCCTCTGAAACATTGCCTACAGTTCTATTAATTTGATAATATCGACCTCTGCTGGACACAAGTGGTATACCAGGTTGTTTACACCATTAGTTTGAATGTAGATTACAAACAAAAGCCAGGACTGGAGTGTGAGCGAAGAGAACAGAATGTCCTCTTTTTACTGAACAGGACCTCCTCCTTATAACCTAAATGTTTATGCTGGCATTCAAAAACATACAAACTTGAGGGGGGAAAAAGCAGATCCATGTGATTCTAAACAATGCTTAAATGAAAAAAAGACGATTCAAACAGCAGAAAGGCTATGAAAATAAATGACAAATACAGGCATATGTCTTCATTTATCTTATTGTTTTGATTTCATTTTAATTTCACACAATATTATATGTTTGTTTTAATTGATGTTTTTTTATACTTAACAATCATTTGTCTTTATAATTAATGTAATTATATTTTCAAAAAGTATTCTAAACTATATCATGTTTTACTTAACGATTTATGTAATAGGAATGTGCAAAGCTGGCATGTTGCCATTTTTCCTGTTTAAAGCAGAATGACATTTTAAACTGGCTCGGCGAGTTAAATTCAATTAGCTGAAATTGCTCTTAGACTAATTGTTTATTTTCTGTAAAATCTGAAAGTAATGACATGCTTTTGGTTGGCCAGTTTCTATAATTGATAACGCTTATTTCAACTGTGCATATCCTCTCAGCTCAGCATGGGCGACTGCAAATTGCAGCTGTTGTTGAAGCTTCTGGTGCTTTTAATGGACTGCTGAAAAGGCAAGCAAGTAGTTCAAGTATTATATTAACACGATGACATGCATGTGCAACAAGTGCATTTTAAAAGGTTTTGTGTCATCTTAGGAGCTAGGGTGGCTGTTAGCAACTATTAATGTGCTAGCTAATTTTACATGCACTGCTGCAAAATATTTTGTTCCAGGATATATGTTGGCTTGTGTGACAATTAATAATGAACCAGAAATTAACCCATGGCCATCTAACCCCAGTCTCCCCTATATGTTATCCATCATACTCTGCCATACAACATTACATTAGTTTGTCATCAAAACACTTATGGCAACACAGTTATGTTAAGGCTGTTGAGAGTAACTCATGGTGGTATCATTAAAGGGTTAGTTCACCCAAAAATGAAAATTATGTCATTAATGACTCACCCTCATGTCGTCCCAAGCCCGTAAGACCTCCGTTCATCTTTGGAACACAGTTTAAGATATTTTAGATTTAGTCCGAGAGCTTTTTGTCCCTCCATTGAAAATGTACGTACGGCACAAACTCTTTGTCCAGAATGGAAATAAAGACATCATCAAAGTAGTCCATGTGACATCAGTGGGTTAGTTAGAATGTTTGGAAGCATCGAAAATACATTTTGGTCCAAACATAACAAAAACTACGACTTTATTCAGCATTGTATTGTCTTCCGGTTCTGTTGTCAATCCGCGTTCATGAGTCCGCTGACGTAAGACGAGCTGACGTGTTATCTGGTGCGCCCGAGCTTCGGTTACAGTCTGAGGGAGACGCACGCTGTAAACAAAACAATCTTCGCAAACATGTCTAAGGATTTCGACACAGGGGAAGACTTGCATTTTTTTTTAACCAGACATATTTATTTGAACCCGAATACACGGACGCACCAGATAACACGTCAGCAGCGTCTTACGTCAGCAGCGTCACTGGCCTCGTGAACGCGGATTGACAACAGAACCGGAAGAGAATACAATGCTGAATAAAGTCATCGTTTTTGTTATTTTTGGAACAAAATGTATTTTCGATGCTTCAAAAAATTCTAACTAACCCACTGAGGTCACGTGGACTACTTTGATGATGTCTTTATTTCCATTCTGGACAAAGAGTGTGTGCCGTACGTACATTTTCAATGGAGGGACAAAAAGCTCTCGGACTAAATCTAAAATATCTTAAACTGTGTTCCAAAGATGAACGGAGGTCTTACGGGCTTGGGACGACATGAGGGTGAGTCATTAATGACATAATTTTCATTTTTGGGTGAACTAACCCTTTAACTCTTAAAGGGGTCATATAATGGTACATGCACTTTTACAAGTTGATTGTACTGAAATGTGTGTTGACAGTGCCTGTACACAACCATCATATAATGATAAAAATCCATCCAGTGTTTTTGTTTTAATCTCCTTATATGTTTTCCCCTGCCTCAAATTGAGCCGTTCGTTTTTGTGACGTAGATAAAACGGACGCCCCTCCCACAATTGTTGATTGACAGCAGCGTTTCAACACAGCCCGGCCCTGAGCGAGCTGTCCTCATAGTCTGTCATTGTTTACACTGGAGCAGAATGGCGTCTTGCGATTGTGGTGTTCTGTTCTTGGATGTAATAACGAACACAACAGTCATTTTGATGTTCCTAAATCCGAACCGCTGAAGACGCAGTGGCTGAGTTTGTTTACGATGGGAATATTCCCCACGATCAACGTCAATGCGTTCATGTTTGCGCGAATCATTTCACATCAGACTGCTTTATAAACGAGGAGGGTCAGTATGGTTTTGCTAAGAAGCTGCTCCTGAAAAAGGAATCGATACCAACTATACGTGTTCCTGCTGCACCTCCAGAAGAAGTGAGTGTAACATTTCATTAACCTTTAAATATTAATCTTTGCAAACCGCTTGCAGGCTTCACGATGAATGTGGCTAATGTTTACACTCAGGGTGCATTACGGCATGTATTCTATGTAATGTTACGACGTTCTCAATATAATTAATAATCCCACGTTTATAATGAACAACGCGTTATGGTTATTGTGTTATTAAAAACTGTACGCACAGAACAGAGGGGGCGGAGTGAGCAAAGCTCATTATCATTTAAAGGCATATGCACTGAAACGGCGTGCTGAAAACAGAGCTGTTTTTGAGCAGGTAAAATGAGTGTTTTCTTAAAATACTAATGAGAATTTTTAATAAAAGTATATTACAAAGTTTTTATTTTGACCCTAAAGATTCATATTAACTTGTACAAAAATGGCATTATATGACCCCTTTAAACCTAACTAATTAGTTGAAGAAGAAGAACATTAAAGCGAGGATCACACTCTGATTGTCAAAACAAACACATTGCTGACCAGGATTATAATATAGAAACATGCATGCTGTTCAGGGACCGACCACCATGTCTGCTTATCCTACATCATGTGAATCATTCCTTAAACATGCAAGTCTAAACCGTTTTATGGGAGAGAAAAAAAGAATGGCTACATATTAAGTAAGTATATTACACAAATAAGTAATAAAAAAAGAATGGACGTCAAGTAACACGTACTTACTATGTAGGTCAAGGTCGGCATGGTTTGGTTTTGTGTGTGTGTGTGTGTGTGTGTGTGTGTGTGTGTGTGTGTGTGTGTGTGTGTGTGTGTGCGTGTGTGTGTGTGTGTGTGTGTGTGTGTGTGCGCGTGTGTGTGTGATTTTGGAAATTGTAGGGTTTGTTGTATTTCGTTATGTTTTGATTAAATTGCTGTATTTGCATTGTATTTTTAGGTTGTCTATTGTACATCTGGCCAAGGACTGCAGATGAAAACTATCCTTTTGGCTAACTCTGGCATATTTTGACTTGTCATGTTAATATGCATTGTCCTTGTAATAAATAAACCGATAACTACCCAACTAACTACACACACACACACACACACACACGCACTTCCGTTCAAAAAGAAATTTCCTTCATTTTATCAAATAAATTAATACTTTTATTCAGGAAGAAGCATTCAATTGATCGAAAGTGACAAAGACATTTATAATGTTACAAAAGATTTCAATTTCAAATAACTTCTGTTCTTTTGAACCAATTCCATTCATCGAGGAATCCTTAAAAAAAGGTATCACTGTTTACACAAAAACCATTAGTGGACTAAGCGCACAACTTTTTTTAACATTGATAACAAGTAATGTTTCTTAAACACCAAATTAAATGACATTTTAAAATATTACAATAGAAAATTGTTAATCTGTAATAATATTTCACAATATTACTATTTATTTTCCCTGTATTTTTGATCGCATAAATGCAGTCTTAGTGAGCATAAAAAAACTTCTTTCAAAAACATTAACAAATCTTACCGACCCTAAACTCGCAATTCTGAGTGAAAATAGTCAGAAATGCAAGTTTATATCTCGGATTGTCTTTATAACACGCAATTGCGAGTGTATATCCCACAATTCTGACTTCTTTTCTGAGAATTGTGAGTTATAAACTCAAAATTGCGAGTTATAGGCCTGGTTTCACAGACAGGTCTTAGACTAAGCCAGGATTTGGCCTTAGTTCAATTAGGACTAGCTTTTATAAACGTGCCTTAGAAAAAAAAAAATACTGGTGTGCATCTTGAGACAAAAAAAATTCACTGGTATATTTTAAGATAATCAGTGCAAGTTGCTTTCAGTTAAATGTGCAATAGGTGATTCTCTACCGAAACATTTTTTGTTATGATGGTTGAAAGTCTCCTCATATCCTTATAGCAATCACTATGTTAAACAGTCTAAATGTATATATATATATATATATATATATATATATTAGTCGGAAGGTGTAGGACCATGTGTTCCCTGTCAGTCAACGTGTGTTTGAATACCACTGAGCAGCCTGTTCACACAGACATCATACGTCATCAGCGCATTTCAAGTATGCTGTGCAGAGAGAGCGAGAATACCAGGCAAACAACCAAACTTTCCTTCTGAACCGACAAGTATCTACATTTCAGGTTTGACAGTAGAGTTCTATGTACTGCTGACTTTGTCCTATGCAGATAATTCAGTGAGATTCGACTGTTTTGAAATGTGAATAAAGCTGAAATAGTGCATTCTCTCCTTTATGTCAGCTTCTGAACTGAGTCTTTTCACAATCACATGCTCATGTATGCAAGCAAGCGCTTCTGTTCTCCATGCACTGGCTCCACTTTGCGCTTACTACGCGCTCACTACTGTGCAGACTCAAGACTCAAGATGTCAGCGCCATATTGGGACACTGGATACCTAAGCACTCGCAGTCTTCCTACGAGTCCGCATTTTTGTGAATATTGGGACACTGGTGGCTTTACTTAGGCCCTGTCCCAAATGTCACCCTAAGCAGAAGTCTGCTGCAGAGCTCGCATCAGTGCGGCCTCAGCAAAAGTGTGCATCAAGGGCACATATCGACCGCAAAGCGCTCACGAGCACTCTTCTGAAACCTAAAATGACAAATGGGACACCCTATGGTCTCATGGACTTAACTGACACGCACACGCTGCAGCCATGGTAAGTCCAGACCGAAAGTGCATATGAAGTGTGCCATTTGGGACAAGGCCTTACTAAAATGGAAGAGAGTAAAGGTGCATCTCTGATATAGATCATCAGCTCAATAGGAATTTAAATTTGTCAGAAAAGAGAGACATAAAATGTGCAGTGCTGTAGGTCTCCAGGACCAGGATTGAAAACGACCCTTGTAAATCTGTAGTGACCTCTAGTGAGGGTTGGGAAACACTGCTGTAGAGAGTAACCTCCCTGTCAGGATTCCCCTGCAAGTGCATTTGCACCGATTGAACATTAAACAGCAAACAGGTGTCTGGTACTAGCTGCTCTACAGCATGTTCTCTTCCTCTCATATTTCCTCTGACTTAATTTTTTGATCTATGTGCACTGCTGCAGGTATCAGGTTGTTAGTTATTTCTTGCATCAGCAGGTTATTCCTGTTCCTAATTCTCTCACTCAATAATTAGTAGAAATATTTAGATGCTAATTAAATTAACTAAAGATGTGTCCATCTTTTACATTCTCAGACAAAAACAGCCTTACATACTTAGAAAATGTAAAACAAATAAATATCTAATGCCGCGGTGAAATAGAAACTGCTATTAGAGATAGTATAGTATAAGCTGGATGCATTTCCCTGGGCGGCACAGCAAAAATGGCTACCCACTGCTTTGGGTGTGTGTGTGTGTGTGTGTGTGTGTGTGTGTGGGGGGGGGGGGGGGGGGGGTGTGTGTGTGTGTGTGTGTTCACTACTCGCTGCTCCTTATGTGTGTGCACTATCTTGGATGAGTTAAATGCAGACGACAAATTCCGAGTATGGGTTACCATTGGCCTTCACATGTCACTTAAATGTCTTGTACTTTTAAAAATATTGGGAATGATTGCATCATACTTTTGCAACAGACTATAAAACAAAAAACAAACAAAGAAAGCTATATACTCTATAGTGGTTAAATATAATCCTGGTAGATTGTAATCACATCTATGTATGTATGTTATGTGCTGTTCCCCGGGAAATATCTTGTACCTCACGCCTGTCATGGGTGAAAGGGTCACTGAGCTGATCTTTCCCGACAGCAAATGGTTTTGCTAAAGTGCTGACCACTGCCAGAATATGTTGCACTCCCCCATGTGAAGTGTAACTGTGCTCTGGCTCCTCCTATGGTATCCTAAACGTCTGCCTAAAATCCACCATAAAGAGGAAGTGCATTAATTGCTCTCTTTGAGATCAGCATTGGTGGACTTGTTGCTGCCAAGGTAAGAGACTCTTTGCATGTGTAGAATAGTTGAACATTTCTTTGGAGTGCACACTATGCAATATGGCAGCTGAGAATAAAGTCTTGTTCTTTGCTGGCTCAGGACTGCGTAACTCTAAGATCAAGGTGATCTACTGGATGGTCTCCCAGTTAATATAATTTATTCTGGATATCATCATTACTCTCAAGTCCAGAGTTAATTCGTAGCTTAAAATAAGGCAAACAAGAGCCTCTTAGAATTGAAACTGCTGTACAATGCCGTTCATATAATAATTTCAATTATTTAATTTTGTTATTTGATGTTTAAAGTATTAGTCTCTACATTTCAACCATTTTATAAAATTTAGATATTTTTTATGATATTATACTGTATATAAATCTGACAACTAAACTTATGAATTATTTTTGGCAGGCATTGCAAACATAGATTATTTCTATTGGCTAATAAAGGTCAATGCACTAAACTACAATGGCTAATATGAATGACCTGTGGAATCCAGCAGCTTTAAAAGATAATGCCTACATATCAAAACGAAGTATTAGAAAGATTCTCATCAGCAAGAGGCATTATCTGCCTAAGGAGAGTAACATTGCTGACACCATGAAAATGAGCCTTAATCTACATACTGAAGAGGATATCAGAACTTCTACCAGTTGCGATGAAAGAAAACACAATATGACGAGAATCCAAGAGATGATTACTAAGAATTCAAGAACTGAAGCTTCATGCCACCTTCATGTGAAAAGTTCTGAACGATCCTCTGGAAAGGAAAGGAGAGTGGATGAAGCAGACGTGGTGGCTGAGTCTGGATCTGACCATAATTCCCAACTGAATCATGAGCGCTTGGAAGCGACCAGCATCACCAACGTGAAGGTGAAACAGGAGGTGGATATCACTACTCCATGTGAACTGGCAATGGTTCCAAGAAATCAGCATGAAGCTGCGGTGGACGAATGTGAGGCGGACAACCTGAAATCTTCACAGAAGCAGGTTTTAAAAAATCAGGTAGTGTTTGCAACCATGAAGAAGCGAGGAATGGAGGGAAGCACGGAAAACCGTCCATACAAGTGCACTTATTGCAACTGGGCTTTCAAAAAGTCCAGCAACCTGTTGAGCCACATCGATACTCATCGCGGTCTTAAACCGCACGTTTGTGACATGTGCGGGAAGGCCTACTCGCACCAGGGGACACTTCAGCAGCACAAGCGGCTGCACACGGGCGAAAGACCTTACCAGTGCCCGTTTTGTGAGAAAAGCTACATTTGGTCCTCTGACTTCCGCAAACACATCCGAACACACACCGGAGAGAAGCCATACATCTGTGAGGAATGCGGCAAGGACTTTGTGCGCTCCTCTGACCTGCGGAAACACGAGCGCAACATGCACACCAACAACAAGCCGTTCCTCTGCAAGCAATGCGGCAAAACCTTCAACAAACCCCTGTCTCTTCTCCGCCACGAGCGTACGCATTTGGGCGAGAGGCCATTTGTTTGTCCGGAGTGTGGGAAGGCGTTTGCCCTGGCCAGTCGCTTGACGGAGCACAGGAAAATTCACAGCGGAGTGCGTCCCTACAGCTGCTCTATTTGCTCCAAAGCTTTCACCAAGTCCTCCAATCTCGCCGAACATCTCACAGTTCACAGTGGAGTGAGGCCACACAAGTGCTCAGAATGTGGGGTTGCATTCGCCATGGCGTCCCGACTGGTTCGACACCAGCGTATTCACGCAGCTGTGCGGTCTTACCGCTGCCAGCGGTGCAATATGTCGTTTGGCCACCTTGCAGCACTCAAGAGGCATGAGAAGCAGCATGGGGAAGGCATGATCTTTGTATGTGGGCTGTGCAGTAAATCTTTCCCTCAGGATTCCCTGCTCACAGAACACATGCAGAGCCACGCTAATGCTAAAACTTGCGTTCCTACCCATTTCACACTGAAGTAACTGGAAGATTGTAAGTTAGCCTGGGTTATTTTCTTTCTTTCTTTCTTTCTTTCTTTCTTTCTTTCTTTCTTTCTTTCTTTCTATCTATCTATCTATCTATCTATCTATCTATCTATCTATCTATCTATCTATCTATCTATCTATCTATCTATCTATATGTCTGTCTGTCTGTCTGTCTGTCTATCACAATTCAGCCATAACAACATACTAGTTAGCTAGAATTTAAAAACAATTTAAGACGTATCTATTTTTACAAGTGTTAAATGCAGGGAATGGTGGGGACCACCGTTGAATGTCTTGGATTTCAAATAAATCACTGTGTATATTCCTAGCAAAAAACAACAACACTGTAAACACACTGGTGACCCATTTGTAACATGTTAATGGCACTTGATGGCCTCTTGTCGACCAAGGCAGACTCTGCGTGTGTGAGAAACAGAAAGTAAGGTGGAATATGTTGAATTCTCAGTGGTGAAACAAGCATAGTGCTATTTTAAGTTTCAAGATATGTTGTTAAAAGCTATAAGATATTACTATGTGTTATAGTACTATTTTTTTGGTATGAAATGTATGCAGCAGGGAAACATGTATTTTGAGATTGGTACATGTTATATGATGAATTAAATTAATTATAAAACTGTTACCTCTTATTTTATGCTGCTAAAATCACTGACTTAAATTAGATTATGTGTTGTATAATACTGAATATGAATGTCATTACCATTACAAATAAAAATGCTTTTTTCTTCATTACAAAATGTCACACCAGACAGACTAAATAAAATCCAGTATTATTTAGGATTCATGTCATTTTTATGTGTGAAATGTGATTTTGGAGACACAAGAGGTTGTTGGAATAGTGATTTATTCCTGTTGTTGGCTCTGTATGTCTATCTTGAGGACACGAGACCTAATTCCCAGAGTGCCACTTCTGGTAATATTTGTCACTTTGCTGCCAGACCTGCTCACTCATGGTAAAAGAAGATGGCATTCATCTTGTCAAATTCCACTCTCCTGCTTTGCAACGAGATGTTGGCTCATATTTCCATATTTTTAGTTGTAATTTATATGACTAAGTATATTTTAGTCGTTAATAAAATGCATTGACATACACAAATACAATGGATTTTTATTAGAAAGTTTTACAACAATTTTGAATACAGTTTTGGAAGAGATATGAGTAAACAACTTAAAACATCAATATCTCTCGATCTGGGATAAATCAAGGCTGTGGCCCTAAGAGACCACCTGTTCATTTTCCAATTTACAACATTTCCCATATCTTCACTAGTGTCCGGCTCTCTATCCCAAACATATGAATTGTGAATGATTTAAATAATTTTTCATGTACGGAGGTGGGAAAGTGGGCAAGGTGTTATGTGTTATACAATTTACTGACATTGCCAGCTGTGGTGACAGTTTAAGTTCATGTTTCCATGGGTCGCAGCACCTTTGCTCAGCACCCATTCCATCATGTTCCCGGCCCCACGGGGCATAACACAAATCTCTAGAGTCAGCATAGGGAGCTGTGCTTCAGCTGTTCAACGGCTTCATTCAAAGACGAAAGGACACCAGACCCTTAACAGATTATTTCAAGTACCCTATGTCCTCAATGTATTTCTGTAACCACAGATGTTACTGTATATGAAGATACAGGCGCTCCTCTGACCCTCTCTAGAGGAACTGCGTGGGTTTGCCTGAGAGATCCCTTAGTCATGTAATCACTGGGCTGGAACCCAAAAGTGCATCCTTGAGTTCCACAGCTGATGATTATTCTTCAGTGTAGACCTTCATTACGGACCCTATGAACAAAACAATAAAACCTGAATATTTTCATGATAGCTATGGTGTACATATTTACATTTATCAGGATTTTTACCTGTGACATGTACCCTTGATTCTGATTCATGGGTCCAGACAATTTTTGTCCTGTAACAAAGAGACAAATTTCCGATTAGACTTGATAAAGCTCTTGTTTGAGCTTTGAAAACTTTGAACTCTTTTATTTGTACAAAATACTGCAGATATGTTGGACAAACATAAATAATACATATATATTCCAGATAATAGCACCTATTGTTCATCAAATTTCCACATCTTTTGGTAATCTTTAATTTTTAAAATGTATTTTTTTTAATCTTTATAGTGCTGTCAAATCTGATGTCAATTAATCGCATCTAACATTCAAGTTTTTGTTTATATAACATATGTGAGTATATATATATATATATATATGTGTGTGTGTGTGTGTGTGTAAACACCCATTTACTGTATGTATGCATGTGTATATATATATATATATATATATATGTGTGTGTGTGTGTGTGTGTATATTCACACACACACACACACACACACACACAATAATATATATATATGCACAACTTTTAAGTTAGATGTGATTAATTGATTTCACAGAACTAAATCTTTACTTTTCCAGACACAGAAAAATTCACAGATTTTCTAACTTTATTGACTACGTTATATATTTAGTAAATAAAATGGAATTTTAATTAATACAAATATTTTAATTTTATAAAAAACATTTTTTAGTTCACTAATTTAGTTTCAATCTGTTTATTCTGCCAAAAGCTGCCTGAAAAAGACTTATTATTATTTTACTAATATTTAACTAATTATTTACAAAACAACTACATTCATGATTAATAAGTTGCATGCTAACGATTTAAAAATGTGTTGTGTAAGTTATCTTAAAAAATTGTAAATCATGATATAAATCAGATCATTAGTAGATGTGTAATATGTCATTAGTTGATATATTATTAATAACTTTTAAATCACTGAAATATCTGTCAAAATTGTTTAAGTATCCTTATCTCAATAAACAATGGTTGAAAAATAAAAATCTTGAACTAATGATAAACAGACCATTAGTAAATGATCAGTATATAGTTTATTGATGTATCGTGAAGTTGTAATCTGGTCTGTGTTCAAAAGCACAAACGTGCCGGTATGCTAAAGCTATATTTTTAAGTAATATATTTGTTTTCAAGTGGATAAACATTTATAAATAACTCACAGTCAGGGGGTTCCAGAGGGTTAGGTTAAATCCTTTCACTCCTCAGCATAGACTTGTGTTCTGTGTGGAGTGTGTGGATCTAGCGATAATGTGAACCTCAGAACCAGTTTTACCTTCGACTGAAGCTCACATGCAGACACACAGGGTTTAAAGACTCCATGTGTGTCAGAGAAGACAGCTGTCTACACCTTCACCAGCACTTACATTGCAGTACAAACTACAAAGTAATGGTTTGAGTGAGATGAAGAGTGACACTTTGGAGGATGGACATGAGGATCAGGGGAATGTTTGCAGCGATTAACAGCTTTAATTCTGTAACTCACACAAAATTATGTTTTGCTGTTAGAGCACTGGTAATGAAGCCTGTCTATTCTTTATACTGCTTTTTGTCATATTTTAAATGAATTATTGTGACTGTACATTTATCTGCCTACTATGTTCTGTATATTGTCAAAAATTCTTATCTTTAGGGTTATAGTGTGAAGTAGGGAGTTTAAAATAATCCATACAATAGTATATTGTAACTAAGATATTTGTCACGATAAATTCATCTATATTACTTTTTTATGTTTGTGAAGTGGCTGAAAAGTGGTTACGTTTAGTATAGGGGTTAGGTAGGGGCTCAAAGATATCTATTCTAAATAACAGTAAAACAGTGGGGGCAGTCATGGCCTAATGGTAACAGAGTTGGACTGGTGACCCAAAGGTTGCTGGTTCGATTCCAGTACCGGCAGGAATATGACTGAGGTGTCCTTGAGCAAGGCACCTAACCCCCAATCGCTCCCCGGGCGCCACTCAAGGCTGCCCGGGGAGCGATTGATACACAGCTCCGGGTGTGTGTATCCACGTTTGCAGTGTGTGTGTGTGTTCACTACTCACTACTCTGCTCCTAATGTGTGTGCACTTACTTGGATGGGTTAAATGCAGAGGTCAAATTCCAAGTATGGGTTACCATACTTGGCCATCAAGTGTCACTTTCAGATACTTTCAAAATATACTGATCATTTAAATATCAAATAAGGGATTTGTATATATTTGTAACTGAAAGGTATACCAGAAGCTTTGCATAGCCTATGGCAAATAAATTATACATATAAATTATGTACAAACTGCATTTTTTAAATCGAAGATTTACAAATAGAGTAGTTTACACTTTAGATTAGGGGATGCAGAAAGTGTTGTAAATGACTTGTATACTTATACACATCATTTGTAACAGATGATGGTAAGAGAGATCTACAAATTATTTGCAACAAATTTACAAATCATAAAAAGTTGACACTTTAGATTAGTGGATGCAGAAAGCTTTGTAAATTATATATTCACATGTTTACACATAAATTATAACAGGTATTGAACCGTTTGTAGTTTGTTCTGCAATGTAAGCATGCGTGTTTGTGCTTTTGAACACAGACCAGATTACAACTTCACTATACATCTATAAACAATATACCAATCATTTACTAATAGTTTCTTCTTCATCAGTTCATGATTAACCATTGTGAATTTAGATAATGATACAAAACAATTTTGATAATTATTTCAGTGATTTATAAGTGATATATCAACTAATAACTTATTAACCATCTACTAATGATCTATTTGATTATTTCATGATTTACTATTTTTTTAAGTTAACTAACAAGACATTTGTACATTTTTAGCATACCACTTATTAATAATTTATGAATGTATAGTCATGTTTTGTACATGATTATTTAATCATTAACTAAAAACGTATAAATGAATTAATTGAATTAAAACATTCATAAAATGTTAGCATATCACATATTAATCATTTATGAAGGTATAGTCACATTTTTTTAAATGATTAATTCATCATTAACTAATAACTTATAAATGACTGTCAAACAGCTGTCAAACAGAACAATTGCGGTGGTTTAGGACATTTTGATTCTGTCATTCAATGTACAACAGTCTCAAAGCTCAGTTGCTGAGTCAGTGATGCCAAAACCAGGCAGATGTACAGATGATCTTCACTCACCAGCACTCCTAGAAAATGGATTGATCCCACTGAATTGAGGCTTTGAAGCCTTTGGGATGGGTGGAGGAGGAGAAGGGAAAGGAAAGTTGGCTGATGACTCCTTACAGGAAAGACCAACATTTTGTTACTTGACTGCAAACAAGGCTCAATAAAAAAACAAAGCTTAACACTGTCACTGTGCAAATGTTTTTTAGGGCCATTGGAAAGGAGCTTTATTAGGTTTAATAAACTATGATAAATGTAGAAAGTAAAGTTTGTTGGAACAAACACTTATGTTGGCTTGACAAAGCCTTGTCTGAAAGTGTTATATTCTTCTTTGCATGTTTTATCATGTTGTTAGCATGTCGAAGCATGTGTCTAGCATTATTTTACATTTTGTTAACATGTTTGTAGCAGATTTTAAGACATTGCTTAGATGAATTAGCATGTTGTAAGCATTTTTAGCATGTTGTAACATATTGCTAGCATGATTAACATGTTGTTAGTGTTTAACACATTGTTAGCATACATTGACATTGCTAACGTTTTAACTCAATGCTAGCATGAATTAACATGCTTTAATACATTACTAGCATGAATTAGCACATTGCTAGCATTTATTATCATGTCGCTAACATGTTTTAGCAAATTTCTAGCATTGTAGCACATTGCTAACATGAATAAACACAATGCTAACACAAACTTTTTTGCATATTTTAACATTTTGCTAGCATGTTTTAACACATTGCTAGCATGTTTTAGCATGTTGTTAAAATGATTAGCATTTTACTAGCATGATTCACATTTTGTTATTGTGTTGTTAACATGATCTAACATGTTGCCATGTTTTACCATGTTGTTAGCATGATTAACATGTTGCTAGCACAAATTAACACATTCCTAACATGTTTAACATGTTGTTAACATGATTATCATTTTGTTAACATGATTTAACTTGTTGTTAGCATGTTTGCTAACATGTTTTATCAAGTTGCAAACATGATTTAACACACTGCTAGTATGTTGCTCACATGATTTAACATGTTTTGCTAACATGATTTAACATGTTAGTATTTTGCTAACAAGTTGCTTGCATGTTTTTGACACGTTGCTAACATGAATTAGCATTGTGCTAACATGACTTAACACATTGTTAGCATCTGCTTACATGCTTATCACAACTTAACATTTTGCTAGCATGTTGTTAGCATTTTTTTTAAAGTTGTTTTCATAATTTAATATGTTGCTAACATATTTAACACATTGTTAACATGATTTGCATGTTGCTAAAATGTTGCTAGCATGATTTAACATGTTGTTAGCATGATTTAACATGTTGCTATCGTGTTCCATAAGTTGGATCAGCTAGAAAAGATATAGTAACTTGATCAGAACCGTCTGCAGGTCTGACCCGAGTTTGGTGGTTGGCTTTGTCATGTGTTCATGAACACACAACATGAGTGTAACAAAGGATACTGATTTCATGCAAGATAAGAAGAACTACTTATATAAATACTACCTATGGAATATGGCAGTTTAAGGTTGACATGACGCAGACTGGGGTTTCACAGTTAACCCTCTTTTCCACCACATGCTCAACAGTTAATCATTTTATACAATAAGGATGAACATGTCATAAAAACAGTGTTTTCACTTTGTTCTGATCTCTTTTATCATAAACTATCCTAGACTGTTATTTTACATTCACTTTATGGGAAATGTAAAGGTGTCTACCCTTGTGGTAGGATTGGGGTCTGGGATTTGTTCTTTTGGGTCTTCTTTAGGCTTGGACTTGAACCAGCCTCTGAACCATCCAGGTTTAGAGCTCTGTTAAAAAATGAAACAATACAATAATAATACTAATAAATACATAAAAGATCAAAAAGTAAACAGGGAATCATGTAAACATTTTATGTAATATATACCGTAGCTGATAGTGTGTTGGCCTCTCCATTGTTGTCCTCACTTGGATTTGTCCCAGACTGATTAACACTGTCAACAACAGCGTCGTTTTCAGCAGCACCCTGCTTGAATTGTAAATAAAACATTGACAATTACAGACCAACATATGAAACACACACACGTTTACAATTAAACCGCATAGAGGTGATGTGTGTAATTTTTGTGTTAAAATACTTCCTCAAATCTCTATTTAACACGCAGAGACAATTTCCCCAAGGTTGATCAGTCTTTCAAATAAAAAGGAACTGAAATTGATTTATTTGTATTTAATTTTCTCACCATTATTGCATCAGCAGAAAAGTCACCACCTTAAAAAAGAAATTTTTAAAATAATATTAAAATATATATTAAAAATCAGTGTTTCAAATATGTACACAACTGTTCAAAAGTTTGGGGTCGGTAAGATTTTTTAAAATGTTTTTAAAATGTGAAGTATTATTACAAATTAAAATAACTGTTTAGAAATTCAAATAATATTTAACATGATTATTTGAAACTCAAGAAACATTACTTATTATTACCAATGTTGAAAACAGTTGTGCTGCCTAATATTTTTGTGGAAACAGTGATATATTTTTTCTGGATTCTATGATAATAGAAAGTTAATATTAACAGCATTTATTCAACACAGAAATATTTTGTAACATTATAAATGTATTTACTGTCAATTTTGATCAATGTAATAGAGTATTAATTTCTTTAAAAAACTTTCGAACGTTAGTGTACACATCAGTTTCAAGAGATCATTGAAGAATGATACTGCATACTCATTGCATAATGAAGAATAATGTGTTTTTCGCATACAGGCGACAACGTTATCAAAACGATTCCTGTTCAAATGGATCCACCAAAATGACTAAAAACAATGTATTAGGTATGTCAGGCCAGTAGTTGGCGATGTCACAATGTTAAGAAACAATATACACGTGCATGATGTCACTGTTTTCACAAATTCACGTTTTTGTAGTTTACATGGAGATGATAATGGTATAGTTTTAAAAAACATGCCCTTTAAAACACGTTTTCAAAAGTTTGCATTTCCAGGCCCCCAAAACGCTGTTGTCGTGTAAATAAATGGGCAAAATGCATAAAAAGTTTTTCTGTTTTTAGTTGAAAACGGTGTCGTGTAAACAGGCCAAAAACCAAATACTGATTCAATAGTAATCTTAACCTGTATTACTGTAGCTTTTTGGAGGCGAGGTGTAAGCAGCAGTGTGACTGTGAAAGGTATCATGTTTACTGCTGCTATCAAGATTAGCAGGGCTTTGGTCTATTGAAACTGGTGGAGGCCCAAACATTTCCATAGGAAAGACTGGGGGCAGTGTCATCGGTCGCTGGGTCGGGTATAGTGGCACTGGGGCAACAGTCCTAGGAGCCTGTTCTTCAGAATAGAGGCACGCTGGTGAGTAAGACTCCTGAAACCGGCCATCAGTGTGTGGCATCATGTATTGAGATGGGTTTGAGGGTTCATTTTCAGTGCTAGCATGGTTAACCGCCTCTGTCTGGAAGCCTTTTGTAAAATCTACAGAGAAGCCAAGAGACAAAAAACATGACATTTTTGCAGCATGCTGACAAACTGAAATTACAGGAAACACTAACAGACTTTCTGAGTTTTATTGTGACCTAGTGGCTCAAAGGGCAACATCATGGTCACATACTCAAAAATCTCTGGTATGTGTTTTTAACCTGAACACTTGTTGCTGTCCTCAGGAGTCCAAGTAGTCTCCCCGACTGGTGACTGGTTTGTCTCACTACAGTAGTTCCCCACCTAAGCAAATAAATAGGTCACTGACGGTGGAACCAGTGGAAAGGTCATCATATGGATCATTAAGGAAAGTGCCAGTTCTACAGAATGTCTGAGGCTCTATTTATACCCAGTATTACATTAATATCGAATGATCAGAGGGTTAGCTCTAAATACGGCTGTGATCAGGGTCCAAAACATTTTCACTCAATCCAAGTTCAGAGGTAAACATAAACAGTTGACACCACATAACCTTTGCAGTATAAATACAAATGTGTCCTAATGTGCCCTGGACAACTGTGGAAGACAGCTAACTCACAAAACAAAGGTTAAAATCATGTAAGGAATACACATATGTATGTGAAATTCAGTTAATATGGTTATATTGTACATAAAATTATATTAATATTTGTATATTACATTTTTTATGTTTTCTTATAGTTTCATATGTATATACTATTATTTGTGATATACATTTTTTGTATATATAATGAGATTAAAATGCACTAATTTGGGAAACGTAATTTGTAATTTGGGGCCTGTTTTACATGTCATCAACATGCAGTAATACTTACTAATGTACTGTATATGGTCAAAAAATCATGGTCTCCTTGAAATCCAATAGCAAGTGATCACAGGAGACACTTTAAAAATAGGTGTAAACTACTATCTGTTTTTGCTGACAACTTGTGACCGTATTACCCGAGACAGATGTCAATACTAGGTTAATATCGGTCAGTAAATCATAGGATATGCAAAGGTAAAATGACAGTGTGGTCTGAGTTCCATATGGTCTTCCCATAGACAACCCTGAAAATCTTAAAGTGGACTAACGACTATCATATATATAGTGTACAAACATTGTGTTTACCAGCATGGTCTGGTGTCTGCAGCGAATCTGCACCAGCCAGTCAGGGTCCAGAAAAGGCTGACTGACACCTGTCTCACTGAGCTGTGCCTCAGAGAACTTCAGTCTGTCCACCATCTGAGTTAGCAAACAGACAGATCACAAAACAGGCACACACATTTCGATGCATACACAAAATGAACAAAACTACAGGATTAGTTTTTAGTACTGTATGTACAGGTGTGTTACTTTAATAAGCTCTCCAAGCAGCACTAAATGGGGTTCCTCTATCCTGAGCAGAGCTTTTGCCACCACCTCACAGTAGTGGAAGGCTTGAGAAAACAGACCACATTCCAGCAACCGGCATGCATACAGGAATTTATACACCTACACAGAGCACAACACAATATTATGCAATATATAAATCACATAATCACCCACTGAACCATTGTGCATCAACATATAAATGTGAAACAGTCATGTAATCAGAATGTGAAAAAGAGTGACCTATAGAAGGTAAGACAGTTATACAGATAACGTACTCGGTTACATGCGTAACCTCGGTTCTCTCTAGAAGAGGGAACGAGTATTGCGTAAGTTGCTTACGCTATGGGTACGCTTCGCGCCCTCTACGCGTCACAGCCTGCCAAAATGGGGGTGGCTTAGCGTATAAAAGAAAATCGCTCGTGGCGCCTGCACGGTCGGGTTACGCAATACTCGTTCCCTCTTCTAGAGAGAACCGAGGTTACGTATGTAACCGAGTATGTTCTCTTACGAGAGGTTCTCTTGTATTGCGTAAGTTGCTTACGCTACGGGAACCCATTGTCAACGCCGTGCGCGCCCAGCATCCACTTCATAAGTCCCAGGGATTCCCGGGGAACATAGATAAGTGGGAAACAGGTGGCCAGCAATGCGGGCCAGCACATGTTATAAGCACATATAGGGTATACAGAGCGGCGTTGCCGGTCTATATAAATATTCACCATACAGTGCAGCTCAACCAGGAGAGCTAAGGTCGCGTGAGAGTAATCTGTGCATGATAAATCTGGGCAGGACATACACACCGCTCATACTGACAGAAGTCTAGCCTGCAAGGCGGGAACTTCCAGGTTATAAAACCTAACAAATGTGGACGGGGAGGCCCAGCCTGCCGCCTCACAAATGTCCTGAATGGAAATCCCGCTGGACCAAGCCCACGACAAGGCCACGCCTCTGGTGGAATGCGCCCTAATGCCCAAGGGGCATTGCAGACCTTTAGACACATAAGCAGATGCGATAGCTTCCACTATCCATCTGGACAGGCTCTGTTTCGAGGCGGCCAGACCCTTGGTGCGCCCACCAAACGAGACAAAGAGCTGTTCCGAGAGCCTGAAAGGGGCGGAGCGCGTAATGTAAGCCCTCAGCGCCCTGACGGGGCAGAGGAGATTAACATCGCTCTCACTATCGGATGCTGGCAGAGCCGATAGAGAAATGACCTGCGCTCTGAAGGGAGTGCCCAACACTTTAGGGACATAGCCATGCCTTGGTTTGAGGATGACTTTAGAGTCATTTGGCCCGAACTCAAGACAACGGATAGCGCGTGTAAATCCCCCACACGTTTGACTGATGACAGAGCTGTCAGAAAAACGGTTTTGAGTGAGAGGTACTTTAGGTCCACGGAGTCTATCGGTTCAAAGGGGAAAGCTTTCAGGGCCTCTAGGACCAAGGAAATATCCCACATGGAAACCGACGGGGGTCGCGGGGGATTCATCCTTCTGGCTCCTCTACGGAAGCGGATGTCAAGCTCGTTTCTTCCTATTGACTGACAGCGTGTCGACTCAGTGAACGCTGCAACGGCCGCCACATATACTTTAAGAGTGGATGGGGACCTGCCCTTATCCAACAGCTCTTGAAGGAAGCCAAGCAACCACGGGACCCCACACGTTCGTGGATTTAGATCTCTATCAGCACACCATTTGGAGAACACCGACCATTTAGACGCGTAGAGCCGCCTCGTAGAGGGAGCTCTAGATTGCGTAATCGTGTTCATCACTCCTTCTGGCAAGACAACGGGTATCCGTTGATTAACCATGCGTGCAGAGACCAGTGCTCTGGATGGGGATGCCAGATTGAGCCGCTGGCTTGAGAGAGGAGATCTCTCCTCACCGGAATCGGCCAAGGGGCTGTGTGTGACAGCCGCATCAGCTCCGGGAACCAGATTTGATTCTCCCATCGCGGGGCTATAAGGAGCACAGAGTGGCGCGTTTCCCTGATCCTCTTGATTACCTGTGGTAACAGAGAGACCGGAGGGAAAGCATAAAGTGGGAGGCTGGGCCAGATTTGGGGCAGCGCATCCTTGTTCTTTGAAAAAAAGTCAAGTCAAATATATTTATATAGCGCTTTTCACAATACAGATTGTATCAAAGCTGCTTCACAGTATCAATCAAAACAACTTAACAATGTTTGTTTATTACTGGAAAAAAGACATCCAAGTTTGGTAGAGCTGATCAATGGTATGATTGGTTAATTAATTTGAATATCCCCAACTGAGCAAGCCAAAGGCAACAGTGGCAAGGAACCGAAAAACTCCATCCAGTGACCTAATGGTGTCCTAACACCCCATCAGATGCCCCAATGGAGAAAAAAAAACCTTGGGAGAACCCAGGCTCAGTCTGGGGCCAGTTCTCCTCTGGCGTTTATGAACTAGAGGCCGAATTTACAGTAACTGTAAGATAAAACATTTATATGAATGCCTGGCTAAATAGATGCGTCTTCAGTCTAGTTTTAAACTGGGAGAGCGAGTCTGAGCTACGAACAATATCAGGAAGGCTATTCCAGAGCTTCGGAGCTAAATGTGAAAATGCTCTGTCTCCTTTGGTGGATCTGGATATCCTAGGAATGACCAGAAGCCTCGAATTTAGTGATCTTAAAGAGCGCGATGGATTTTAAGGCGATAGAAGATCCGTTAAATAGACTGGAGCTAAACCATTTAGAGCTTTATAAGTCAAAAGCAATACCTTGTATTTAATACGGAACTTTATAGGTAACCAATGAAGTGATGATAAAATCGGTGTTATATGATCATATTTTCTTGATCTAGTAAGAACTCTAGCGGCTGCATTTTGGACTAATTGTAGCTTGTTTATTGAAGATGCAGGACAACCAGCTAATAAAGCATTACAGTAATCTAGTCTCGAGGTCATGAATGCATGAACTAACTTTTCTGCATCAGAGACTGATAGCATATTACGTAGCTTAGCAATGTTTCTAAGGTGGAAAAAGGCAGTTTTTGTAACATATGAAATATGCTTTTCAAAAGACAGGTTGCAGTCTAATGTAACACCCAGGTCTTTTACTGTAGCGGATAAAGTAACAGGGCATCCTACTATGTTAAAGTCGTACTGTGAAAGGTTTTGTGGACGGTTTTTAGAACCGATAAGTATTACCTCTGTCTTGTCTGGATTTAATAAAAGAAAATTACGCGTCATCCAATCTTTTATATCTTTAACACAATCTGTCAATTTGGATAATTTAGAGTATTCATCTGGCCGTGATGAAATATATATTTGAGTGTCATCAGCATAACAATGGAAAAGAACATCGGGCAATGAGCATTGTCTTTTGACGCAAACAGGTCGACTTCCGCTTTGCCGAAAAGGCGCCACAGTAACTGGACTATTTGGGGGTGCAGGGACCACTCCCCTGGGGGAACGTGGTTCCTGGATAGTTTGTCTGGGCCGTCGTTCAGGTGGCTTGGCACATACGCAGCTCTCAGCGAGCGCAGGAGATGCTGAGACCATACGAGAAGGCGTTCTGTCAGATAGCAGAGACTCCTGGATCTGACACTCCCCTGACGGTTTATGTAGGACACCACAGACATGTTGTCCGAGCGGACTAGCACGTGGTGGTCCCGTACGAACGGGAGGAAGCACTTGAGCTGTGTCGATAAACGGACCGTCATAGCCACAGAGTCCAGTTCTATTCCTAGAAAGGAAACTGACTGACTGGGCAGTAATGAGCTCTTGGTCCAGTTGACCGTGAGACCCAGGCTTTCCAGATGACTGAGGTGCACTGTTCTGTGAGATAACAGTTCTATCTCTGACTGTGCTAAAATCAGCCAATCGTCCAAATAGTTCAGAATTCGCAAGCCTTGTTTTCTCAAGGGGGCGAGAGCCGCGTCCATGCACTTCGTAAATGTACGGGGTGCCAAAGACAGGCCGAACGGGAGGACGGTGTATTGATATACCCTACCGTCGAAGGTGAATCTCAAGAATGGCCTGTGACGGAGTACTATCGGAATCTGAAAGTATGCATCTTTCAGATCGAGAGAGAGATAAACCAGTCCCTCGGGCGAACTTTGCGCGAGGATTTGTCTGGTCGTGAGCATTTTGAACGGTCTTCTCATGAGAGCTTTGTTCAAATATCTCAGATCTAAGATAGGTCTTAGAGCTCCATCCTTCTTGGGTACGAGAAAATAGCGGCTGTAAAAGCCTGACTCGCTCAGAGAAGGAGGTACTGGTTCTATGGCCCCTTTGCACAGCAGTTTGGCTATTTCTGCGCGGAGTAGATGCGTTACATCCGCTTTCACTTTCGTCTCGGTCCGTGCTCGAAAGCAAGGGGGACGGCGAGCGAACTGAAGCGAATAGCCCTGTCTTATTGTGCTCAGCACCCATTCTGACAGCCCTGGAATAGCCTCCCATGCTTTTACATGTACAGCTAGGGGCAAAATGGACTCCGGGTTCTGATCGCCGCACTTCGTGGGCTCGGGAAACTGAACCGGAGGTGTGTGCGGGGCGTGCGACTGTATCACTTGTGGCGTCCCGAATGCTGTGAATAGGGAACGTTTTGTGATAATATTGAGCGCGAGCGGAGCCTGGGGCGAAGTGTTTGTCAGTAAGTGTGAGCGCTCGTGAGCGGGCACGTGACTTACATTCATAGCTTGGCCGAGAGGCTGTTGTGGCCGTGTAACAGAGCGGGTAGCGAGTAGGTGTGAGCACAGATTTGTGGGCACATTCTCTACATCTAGCACTCGAGCGGCATTAGCCAGCTTTATGAGAGTGGGCTCTGTGAGTGTGTGTCACACGGGGGGCATCGTGTTTATGTGTAGGGGTGAGCACTGATTTGTGGGCACTTTTTCCACACTTAAAACACCAACGATGGTTGTGTGCAGGCGAGCGGGCTGTGTAGCCGACTCGTTGGCTGCTAAAAGTACATCTGAAGTAGCCTTCTCTGAGGGGACTGACAGGACGAGATATTTTGACGGTGGTCCAGGCGGCTCACGTGGGCGACTTGCAGCGGAGCTAGAGCGTCGAGGCAGGAAGAGGTTCATGGCTTGCGAGGTCTTCTGCACTTCGGAGAAGCGGTCGACGATCCCGTTTACCGCTGGGCCGAAGAGACCAGTAGGAGAGAGCGGCGTGTCGAGAAACGCAGAGCGCTCAGATTCCCTCATGTCAGCAAGCGTCAACCAGAGGTGCCTCTCTGTGACGGTGAGCGAAGGCATGCATCTCCCGATCGCCTGAGCCGCGGTTTTCGTAGCACGAAGGGAAAGATCCGTGGCACTCCTCAAATCCGTGATGGCGGCTGGGTCCTTGCTTTTCTTGTCCCATTCACGGAGGAGATCGGCTAGAAGGATCTGCAGCACAGCCATCGAGTAAAGGGCGTAAGCAGCCTGTCCGGCAGCTGAAAACGCGCGGCTGACAAGTGCTGATGTGGTCCTGCAGGCTTTAGACGGGAGGGCAGACTTTGAGCGCCATCTCGCAGAGGGCGGGCAAAGGTGCGCTGCGACCGCCTCCTCCACTGGGGGGATTGCTTTTTACCCCTTCTCAGCGGCGCCGGCCACTTGGGAGAGCGTCGAGGAGACATGTGAGTGGAGCCTCGCGGAGAATGGTGCGTTCCACGATTTTGCAAGCTTAGCGTGAAGCTCTGGCAGAAATGGCGCAGATCTGGAAACGGGCGGTGGCTGTGGAGGAAACAGCCGTCGAGCCTATTGGGCGCGGGCTCCTTGGGCGGTGACCAATCCAGTCCGAGTTGGTCGACGGCCTTAGAGAGGAGACTCATGAGTTCAGCGTCCACGCCAGCCCGAGTCCTGCTGGATTCCTGGATCGAGGAGGAGGCGGAGTGATGAGAACTCGACCACTCCTCACTGTCCGATGCCAGGATGGAACAGCTGTCACCTGGGTCGAGTCCTTTAACTTCGTCCCCTGAGGCGGCGGCAGTGAGAGCCGAAGCCGGCAGCTGCCCATCCGGGAGGGGCGGAGAAGGAGAGAGGGAGGCTGGCGGGATGTAATCCGGCGAGCCCTTCACCGTGACCTCAGGCTCCGGTATCCGCTGTGAACGGCGCTTCTTTTTGTGCGGTCCAGAGGGCGGAGTGACAGCGTCCGTGGTGAAGGCTTCGAGTCGAGCCCGCAGGGTTGACAGCGGAAGCGCTTCACAGTGCACAGAGGGCTGCGTGCTCTGGGCCCAGGTAGAGAGCGTAAATCACATGGCGGTCTCCGGCGCTGAGCGGGGCTCTGCACGAGCCCTAGGAAAGGCGAGGCATTTTGAAAAAAACGCTCGCGCTCTTTCAGAGAGAGAGAGTGAGTGTCATGGCGGCGAACACTCACAGGAGGCTAATATCACTAAAAAAGGATACTCGACGCCGGATGGCGTAGCAGGCACGGAAGGTTGAAGGTGGCGAAGACGACCGGCTTCTTCAGGCGCTTTCCTCTGCGTGCTGGTCGCTAGTTTCAACGGCGGACGGCTTCTCTCAGAGTCCAGCGATGCGGAGAGCTTCGCTGAAGATGATGAAATCAGTAACGCAGCCTCCGAGCCTGACTTTTATACGCTAAGCCACCCCCATTTTGGCGGGCTGTGACGCGTAGAGGGCGCGATGTCACGCGCAAGGCTCAGTGGTAGGCTGCAGCAGTTGCCGCAGGGTAGCCAATGAGCACGCAATATAGCCTGCTCTAGGTCTGCTGGCTGCTGCACTGCGTTGACAATAAATGGAAAATTAAGGATCATTTTTGGCTTCAATATCTCGAGAAAAGATGACTTTACCCGTAGCGTAAGCAACTTACGCAATACGAGAGAACCTCTTGTAAGAGAACTTTATTTTTAAGTCAAATTTATTTATTTATAAACCTTTAAAAAACCTTTATAAAGGCAAAAAAAATGGCCCTAAAAATCAACCTAAGGGGTAAAATTTTGTCCAATTTTGTAAAAATAAAGTGGAAGAGAGGGGGTACACAGAGGGATGTTAAATGCCTCAAGGGGTACATCACTCTAAAAAGTTTGGGAACCATTTATGTAGATAATGTGTTAATTGTACCTGAAAAGCAGGAATGATAAATTCAGCATTTCCAAGCCTTTGACAGTACTCAAACAGTTCAGTACAGCGAATGGCAGAGTTGTGACAGAACTTGGAAAACTGTGCACTGCAATCAAAAGATTAAATGTAAACGCCATTTAAATTCAGGTCAGGAACGTGGTCATTCAGATTATGTTAGCATTTACACTGAATCTTCACCTTTGCTTGCTGCCCAGAAGCACCAGGCGCTCTGAACTGTTTTTGTACCAGCCAAATGGACATTGGGCTATGAGGTAGCAGATTTGGGAGGCATACAGCATATCCCTGGAGGCTGAGAAGAAAACATATTTAAAATCAAGATCTACTTTAAGAATAATTTTATATTATGCCAAAATATGAGAGAATGGAACATAAAAGAATGGTTATTTCTATGAACTGGACTAGACATTACCTAGGGTATCACCCATGGTGATGATGGACCTGTGATGTATGATTGGGTCTGCTGTCTCATTGGATAGCATAACAGCCAAGTGTGGTTTCCACTCTCCCCACTTCTCACAACTCCAGGACTACAAAGAGGAGAGGAGAACATCAAGAAAACATTTAGAAGAGAAGGTCAAGAGGATGATTTAGAGGAAAAGAAAAGGTTTTACATGAGGTGTGACTGGAGGTTTCTGTTTTGCATTTCTGCTTAAAGGAAAAATTCATAAAAAATTTAAATTTAATGAAAAATAATTATTCTATCACCATCATATGTCATTCCAATCCATATGCTATTATTTTTTCACTGAAACATATCCTAAAAGAAATTTTGAAATCTAGCTAGTCATATTATTAAACTGAAACTAAAATAATAAAATGTTACTTGAAATAAAATAAATATTAACTAAAACTAAAATATATTATAAAAGTTTACTTACTTTATTTTAGCTAGTTGCTACAGGATCAACATTTATTATTTTCAATTAAAAATAACTTGAAAACTACAACTAAAATTGAAATAAAAAGAATAATAATAAAAAGTAAAAGACATTTATTAACTATAACTATAACTATAACTCAAAGCTACTGTGAAGCAGCTTTGATACAATCTGTATTGTAAAAAGCGCTATATAAATATATTTGACTTGACTTGACTATAAACTAAAAACTAAGTCAGGACAGAATGTAGATTACCATGGAAACCGCTGGAATCCTCCCAGAGAGCAGCTGGAAGACAGTTTGTAGTGGGTCACTCGGAGCCAGACTGCCTGTAAATCTGTCAAACACATACATATTCAGTCTGCCTTATAGAGATGCACCAATTGCAATTTTCTTGTTTATTCTGATTTCTGATTTTTTTGTAAGTGTGCGAGTATACCAATACCGGTTTTTGCAGATTTTGATTTTCTTTTTTATATTACTATATTACTATATAGTAATAACTATATAGTAATATAGTAACTATATTACTATATTACTATATTTGATATTACTAATGCGCCCTTTAACATAACAAAAAAATAATAATACTGCGCCATGGACTTTAGACCAGGTTTTTGTTAGTCAATGGCGCAGTCTATTTCAGTTGCCTCAAAATAGCAATCCGCCAACAATGCGCCTGAACGTTCGGTTTCAGACCATGGGCGAACAGATGGGCGCAAATGCATTTGCTATTTAAACAACGTGGCGCAGGACGTGAAAATAATAACTGCGTCAGGCTGAAACTAGCAACAAACACTTACGTCGAGCCTGGCGCAGCATTGGGCCACATGTATGATAGAGCCCAAAGAGTTTATGCGCGGATCCAATATACTGTTACACAACATGCATTATCTTTCACAAATATTTACGTTCCAAAACTAACTGTGTTTAACTGAATACTCACAAAGATGGACATTTTGACATAATTTTGTGTGTATCTGACCGTTTAAGCGCATGGTAAGCCACTCATTTTGGTACTTGCGACTCACAAGCTGTTTAAGAGGCGGCTTTATTTGCACACAACTTATATAGTTCAGTGGTGTAGGCGCTTTTGGAGTGAGTGTGAAACCTGCGGGAATTAGTCATGTGCAATACAAGCACTATTTAACAGGAGCGAATTTGACAAGTGAGTGAGAGGAGGCGGGTGTGTGTCACTTCGCCGTTGGAGAGAAGAGAGTGAGAATGCACAGCTGGTATTGGTGTATCGATACTACAGAAAAGGTGTATTGTAATGTAATGGCCTGTCCCTTTAATTTGTTTTGCTTGGCGTTACCACTAGATGGCGAAATATAAATATCGGATATAAGAGAAAGGAAACCGAGCTAAAGTATTTTATCTTTGTTCTGGAGCTAACAAGTAGACAAACTCGAGAAAACATTTCAAGCTTTAAGCTTTAGTATCCCTTTGGCAAGCAGAGCGAGGTATGTTTAGTTTGTTTTGCATGTATTTCTTTGGTACGATTTGTTGATTTATTTGAACAATGTTAAATGTGTAGTGAATGTTTGTTTATCGTTTCTTTGTTTTCTTTGTAGTTTTACGGTGCCATCGTGCTGTGGTGCGATTGTTATGGTGCAATGAAGTCAATGTGTAAACAGTGTTGTGATTCATGGAGAACATTTGCAACAAAGAAATGAGACAACGAATACTTCAGCAATTAAGTTTATTTTGCATCTTAGTATAATAAATTGAAGACACCCGTCAAAAACTCTCTGCCTATTTTCTGAAAAGCTGAAGGGCCGCTACAGAATGGTTTCAGATATTTCAGTATCGATACGTATCACCATTTCGATATTTTTGAGAACACTAGTGTCTAATTAAGTTTGTTGCTCAGAACGTGTTTGTGGCAAGCAGGACGAGGCCAAGGGCCGTGAGAGAGCGGCACGAAGCCGGTGGTGTGATTACTGATGAGCGCCACCTGCGCGATGCACCGGTCTCGTATCTCTCACGGAGGACCGGAAGCATAAAAGGAGGAGCGATGACAGTGGAGATCGAGAGGGGAATTGGCCTGAACTTGTGTTTTGTTTCTGTTTTGTGTGGCTATCAGTGGTTCGTGAGGGACTGCTGGCTTATACTTTTGTTTTTGTATTCTTTTTATCTTGTTATTAAAAGTGTTGAATGTTCGCCGGTTCTCGCCTCCTTCTTCCCATAACATTTGAACCGCGTTACAGTATTAGTGGTGGTTCCCCCACGGTTTACTTTGGCCTTTATTATAAATTGTAACTTTGTTGTCTTCACTCACAGTGAAAAACTTTCAAGCTAACGACATATTTACATACGGCTGTGACATTATTGCCAGCACCGCTGGCAACAAAACTGACCAGTTCAGAATCGAAAGATGTGAAACTGACTGACCAGTCACCTGTCCAAGCCAAGCTTGCGTAAAAGTGGCTGATTCCAGTCCCTGGCCGGTCGATCGATGTATCTCTACTGCTATACTGTGACATCTATGTACAAAGCATGCATAAAACATGCACACACAAGCAAACGTATTAGACGGTAAGTTCACAACATACATATCAACAAATGAAAATGCTACCTTATTAACAAAAAACAGCCCAAAAATTAATGTGAAATCTCCATTAATTAAAAGCGGAAGAAACATTACAGGGACGTGCAAGCAATCTTTCAGGCAATTCCCACTCAGAATTGAAACCATACCCTTTCGCTGGTATCCTCATGAGCATGTGTAACTTTAACGCATATACTGTCCTGTTTTCTGGCATTACCATTTACTTTCAATTGATAACCCGCAGAAGCCCTAAACTCAATCAAGTTAGAGGAAGGTGTCTTGAGAGAAGAAGAGAGAATAGCGATGTCACTGGCTCAACGATGTTAAGGTGAGCCAGTTGCAATAAACTCTATCATATTTTGCATACGTCTTTCTGGCAGACCCAGTGACAGCTAGGAAAGACAGCTAGGAAGAACCGTGACAGCTGGGAAAGACCGCAGATGTTAGGAAAGACCAGAGCAGGGGTGCTTGGCAGGCTGAAGCACATTCTCCATGAGAAGGAACATTGATCGCTATGGAAAGTTATAAGATACCCCCTGGGGGCGGGCGAGAGCGGGGGAGGATGATCGACCCACAAGAAAGACCACGTTTATGACCAACCAGGATAGACAATCGACGATGGAAGAGTCAAGCGATGTATTCCAGGTCTGTGATGTGGGGAAGTACGCAAAAACGAGAGGAATCAGAAGATACACCAGACAAAGATGAAATGCTCGAAACCTACCTACAGGCTTAAGAAGATTGTGAACATAAGAGGCGATCTTCAGAGGCTAAGAAAGGCTTTCCATGAAGCAACAGAAGAGAAGCCAGCATTCACTGAAATTTGAGACAATTTAAGGAAACGCATTAAGTGAGAGCTTCATCAGGATTCCATTCAAGTACTTGTCAAAACTTCTGGGTGGCAAAAGATCAGGAGAGTTAGAAGCAACAAAGGAAGAGGCGTAAGAACATCTCCGTTAAGTTTATAGTGACAATAGAAGGGAGGACAGCTTGAAAGAGATGAAGAAACTCATTAAACCGGCGGAACCAGTTATCCCTTTTGGACTAGAGAAACCAAGTTAGTAGGATATCAACAACTTTCTTAAGATAGCCAGAGGAAGATCAGCTCCAGGACCAAATGGTATACCATACAAGGTGTACAGGCATTATGAAAGGCTCAGGAGATGATGTGGAGGGTACAATGTTTTTTTGTTTTGTTTTTTGGCAAGGAGGCTGACCACTTTCATCTTGGACAATGAGTATATGACACGTCAGTTGAAAAAGAGTGCTTTTCGGGGGTTAGGCGACCTAACAGTTCTGTGGCTTGATCTGACCAACACCTACAGAACGATACTCCACAAGTTAGTGGAACTAACACTGAATCCTACCATTTCCCAGAGTGCTTCCAAAAGCTCTTGCAGTGCTACTTCAGTAAGGTTGACATGCGTTTCACCTGCGGTACCTTTACCACTGACTGGCAGAGGCTAGAGGTGGGCATTGTCAGTGGGTGTATCTCAGTCATTCTGTTCTCAGCAGCAATGAACCTCATTGTCAAGTCAGCCGAGAAGTTACATCGGGGTGCAGTACTGGCTGATGGCACCCAACAGGCTTTCATGGATGACTTGACCATCACGGTAAGATCAGTACCCGAAGGGAGATGGACACTGGAGGACTTGGTTGAGCTTGCAGATTGGGCAAGAATGGAGTTCAAACTCACAAATTCCAGAAGTTTGGTGTTGAGGAGGGGGCAAGTCCAGGATCGGTTTCACTTTAAGACCAAAGTCAAGTCAAGTCACCTTCGTTTATATGGCGCTTTTAACAATATGGACTGTTTCAAAGCTGCTTTACAGTGATAATAGGAAATTAAAGTAACAGAGATTGTTCTGGCTTTACAGCAGCTCTAGAATAAAGATATTGTCCAGCTAAAGTTAGTTTAGATCGATTCACTTCCGTTGCAAAGATCATTAGTTATTAACTTAGGGGCCACTAACACGACACAGTTCGAACAGAAAACCCTTAACGTACTCCGGCCCGCTCATTTGCTCAACAACAGTGCCTGGTGGCTCGAGAACCCAAACCTTAAAATAGGTTCCAAGCTGCAAGCCTTGAAGAAAAAAAAAAATATATATATATATATATACACATATACATACACACACACACACACACACATATATATACTGTATATATATCAAAGAGGACATCATTCCAACAGTCCAAGAACAAGTTACACTTGGTGGCCCAGGGAAGGCAAGGCCTAGGTTGCTCGACCAGGGCAAGTTGGAAGCAGGCGAATCTGAGGGACCAGCATAGTATGGTGCAAAGGGAGGTCCGCAATTAAGAAGAGGAAAATCGACATGTTAAGCCTGCAACCATGATAAGAAGGGCAGTTGGATAAGGTGGGAAAGTATGTGGGAGAGGGTTCTGACCTTGCAGGACATCTAGAGCATGGTAGAGCATTAGATTCTGTTGTGTTCTGTATACGATGTCCTACCTCTCCATTTTATGTATGGTTCTTAGCTGTATGTTTGTATGTTGTTGTGAAACTTTTTGTGCTGCCATTTTGGCCAGGACTCCCTGGAAGAAGAGATTTTATATCTCAATGGGACTATCCTGGTAAAATAAAGGATAAATTGAATTTCCATACATGGGGGTTAGCAGAGAGACCCAACTGCACACTCTGAGGAAGGCCAGCTAATCTTGAGCATGTCCTTTCCTCGTGCAGGTCAAGTTTGGCAGCTGGGAATTTTCAGAGGCGACATGACAAAATTTTACCTAAACTGGCTGCCGGGGTGAAGCAAGCAAGAAAGAAGCTAAAACAACTTCTTTATGGGGCTTTGTTTCATTCAGATTTTCTTAGGTTTGGGGAGAGTGTGGCAACAGAGATGAGGAGTAAAAGAGTTCTGGCCACGCAAAACAACTGGGAGATGCGGGCAGACCTTAAGAAGCAACTCAAATTCCCAGAAGAAATAATCCATACTAGTCTCAGACCAGACATTTTGCTCTGGTTGAAGAGTACAGAGAAGGTGGTACTTATTGAGCTGACAGTACCCTGGAAAGAGAGGATGGAAGAGGCACACAAGTGCCTTAAGAAATATCAGGCTTTGATTCTCCAAAGGAAAAGATGGAAGGCTCGGAACCTGCCGGTGGAGGTTAACTGCAGGGGTTTCACAGGGCAGTTGCTTTAGAGGTCCCTTGGACTGCTTGGGATTGACATTAGCATCCCGGTGGATATGGATAAAACGGATTGAGAGGTAGCAGACCCAAAATGGGGAAGGGCTAAGAACATCTTGAGTTTGAAGGTGGAGAGCGGGGTCGGAACTAGGACGCTGGTTCTACCATCGAGCCCCCACCACAAACACCCATGTCATGTGCTTAAATCGATGAAACATCGAGTAAGGGGGGTGCCCATTTGTTAACCCGCAGAAGCCCTAAACTCAATCAAGATGGAGAAAGGTGTCTTGAGAGAGGAGGAGGGAACAGCTTTGTCACTGACTCACAGATGGTGCAGGGTGAGTACATGTAAAGGTGAGCCAGTTGCGATAAACATATTCGACCATGACAAATGTATTTAGCATATTTCACTATGGAATAAAACTGGGATAGCTATATCAGTTAATGTTAATTCTTCATGAGGCATATATCAAGATAAGCCAATGCTAATAAATCAAACAGATAACAGGCAACTGTCCGGTTATATGAATATAAATCTTCACTTCCTGTGTAATTGATCAGACCTCATACCAGGATGTTTATAAACTGTAAAATGTGTAATTTCAATTCAAATGTATTTTGGAGACATTGCACTATGATTGAGGGATCATGATTATTCGGGCATTCGTTCTATTTGAAAACATGACTGACTGTGCCAGTTATTGATGGGAAGTTGTTACTGCTAAAATGCAAGGGTAGATGGCTGAGTCATCTTTTACAAACCTGCTCAGGACCGAGTTGTAGGATCTGATGTCCATTTTGCTGGCCAGAAATAGGGCATGTCCCCAAAGTCCACTCTGCATGGCTGACTCCAGCGCCTCCTGTAGTGAGGGGAGAAAAGAACAGACAAGGCACAAAAAAGGAGTTTAGGGTCAGTAAGATTTTTTTTTAAAATAAATAAATACTTTTATTGAGCATGGATATATTAAAAACATTTATGTTACAAAACATTTCTATTTCAAATAAACGCTGTACTTTTTAACTTTATTCACCAATGAATCCTGAAAAAATGTATCATGGTAAAATAGTAAGCATTGTTGTTTTCAACCTTGATAATAAATAAAAATGTTTATTAAATATCAAATTAGCATTTTAGAATGATTTCTGAAGGATCATGTGACTGAAGACTGGAGAAACGTCTGCTAAAAATTGAAATAAATGCAGCCTTGGTGAGCATAAGAGAATTCTTTCAAAAACATCTTCAAAAAAATCTTACTGGCTGCAAAACTGTTGAACGGTAGTGTACACATTTACAATGTACAGACTTTTTCTTATAGGAAAATGGATTAAAAATATATATTGACTATTTATCTTCACAGGGCATGGATATATTTTTGTCCAATAAAATTTATAAGGTGGATATTGGCTTTTAAAAAATATGAAGAAGTTCTCTATGTCTCAACCTAATGTCCAATTTTAATAGAAAATGTCAACAAAGAAAAAAAATGCATTGGTCAAAAAATTTCACAGGGTCATTAACATAAAAATAGAATAATAAATGAGAAAAATACTCTTCACTAAAATTAACCTTCTTCCTGCCAGACAGCAATAGTTTTGTGTAATTCTGAAGGTTTTGCTCTGTCGCCTCTTTGTCAGTTGGGGGGTATCCAGTGAGAAGGTCAGCAATATTGAGGGTCTCTTTTCCTGGTGTGGGTGTTTCGTTAAGGTCAATGAGGCTTTCTCCATCTGCAAGCTCACCACACGTACTCATGGAGTCACTCATCAGCAGTTCTGCAACATCTGAACCCATAATTCTCTGCATAACACCAACACATACTCAAATTAACAGTGCAAAATGGGCAATCAGACCTCACAAACAAAGCTGAAAAGAATGGTCTTCAGAATTATTCTACAGTGGCTTAGTAATGATAACATTAATATACTGTAATAAGTAATAGGACTTACTCCATTCTGTCTGCATAGCAGTATTAGGAGATGCCACATGAGGGCAGCAGAAGTGGCATCTTCTAATTTTTCATCCTTCAGACATTCCTCTGACATTTGCAGGGCAAAGTTAATAGCATCAACCTTATGCAAATCCTCCCTTCACAAGAGAAGAAGAAAAGCAGCAATCTATTTAAGTAGACAGTATTTCAAAGACTTACCCTTCATTCAGTGTACAAAATATATCCTTCTAACCATCCTCCACAGGGCTCGACATTAAGCCATGTTATGTGCTTTCGAACAACAAGTTACTTGTACGGAAAGAATGTATGAGATATAAACTCACAATTCTGAATGGGCCATCTGACCATTCAGAGTAGAGTAGACAAAAGAACAGGCAAAATTAGGAAAAGGAGGGGTTTAGAGAGGGTGAATCTTTGATCGCTACAATGTATATTATGAGATGTGATGCATGTAACCCTATTGTAGGAGACCTCCAAAACAAAATTAGGAACCTTTAAAATAGCATAATAGGGGAACTTTAACATCCCTATGAGAAAAATGAATAGGAAAAAACTTTTCGAACTAAGACTGGGTCATGGACAGGCATTGTTGCACTCTATAGGAATCAGTGAGGGTCTTTAAACATGACCTCTAGAAAAGAAGGTTAATACATAATTTTGTTTAATGATGACCTAGCAGAATCTTTTGAGGGGGGGGGACAATATTTATATATTTTATATTGCACTTATCCAAAGTTTTCAGACTGGATTAATGTCTTGCCACTTTAAGTATTATTGTGAGAGGGATATTTTGAAATATACCTAGCCAGTGGTCCAGGATAGTCTCTCATATTCTGCTGTTCTTGTGTGTCACAGAGAATAACCTGAAATAATTAAAGAACATATTTATTCCACCATAATATTTCATATCATAACCTAAAATATGTTTGTACTGTGTCTTTCTAACCTCCAAGCTGTGGAGCTCCACTTGAGCAGGCTCACCCTCAGAGGCAAGGGCTGGACTGACCCATACCAGCTGACCTGCAGGGCCAAAACTCACTGCTACATGAGGGATGCAGAACTTTAGTGGGACTACCTCCACGGGTGCAGCATCTAAATCAAATGACCAAATAAATAACAGCCATTCTGAGTCCAGTGACCAATCAGATTCAAGGATTAGAACTAACTGTTGTAAAAAGGAAACTTAATCACACATTTGCTGTGCAACATTAAGCATTAAAGGAAGACTATGGTTCTGACAAACCTGTGTGAGATATGAGATCTGGTTCACTCTGTTCAGCTCCATTGATGTACTGGCTGAGCTCATAGCTGCTCGAGGAAAGGCCTGATGCTTTAGAGCTGGCAAGAGCTCCACTACCATACACCTAAAGAAAAAAGAAAACATCCTGAGGGCCGTCATACACTATCATTGCGAAGTTTAGGGTCAGTACTCTCTCAAAAAAAGCAAAAAACAGTTTGTCACTGGGGCAGTAACCTTAAAGGGACATCTTTGTACCTTATTTCCCCCTAAAAGGATCATAGTAGTACTACTCTAAGGTACTAATATGCACCTTTTAGGGGTACATAAGGTACAAATTTGTCTCTTTAAGGGTACTGCCCCAGAGACAACCTGTTGTACCCCTAAAGGTACAACTCTTTCTGACAGTTACACTATGTCATTACTCCAGTCTCCAGTGTCACATAATCCTTTAGAAATCTTTCCAATATGATAATTTGGTGCATAAGAAATATTTCTTATTATCAATGTTGAAAACAGATGTTCTGGGTTTTTTTTTTTAACCTTGATATGTTTTTTTTTTTTATTTGTTTTTTTTTTTTTATAGAAAGTTCAACAGAACAGCATTTATTTGAAATATAATCTCTTTTTATCAATTTAATGTCACGGTGGGACCGGGAATAATTCCGTGGATTCAAGTGCAGAGAAGAAGTGTTTTAATAGGACAAAACATAAAATAAACAAACCAAAACTAAATCCAAAAACAGACAAGGCAAGGCAGGAACAGGCACAGCATACAAAACGCGTAACAAATACAACGAACGAGCACAGGACAGCAAAAACAGGAAGACTAAATAGGGAGGCAAACAAAGGAGGGTAACGAGACAGACAGGTGGAGCAATTAAACCAATAATCAGATAACAAGGGGGAGGGATTAAACAATGACAAGAGCACATGGCTCAAAATAACAAAACACCCATGTGCATAACCCCCTCCCTACGGAGCAGCTACCAGACGCTCCATCCGACCCGGGCGGGACAGGAGGGACAGGCCAGGGGGGGAACAGGAGAGACAGACCAGGGCAAAACACAGTCCATCGGGTGGCCAGGGCGAAGCAGACAGTCCATCGGGCGGCCAGGGCGAAGCAGACAGTCCATCGGGCGGCCAGGGCGAAGCAGACAGTCCATCGGGCGGCCAGGGCGAAGCAGACAGTCCATCGGGCGGCCAGGGCGGTGAGGACCCCTCGGGCGGCCAGGGCGGTGAGGACCCCTCGGGCGGCCAGGGCGGTGAGGACCCCTCGGGTGGCCAGGGCGGTGAGGACCCCTCTGGCGGCCAGGGCGGTGAGGACCCCTCGGGTGGCCAGGGCGGTGAGGACCCCTCGGGCGGCCAGGGCGGTGAGGACCCCTCGGGCGGCCAGGGCGGTGAGGACCCCTCGGGCGGCCAGGGCGGAGACGACCCCTCGGGCGGCCAGGGCGGAGACGACCCCTCGGGCGGCCAGGGCGGAGACGACCCTTCGGGCGACCACGGCACAGGAACAGACACCGGCTCAGGAACAGACACCGGCTCAGGAACAGACACCGGCTCAGGAACAAACACCAAAACTGTAACAGCCACAAGAACAGACACAAACACAGAAACAAACACTGGCTCTGGCGCTGGAACAGGCACTGGCTCTGGAACAGACATTGGCTCCAGCTCTGGAACAGGCACTGGCTCTGCCTCCGGCTCTGGAACGGGCACTGGCTCTGCCTCCGGCTGAGGAACGGGCACTGGCTCTTCCCTCCGGCTGAGGAACGGGCACTGGCTCTGCCTCCGGCTGAGGAACGGGCACTGGCTCTGCCTCCGGCTGAGGAACGGGCACTGGCTCTGCCTCCGGCTGAGGAACGGGCACTGGCTCTGCCTCCGGCTGAGGAACGGGCACTGGCTCTGCCTCCGGCTGAGGAACGGGCACTGGCTCTGCCTCCGGCTGAGGAACGGGCACTGGCTCTGCCTCCGGCTGAGGAACGGGCACTGGCTCTGCCTCCGGCTGAGGAACGGGCACTGGCTCTGCCTCCGGCTGAGGAACGGGCACTGGCTCTGCCTCCGGCTGAGGAACGGGCACTGGCTCTGCCTCCGGCTGAGGAACGGGCACTGGCTCTGCCTCCGGCTGAGGAACGGGCACTGGTTCTGCCTCCGGCTGAGGAACGGGCACTGGCTCTGCCTCCGGCTGAGGAACGGGCACTGGCTCTGCCTCCGGCTCAGGAACACGCACTGGCTCTGCCTCCGGCTCAGGAACACGCACTGGCTCTGCCTCCGGCTCAGGAACACGCACTGGCTCTGCCTCCGGCTCAGGAACACGCACTGGCTCTGCCTCCGGCTCAGGAACGGGCACTGGCTCTGCCTCCGGCTCAGGAACGGGCACTGGCTCTGCCTCCGGCTCAAGAACGGGCACTGGCTCTGCCTCCGGCTCAGGAACGGGCACTGGCTCTGCCTCCGGCTCAGGAACGGGCACTGGCTCTGCCTCCGGCTCATGCACTGGCTCTGCCTCCGGCTCTGGAACGGGCACTGGCTCTGCCTCCGGCTCTGGAACGGGCACTGGCTCCGCCTCCGGCTCTGGAACAGCAGACACTGGCTCCGGCTCGGGGACAGCAGACACGGGCTTCGGCTCAGGGACAGCAGACACGGACTCCGGCTCAGGGATAGCAGACACGGGCATGTCCAGGATCCGAGCCAGACGCTTCAGATAGTCCGTAACTGCCTTGGCGGCCACACAAATGGGCATTTCCGGATCTGTCTCTGACTGGGCAGACGTGACGTGAACAGTCTCTCGCTGGGCAGACGTGACGTGAACAGTCTCTCGCTGGGCAGACGGGACGTGAACAGTCTCTCGCTGGGCAGACGGGACGTGAACAGTCTCTCGCTGGGCAGACGGGACGTGAACAGTCTCTCGCTGGGCAGACGGGACGTGAACAGTCTCTCGCTGGGCAGACGGGACGTGAACAGTCTCTCGCTGGGCAGACGGGACGTGAACAGTCTCTCGCTGGGCAGACGGGACGTGAACAGTCTCTCGCTGGGCAGACGGGACGTGAACAGTCTCTCGCTGGGCAGACGGGACGTGAACAGTCTCTCGCTGGGCAGACGGGACGTGAACCGTCTCTCGCTGGGCAGACGGGACGTGAACAGTCTCTCGCTGGGCAGACGGGCATGTCCAGGATCCGAGCAGTCTCTCGCTGGGCAGACGGGACGTGAACAGTCTCTCGCTGGGCAGACGGGTCGTGAACAGTCTCTCGCTGGGCAGACGGGACGTGAACAGTCTCTCGCTGGGCAGACGGGACGTGAACAGTCTCTCGCTGGGCAGACGGGACGTGAACAGTCTCTCGCTGGGCAGACGGGACGTGAACAGTCTCTGACTGGGCAGACGCAGGTCTCTTTCTCCTCCTCCGTCTTTTCTGATGGATGTATGCAGACTCGAGGCTGGCTAAAACCATCGATGAAGTCCCCCCGCTTAACGGATCCAGAGATGATGACTTCATTCCTGATGAGACCCGTGAGGAAGACTCTGCTGCCCTCCTCTCCTCATTCCTTTGAGCGCACATGGAGAGGTACTTAAAGAAATCCCATTCTCTCTCTCCTCAGGAGAGAGTTCGCTCCGCTGAATCCACATTGGCTCGTTCGTTCTGTCACGGTGGGACCGGGAATAATTCCGTGGATTCAAGTGCAGAGAAGAAGTGTTTTAATAGGACAAAACATAAAATAAACAAACCAAAACTAAATCCAAAAACAGACAAGGCAAGGCAGGAACAGGCACAGCATACAAAACGCGTAACAAATACAACGAACGAGCACAGGACAGCAAACACAGGAAGACTAAATAGGGAGGCAAACAAAGGAGGGTAACGAGACAGACAGGTGGAGCAATTAAACCAATAATCAGATAACAAGGGGGAGGGATTAAACAATGACAAGAGCACATGGCTCAAAATAACAAAACACCCATGTGCATAACAAGACAGGACAGACATGTGACATTTAATGTGTCTTTGCTGAATAAAAGTATTCGTTTCTTTAAATAGAAAATTGTACTGACCCCAAACATTTGAAAGGTAATGAATATTGTAATGCTGTCTTATATGTATAAAGATTTTATAATAAAGCCTTATGAAAAGTAATATCTGGAAACAAACCTCTCCAGTTCCATCTCCATTTTCCATACTGTCTCTGTGCTGTCTCTCTGAGACACCATATTGAGTGTCTGTTCTAAGGCTATAGCTGTTAAATAAAATGTCAAATCACTTAAAATATTTTTTTTTCTTTTACAAAATCACTGAAAAAAGTCAACAGACCCCTGCTGATCTATGTATGAAGCTCTTGCAGACTCCTGCTGCAGTCCTCTGCCCTGATAGCCCTCTGTTCTCCAACCATCTGTCTGGCTCCAGCCACCACCATCTCCAAAACAGCAAAGAGGAGAACATTAGATTGACTTTTGCAGATACTTAAAAACTGAGGGCCACTGATTGAATATTATGTACCTGGGGAGCTGTACAGTTGTCTGTGGTAGCCATGATAATCATAATACCCGTAGTCTTCTCTGTAAGGCCAGTAGCTGGAAGTGGGATAGTCATATTCCTGCCTGAACAGATATTAGTAATTAGACCTGGAATTTTAGACTTGCGCTCATTCAGGGACAAATAATAACAAGGTAGCGGTAATATTGTTTCTTTCAATATATTAATGTTTAATGCCGCTTAAAAGATTGGGTCAGTAATATTTTTTTGTAATATTCAAACATACAGTAAAAATAAAATAACACTGTGAAATATTATTACAGTTTAAAATAACTGTTTTCTATTTTAATTTCCATTTCTTTATCAATGTTGAAAAGACTTGTGCTGCTTAAAGGAATAGTTCATCCCAAATTTAATTTAAGTTGTATATGACTTTCTTTCTTCAGCCAAACAGAAATTAAGGTGTTAGAGGAAAACATTCCAGAGTTTTTCTCTATCTAATGCAAGTGAATGGTGCCAAACCCCAAAATCAATTTTTAGGCCACTTGAAAGGGCTCCACACATAACCCCAGCTAATGAATAAGAGTATCCTTAAGCAAAACGATCAGTAATTTCAGAAAATAAAATAAATTATATACTTATGTATGGACATTGGGAAGGTCATGCATGACATAGGCGGCAAGAATTGTTTACAAGTGGGGAGAAGAAGCGCTGACCAAAACAAATGGTCATTGCTCTTTATTAGTATTTGTTTCAGTTTATTGTTCATGTGTGTATTCTGTATGTAAACTCCTCTTGCCACTATGTCACGCGTGGCCTTCCCAACGTGCGGACATTATGCAAAAGGTTGTGAACTCAACCGTCTCGTGAATGTGCTTCGGAGAGTTGGACCAAGGTGAGCATTTGTAGTTAAAAACTATATACCTATGTTGGGCACCATTCACTTGCATTAGATGGAGAAAAATCCAGGAACGTTTTTCTCCAAAACCTTAATTTCTCTTTGGCTGAGGAAAGAAAGTCAAATGCATCTTCTTGGATGGCCTTGGAGTAAGTACATTATCTGAAAATATTCCTTAATATTAAATATTTTTTTTGTGTTAAAAAAGTTTATTTTTTTTAAATTGTACTGACTACAAAACTTTAAAGGGTTAGTTCACCCAAAAATGAAAATTCTGTCAGTATTTACTCACCCTCATGTTGTTCCAACCCCCTAAGATATTTTTGATGAAATCTGAGAGCTGGATCACTCCTCCATACTAGTCCATAGGCTTCTTCAGGGATTGAAACTTGCCAGCCCCGAAAAGTCATTAAAGACATCGTTAAAATAGTCCAAGTGACTACAGTGGCTCAATCTTAAGTTTATCAAACGACGAGAATACTTCTTGTGCAAAAAAACTAACAAAAATAACGACTTTATTTCAACTATTCATTTCCTTCTCTTTGGGCCTCAAGTCAGTTAACTTAGTGTAATCAGAGCCCGGCTAACGGAGAGTCTTGGCACTTCCTATTAGCCCCATTGTATATCATCTTGGTTGCAGTTCCATTAGAATTCCACTGGAGGTGATCGCGGGCAAGTGCAGAATGAATGGGAGTCTATGGGGCTAGACGGCTAAATGTATCCCTTTCTCCTGCTTGTTGTTGAATCAACGTATATTTAGGTGTTCAAGCACGAAGTGCTGAGCCTAGCCTCAAGGTCTTTACACCACTGTGATCCTTGGCTCAAGACGGACAAGATGTATATCTCCGATATCGATTTAGGCAAAAAAAATAAAATTATGTCGGATTTTGTCCAAAACCTACTTTTGCAAACTAGTCCCTGGTTTTTCGCCCGATCGGAACCAAACCAGTCTAGGCCTATTTTCTGGACTCTCTAGATCAATAATTATCGAAAAAAGTTGAAATTTTGCATTTGGGTGGCTGTAACAGGGTCATTTAGAAAAGGGGCGTGACAAAATACGGCCAAAAGCTTATAAATCCTAAAGGAAAAGTCAAAACTTCACAAAAATTGATGAGCATATGTGTCATAACATAGTGAAGAAGCATGCAAAGTTTCATGGAGATCGGACCATAAGTGGCGCTATAACTGTCAAAAAGGTCTCATTCTTATTAGGTGTTCAAGCACTTTAGTGCTGAAAACCTATTGTAATTGCTATTTGAAAAAAAAATCCCCTAAAACGCATCGTGCAGCCCAAACCGTAAGGCCCAGAGACTTGAAACTCGGCCAGATGGTAGGCCACACTTTTGGGGAGAACCTATCAGAGTATGACCCCGATTGGCCCATAGGTGGCGCTACAGCAACCAAAAGTACTAAATTGCTTAGAACTCCTAGACCGTTGGTCCTAGCCTCAAGCTTTTTACACCACTGTGATCCTTGGCTCAACAAAACGGACAAGATGTATATCTCCAATTTCGATTTAGGCAAGAAAAATTTTCCGCTATGTTGAATTTTGTCCAAAACCTACTTTTGCGAACTAGTCCCTGGTTTTTCGCCCGATCGGAACCAAACCAGTCTAGGCCTATTCTCTGGACTCTCTAGATCAATAATTATTGAAATTTTGCATTAGGTTGGCTGTAACAGGGTCATTTAGAAAAGGGGCGGGGCAAAATACGGTCAAAAGCCTATAAATCCTAAGCTTCAAAACCATGTATTTCCTATGGTAAAACCGAATTCCTATGGTATATCATGGTAAATCATCCTATAACATGGTAAATCAAGCTAGAATCATATTAAATCATACTAGAATGTGTTCAATTGAGGTAAACCATGCTAGAGCAGGGTAAATCATGGTGAATCATACTAGAACTTGGTATATCATGGTAAACTATGGTAAATCATGCTAGATTCATGGTAAATCATACTGGAACATGGTAAATCATAAAAAAAATCACACTAAAACAAGATCTATTCCATCTATAATGTCAGTGGTTAAATGCTTGCTACATGAAACTTAATGTCTTTTGATGCTTTTGAGCTTAACTGCCTTAACTGCTTGAACACCGATAAATGCTGCTTGCAGCTTTAATTTATTGTTGATTCCGCAAGTTCAAAATAAATTATAGTCCAAAAGTCGAGTACTTATGTCCTTTCGATTTCTTACAGGTCAGGTCGTTGTTGGCCGGAACACGCTAGCATTCTGCTATTATGTGACGTCATCACATTTTTGAATGGATTTTTAGAACAGATAAGTGAACTTAAAAATGCAATTTTCAGCTGAGTGTATTACCTTAGCCCCCCTTTTGAATGCAACTTTCAAATTACTTGACAAAAAATTACATCCTGAGAAAAGTGGATTTCTAGGGGTGAAACCCCATAGACTCCCATTCATTCTGCACTCGCCTGCGAGCGCCCCCGCATGTACAGAGACGTGTTACAGCAGCCAGTCCAGAAACCGGAAGTAACCAGACAGTGCCAATTCTCTTCTATTAGACATTCTCTGGTGTAATAGCGTAAGCTTCTGTTGTTGTACGTCACACGCATCACCCACATGACCAGCGTCGGCCAATAGTGAGCCTACGTGTGATGTAGCTCTACGCAATCATACTAAGTTAACTGACTAGAGGCCAACAGAGAAGGAAATGAATAGTTTAAATAAAGTCGTTATTTTTGTTTGTTTTTGTGCACAAAAAGTATTCTCGTCGCTTGATAAACTTAAGATTGAGCCACAGTAGTCACTTGGACTATTTTAACGATGTCTTTAATGACTTTTCAGGGCTGGCAAGTTTCAATCCCTGAAGAAGCCTATGGAGGAGTGATCCAGCTCTCAAATTTTATCAAAAATATCTTAATTCGTGTTCCGAAGATGAACGAAGGTCTAACGGGGTTGGAACAACATGAGGGTGAGTAATTACTAACACAATTTTCATTTTTGGGTGAACTATCCCTTTAAATGGTAGCGTATAATTCAAAATAAGAGGTACTGAAAAGATTTCTTAATCAGTATTTTTGTCTTGATTATATGTAAAAACATCTCAACGTTAACATTCTTAAAACAAGATAAATGTACATAAGAAAGTTAACTGAGAAGCAAAATTACATAAATTATTATTCATTATTAAGACGAGTTTAAGTTTATTTTTCTTACCCTATCTGCAAATTATGAATAAATGCAACTTCATATCATACAATGTTTATTTTCTCTTACTGTATACTTCCAATCTATCAATCTATCAACCGTCTGGATTGAGCAGAGTAGGGGACATCTCTAGGGTCTTCAAGTGGGCACTTTCCGTCCTCAGTGTTTCGTCGACTAGCCCACGACACCTCAAGAGGGCTCGACAGTGACTCTGGAGTCCCAGAGTCACCCCCCTATGTCCCCCACTCAACTCAGCCCAGCTTACTGACCTTTACATCCCTCCTGCTGCTGAGGTTGCTCCTTCCTTGTAGTTCACATGTGACCTAACCACAATCTCTCACAACCTCTCCACAACCCGACCATACGCGCCAACCCGTTTGACTAAGGCTGTCGAGCCCCACTGCGGACGTTAAAGCGGTCAGTTCCGTAGGGCATCCTCATTCACGCAAAATACACAGGAACGTAATAACTGTAATTACTATGCAAACTATACAAATAAACCAACAGACTCTTCAAATTTTCAAGAATTTTTTTCAAGAAAAACCGTAGCATGGCGGCCTGTACACAGCCAGCCAGACTCTTTCCGTCTCAACCACAGCCAGTTGCTGCTCCTCTCTGCTGCTTCAGATAAGTTCTTTACTGTGCGACGCAAGTCTTGGCCACTGAATCCGACGTCTCTGAGGAACCGGGTTGTGGAGTGTGCCACAAATCCTCGACAACCCACTTCCACTGGATAAACCCGGACTCTCCATCCTCGTTGTTCTGCTTCAGTGGCCAGCTGAGCATACCGCAGTTTCTTCCTCTCATATGCCTCATCTACAGCATCCTCCCATGGCACTGTTAACTCTATAAGTTGAACAATGCGTGCAGATCCAGACCACAAAACAATATCTGGTCGTAGGTTAATGGTGGCAATCTTAAATGGAAAAATAAGCCGTTGATCAAGATCAGCCAGCATTTTCCAGTCCCTAGCAGCTTCCAGTTGTCCTGAGCGAGAATTGGTTTTAACACCTTTTCTTGGTGGTTGCTCGCCTGGGCGGAGGAATATTGTCTTCTGTGTGTAATGTTTTGCTAGAACAGGTGGCAACTTATTGGTCATGTTACGCTTGTCTTCCAATGCTAAAGCCAAACATCGGAGTACTTGGTCATGGCGCCAAGTAAACCGACCTTGGCTAAGAGCCACCTTACATCCTGTCAAAATGTGCCTTAATGTGGCAGGTGATGAACATAAAGGACAAGAGGGATCCTCTCCTACCCAGAGGTTTAGGTTCTGTGGTGATGGGAGAACATCATATGTTGACCTGATAAGGAAACTGATCCTACTCTCTTCCATTGACCAAAGGTCTTGCCAGCCCATCTTGCGTTGTTCCACACTCTCCCATCTCATCCACTCTCCCTGCTTGGCCTGGGAAATGGCCTTTATACACCTCATCCTCTCCTCCTGCTTTCGCACCTCATTGACTACAAGCTTCCTCCTTTGAGCTGGGGCTGCCTTGTGCCATTTAGGAGGAGCTAAACTGAGCCCAAAACCCCCTCTTCCGTGCTGTACCTGCCCCACGATATCACCAATTTGAAGGGCAGCCTTTGCCTTTTCCACAGATTTCTTTGCTGACCACTTTCTACCAGTTTTTAACACAGGTGCTGCCTCCCTTACACATTTGTCGCGTGACTCTACTAAGGTCATTTCCAGTCTGACCTTGGCGCACTTAAACTCCTCGGTTAAAGCAGAGACTGGCAGCTGCAATATTCCTTTACTATAAAGTCCCACTCTGCTGAGGCAGCGTGGAACTCCTAACCATTTCCTGATATATGAACTTATTAACGCTTCCAGCTTATCCACTCTTGTCAAAGAAACCTTGTACACAGTCAGTGGCCACAGTAACCTCGGCAGTAGACCAAACTGAAAGCACCAGAGTTTTAGTTTCCCTGGTAGAGCGCAGCTGTTTATGCTCTTCAACCCTTCCACTGCTTACCGTCTAACTTCTCTTACTCGAACTGTGTCCTTTAGATCCCCATCATACCATCTCCCAAGACTCTTCACTGGCTTCTCAGAAACTGTTGATATTGCCTCAACATTAATGAAGAATGTTTTATCTACCACCTTGCCTTTAATTATCGAGATGCTCCTTGATTTAGAGGGCTTAAATTGCATTCGTGCCCATTCAATGTTATCGGTTAACTTACCAAATAACCGATTAGTGCAGGCTACTGTTGTAGTCATGGTTGTCATGTCATCCATGTATGCTCTGATTGGTGGTAGTCGCATCCCAGAAGCCAAGCGCTCTCCTCCTACTACCCATTTTGATGCCCTAATGATTACTTCCATTGCCATGGTAAAAGCCAGTGGAGAAATTGTGCATCCTGCCATTATTCCAACCTCTAAGCATTGCCATGTAGTGCTGAATTCTGGAGTTGAGAAACTAAATTGCAAATCTCCAAAATAGGCTTTCACTAAATTTGTTAATTGTTAAAAATCAAATGCTGCCCAAAGAAGCTCATGTGGCGCTGAACCATATGCATTAGCCAAATCCAGGAATGTCACATGGAGCTCCTTCCTCTCCTTTTTAGCTGATTTAATTTGTTGCCAGATAACACTGATGTGTTCTAAGCATCCTAAGAAACCCTGGAATGCCTGCTTTTTGAACTGAAGTGTCAATGAAGCCATTCTTTAATAGGTAGGTTGACAATCTCTGAGCAATAATGCTGAAGAAAATCTTACCTTCGACGTTTAATAGTGAAATAGGACGAAACTGACTGATGCTTGTAGCATCTTTTTCTTTAGGTATAAAGACTCCACCTGCTCGGCGCCATGCTCTAGGTACAACCTGCTTTTCCCATGCCACTTTTATCAATTTCCACAGAATTCGTAGAACTCCTGAAGCACTCTTGTAAACTCTGTACGGAACTCCATTAGGCCCAGGAGATGATGAAGCCCTTGCCTTTCTCACAGCCTGCTCTATCTCTTTCCACTTAGGTGCACAGACCTCCATTTGGTAATCTGGTGGATTGATAGGTGGGATGTCTGACGGAATTGACATAGGCTCATGCCTTTTTGCATCTGTATGCGTTTCCTCCAAATATCTCTCTAGCTCAACCCTAGATGCTTTTAAAGTGTCATTCTTCTCACTGGTGAATAACTTCTTTACGAATTTGAATGGGTCTTTATAGAAATTAGCCGTCGCACGCTCCTTCTTTTTGTAGCGTTTCCGTAGGCGCTCAGCTCTGCGTAATGTTGCAAGCTTATCTTTTATGGCCCTTTGTAAGAGATTGAGATTGAATAAACTTAAAAATAAAAACAAGTCTTGCCTATCAAGTACATTCATTTTGTTTTCAGGACATTCATGTTTACTGAAAAAATAAATATTGATTTTGCTGCATGATTGATAATCTTACTGTTACCTGGAATGAGGTCTGAAGTGCAACGGTTGGTTTGATGCATAACTGCTGCTATATCCAGGAATATACTCTGGTTTAGGAGTAGGACTGGCCATGTAGCTTCCATACCGAGGATCCACATGGGGCCACTGTCTTTCTCTCCCTCTTGGGTCTGTAGGTGGGTAGTAATACGGTGTTTGCTGGGAGGATCTGTAGTGGTCGTCTCTCTCACTAGACTGGTACTGATGGCCTGGCATATGCCAGCCTTGCCCTCTGGGCTCCATCACACGACGCAGTGCCGAATAAACCTAAAGAAAACTGCACTTGCAAAGACAAATGTCAGTTATTAGTGAGAAGAGAGGAGGATTTTGTCTGCTGTATACACACTAAGTCAAATGCTATCAGTGAGCATAGATACAGAGGCTGCTTATCAAGAAGGGAGCAGTAAATCAAAAACAACCTTTGTTTTCAATTCTGTAAGCTGTTTTAGTGGTAACTTATGATATACCTAAAGACATCAGTATGAGATCAGAACAAAGCGCATATCATATTTTGTATTTTACCAGGGCAGGGTTCCACTTTATAAGCTGTCTTAAGGCAAAAGATTATTTGTTTCGTAAAATGTACTAATTGAGTTCATGTTCTATTGCAAAACACTTTTGCTGCTATTGAGGTGGAAGACGGGTAGAGGTTAAAGACGGGTTTAGGGGTTAGTTTTAAGTCTGGGTTAAGGTGTAATGGAAGGGTCAACAGTGTAACTATGTTATTACAGTAATTGATTACGGGTGCATGCAGGTCTTTTTAATATATAAGTACAATGTAAAAACATGTATTTACGCAATAAGTGCATTATATCAAATTATTGATTTAAATGTTAATAGCCGTTAGAGACACAATATAAAGTGGGTTCGAAAAACTTGACTGTAATTGTCATGCACATAAAAAGAAAAAGTAAGATTGTTTTATTTTTAATATATAATCATTTAACAACTGATAGTATTGTACAATACAATACTACAATAGTATTGCAGAAACACTTATCTTAAAATCAAATTTCAAATAACTCACAGATGTCTTTTTTGAGATGTTTTCCATATAGACTTTCGCAGTTGACTGTGTAACGTTACTGTGTCCTGTCACAGTTTCAAAGTGCACATGCCACATCATTTCAAAGCACAACACAAAGATGACTCATGGACCTGCCTTACTTTTTAAAATCTTTCTTTGCCCTTCAACCCCTAAAAGGGAAATCAAGGGAGTCAAAATACACCTTATTTCTGGTGCATCTCTTTGTGGCTATTCTAAGCAGCTGTTGCCATCTCAATGCAACAGCTGGACGTCGACTTTTTATTAACATTTCCTTTAAATACATCACTGAAGCCATACATACGTGTAAAAAGCACTAAAATGCGCTTAAACATAAAACATGTTTTTTTTTCTATATAGATAAAATAACGGTAAATGCAAAATAAATCAAAGCTGGACTTACAGTATGTTTGCGTACACCGCTTTGACAGACGCCCGAGCTTTCTGCACTCACTCCCATATTAGGAATATTTGAAGCTGCCACGTCTTGCGGAACCATCGCGCAAAGAGGCTGGATCTGCTCGGACACACCTCGGAGAAACACAGTATTACTCATGGGAGGATATCACTGCCATGTTAAGAAGGGAAATTTCACTACAATAATTCATTCAGATTAATAAAGAAAAACGATTGTGAAACTTTTCAAGCGCTTCTTACAAGTGATTGTTTAGAAATTTGATTTAGGTAAATAAATTATGTTTGTACTGAAACTGAGTAATGTATAGGCTACCGTTCACGCTTTGGTCAGTTAACACAATTCACAGCATTTGTTACGGTTCCCGTGAAAGCACTATCTGAAGTTGGTTCCACAGATTTTATTTTCTTCCTTAGATCTTAGATTCTTTCTTACATTCTTTCTTAGCAGGGAAGTCTTATGCAGATTTATATTAAACAATTTCGTGCTGCAAAACATGGTATATGCATTAAATATGTGTGTATTTTAAGTTTATTTTACTAAACTAGCACAATGGTGCAAAATGTCCCCATTTAAATTTGAGCTTATTTAACCTTATTCGGCTCATTTAAATATTATAATTTCAATAAGGACGAATATTTCAAACATTTAAGTTAAACAATAAATTTGAAGACTTCACTAATCCGCCACCAGATGTCACTTTTAGTCACGTTGATGATCACTCAAATGTCGACGTTTTAGAAAGATTATGTTGGCCTGAAGCAACATTATTTATTTTGTTAGTATATTCTTAAGTGATTGACTACAAATGATTGTGCAAGCATATAATATATATATTTAGAATATATATTCAGCGGTTTTAATTGCAACTGTATTTAATTTAACTGTATGTAAACATAGTTGTGGCTCTCCGTGTTCATGTGTGCGCGTCCATGTGAGCTGACCAATCAGGGACGGTATGTAAATGAGCACGGAGCGAGTAGAGTACTCCACTGCCTCACGTATATCGTGAGTCTCATTTTAGCACTCCACTCTGCGCGAGTTGCATATTCCTGTCTCGATATCACAGGATTACCTAACTAACAGAGAGCACATACTTAAAGGATATCCGTTTCTAATGTGCAATATGACTTTTGAAGAACCGTGTGGAGACAACGCAACGGAAAGGTATGTTTTCATATAAAACTCACAGGTGTTGTTGCATATTAGTTTGACCGCGCCTGTTGTCCGTTTGTGCCGTTGAAAGACCTCGAAGATCACACAATTTCCCGTTTTTTATTTTACAGTGTGGTGACCTGCTTTATTAACGAACGCGTCTGACATTGCACATTTGTCTCTTTCTTTCTTTCTTTCTTAAATGCTTATTTGCTGCAACTCCTGCAGAAGTTCGACCAAACAATACTTGTGTGACATTGATCAGATTTCCTCTATTCTTTTGCAAACCGTGAGAATTGTATTGTTCAGTTTGAATGAGGGATCGCCTGTAAGTTAAATCTGATGTGTTTTTTTACATCATCTCTTAGAATGGACACGGTTGAAAAGGCACTGGAAGAGGTTCTGACTGCTGCATTACCTCAGGGATGCATCACTGTGGGAGTTTATGAGGCAGCGAAGTCACTTAATGTGTAAGTGATCACTGGAAGACCCTTTCCATCCAAGCCATACCTGGGTTATTTCACTTTTAAACAAATCTGTGCTTCACTGTTGACAATAGACATTGGATCTTTTTTGCTCACTGAACTTTGCTAATGTGATCGCACCTTAAGATTAAAATAGTTCCATTGGATATTTTTCTGCTTTTGCACATTTTTAAATGTACTTTCATTGACATTTTCGCAGGGACCCAGACAACGTGGTCTTATGTCTGCTGGCCACAGATGAGGAGGATGTGAAGGATGTCGCGCTCCAGATTCACTTCACCTTGATCCAGGCGTTCTGTTGCGAGAATGACATCAATATCTTGCGAGTGAACAACATGAGACGTCTGGCAGAGATCCTGGAGGGTGTGAAACCGGGAGGAGAGTCGATGGACCTACACTGTGTGTTAGTCACCGTATGTGTCATTTCATACTCCTTGTATCAGTTTATTGCTCGCACGCAATTGCTTCGATCACAGCTGCAGAATTGTTCATGCATATTCATATTGACTGCCAGGAAAGGATTAGTTAAACTCTTTGAGAACGGCACGCCTGAAGTAGTTTAAAGTTCAATGATCCGTTCAGAGTGTCTGTGATGTGGAATTCCAGCCGGTCTGGAGCTGCAGTAAACTGGCAGCTCTTCAGAGTGATCTAATAGCGGTGCTGAACTTCTGTGGCTGCCTTTAGTATTCGCAGAACTTCCTGTGGAACCGTGGGGCATTTCTGCAAACACCGTTTGCTGGAAGAAAAAGCTCTGTGAAGTGACCATCTTTAACAAATTAGAGAGAGGCCCTTTGAAAACAAGTGCTTGTCAGTTAACAGCAGTTGTTAAAATCACTTACTGCCAGACTCTTGCAGACCTACTGACTTGATCTAGAATACATGCGATATACTAGTGCACTTCACTCACAATGTTTCTCTTTTTCCTTCACAGAATCCGCAGTCATCAACGTGGAAGGATCCAGCCCTCAGCAAACTAAATCGATTCTGCAGAGACAGCCGGGGTTTGGACCAGTGGGTGCCGGTTATCAATCTCCCCGAACGATGAACAGAAGTGGACAAACAATGTCACCGCTTTTACGGGCTACTGCACTAGATTCGTGCTCTGGATGAAGCTTAATGCCAGTGAGAATGATACATGAGGGGGATTAATGAAATTCAATGGATGAAATCTATTCCAGCAAACCCCATGATCAGAAGTGGATTTTGTGTCATGCTGGATGGTCGATTCATGGTTTCACCTCAGAGCAGGAAGAATGACTCAGCACTATGTTCGCAGTGCTGCCAGGGAATGACAAGTCCAGCAGTTTGCCGGGAAACGAGACTGTACAGGAAACTGAATCACACATGCTGGATTAGAGGACTAGGAGTGAGCTGAGAGACGAGCGAGTCCAACTGGAATCTACTCAATGAAATGTGATCGGACTCTGTCGCAGATCAGATGGACTGTTAAAATGTTGGGCATGACCCTTTTGCAGACACGCTGCATTTTAAAGACAACTTATGATCTAATGCTGTCCTGTAGTATAATTATTTAAAAGGGAATATACAATTTTCTTTATTGATTTAGATAGAACTGAGTTCCTCGTTTTCATTTTAACTATACTGGAATATGTTCTCTGTATTTTAAACTGTTAATTTATTAATTGTATTTATATTGTTGGTCTCATCCTCAGATATTGTTAAAAATAAAATGTCTGACCCATGTATATTTCTTTGCCAGTGTTTCTATTGTCTGTCAGTTCATTGAACTAGTTATGCACAATAGGTTGGTACCATATCAGTTATCGGCTGATATTTATATGTATCAGATTATTTTGAATATTTAATTGTGCATGCGCAATGCCACTATTTTTACAGTTAGATTAACTTTGCGACCATCTCACAAACACTCCATTCTAATCCTTAAAAATGCTAATAATTTAACAACACTGAAGTAATCTTTAGCAAATCTTAAAATGAAAATTGATTTTGCATATATTACATTAAAATGTTTAGATGCATCTTGTAGCTTTTGAAAGGACTGGTTTTAGTTTTTAATATTTTATTCTTTAGAAAATGTGCAGAATTTTTTTAAAGGCTATGTTTCAGTTATTGGCCATAAAATTAATTTAATATTATTGGCTTATTAGAATCAGTCAGAATTTAAATATCAGTACAAAAGGGTCACAAGATGTTTCTATGGATGCAAGATGTTTTGGATTTTTTTTTTCTTTTTTTTAAGATCGGTACTTCTGATGTCCTGTATTATTATTGAAAAGGGAATATACAACAGTCTTTATTGATTTAAATATGAATTAGTTGCTTTAGAAAAAACTGTAGAATTTGAATATTCTTTAAGGCTATTTTTTGATCATCGGCCATAAAATAAACTATTATTGACTTGTTGGAATTAGGCAGAATTGAATTATCTGTGTATTCCTACAGTACTTTAAACAGGGTCAATGAACCACACAAAAGGACATTTATTTGCACTAAAAAATAATTGTATGACTTTGCCACTAAATTTGATTATTTATATTCACTGTATGCTAAATGCTTCAGGTGGCACGTACATTTTTGATGTTGTAGAGGGAAGTTTTTGTGTCATTGGGCTTTATTTTGTCAACAGCATTTTGAAAACTGTCCAACAGCTTTCTTCTCTTGTATTGCTAAAAAAAAAGGTATTTCCACAAGTAGGCGGGACAGAGAATTCCATTACGTTCACTACGGCAGCTGGGAGACGCATGACGTCGGGTCATCATGGCCTTGTGTCTTTACACAAAACAGAAGATAATCCGGGTCCCGACCAAGCCAGAAATAGAAATAGTACTGAGAGAGTGAATCATACCTGACAGCATCAGCATACAGACGGGGTGGGGGACATGCAAAACGATTGCAGAGTTAAAATGTGCACAAAGAAAATGAACAAAAAAAAAAAAAAAATAGAACGAGGCAAGGCTATTCAAGGCTGTAGCAGGAGAGCTGACAACTAAAAATAGCCCTCTGTTCCTTTTGCTGAGTTCACTGCAAGAATGAGACAGAACAAAGAGAGAGAAAACTGGAAAGACCCTAATATTGAATACCACTGTAAACTGTTGTTTCATTTCCAGCTAAAGCTCTGCTGCATTGCTCTTAAGCAGCTGATGTTGGGAAACAGTATTTCAACTTTTTTACAAAGGAACTGGGTCATTAGGCCAACTTTTCAAACAGGAAACTGCTCCTCAGTGTTCTTTATGTTCCCTTAAACTATGGATGCAAGACATGGGAACATATCGGTCATCCATCAATATTATTTTTTGTTTATTTTTATGTATTGGGTATTTAATGGTGCGTGTTCATTTCCCCTATATTTAAATTTAGATGATATTTGTTATCATCTAACTCACTTAACATTAATCAGTAACTTTAGAATAAGGTCTCATTTGTTAACATTAGTTAATGCATTAGCGAACGAACAACAAGAAGCAATATATTTGCAGCATTTAATAATCTTTGTTAATGCTAGTTAACAAAAATACAAATCTTCAATGTTTGTTTTTGTTCTTGTTAGTTCACAGTGCAATTACTATTGTTAAAATATTAACAACTTTTGATTTAAAAAAATTATAAATGTTGAAATTATCTAAGATTTTACATTAATGACCATTCTGTTTTCTAAAGGTCAGAAATCATTACATTTATTTAGCAGGATAATTATACTGACAACTATGAAGTAAACAAATCCTGCATATATTTTCTCACATACCGTAGCATAAATGAGTCTTTACACCTAGGGTTCCTGGCAAGGGGAGTCTTTGGCAACAAAAAAAGAAGGAGGGGGATGCAGTTATGTGTTTTAGTTAAGAAATACATTTGAAGCTACACTTGGACCTTTACTACACTTGACTACACACACAACTGTGATGCAAAAGCCCCATCAGAGAGCCAGACTGACCACTTTGGGAGGGATATTTCTGTACTAGGCTGAAGTAAACAGGTCTGACATTATGCCCCTGCTGCAGTGACCTTTGGAGTTTCTACTACCCGGCCTTCCATTAACCTCATCCTGCTAAATACAGGTATGCGTAGGTAAATGGTGTGACACAGTGGTACTTTCTCGCTAAAAGTGCCTAGAGCTGGGAAACTCCAGCTTTATGCGTTTGGGGCCAAGATTTTATAGGTGGAAGTGAGACGTCGGCTGTTTCCACGCATGAGGAATGCAAATGTTTCTTAAGGGACTGACTGCAGTGCCACAGATCATACAATTTAATGTTCATCTTCTCAGAGGGGTAAAAAGATATTGTAATTAATCCTTTACTTGACAAATCATGCATGATTACACTGTACTTTTTTAAAGGAAATTAATTCTTTTGTTCAATAAGTATGCAATAAATTGATCAAAAGTCACAGTAAAGACTTTTACATTGTTAAAAAAAATCTATTAATCTATTTAAATAAATATTTTTTTTCTATTAATAAAAAAAAATAAAAAAAAAAGCAGCACAAGTGTTTTCAAAATTGACAATAATAAGAAATGTTTCTTGAGCACCAAATCAGCATTAGATTGATTTCTGAAGGATCATGTAATACTGAAGACTTAAAAAAATTCAGCTTTTCCATCACAGGAATATATTATATTTTTAAACATATTAAAATAGATTTAAAATAACAGTTATTTTAAACTGTAATAATATTTCAGTTTTACACTTTTTTCTGTATTTTTGATATATGCAGCCTTGGTGAGCATAAGGGGAATTAAAAAATCTTACTGACCTCAAACGTTTGTACAGTAGTGTTTCATTCCTGTTTCCTTTTGTTCTTGTCACTATTTTGTTTCCATGGTTACCAATTATGTTGTTCACTTGTTCCTTGTTGAGTTCCTCATTTTTTAGTGCTCTTAGTGGCTGCTTACACGACACCATTTTCAACAAAAAATGGAACATTTTTAATGCGTTTTGGCCTTTCATTTACACACCAAACGTGTTTTGGGGGCCTGAAAATGCTAACTTTTAAAAAGGATTTCAAAGTGAAAGATTTTGAAAACGATACCATTATTGACTCTGTGTAAACTACAAAAAAGTGAATTTGTCCAAATGGTTACATCATGCGCATGCGTATTACATGTTCAGTCTAAAGGCTCGTAGTTTTTCTTTACAAAGTAACATTGCAAACTACTGGCCTGGCATGAATTATTATTCAGACTAGCGTTTTTAGTGTTTTTAAAGTGTGACCATATTAGGTTCTGCAGTGGTGAGATTACTTGTTTTAAGCTCAGGAGAGAGAAATACTATTACACAGGCAAAAATCGTCTCGGTTACATATGGTAACCATCGTTCCCCGAGAAGGGAACAGAGACGTAAGTCAAGGGTGCTTCTCAATATCCCTCCTTGTCTCCTCGCTCCTCCGTCCTCCATCCTATGACCCGGAAACCGATCGAGCTCAGCCATCTTGAAGGACATCTCAATTCTCTAATTGCACCGCGAGGAGGCGAGGATCGAGGAGTGAGTAGGCTTCCTGAGGAGTTATGAGCAAGGATACACAGGTGTATCCTATGCGGAAGTGTTTTATCGACTAAACGTGACGCACGTATCAATTCTCCTCCCCCTTCACATCGATCACAATCGTTTTAATTTATACTTTACCTTTGCAGTTTAAATAAACCACACATCACACATATTTCAACAGGGTATCTTGCTTTATTATTATTTATTATGAATTTCTTAAATAACCAAACTTCAACAACATAAGGGCAGATCATTTGAGCGCTGCTGATGACGCTGTTAAGTGACACTCGAGTGATCAAGTATTCCAATGTATAAAAAAGCTTTCATTCGATTCCTCCGTCCTCATTTTCTTTCCTCGCAGCCTTCCCTCGCATCCTACAGGGGGAGGAGCTAAGACGCGAGGAAAGGAAGCGAGGAAAGGAAACGAGGATGCACAAATAAGAAATGAGAAGCACCCCTAGACTGACGAATGGGGATCGCTTGCAAGAGCCTATCTACTTTGAATGAAACTAAACAAGCCAATGCACACTGGAATGCGATAATTGCACCAGCTGCTGTGCATCACGGCGCGAGCATGTAATGAGCAGCCAGTCCCTTGCATCCTTGTTTTTCTGCTGAGGAGCCGGACCTGTGACTCAGCCGTACAGCGGAAGCTCAGCAACTATGGCAAGGGGACTTACGTCTCCGTTCCCTCCTCGGGGAACGAGGGTTACCATGCATAACCGAGACGTTCCCCTTCGTCAGTCACTACGAGTAAGTCTAGACTGACGAATGGGGATATCTACCAAAACGCCATGGCTGCTGGCCCTTCCAGCGCTCCGCTTGAGCCACCTGGCCTGACCGCAGTGTTGGGCAGAAGGAGGCGCTCTAAGCAGAGATGGTCAGTCACTCCTGTTCCGCAAGACCCACTCAGTGTGACTTATTGGATAATGCTGGGAAAGCGTGCCCTTGAGAAAGGGAACGCTGCGGAAGCCACATCCTACCCCGGAGGGAGGCACTGTGAGGGAAACACATATGGACTAGCCAAGCAGGGTAGTACAACATATGGCAGTCTCTGGGGTGGTTCCAGCCTAGTTATAGGGGGGAAAGAACACCAGCAGAGACGACAGAGCGTTAGCCAGGCTCCCAGACACCGTGCAAGCGGGACAAATGTGGAGGGAGAGGTGCGGACACTATCTCCCGGAGAGCAACTTCCTCCATCGCTGATTCGTCCGTGTCAGGGCCGCTTGCCCTTATGCTTGCCTGCTTGATTTAGCGGGGACCTGGATGGGCTGAGCGCTCCTCTTGCGGCCGGCCACCTGCTGCCTAGGTGGAGGCTGCTGTTTAGGCTGAGCAGGGGCGGAGGAGGCCACAGCGGGGCGCCCTCGGCGATGAGCAGGTGGAGGCGTCGCCGATGACTGGGTGGAGGCAGCAGCTGGTCGTCTGGACTGGATGTGCTTAATCGCCTTCGTCTGCTTCTGTGCCGCGGAAAACTGCTGGGCAAAGTTTTCCACTGCGTCACCAAAGAGGCTGGCCTGGCAGACAGGGGCATTGAGGAACCGCACTCAACACCACAGGTTCAGCCACAGGTGTCGCTCCTGGACCACTAACGTGGACATCGCCCGACCCAGGGAGCGTGCAGTGACTTTCGTCGCCCGTAGGGCAAGGTCCGTCGCTGTACGCAGTTCCTGCATAACCCATGGGTTGGAACTTCCCTCGTGTAATTCCTTGAGCGCCTTGGCCTGGTAGACCTGCAGGAGCGCCATGGCATGTAGGGAGGAGGCAGCTTCTCCACAGGTTGAGTAAGCCTTGTCCGCGAGAGCGGACGAGAACTTACACGCCCAGGAGGGGAGGCGCGGATTTCCCCGCCAGGAGGTAGCGGTCTTGGGACACAGCTGCATCGCCACAGACTGCTCCACCGGGGGGATCTCCACGTAACTCTTAGCTGCTCCGCCGTCGAGAGTAGTGAGGGAGAAAGAGGCACCAGAACGGTTTTGGGCAGAAAAAGGTGCCGTCCATGTTCTGGGAACCTCTTCATGCACTTCCGAAAAGAAAGGCACTGGGGCGGGGTGCTGAGAACCAGCACAGGCCGCCCTGAGATACCAATCGACCTGAGATACCACGGTGGTAGGTTCCACTCGAGTCCCCGACACTTGTGGCGGCCCGGGAAAGCATAGCCGTGATCTCTGGGTCTGACTCGGACAATACTGGCGCACCCGAAGGAGGCAGTGCAGCCGAGTCTTCATCCAAAGAGGCCATTAGCTCACCCTCCGATGTAGCGACCGACATTTGATTATCCGGTGGAGCTCAAAAAGAAACGATTGGGACCGCCGGGGACGGCCCAGTGCGCTCTCTTGAAGGCTCTGCGGGTAGCGTTATAAAGGAGTGAGGGGCCCAAGGAGACTGGCTCGGCGGGTTACCCCTCACTGTGATCCTCAGGTCACCATGACTATTAACCAAAGTGGGCTTCTTTTGCTGGGCAGAAGAAGCACTAGATCAGGGAATAAGCGAAGGGGCTCCACCTCTTTCGAGGTAACGGAGTCTCGACCGTAACGCCGCGATGGTCATGTTCCCGCAATGAGAACATGAGTCATCCATGAGAGCAATTTCAGCGTGCCTATTAGCCCAAGCACGTGATACAGCGATCATGCCTATCAGCCGGAGTCAAACATTGGCCGCATCCAGAAACACATGATCTGAATGATATCTTGAAAAAGACGCAGACAGATCGTGTTAGCTCTTTTAGGAGTGCTCTGAGGTGCTGAAACGCACAGGGAGATAGTCGCGGCTACACACCAGGAATGCAACCCAGTGTGAGCACTCACTCTCAATCGTCACGCCCACCGAACCAACAAAGCTGTGAAAACAGCTGTTTATGCTCTTAAGACGCAGAGAGTCAGCGCCATCACACCAACACCACGAACCAGAGATTCTATTTGGCAGAGACTTGAAGACACTCGGTAGATCTTTGCAGGAGACGGGAAAAGCATACACCATCAGGCTCCGAAGCGAAAAGACAAGGATGCGAGTCACAGCAGCTGGTGCAATTATCGCATGCCAATGTGCATTGGCTCGTTTAGTTCCACTCGAAGTAGTTAGGCTGTCGCAAGCGATCCCCATTCGTCAGTCTAGACTTACTCGTAGTGACTGACGAAGAGGAACCTGAAATACCAAGCCAAGTATTAACATCCTATATTCATTAATGGACACCTGTGGTCTCGGAAAGCTCTGGTATATAGCTGAATAACAAATAAATGGCTCCTTGTTTCCCTTATACAGGATTACGAGGTTTATCCTGGAGCCTTTCTACCGAGATGACATGTAACTCTATCACTAAAATTGACAAGAGCACAAAGCCAGTTCATCCATCAACCGCAAGAAGCTCCACTGATTACATCGATATAGGGCAGTAAGTACAGTCTGACCTGTTTCTGAGTGTAGCGGGTTTGAGATGATCTCTATTGGGATCTTTGCATAACAACAAAGCTTTGACCTGGAGCAGAGACCCAAATAAAACAATATCAGAGAAATTAGAGCAAGTGGGAGAAGTGAGACCATGAACACTTGGCTGCTGTGGGAAAGCATAAGGCAGTTATTACATACACATCATACTCTACTGATAGTGACAAAAAACTTGATAATACAACAAAACTACTTTTTAAAGGGTGTGATTTTGAGTGCACCTATGACAGATTAGTTGATTTGATTGCCTTTATGCAGTTATTATAATGCATCAATGCTGCATTTATTTGATCCAAAATAGAGTAAAAATAGTAATATTGTGAAGTATTATTACAATTAAGGCTGAATTTTCAGCAGCCATTACTCTTCAGTGTCGCATGATACTTCAGAGAACATTCTAATATACTGATTTGTTGCTAACACTCCTTATTATTATCAATGTTGTAAACAGTTATGCTGCTTAATATTTTTGTGGAAACCATGATACAATATTTTTTTCAGGATTTTCTTATAAACTGAAAGTTCAAAAGAACAGCATTTATTTAAAATATTTTTGTAATAATAAGTTTTACTGTCACTTTTGATCAATTCGATGTGTCCTTGCCGTATAAAAGTATCAGTTTCTTATTGACCCCTTTTTTACAGAAACAGAAATGAATCAACACTTGTACTTACTTAAGCTGGACTATGACACTATTTTCTTCTAGATTGGCTGTAAAGCCGAAACAAACTTTGTTGCATTATTTTCCTGTTATCACTGTAAAGCTGCTTTGAAACAATCTGCATTGTAAAAAGTGCTAAATAAATAAAGGTGACTTGACTTATATATACTGTATATACAGTAACTTAGTAATAATTGTTTCTGCTTGTATTGGCATTGCTAAATATGATTGTAACATTGAAACATGCATTTTATGTGAAACAATATGTATTGTGAAAAGTGCAATATAAATACATTTTAATTAGAATTAAATTAAATTAATTAGACTTAGAAGATAACATGCATAAACAAGTCTGAGAATAAAACTATATTTTGTTGGAAAAAGACAACATCTACAACCCAATATATTGGGACCCAGTTCTGGAATTCTGCACAATGAAAGGAAGATGGAAAATTCATTTAAATATGATGACACTGAATGCTCTTCATATAAAAAAAGATATATTTTTCAAAGGCAAAAAGAGATAAGACAGACCGAAAAGCTTGTGCATGTCATATTTACAATACAAAAGCACCTTTAGAAATGACCACTGCATCAGCAAAAACACAATTGTCCAAATAACAACAGGCCACTGTGACAACTCAATACTACTTTTGGGAAACATTGCAAAACATTGTCACTTTAAAAGCACCGCTCAATGAGAAAGCAAGGCTGAAATTGCCATTCAAAGCATAGTTCAAATAAGATTGTGGTTTAGCACAGTTGCAAGTTCAGATGTCGGCCTGGGTATATATAAATCCAGACTGATGACACAGATGTGTAATGATGAAGACACAGTGAAGATGTCTGTGGGACAGCAGCACCACTAGTTCACAGTAGTTTAACTCTGGCTGTTGTCTCGACACAGTGAACGAGTCAGGAATACTTCAGTAAGGCTGGTTCTGCTGGTCTGGTGAAGTTGTTTTCTGCCAGCTGTGTCATGAAGGCATTACACTCTCACTTTCATTATATGCATGGAAATTCATAAAAGTTTTACAAAAAAGGTACAGGAGTTGTAGTCATGGAATGATGTCAAAATGCATGAATATAACAGTCACAAAAATCACCACAATCAGAGAAATCATTGTGTGCTCGGTGTGTACAGAAAATTCATATATATGCAAACCTACGTGAGTTTCTATTGCTGGTTAGATCCCAGAATGAGATGGCACAATGACATTAAAAATTTGATATAATAAAGAAACAATCAGAAGAAATGCATACATTAAAGTTTAAGGCATCTTGTAAATAATCATTAAAGGGTTACAATATATTATGTACCATGATCTGCAATAAAGTGTTGCTACTGTACCTATACACAGGGCAATAATTTAAGTCAAAGTATCCTAATGCAAATTCAGAAGTTTTTCAAAAGTTTTTTAAAGAATGGGGGTTCTGTGAAATGGGTAAAACAAACACAGTTTGGTAATACTTTACAATAAAAAAATAAAAAAGACGGCTTAAAATACATTTAGGCTTTTATTCATATATAAATAATCAACACGCACGTAAGTAATGGTAAATGGAAGCTCAAGCATGCTTGCTTGACGTGCGAGAACCAATGAGGTTAATTCTTGTGTTATGCAGCACGTTTGAGCTTCTGCAAGAACCAATGAGGTTCAGTGTTACGCAGCATGTTTGAACTTCCGCAAGAACCAATGAGGTTTATTCTCGTGTGTTACGAAGCACGTTTGAGCTTCTGCAAGAACCAATGAGGTTCATTCTTGTGTTACGTAGCCATTTGAGCTTCCGCAAGAACCAATGAGGTTCATTCTCGTGTTACGCAGCATGTGTGAACTTCCGCAAGAACCAATGAGGTTCATTCTCGTGTTACGCAGCATGTGTGAACTTCCGCAAGAACCAATGAGGTTCATTCACGTGTTACGCAGCACGTTTGAGCTTCCGCAAGAACCAATGAGGTTCATTCTCGTGTTACGCAGCATGTTTGAACTTCCTCATGAACCAATGAGGCTCATTCTCGTTACGCAGCACGTTTGAGCTTCTGCAAGAACCAATGGGGTTTGCACTTGTGCGTCATGTACGGATGAGCTTCTGTTTATGTTCGCTGATCAATGTTTACTATATGTGAATAAAAGCATAAATTAAATCTGTTCATCATATATAGCGATCGAATCTCCTCACAAAATTTGGACTAAACCGCTCAATTCATACAGATTAGTTTTAAGATCTCTTTCTGAACTTTTTTAAGCAACAAAGTAGAAGTTGTGTAGACTTTCAACTAAGGGACAGAAATCTCATGTTCCATTTAAAATATCTTCATCTGTGTTTCTAAGATGAACGAAAGTCTCACGGGTTTGGAACAACATGAGGGTGAGTAATTGAACATTTAAAAAAAATGTAATTTAATTTAAAAAAGACAGTAAAAAAAACAGGATATACTGTCAAATATTATTACAATTTAAAATAACAGTTTTCTATTTAAGTATATTTTAAAATACGATGTATTATTGTGATGGCAAAGCAACATTTTCTGCAACCATCACATCAAAAATCAGCTTTGATTTGGCGCTCAAGTAACAGTTCTTATTATCACAGTTTAAAACAGTTGTGTATCGCTAAATATTTCAGTGGAAACCATTTTTTTTTTCAGGATTCTTTTAGGAATAGAAAGTTAAACAGAAGCAGATTCTTTTGTACAAAATGTGCTTACTGTCACTTTTGATCAATTTAATGCATCCTTGCTTAATATAAGATTTTTTTTTTTTATCTTACTGACCCTAAACTTTTGAACAGTAGTGTATTATACATTTTTATCCTTTCAAGTTGAAGTAATCAATGAATTGAACCTAATTGTAAAGTGTTACCCACATTTTGTCTGGCTGGAATAAACAACATTTCCACATGAACACATCACTTTGTATTAGGTTACTCTTAAAATGCTGATCTGCAAGTTTAGGCAGTTGTTGAACTTTTGAAACACAGCTCCCCTGGAGAAAAAGAGAAAAAGAAAAGGGCACGACGTTGTGTGTAGTGTTTTGACAGGAGCAGTTAGCTTTGTATCACTCCATTGTTCAAAGAGTGAGTTAATGAGGGAGGGCCAGAGCAGCATTGCGTCAATGTGACGCCTCCAAAGACACCTGTTTCCTCCTCCAATGAGCACAAGCACACAAGCACACATTCATGATGCTGACATTTCACCCCTCACATCAACCCTCCACACTCCCTGTGACTGGACACCTTTAAAAGCATCAGATAGGGTCAAAAGCACTGCAGATCGAGGCTCTGCTTATCTGCAGATATATATTACAGACTGCAGTCATTAAATTATCATTTCCTGTGCTTTGTGATACTAGCATGGCTGAGAACCGCCCACTCTGACCTCACCCTTTATTTGAAGAAGACACAACCACATCAGTGGACTCCATCACAAAGCAAACAAGTCATCTGTGCTGCGCCCTAAAGCTAAAAAATCATTCATGGGTTGGTTTTGTCTTTGCGCCACAAATGATTTGTTTACTAGGTGCTTTGACTCTCCTTTTCATAGACAACATGAACATTTCTAGTCAGGAGATTTGTGGATACAATCAAATAATGGCTTGGGGTTTAGTTCACTTTAAGGCAAATAGGGAATGGATTTTGAAGATCATATTCTCTCTCTAAAAAATAACAATAAAAGGAACATCAAAACACACATCAACAGTTCAAGCATCCCACTACAATATAGTGCAGGGCTTTTTATCTTTAAAAGGGTTTTCTGAAGCTGGGATGCCCATAAGCAGAAGGTCATACTTGGCATGTTCGCTGCAGTAATGCATGAGGTCTGCAGAAGCTTTAGACACCTGCAGAGAAGAGACACAATGTGAAATTTGAGAGATTTGTGTACAAGTAAATTAACTATTAATTAGTCATTGAAGTGATAGTTCATTCAAACTTGAAAATTCTGTCAATTATATGACTTTTGTTCATATGTAAAATGCAAAAAGATAATATTCCCACAATTTTGTCCATGCAATGAACATCAGTGGTGTCTAAGACAATACTGAATCCCATTGACTTTTATTGTATGACAAAAAACCACCAAGTCATTTTTCAAAATCTTTTTTTTTCCTGTTTCACAGAAGAAAGAAGTGCATACAGATTTCATTGGTAGTTTATAAAATTATATGACTTTTGTTCTTCTGCAAAACACAAAAAAAGAATAGTTCAAAGTTTTTTGTCCATGCAATGATGTGTGAGCCTACAACCTACAAGCGCAGTTCTTTAACCAATACCACATTTCAAAATAAAAATAAAGTCATCAAAAATATTAAATAACTAGTCTAGGACTGTGAATTATTTCAAAATTTTTATAAAATTATTACATTTAGTCAAATTAATGGGAAAAGGACAAGGGGTTATCCAATTCCCTAGCAAAAAAATTAAATAAAAAATTTTACATATTAAACACATTTTATTTATATTATATATATATTTTTACATATATATTATATATGTGTTAAATAAAATATGATAAAATATTAAACTAATAGCCCTAAAAATAACACACATGGAAGTACAGGAATTTTCTTTTGAGCAAAAAAATAAATAAAATAAATATGAATTAAATTCAGTTAAAATAAAATTTAATTTACTTAAATTTTAATTTACTTTATTAATTTAATTTAATTTAGCTTCTTCAAACCATCCTGTTTCTAGATTTACAGCTCTGCATACTCATTTTATCAGCAATCTCATGAAGTGCCGTTTAGTATGCCATTTAAACAGTCTTGAAGGTGTTTCCATATTTTTCCAACTTTATTTATTTATTTTAATTTAATTAAAATTTTGTAAAAATCATGCAAAGGCTCAATTTATTAACCATTTCACAGCATCTTTAGCATCATGAGAAACAAATTAAACCAAGTGTGTCCAAAAGTTTCACTAACTGTGTAACGGATGGCATTCAAATATTTAATGGTACCATGTTATGCCACAGCACTTTTATTTAATGATAATGAATAATTAATTTACCTTTATTCTCTCTATGTTAGCTTCTATCCTTAGCTGTTGAACAGTCCTTCTGGCCTGGGCTATATTATTAGAGCTTTGCTTAGACGACATCTTTGATAACCTTCACAGACCTGGATTGAAAACAAAAAAAAAAAAGTTGATATTGACATGCACTCTGCTTTGTTTCCTATGAGCAGCCAGCAACAGATCAAAGCTATATCATTGTAGTCCCATGATTCTTGAAGTATACAGCAGCATTCTCATGCAAAACTTGTGCAAGACAGGAAATTTGTCTGTATGCACATGCATGTTAACACATTTATCTCTCTGAGGAGGCACCGAGGGCCCCTTTGACTCCTGCAGTGGGTGGGGGTGTTTAGTGCGTCAAACCCCCAGCGAGGGGCTTTTTCCCTGGGTCTGCAGCCTCTGTATTGCTTTACGACTGCAGGAGGGAGAACCAAAGCAAGCTGTGTGTGAACAGAAAACAGAAGATCACATGCTGCCAGCAGCTATTTCTCTGCAGCTACTGACTGTTCCTGCAGAGCACTCTTTCCGTTTCTAAACCATTGACACTGGTTACTCTGCCAACTCATCATACACAGTCGTTCAAAGTCGTTGCAGTCGTTCAAACAGAAGGAGTCGTGCAATACAAATGGTAGAAAAGGAAATGGTGTGAGTGAGGCAGGTGGTCTCTCATTGATCAGGAGATATAGAGAGGATGGTTAGCTTTCAGTGAGAAAGCTGACCATTTGTATTGAGAAATCAATAAAACATTTTTGGTAGTAGATATCAATATCAGTGAAATTCCACAATAGCAAAGCAAAAATAAATAAATAAATAAAAAGGAATATAAATATAAAATCAAATAACTTATAAAATTAATAATATATATATATATATATATATATATATATATATATATATATATATATATATATATATATATATATATATATATATAGATAGATAGATTAATACATTTTACAAACAACAGGTTATACTTTATTTTAAAGGCCCACTGAAGTGCCTTGAAGAGCGCAGCATTATTCAATGTGTTGACGTAATTCTCATTGAAACAGGAAGACAGGGTGGGACATATCGAACAGCCAATAGCGTTTCGTTTATATCACAGCTTGGTAAAGCCACTGTTTCCTCCTAATCTCAAACCGTTTCGCCTCCTAATCTCCTTCATCGCTCTAAAATATAGCATTCTGTACAGAATTCAAATGGGTCAGATACGTTTTCTGCGCCTACTCGCTCATATGATCCGCTCTGTGCTATCATGTCTCTGGACCAGAGCTGCGGCGATTCACGTGACACTATAGTGAAACCAGACTTCATTCACCCCAATGGAAAGCATATTTACACTGTCTGGATTGTTCCCTATCACCTATATATAGTGCGCTATGTGCCATTCACCATGTAGAAAATAGTAAATCTGTGAACAAGTAGGCCTGTCACGATAACAAATTTTGCTGGACGATAAATTGTCCAAGAAATTATTGCGATAAACGATAATATTGATAATAAGCGATAATATTGTCGTTCTGAGACCATTTTCATCTAAAATAATGATAATGGCATAATAATGCAGGTACACCTTTTCAAAGATCAATAAACTTTTATTTCTAAAGACTATTTAAATGAACAAAACAACCAAAAACAATAAAAGCAATGGACTCTGTCTCTGTTAACAAAAAATGCACTTACCAATGTGACTTCCGTTCACACTGAGAATCATATGCATCATGTACTGTGTGAGCATGCGTCTCATATGAGTATGTGCGCTAGTGTGTGTGTGTGCTCCCGTCTCATATGAGTATGTGCGCAGAGAGTTTGTGTGTGTGTGCTCCATCTCATTGAGTTTGTGCGCGAGTTTGTGTGTGTGTGTGCGCTCGCGTCCATATGAGTATGTACGTGGACAGTTTGTGTGTGCGCGCGCGCGTCTCATATGAGTGTGCGCGAGTTTGTGTGTGTGTGCGCGTGTCTCATGTGCGTGGAGAGTTGTGTGCCCACGCGTGTCTCAAATGAGTAGGTTATGTTCGTGGAGAGTTTGTGTGTGCGCCATCTCGTGTGTGTAGAGTTTGCGTGTATGTGCGTGAGCGACTTTAGGTGTGTCGTTGTGCATTTAATATTTGTTTGAGCATTCAGCAGTAGGCTATACATGTATGTTTGACTACTTATATGTGTATGCAAGTGTTTCATATATGTGTGCGTGAATGAAGTTTGATTTAAGCCCTAGACGGCGCCTCATATGAGGGTGAGAGAGCGCGCGCGCGAGAGAGAGGGACGAGCGAGAGGTAGTGCTTGCGCTACGGCGCTCTGCAATCAAATACGATTGTAAATGGGCTCTGTAAAAAAACCCAATACTAATTAAAAAAAACTTTCGAAAATCAATGTGTGGCGGTCAGCGTTGATATTGTCACCCAGTCTCTTTGGTAGAGAGAGAGAGAGAGAGAGAGAGAGAGAGAGAGAGAGAGAGAGAGAGAGAGACGAGGAAAACAAACAAGCATGCAAATGGAAATTATCGCGGCAGGAAAAATTATCGAGCTCGTTTTTTTTATCGTGCGATTAATTGATTTATTGATTATCGCGACAGGCCTATGAACAAGTGACCGATGTTAGCTGCAGCTTCATTGCTATTTATAATGCGGGATGCTTTAGATTCTAGACAGCGATTGGACAGAAAATCTGATAAGAAGCTGAAGTGCAGAGTGATGTCATCAAAATCATTTATCCATATTGGCGGAAGTGAGAGACTGTACGTTTTGAATGCTTATATATTCTAAATGTGAATTTTGTCATTGTTTTGGAGCACACTACCTTATAGATAATAGTAACATGCTAAAAGCCAAAAAAACTTCAATTTTGATTTCATGGTGACTTTAAGGTGTCATTGTTTTAGTGTAATTATATACTTAATTACTGAGTAGTATTAATTAATAACATGTATACTTGCTAGATGGTTAGGGTTAGGAATAGGAGTAGGGTTTGGTTTAGGGTTTGTTGCATGTAATTATGCATCATTTTCTGTTATTATTACAGTAAGAACATGCAACATATGTAGGGAATAAAAGAATTGTTGTGTAAAATTTGTAAAGTATTTCGATTCAAGTAAAATTCATTGTAAATATTCAAGAAAACAGTCAAGAAATAAAGATCAAATAAAAAAAGTAGTGTATTGTCTTATCTTTTTGTTAGCTTTTACTGTAAACAGAGCCATTGATAAGTATGTAAGTGTTTTTGTTTTCTCTGTTCGTGTCTGATGTAGACAAAGTGTAAGTGTCAGTTGTGACAACAGGGGAAATGTTTATTAGAGTGGCTTCCATATTGCTACATGGTCAGCCTAATAATCTCTAGCACAACAAACCCTTATATCCTACTTCCTGAGAAGCCCAGACACAGCTTTATCAAGAATTCAGAGGAAGAGTGTATGGCTGTCTCCCGTTCCACCGGCACAGGGCTGCTATCTCTACACGGAGGTCTGTGTTGGGAGGTGACCTTATCTGGTCGCACACCAGACATAGCTAGGGGTTAAGAGGCTACTTGTTAATGTAGTGACATAATTAGTGTGAGACAGAGGCTGTAGTAGCTCCCACAAGCCCTGAGGTCAAGGGGCCATCCATACATTACGGTCCAGAGAACACACTACTTAGCTGCAGCTTAACAAGTATAGACAAAACATGACGCCTCTACCAATAGCAGTTTACTAATGATGACATTTTCAGGACAATAAAGCATCCCAGGTTGCTAATTTTAGATGAATCAAGAATTGCTCAAATCAAACAGGTTAAACTGTTGGCATGCGTGTCTTTTGTTTAAAGCTTACTAAATGACCAAATTGATTAACAATACATGTGTTTACATGCATAGTTACAATTGAGCTACAAATACATTTTGTGTATGTCTCCGTCTTCATGTCTTTGTCAATGTATACAGCGTACATTTGTAATTGAAAGAAACAACACTAAAGAATTAAAGAAACAATGATGATAATTGTGGTTAGTATGAACTGTAATAAGTCAGAACTGTATTTCAGAACTGTCAGAAAAGCACTTTAAAAGATTTCATTCGGACTAAAACAATAATTCTTCTCTTTTAATGTTTGATTTAGTCTGAAACTAAAAGACCTAGACAATATGATTTGTCCAAGGACAGATTTAGTTAATTTGATCCCAGTCAAGGTTGAGTAAGAATGCAGCTCTGTGAAAGGGCACAGTGTTCCTGTGAGGTAACGGTTCATTCGCTTAGAGTGGCTTCTTAGGGACAACGAGTCAATTTTCTGCAGACGCAGCACAGAGAGGAGAACTGTGACGCAGATAGACATGGCTCAAGAGCTGTGCCAATCAAACTCCATTCACTACTCACACACTGGTGATCTCTGACCTATCAGGTCGATTGTTGATCTCATCCACTCACACCATCCAAGCAAAGGTTCACGTGTGGAGACAGAATCAAGATTACAATATGATTAACCGCCAAAACCAGCACCAAGCAAGCCTTCCAAGAGGCCGCATCCGTTTCATTAACCCACTCACTCCTCTCCCTGCACTATAAATGATTAAAGATGTGTATGACTGTATAAATAGCAAAGGAACAGGAAGCGGGGGCGTCTGTGTGCCTGGACTCAGCAGAGAAAGGGCTCGCTAATAACTGCATATCCTGACCCACGGGATTTCATTTATTCCTCTCACGTTCGCCCCGATAAAACTCTTCTTTTGCTTTAGAACTTGTCCTTTCTGTACTGGGAAGTCGGTATGTGATATTACCATCACTATAGTGCTGTTAGCGTATGCTCTCTACTGTCTACGCAACAGTGACTTTGAATCATCCAGCAGGCAAACCGCTGGCTTAAATGTGGAGTGGACATAGGATTCCAGACAGTATAGCTGGCCGCTGAGGAGAGAGGACACTCAATCGCACTGAGCTGTGCCGCACGGCTCATCTGGATGTCTCGACTGTAATTACAGCTTTAGAGACAGAGACCCAAGAGTCAAGCACACTCCAAAAGCTCAGGCTGACGCCGCACCCTTCAGTCTTTTGTTAAATCTTTCCCCTCTGCCCTCGCTGTGACCCTGCCTCCAAAAACAACTGTGACATTTCAAGAGTGAAGGCCTGTTCACACCAACACAAATGTTTGGCATGCAATTTGTCTGTTCAGACCAATGCAGAAAACAAAACGCAAGATAGGCTGAATGTAAGTACAAACTCACTCTCTTATTATACAGCCATACTGATATATGACATAATATTGACCAACACCGTAAAAAAAAAAGTGTTGTTTCAACTTAAAGAAAGTGAGTGTTAATGCTGCCTTAAAATTTTAATTTAAGTCAACTTGAAATGTGAAGTTGTACTAAGTGACAACTTGAAAATTTGAGTTGACAAAACTCTGAGTTGGCAGCAAAAAAATGTTTTATTTTTAAGTTGAAGTAACAATTTTTTTACAGTGAAATTGCACAGACCTACGAACACAGTAAACCTGTTTTATTTTCAGAGTTTTTCCATGAATCATGCATCCCTATTAGAATAACTCTCCGTAAATAAAAAATAAAAAATCCTTCACATTGACGTCATGCAAATATGTTTGTGTCTTTCTGAACAGGTGCATTAACAGCCCATTACTCCAATTGAAATATTTGTCGCATTGAATTTTAATTGTAAAATTGAATTTTAATTGTAAAAGCAGATATTGCATTGGATAGCTGGTGTTCATCTATAGATAGATGTGGAGGTCAGGAGGGGTTGGGGATGCTTGTTTGTCTAACAAACGTGTAGAAAGAGTGTGAGACAGCGAGTGAGAGGAGAAAATGAGAGGGGACTGTAACTGGCTTTGAAGTGTCTGACTCAAGCTGAATCACTAACAAACAACAAAAAGAGGAAACTAGGTAAGACCACCAAAAGGCACGGTACAGACCACCTTGGGGCCCAGAGCAATACTGCTTCTGATTGAGCTGCCCACTGGGCCACCCACACCTCTGCAGACGGGCCCGCTCCTCCCTCCCGCTCTGGCACTGCTGTTGCCTGCTGGATCTCAGCCAGAACCAGACGGCTCCAGCCATCGGCCCACTCTCTGATGTAGCACTCCAAGAATAACATGCGCTGGGATACTGAGACCACCACAGCGGCAGCACAGAGAGCGGGAAATGACTTTAAAAAATTTAATTTACAATTTGTAAAACAGATTTGAATTTTCTGAAGAACACGTGTGTCGCTGCAATGCTAGGGTGGTCTTCATGGTTAATAAGGGTTGATGTGGTTACAACGGTATTATGGGTAGTTGCTAGGGCCTTGCTAGGTGGTTGCTAACTGGCGTTAGTCAAAAAAATCCCCCCCAAGTTTAAAAACATGCTTGGGTCCCTCCGTTAATCGAATGTAATTAAATAAAAAGATATTACGGCAAGCAAGGGCAAGAAAACACATTTCTTATTAAACCTTGTGGATAGCATACAAAAACACATACAATGGGACTATTTATAGTCTGATTCACAGTACAATTAATTACTTGCTAGACTTAATTATGCCACAAATGTTGTGGCATAAATGTTAATAAATTAATTATCGAACTGAATTGGTCAGCACTGAATGTAGTTGTTTAATTAATCAACATTAAAGGAATAGTTCACCCAAAAATCTTTCGAAATCACAGATATACATATATATTTCCGGAGGGGAAATCACGGTTTCAAACGATATATATACATATGTGTGTGTGTGTTATTATGAGCAATAGAAATAATGATGCTTGCTTTAGCAAGCACCACTAATAACAACCCCCACTGACTTTCAGCATGAAAAAAATGTTAAGAATGCAGTTCTACTATGTGCTCTCTGCCGCACAATTTCTTGGTGTATACACTACAGTACTCCTTTCCACATTAACATTATTCAAATTCACATGAAGGACTAGGAGTTTTTTTTTTTTACAAGACTTGAGGAGAATTATGTATACAGCTGCGTTTCCAATGCTCAGAAAGGAATTTGTCGGCTGGTCGTACCTCATGAGAGCCCTTGACCACAGTGACAGCCCAAGTCTGACTGGACCACCATCGCTAGGACAGAATCCAGCAAGTATGCACATTTAGTCTTCAGCATTCTGAACATAACGTCTTAAGATGTACATCAATTGAGCACTGTGTTCCTAAATGACTGGGTGGCGGCGTGGGTTACAAAGTTCTAAGAAGAACAAGCTATTTTTTATCCCCTGCCCCACTATGTTCTTTTGGCAGGTCTGTTATCTCTCCTTCACACGGCCTGATTGCTAAGCGACGGTTGTGCCTAAAATTGTGCCTTGTGCTGCTGTAACACAATAAGGCCGTTGAGTCCTGGACGCACAGTGCACAGAAAGGACAATGAAGCCTGTGCTATCAAAGAATCACCGCACTCCAGCTTGTAAAGTAGGAGATAGCTTATGGCTAGACAGCAAAACATAGTAGGCAGAGGTAACCAGTTTAACAGAACCCTCATGGGAGCTAATCTCAGAGAGCCTGATGTTATCAGACAGCCATGAAGCATAGGGAAGAAGGGAGACAGCCTCTTTCACAGTGATGCAAGGGCTTTGGGAAGAGAAAGAAGGGGGTGAGGAGTGTTGACAGAGGTGTACGTGCATTTGTTTGATGGAGAGATGGGAGTCACAAAAAAGATCCCCGCCCACATAAAATTGGCAAACTGCAGCAAACGCTTAAACGATGACTATGAAGGTAATTCTATAGATAAGAGGACATTAAGATACTTGATTATGACAGACAGAAGATGACAGATTGCTGAGTGAATGCCTTAGAGGTGTAAAGTATAGGTACTCAACAAAGGTTGTTTTATTTACAGTGTGTACTCGGGACATTTAGCCTGTGAGTCATAGGCTGATAGTTTCTCCCATGTCTCCAGAGTGTCTCGGACTGAAGGAATGAAGACAAGAGGTGAAATGCAAACGCACACCTACATCCCTGAAACATCCGGGACAGTAAGGCTCAAACGGCTCATACACAGTATATATGGCAATGTCATGTCATGTCTAATTCAGACAATATATGGATGTTTTTTCCCCCCTAGCTTTCACACTGCCAGTGTTTGGGAACTACATTTACTTCCTGTTTCTGATGACAGGAAAAAAAATCTAATAGCATTATTCATGCAATCTATCTAGAGCATCTAGTCACCCCTGAGCTGCGTTAAACGGTCTGTGTATCTAAATGCCATTTCAGATGCAGCTTCTGCAGTGTAATGATGGATTTTGTTGACTGATTTCAGTTGATTTGTAACAGCTCCATAGCGTCTTATTATTCTAATTTAATTTGTTGATTAAATGTAAACATTTGACATAAGATGATGCATACATCCAATAAGGTTATAAATAATTGCCATTATAAAGGTAAAAATCCTGTGGAAATTCACGTAAGAGGGCAAATATCAAATAATTTTTTTTGTCAATATCGTTTTTTGTAATAGTGACAGTAAGTAATATCAAAGATGGTGACGTTCATAAAACTGGAAGGTCTTATTACATTTTACATGACAAATATCAGTCGAGGTGCAACTTCATCCATCAGATTAGGGATGTCAGTTTACATAAATTCCCATAATCGATCGTTGTTTAAATTAACAATCAATTAATTGATTAATTATTAACCTTAACTTCTTAACTATGAAGTGGGGGGTGCTACTAAGTTATTAACAACCACCTGCTTAAAAATGCAGTAAGCGATTTCTGAGCAACACTGCTGATATTTGAAATCACCAAAATAAACATGCCCCATGCCCAAAAGGATCACACACCAATCTTCATAGTTTTGCTCCCAAATTCACAAACATGCTATGCAACACAGGCACCTCCCTCCTAATGAGTGTATACACCCCTTACTGCTGATTGGCTACAAGTGTGTTTTGGTGCTCGGTCCGATCCACCTTGAACAGCGTTTCTCGGAAATCGCTTACTGGACTTTTAACCAACACCAAATAGGTGCCGTTTTAAAGCTAAGAAGCTTGGCTTTACAGTGATTGTCATATGGAATATGACCATCACTTAACAAGTGCTTTTAAATTTTCTGACATATTAGAAGTGCTCTATTTTCATAGTGTGAAAAAATAACTGCTTTACATGAAGTACATAACAGTATCATATATTGTTGAAAAGGTTTCAACTTTTAAAATACAACAAGCATATTAGTTTCAGTTAGATCCCAAACTATACCAAGTATTTGTATGAAAAAACACAGTCGACGCACGTGTAAAGAGTATGATGCTTTTAAGCCATATTTCGGTTTGTAACTTTGCAAAACATAGCAAACCATAGATCGCATATCTTTATTCAGAGCATGTTGTCTCAAATGAGCCCAAACATAAGACAATGCGTAGATCACAGAGTGACATGAAATGCTGTTTGCCAAAGCTATAGGACTTCCGGGATCCGATCGTGCCACGATAATGACGTAGTGTTTGTCAACGTCATTTGAAAGTTCAACAATGGAAACTTGATTTTGGGTATGGTGGGTGGGTTTAGTGGTAAGAGATGATGTGTAGAGACTAATAGGACACTGTTTCTCAGCTGAAATGCGCTTGGATTGGTTTGCTCAGCTTGACAGGTTTTGATTTATCATGCGTCATAGAATAGGAGCGCACAGCTGAAAGAGCGCTGGAAGATCATCACTCATCAACCAGGATCTTATTACTTGTTCTGTATGTACTTTTATTGTGGTGTTTACACAAGTAGCTCATATGTTCAGAAAAATCACTTGTTTGGTGGGTTTTTTGGACCCTTGGTTAATTATGTTTTGAAATATGTGTGTCGGTGATGTGTGAATTATGTCAGTAAATCAGTGATGTGTGAGCTTGTATCTGCCCCTACAGTTAGAATCCTTACATGAGATCTTAATTAAGCAAGAGTAGCTGAGTGAGAGTTTATAAAACTGATGGGAGCAGATGAGTCACGTGACGCGATGCGAGAGGAGGCAGCTTAGCAGCGAGCTCCGCTTCAGTTTGCTACAATTATCCTGTTAATTATTTTGATTCGGTGAAAACACCAACTGTTCGGTCATTTAAGTAATACTGGAAGCAGACGATGTCTAAAATTCCGAAATCCTCGGGCTGTGGGGATATTAAAAGGCACCTGCGTTCGCACACGCCCGACGCCACTCAGGAGGACCAAGATGGCCTGGTTGCGGATCACGACAACGTACATAACGTTACTGATGGAAGCCAGGACATCGCGAATATTTATACAATTCTGACAAAAATCTCAGGTGACATGGAGGGAATTCATAGATACGTAAAACTACCGCGTCGGTGGAGGCTAAACTATCCTCTTTGATTACAAGACTGGATGAAGTTGAAAAACGGGTGGAGTTTTTAGAGGGGGCCGAGAAAGAATCACAGGCGAATCCACCTGCCACCAAAGCCGAGCTGGAGCAGATATGGGACAAAATGGAAGACATGGAGAACCGGAATAGACGCAATAATATTCGTATCGTCGGGATCCCGGAAGGGAAAGAAGGCCAGGACATGGTGAGCTTTCTGGATGGTCTTATCCCGCAATTGATTGATTCGACGGACCGACAGCTTGAAATTGAACGTGCACACAGATCTCCCGGTCAGCGCCTCAACTCGACAGATAGACCCCGGCCGGTTTTGGCAAGATTTCTACGGTCAGCCGACAGGGACTTTGTGTTACGGGCGGCGAGGGTTAAAGGCAAGCTATGCTGGGAGAACAATAATATTATGATCTTTCCTGATTTCGCCAGATCAACACAGCAGAAGCGAGACAGGTTCAAGGAATGCAAGAAAATGCTTCACATGAAGAAGGTGAGCTTCGCACTGCTTTATCCTGCAAAATTGCGAATCGAAACCAAGGATGGGCACAGGACCTTTTTTTTGCCCACGACAGGCTATGGCCTTCATTGAAAAAATGGAGTGATCGCTGATATACTCCTTTTTTTTTCTCCACCTCTAAAGTTTTTATTTTTTTGTAGTTTTAGCTGTAACAGTTAGCTGTATTTTATTGCATACAGAATACATGTCAATAATACTTGCATGGTTGTTTGTTACATTTAAGACTAGAGGGGAGATCATTGAATTTCATCGGTCATGAGTCATGACAATCGGAGTAGCAGAACTGTTGCGTGAACGCCTCTTGAACGAGTCATGGACCTTTAGGGTGGATTTTTTATAAAACGTTGGTGCGCAGTGTTCAAGTTGAAGCGCATTTTGTTTTTTGTTTTTGTGGGGTTTTGGGGGTTTATGGTCACACTTCCGTTTGATTATGGTTTAGATGATGTGGACACACCTGATTGTACATTTCAAGTATGTCTCTCCTTGACCTAGGTAAATTATCTTTCTCCATGTGGAATGTGAATGGGTTGGGGCACCCTATTAAAAGAAAGAAGGTGGTATCATCTCTTAGGCGCAATACATCGGATATAGTATTTCTCCAAGAGACTCACCTTGGTATGCAGGAAGCTGAGAAACTAGGTAGGGCATTTGGCGGATATGTGTTTTGCAGCGAAGGGTCAAGTAACAGTAGGGGAGTTATAATATTAATAAAAAAGCAATTGCAATTTAGATATGTTAAACAAATAAAAGATAAATTTGGAAGAGTTATTATGGTTTGGGTGTTGAAATACAGGGGCAAAATTTATTATTGCCCAATATCTATGCACCCAATCTTGACGATCAGAATTTTTTTATAGATTTGGAAGTAAAGTTACGATCTGCTGTGAACTATGAGATTGTGCTGGGCGGGGATTTTCATTTGTTAATGGATCCACTCCTAGATCATAGCTGCTCAAAAGTATATAACACACCTAAAGCAAAATTTATAGTACATAGAATGTGTCAGTCTCTCGGCCTCATAGACATTTGGAGACTCCTGAATCCAAATGGGAGGGACTATACCTTTTTTTCGAATGCACATAACATCTTCTCTAGAATTGACTTTTTCCTTTTATCAAAATCACTTATCCCTTCTGTCATTACATGTAAAATTGGGAATATCATCATCTCAGACCATGCCTGGGTATGTTTAGAGTTGAAACCTTCTATAGAGAGGAAAAAATCGTCTAGATGGCGTCTTAATACATCTCTCTTACAAAACCCAGTATTCCAACAAATGCTAAAAACAGAAATTAATGTTTACATAGAAACTAATTGGTCATCAGTATCCTCAGTGGGAGTGGCATGGGATGCTCTTAAGGCAGTTATTAGGGGATGTATCATTCAATTTGCCGCACACTCTAAAAAATTTAAAGCACAAGAACTATTAGTGTTGGACAATAGCATTAAGAGGATTGAAACAAAGATGAAACACCAGGTGACATCTAGTGGTCTTAAAGAACTAACCCAATTAAAATATAAATATAACATAATTTTGTCTCAAAAGATAGAATTTTTGTTATTCAGGACAAGACAGACGTATTTTGAGTCAGGAGATAAGGCAGGGAAACTTCTAGCTAATTATATTAAGCACAAGGAGTTCTCCTCCATTATTCCATCTGTTAGGTCTTCCAGGGGAGATATATTTACTGCCGCTGCAGATATAAATTAGCCTGACTACGTCAGACTTCGTACTTCCGCTCAATTTCATTTCGCTTCTGTACTCAGTCTGAGACAGCGGCCTATCTATCCGTTTTCCTCCGGCCTGAAAACAGCCGGGCCAATCAACAAACAGAGGGCGGGCTGAAAGCCTTGGCGTAGTCGCTAAGCGCCGAGTTTAAGATTAGGTTAGGGAAATCGAAAACGACCGCGGATATGGAGACGCGGATGCAATTCGCTCTGTTGTGGAGAATATTCCCGGCATTAGCAAACTGAAGCCCGAACAAGAAGAGTGTGTATTAAACATTTTGAATGGAGGTGATGTTGTGGCCCTACTCCCTTTGGGAAAAGTTTAATTTATCAACTATTACCGATCGCCAGCGAGAAACTGGGGAGCCTTTTGACAGGTCAGTGTCTCCTTTCTTTTCCAGGTCTTAAATATTGCCATGACATGCTGTAATCTTGCAATTAAGTTGCAGCATTTCCGACAGACTCGAGATTAAACAAAGAGCTGTGTTTAACAGAACTAATCCTAACTTTGACAGTTGGCTGCAAATATTTTTTTGTTTCTCTCTACTGTCAAATATCAGTTTAGAGGCCCTGATTATACCGTGGATGCGTAGATTAACTTCGCATAATCTGCAAAAGTCGTTTACAGCCTTGTTCACTCCGGTATTTCGCTCGCATCAAGTGTTTACAGCCGGTTTACAGTGGAAGTTCGATCATAGATTTGAGCTCGATGCATGATGTCTGTGGTTCGATGCGGCTGTGTCGGCGCATAACATACGTCATATATAAACTTATCTGATTGGCTTACGGGTAACCAATGATTTTAAACTTCAGACAAGCGCCCCCTAGCGAGAGAGAAAACACTTCTCTATTATGCCATTCCATTCCATATTATGGTATTACCAGGCTAGATATAAATAGAACATTTAAAGAATTCTACATAGATCTTTACAAATCAGGATCGTCATCAACTGATGAGGATATTAGTAGATTCCTGGAACCGCTAGATCTCCCAAGGCTTTCAAATGACCAGAAGCAACTTCTGGATTCAGATATAACTTTGGAGGAAGTGATGGAGGTGATCAGAGCATTGCCCACGGGGAAAGCTCCGGGTCCGGATGGTTTTCCCGCTGAATTTTTTAGAGATAATGTTAAAGAACTTGCTCCATTAATGTCTTTATGGAGGCATTTCAGAGGGAGGAATTACCACCAACAATGTCACAAGCCCTAATTAGTCTTATACTTAAGAAGGATAAAGATTCAAGTGAGTGCAAAAGTTACCGTCCAATATCGTTGATTCAACTGGATCTAAAAATTTTGTCAAAAATCCTAACTAATCGTTTAAATAAAGTTATATCAGCACTTATACACGTAGATCAAGTAGGGTTTATTAGCGGCCGTAGTTCTTCTGATAACATTCGACGGTTTATTGACATTTGGTGGGCAGTAAGGGAGGAACAGACCCCAATTGCCGCCGTCTCACTGGATGCTGAGAAGGCTTTTGACATGGTGGAGTGGAAGTATCTTTTTAAAATTCTAGAAGTTTATGGGTTTGGAAACACGTTTATAAGATGGATCAAATTACTGTATAAACAACCGGTAGCAGCGGTTCAAACCAACGGCCTAATTTCAGAGTATTTTCCGCTTGGCAGAGGGACCCGACAAGGCTCTCCACTTTCCCCATTGCTGTTCTGTCTTGCTTTGGAACCTTTAGCTGCCGCAATAAGAAAAGATGATGATTTTCCTGGTATTGTAGTGGGGGGAGAAATAAATAAGCTTATGCTTTATGCTGATGACATTCTATTATTTGTTTCTGACCCTTGTAGGTCTATACCTTGTCTTCTTGGAATAATTGATATCTTCTCTAAGTTTTCAGGTTATAGGGTGAATTGGTCTAAATCAGAAGCTCTTGCATTGACTGCTTTTTGCCCTGCCTCAGCGTTTCACCCTGGCACATTCCAATGGCCTAAGTCAGGCATTAGATATTTAGGCATTTGATTCCCCCCAAATTTGAATGATTTAGTGAGAGTTAATTTTGACCCCTTAATGAAAAAGATTTCCTGCGATATGGATAGATGGGCTCCACTCCATATGTCAATGGCTGGAAAAGTCAATGTAATTAAAATGAGTTGTACGGCAAAATTGAATTACCTATTACAGTCTCTCCCAATACAAATACCTCTCTCTTACTTTAAACAGTTTGACAGATTATGTAAGACTTTTATTTGGAATGGTAAGCGACCTCGGATGCATTCTAATAAGTTACAGAGACCTGTTGAGAAAGGGGGTCTAGGCCTGCCTAATATTTTGTTTTATTATGCTTTTAGTCTTAGACACCTGGCTCATTGGTCACTTCCTCTTGAGCGAGCCCCCCCTTGGTATAGGATTGAACAATCTAACTTGCCGTCTATCTCTTTGTTACAGAGTCTGTCCATTAAACTGGAAGGAGAGGTGAACAAAACATCCTATTATTTCACACTTGCAGGCAGTATGGTTAAAAATTTCCTGAAGCGAAGCTTTGACCCTTACCTAAATGCTTGTTCAAGTATCTGGCTGAACCCTAAATTGCGTATTAATAAAACCCCCTTTCTATGGAAGGAATGGATTAAGAAGGGTGTCGTTATTGTCACGATTCACGTCTGTGTTCCCCTGTCTTGTCCCATATTAGCAGTTCCCCATTATGTTGATTAGTCTCCCCAGGTGTTTCTTATTAGCCACGCCCCCTTGTTATCTTGTTTCCTATTACTTTGTTAAGCTTGTTTGTCCCTGTGTATTTATAGCCCTTGTGTTTCACTCGTTACTTGGTCAGTTGTTGTAAGTGTAATGGTTGCCTCTGTGATTTCCCTGGTTTTGTTCCTTTGTTCTTGAAATTCTGTGTTCTGTTTTATGTGTTACTTTATTAAATATCCCTGCGTTTAGATCTTCGTCTTCCCTCGTTTTCCTCAGCACATTACAGAACAACTGACCTAAATATGGATCTAGCAGGAAGAAACAAGGATCTTGTGAGAGTGCTTTGTTCCATTTTTCAGGATGGCCAGTCCATTGAAAGGTATGTGGAGGAGTTTTTGGCCTGCTGTCATCTAGCATTGTTAGATGATGCCCAGCTTATGGACCTTTTTTGGAGCGGGCTGGATGAGAACATTGCCCAAATTATGCTGGCGGATTATACTGGCTGGACCCTGGCTCAATATATAGATCTGGCTCTGCGGCTCAGTGGATCTTCCTTCACCGTGGGTGAAGTAGAGGAGGATCCACCCTTAACCTTTTGTGGGGGGGGCTATACCACAGAGCCTTCACCGTTGGTCCCGTCCAGCACAGAGCCTTCACCGCTGGTCCCGTCCAGCACAGAGCCTTCACCGCTGGTCCCGTCCAGCACAGAGCCTTCACCGCTGGTCCCGTCCAGCACAGAGCCTTCACCGCTGGTCCCGTCCAGCACAGAGCCTTCACCGCTGGTCCCGTCCAGCACAGAGCCTTCACCGCTGGTCCCGTCCAGCACAGAGCCTTCACCGCTGGTCCCGTCCAGCACAGAGCCTTCACCGCTGGTCCCGTCCAGTCCAGCGCCCTCTCGCTCTCGGAGACGGAGGAGGAAGAGGACTTCCCGCGTCCCGCAATGCCTGGAAGCCCTTCCTGTACTTCCTGTCAGCCCAGAGCCCTCGCCGCTGGTCCCGTCCAGTCCAGAGACTGTTCAAGTCACGTCTGCCGATCCAGAGACTGTTCAAGTCACGTCTGCCGATCCAGAGACTGTTCAAGTCACGTCTGCCGATCCAGAGCCAGTGTGTGTGTTGTCTGTTCCCGAGCCAGTGTGTGTGTTGTCTGTTCCCGAACCAGTGTGTGTGTTGTCTGTTCCGGAGCCCGAGCAAGGGTGTGTGTTGTCTGTTGCCGAGCCAGTGAGTGTGTTGTCGGTTCCAGAGCCAGTGTGTGTGTTGTCTGTTCCCGAGCCCGAGCCAGGGTATGTGTTGTCTGTTCCCGAGCCAGTGAGTGTGTTGTCGGTTCCCGAGCCAGTGAGTGTGTTGTCTGTTCCCGAGCCAGTGTGTGTGTTGTCTGTTCCGGAGCCAGTGTCTGTTCCTGAGCCGGCGCCAGTGTCTGTTCCTGAGCCGGAGCCAGTGTCTGTTCCTGAGCCGGAGCCAGTGTCTGTTCCTGAGCCGGAGCCAGTGTCTGTTCCTGAGCCGGGGCCAGTGTCTGTTCCTGAGCCGGGGCCAGTGTCTGTTCCTGAGCCGGGGCCAGTGTCTGTTCCTGAGCCGGGGCCAGTGTCTGTTCCTGAGCCGGGGCCAGTGTCTGTTCCTGAGCCGGGGCCAGTGTCTGTTCCTGAGCCGGGGCCAGTGTCTGTTCCTGAGCCGTGGCCACCCGAGGGGTCTTCACCTCCCTGGCCGCCCGAAGGGTCTTCACCTCCCTGGCCGCCCGAAGGGTCTTCACCGCCCTGGCCGCCCGAAGGGTCTTCACCGCCCTGGCCGCCCGAAGGGTCTTCACCGCCCTGGCCCTCCGATGGACTGTCTTCTCCGCCCTGGCCGCCCGAGGGGTCGTCTCCGCCCTGGTCGCCTGCACTGCCTGCTCCGCCCTGGTTGCTTGCTCTGCCCTGGCCCTCCATCCCTCCCCCGGGTCCGCCTCTGCTCCACCACCCTCCTGGACTATTCTTTCCTGGGGAGTGTCTGGAAGCCACTCTTAAGGGGGGGGTTATGTTACGATTCACGTCTGTGTTCCCCTGTCTTGTCCCATATTAGCAGTTCCCCATTATGTTGATTAGTCTCCCCAGGTGTTTCTTATTAGCCACGCTACCTTGTTATCTTGTTTCCTATTACTTTGTTAAGCTTGTTTGTCCCTGTGTATTTATAGCCCTTGTGTTTCACTCGTTTCTTGGTCAGTTGTTGTAAGTGTAATGGTTGCCTCTGTGATTTCCCTGGTTTTGTTCCTTTGTTCTTCAAATTCTGTGTTCTGTTTTATGTGTTACTTTATTAAATATCCCTGCGTTTAGATCTTCGTCTTCCCTTGTTTTCCTCAGCACATTACAGTTATATTAAGCGACCTTTATGAAAATGGTAGTCTGAAGTTATTTGAACATATACAACAACAGTTTGGTATATCTAGATCTCAGTTTTTCAGGTATTTACAGTTATGAAATTTACTTTGTATATACTTTTGGTTCTAGTTCGCAGCTTCCTGAGTCAGCAGATCTACACTGCATGGTAATTTTGGCATATGGGAAGGGTCATGAAGCATCAGTACTATTCCTGGTTGATTCAAAGTCTTGGTGATGGAGCTTTATTAGCTCTTAAGAAAATTTGGGAAAGAGATCTGAATCTGATATTCAATGATGAGGAATGGAATAGAGTTTTAAAGAATGTCAAAACGACATCTAGGGATGCAAAGATACGCCTTATACAGTTTAAGATTCTGCACCGTTTTTATTGGACTCCTTCCAGACTGTATAGACTTGGGTTAAAAGAAACTCCATATTGCTGGAGGTGTAAAACTGATGATGGAGATTTAACATGCTCTGTGGTCTTGTACAAAAATTCAGGATTTGTGGAAAAAAGTTCATGAACACATTTGCACAATTTTGGATACTCATATTTCATTATGTCCTCAATTGTTTATATTAGGTGTGTGGACAGATAATGAAATAAGAGACAAACACAATGTCCTGGGTACAAACCAGTTTAATGATTGGCAGACAAATAATTCTTAGGAGTTGGAAGTCAGAGGAGGCCCCTTCTTTTCAGGAATGGATAACAGAACTAGGTAGAGTGTCCGCATTTGAAAAAATGTCTTATAAACAGACTGATAAAGTAAATCTATACTATAAGAAATGGTCCAGATACTTAACCTATTTGGAAAAAGGGCAGTAATAACGGTGTTAGAACCATGCTCACACTCGGAAGTGAAATTGTACTGGTATATGCATGTATGCTATTATTTTCTTTTTCCTCAACATGGTATGCCGGAAGTTATCTTAATTGTACTTAATTGTATAGTGAAGTTGTGACCAAGTTGGGAGGGAGGGGATTGGGGAGTATCGGAGTTAAAATGTTGATTCTATACATATGTATTGTGGTATTGTGTGGTACTCTGGAAGTTTCTGTGAATCAATAAAAACTGTTAATCTGAAAAAAAAAAAAACTGATGGGAGCATCTCCAGTGCAGTTACCTCTAACACGCTAGACACGTAAGTGCAGTGCAGAGTGGCTCACTCGCACTGTATGATGTGACAGACAACTAATTCTCCAGTATGGTTCTGTTCACACCGCAGGAGTTCGCTGAGAAAATGGTTAGGAGTCCTGAAAATGTACAGGTGAGTGTTTGGTTATATAATGCAGTTTTCGCTCCTGTAAATAACTGAACTGTGAGTATGAACAACCCTATTAAGGATTCCAAGACAGAACTGACAACCGCATTCTGCTGCTGTGTGAACGTGGCCTAGGTTCACACAGTTAGTGTTTTGGATTGACTACCACATTACTAACAGGTGTGACTCATTAATTGTCCTGTTCATGCAACAACTTACAGCAGTGGCTTGAATACTGTACATATGAACAGATAAATTATCAAGTCAAGCCGCTTTTTTTTAATATTAATGATACAGGTGTGAATAACGCCACTATTTAGAGTAATTGTGATTAAAATAAATAGCAAAATTACATGATCTGATCTTATATGGTCCACAGGGCACAGGCATATACTTCAAACCATCAGGTTCATTTGCGAAGAAGAGCGGTGCTGGAGCACAACTTAAATGACAACATTTGTGGCATAAGAATATATGTGGCCACAAAAAATACTTTCGACTCGTCCGTCCTTTTCTTAAAAAAAAGCAAAAAAATGTAGGTTACAATAAGACACTTACAATGAAAATAAATGGGGCTCACGTTTGGAAGAAAGCAGAAATGTGAAGCTTATAATTTCTCCAAATAACGTTATTTCTTCTGTTGGTTATGTTTCTGTGTTGACATTTTAAAGAAGCTGTAACATTGGACAACATAACACAAAAGGTTAATAGGTTTTTATTTTCAGACTAAAATCATGTTAATACGCATACATTTTTCTCTCTTGATACGATACAATGTTTCAATAACATTTTTTGCCTTTGTTAAAAAAGTATAAATTAATTTTGGTTTTAAATAATATTGTGCCAAAGATGTTGACAATCGAGTTTTAACTTGTACTGGGACCTGGAATTTTCCCTTAATAACTCCTCAGTAACAACTCCTCACACATTTCTTGAGCTGGTCTGCACACTACTCTGCCCAATGCAATGCAGAAGGGACAGGTGAGAGACTTCAGAGACAGCGGCTTCACTTTCAAGTGTATGAGCGCTCGCCACATCTGCACAGCAGAACGAGGGCCAAAAGAGAGAATCGCCATCAACTGAGCGGCGAGGAAGGATGTTTGCATTTGGGATGGGCGGCCCTTTCTGAGGTATGTCGGGACAGGAAATGGGGCAGAAGAGTAGGGAGAGTTCAGTCAGGAACAACCAGATGCAACATCAATGAATGAACCCACCATCTGCTTCTATTAATACACCAGAATGGCATAAAGAGAGATGGGTGGGGGAGAGAACACAGACCTGCTCCAGAAGTCTGTTTGCTTTTAGACCTATTGAGCGAGACAATCTGGCATGAAATGCTGCTAAAATGGGTAGAGGGTGTTCGCACACCTTAAAGTGGCCTCAAATAACCTTGTGTAGCATTTTTTCACTTTAAGGCCTGTTCACACCAAGGGTCAGATTTACTAACCAGTGCAAACCCTCTTTTAGCTTTAAAAAAACTACTGTCAGGATTTACTAAAGACATGCAGTGAAAAATTAGTGCTGAAAAAGCGTGGACACATTTATTTTTGCGGCAGACCTTATTGCTTATGCATTTGTGAAATTTGTAAAATCTATGTGAGGAGAGTATTTAATGAATCGTGCAAGGTAATTTACTAAGGTTTGTGCTCGTCAATTTATCGGTGTTTGCGCCAGTATTTAACGCCCAAAAAAGCAGGTCTTAAACCAGACGCTAACTGGTAGATTGCATTGGTCATTATGGAAATGATCCGGCTGCGTCTGTGTTGTTTAATGTGCGAGTCGTTAGCAGATCACGCGCAGAACTTTCCGCTCCCATCTGCGTTTTTTTGGAATTGCGCTCTCTTGCTAATTTGCCCTGTTTAGTAAATCTGGCCCCAATAGTGATAACTATAACGATACCAATAAAGATATAGTTCTAAAAATAATTCTAATTTCGATCAAAAAGAACTGGATGAATATATGAATGCTACGGATTCCGATCTGAATTCTGACTTGTGATGCAGCCTTAATTATAATGACACCATGTTCATTCGTTAGTAAGAAGAGAACTGCCCCCCCTAAGACTGAGCCTGATTTCTCCCATTGTATTTTTTATCAGTTTGGGTTCCTTGTCACTGTCACCTCTGGCTTGCTTAGTTGGGGACACTTATATATTAATCAGAATCAGAATCAGAATCAGAAAGAGCTTTATTGCTAAGTGTGCTTGCACACACAAGGAATTTGTTTTGGTACTGAGGCTTCCAGTGCACATATACAAATACAGATACAACAAGTAATAGTAATACAAATAGTAATACAAATTCTACGAATAAAATTATGAAAAAATATGAAAGTACTATAAAAATATATGGTCACAGTTGGGTTTTGTCAGAATAAACATTTACAGATAATGAACATATTTACAGTATTTTGTATAGTATGAATAAATATAAATATAAATATCACCTGAATTTTAAAGAAATTGCACTAAACAGTGGGAGTATTGCACTTCAGGCATATGCCTTGGGAAGAGTGTTAACTGTTCAGAAGGGAGATGGCCTGTGGGAAGAAACTGTTCCTGTGCCGAGATGTTCTTGTGGCCAGTGATCTGAGTCGCCGTCTTGACGGTAACAGTTCAAACAGGAGGTGTCCAGGGTGAGTGGAGTCTGTGATGATTTTACCTGCTCTCTTCCTCACTCTGGAAGAGTACAGGTCCTGGAGAGTTGGCAGGGGGGCACCAATGATCCTCTCCGCAGTCCGGACTGTCCGTTGTAGTCTCCTGATGTCTGATTTGGTAGCTGAACCAAACCAGACAGTGATGGAAGTGCATAAAACAGACTCAATAACGGCTGAGTAGAACTGAATCAGCAGCTCTTGAGGCAAGTTGAACTTCTTCAGCTGGCGAAGGAAGTACAGTCTCTGCTGGGCCTTTTTCACAGTGGAGTCAATGTGATTGTCCCACTTCAGGTCCTGAGAGATGATAGTGCCCAGGAACCTGAATGACTCCACTGCTTCCACAGTGCTGTTCATGATGGTGAGTGGGGGGAGTGCTGGGCTGTTCCTCCTGAAGTCCACGATCATCTCCACTGTTTTGAGCGTGTTCAGCTCAAGGTTGTTATAACTGCACCAGACAGCCAGCTGTTCAACCTCCAGTCTGTAAGCAGACTCGTCACCGTTTTGGATGAGACCGATGACAGTGGTGTCGTCTGCAAATTTCAGGAGCTTGACAGTGGGGTCTTTAGAAGTGCAGTCATTTGTGTACAGGGAGAAGAGCAGTGGGGAGAGAACGCACCCTTGGGGGGCGCCAGTGCTGATTGTGAGTGTCTTGGATGTGTGTTTCCCCAGTCTCGCTCGCTGCTGCCGGTCCGTCAGGAAGCTGGTGATCCACTGACAGATCGAGGATGGCATGGAGAGCTGGGTCAGTTTGGCTGTGAGAAGACCAGGCATGATGGTATTGAAGGCCGAACTGAAGTCCACAAAGAGGATCCTTGCATAAGTCCCTGGTCTGTCGAGATGTTGCAGGATATAATGCAGTCCCATGTTGACTGCATCATCCACAGACCTGTTTGCTCTGTAAGCAAACTGAAAGGGATCCAGCAGGGGTCCGGTGATGTCCTTCAGGTGGGCCAGCACCAGTCTTTCAAACGACTTCATGACCACAGACGTGAGAGCGACAGGTCTGTAGTCATTAAGTCCAGTGATTTTGGGTTTTTTGGGGACAGGAATGATAGTGGAGCGTTTGAAGCAGCAGGGAACTTCACACTGCTCCAATGATCTATTGAAGATCTGCGTGAAGACCGGGGCCAATTGGTCAGCGCAGGCTTTTAAACAAGCAGATGAGATGCCGTCTGGGCCTGAGGCTTTCCTAGTCTTCTGTTTTTTGAAGACTCTGCTCACGTCCTCCACACAGAACTTAAGCTCAGGTTGGATGGCAGGAGGGGGGGGGAGTGGGAGTGCAGGAGGTGATGGTGAATGTGTGAAGTGCAGATCAGACCGGGTGTGTGGTGTGAATGAGGGCTTTTCAAACCGGCAGTAAAATGAATTTAAATCGTCAGCCAGGTGTTGATTGTCCACAGATCGAGGGGATGGTGACTTGTGGTTGGTGATGTTCCTCAGGCCATTCCAGACTGATGATGGGTCGTTGGATGAAAACTGTTTTTTCAGTTTATCAGAGTAGTTCCTTTTAGCAACTCTGATCTCCTTTGTCAATCTGTTTCTGGCCTGGTTATACAAGATTTTATCCCCACTTCTGTAAGCATCCTCTTTGGCATGACGAAGGTGTTTGAGTTTCCCAGTAAACCATGGTTTATCATTAGTGAATGATAAGAATGTCCTGGTAGGAATGCATGTATCCTCACAGAAACTTATATATGATGTTACAGTATCTGTGAGCTCATCCAGATCGTTGGTAGCAGCTTCAAAAACAGTCCAATCAGTGCAATCAAAGCAGGCCTGTAGATTCTGCTCTGCTTCATTAGTCCATCTTTTTACAGTCCTTATTACAGGTTTAGCTGATTTCAGTTTCTGCCTGTAGGTCGGTATGAGATGAACCAAACAGTGATCAGAGAGCCCCAAAGCTGCCCGTGGGACCGAGTGATACGCATTTCTTATTGTGGTGTAACAGTGGTCCAGTATATTACTGTCTCTGGTGGGACATGTAACGTGCTGTCTGTATTTTGGTAGTTCACGGGAAAGATTTGCTTTGTTAAAATCCCCAAGAATGATTAAAAGAGAGTCTGGGTACCTTTGTTCCGTTTCAGCTATTTGTTCAGCCAGCTGTTGTAGCGCCGCGCTCACGCACGCGTCTGGAGGGATGTAAACATTCACGAGAATGAAAGAGGAAAATTCCCGAGGCGAGTAGAAGGGTTTACAGTTTAAGAAATGTGCCTCTAAATTAGGAGAGCACATCTTCTTCAGTGTTGTTACATCTGAACACCAACTTTCGTTAATGTAGGAACACAATCCACCACCTCTCTTTTTCCCCGTTAGCTCCGCGATGCGATCCGCTCGGAACAGCTGGAAGCCCGGCAGATGTATTGCGTTGTCCGGTATGGCTTCACTCAGCCAGGTTTCAGTGAAGCACAAAGCAGCAGAGTTTAAAAAATCCTTGTTAGTGTGGGTGAGGAGAAGAAGTTCATCCGTTTTGTTAGGAAGGGATCGGAGATTCGCGAGATGAATACTGGGGAGTGCAGTGCGCAGGCCGCGCTCGCGGAGTTTAACCAGCGCGCCATTCCCGCGTTTGCGTCTGAACGCGCGTTTGAACAACAATGCTGCCCCTCCGACGAGAATGTCCTGCAAGACGTCCGAATAATCAAAAACTGTAGAAAAGGTTTCTGGTGTGTGTTTCCTAATGTCCAGTAGTTCGTCTTTGGTGAAACTGATTGGAAAAGAATGACTAAACGCAGAACAAACGAACAAAAACAACAAAGCTCCACACCGAGGCAGCCATCTGCGGCGCCATGTTGGTAAAATTAAGAACTGAACTGAGCTGGGCGATTACATAATTTTTTTATTTTTTTTTGAAGAACTGCTTTATAGACCTGAGCCAGATTTACTAAACAGGGCAAATTATCATAAGAGAGCAATCCCATAAAAGTCCCGATGGGAGTGGAAAGTTCTGTGCGTGATCTACTGACAAATTAAGTAGCACAGAGGCAGCCGGATCATTTCCATAATGACCAACACAATCTAACGAGAGTAGCCCAAATTAGCGTCTGGTTTAAGACAAACTTTTTTGGGGCGGTAAATAAATAATGGCGCAAATACCACTAAATTGACTAGCACAAACCTTAGTAGACAAGTCAAGTCAAGTCACCTTCATTTATATAGCGCTTATTTATTATATATAAATAAAATATTTATATTTTTAACAATATGGACTGTTTCAAAGCAGCTTTACAGTGATAATAGGAAATTAAAGTAACAGAGATTGTTTTGGCTTTACAGCAGCTCTAGAATAAAGTTATTGTCCAGCTAAAGTTAGTTTTGATCGATTCACTTCCGTTGCAAAGATCATTAGTTATTAACTTAGGGGCCGCTTACACGACAACATTCTAACAGAAAACCCTTAATGCGCTCCGGCCCACTCATTTGCAGAATTATTTATCGCTTCCGAGTAGCCATGTAAACCGGAACTATTTTGACAACATTTTATTTGTACAGAGGTCAAGGGAAGGAGAAGGGGGCCTTCACAGGGGAGAGACTAGTTAACACTAACAGTGTGTCTGCTTCCCAGAGAATGTTAGGAAGATTGTTCCAGAGTTTTGGGGCTAAATAGGAAAAGGATCTACCGTCAGCAGTCGATTTTGATATTCTAGGTATTATCAACTGGCCGGAATTTTGAGATCGCAATAGACGTGAAGGAGTATAATGCGTTAAGAGCTCGCTCAAGTACTTAGGAGCTAAACCATTTAGTGCTTTGTAAGTAATCAGCAATATTTTAAAATGTATACAATGTTTAATAGGGAGCCAATGCAGTGTTGACAGAACCGGGCTAATATGGTCATACTTCCTGGTTCTAGTAAGAACTCTAGCGGCTGCGTTTTGGACCAGCTGTAGTTTATGTATTAAACGTACAGGGCAACCACCCATAAGAGCATTACAATAATCTAGCCTTGATGTCATGAAAGCATTAACCTAATTGTTACGCATTTGTCATTGAGAGCATATGACGTAATTTATATATATTTTTAAGATGGAATAATGCTGTTTTACAGATACTAGAAACGTGACTTTCAAATGAAAGATTGGTATCAAAGAGCACACCCAGGTTCCTAACCGACGACGTAGGTTTGACAGTAAAGCTTCTTCTTCTGTAGGTCTTTTATGGCGACCTTAGTAAATCACCTTGCTTGATTCATTCAAATACTCTCCACCCATAAATTTTGCGTCTGAAATGGAAACTCCAACAACTGGATATGCAATAAGGTCCGCTGCAAAAAATATTGTGTTCACGCCTTTTCAGTGCTAATTTTTCACTGCGTGTCTGGTTAATCCTGACAGTAGTTTTTTTTTAACGCCAAAAGAGGGGTATGTGCTAGTGCAAGCTGTTAGTAAATCTGCCCATAAATGAACTAATTTAATAATTGATTATCTTTACAATGGAACTGAATCAACACTGAACAGACTTCAGCTGAATAACAGCTGAAATGCATTATCTGTTGTCACTGTGAAGCTGCTTTGGTACAATCTGTATTGTATAATGTGCTATATAAATAAAGGTGACTTTACATCTGATGAACACTTTACCATACCATGAGGTCACAGGAGAGGAGTTGTGAATGTCAGTGAAAAGCGACACAACTGACACTGGTAGGTCACATGACAGTGACAACATGGCAGATGTAGAAAGTCCAAATATCATTACTAGTTCAGCTTAGAAGCTTAAAGGTATAGTTCACCCAAAAATGAAAATTCTGTCATCATTTACTCACCCTCAAGTTGTTTCAAACTGTTATGAATTTCTTTCTTCTACTGAACACAAAGGAAGTATATTTTGAGGAAAGCATAACCAGGCCGCTTTGGGGCACCATTGACTTATAGGGGGGGGAAATACTTTGGAAGTCAATGGTAACCCAGAACTGTTCAGTTTTTTTAACATTCTTCAAAATATCTTCCTTTGTGTTCAACAGAACAAAGAAATCTATACAGGTTGGAACAACCTGAGGGTGAGTAAATGATGACAGAATTTTAATTTTTTGGGTGAACTATCCCTTTAAAGTATCCTGAAAAAACTGATTAGGTGGTTCAGCAGTCTAACGGATTGGAGCTAAAGTCTACAAAAACTGGATTGGATGCCTCTGTTCTAATGAGTAAAAACAGTGGAAATGATTTGTTGTTTTGCAAATCCTGTAGAATATTTTCCCCATAACTTCATTAAAGCTCATCTCCACATGAATCATATTGATATGTACCACAAAGGGAACAGAAAAACACATCCAGGAACACGCAAAATGGACTTTTTGCTCTTTCATGGCATCAGCAGCTTTTATCCTCACTGTCACTGTGTTAAGTGCACTGACAAAGAGATAAACACTTGAAATCGCTCAGTATTCTCAAAGCTGCTGGTGGCCTATCACCTTTTCTTCACCCTACTGTCATGTATTGTATAAGTGCATCTTTGAGGAGATGAAAGAGTTGGGGAGAGTCATGTGGAGGTCATCTTTTATGACAGTGCGCATGCTCATCTTTGCTTAAAGCCTGTATGAGCAGATCACAATGTAGTACAGCTTTTGTTAGGGTCTCTCTTAAGGTGTTTTATCGTGGAGTGTAATAGGGGCTCTGTGTGTGGCTAGAAAGTAGAAAGGCTTTCTTCTTTCTCTGTACAAACAAAATGTGCACTGTGTAGCATTGACTCACCTTTATGAACCTGATAACACATACCAGACATGAAGACGAGCAGTCTGTCTGCTCTGTTCTTCAATGATGCGCAACAGACACTTTCATTTTTCAAAGTCATTTCATGGTTCATGCTATCAAAGCAAATCCTTATTTCCTGTGATCTCTACATACAGACAATAAGGAAGTTGTGGTTCCATACATACTTCTGTATTGCAAATACAAGAAGAATTGCATCAAGATTACAAGAAATGATAGCAGCAAATATAAGGATTCCAGTTCCTCAAAATCTCAAAGACTCATTGATCTGCTCAGAAAATGTTGCTTACGATGAACTCTGCTTGTGAGGTCTACATTTATCTCTTGGAAGCAAAAGAATCTCTGAATCACAGCTACTGCTGAGTAACAACACTCAAGTATGCTGTATGTTAAACAAGTATGAAAAAAATGCAAACCTATTATAATAATAATAAAAAAAACTACATAGAAAATGAAAGTAAAATTTGTTTTTCAAATAAACATAGTTTACTGGCCCTCATTTGCATTTCCATTCAGTTCAAAACATTCACACGCACGATTTAAGATCGGTCACATGACATGATTTAACCTGTAAACTATTTTGGAAAGCTGACATGTACTACTTGTCCCCTGCAACATTTAACAAAAACGATCAAAATGGCAGTGGTAAAATGTAGTTCAGCATTTTATTTAGTAATATTTCTGTTTAAAAATTCATATAATTGACTACTGTTAATGTTTTAATAATGCAATAATAATCTGAAAAAAAAAAAAGATTAGGTCTTGCTCCAAACTATAGGTTTATTAACAAGGCATTTGCATAATAACTGGACTGTTACCTGTTGCATTTTGTTTTGTATATTGATTACTCAAATTCGAGGACGTGAACAGCTATAAGTAGAATGTTCCGGGACGGGTTGTCATCCAGTAATTACAGTAATTACGACATGGCGAGAAGGCAGATTTAAGGGCGTTAACATTCATGCAAACGTCATTTTTTTTAATCTCAACTGCTCCTGTACCCTTGAAATTCTGCTAAATATCTCCAGTTGTGTTGCATGAAAGAAAGATCTGGAATGACATGACGGTAGTACATAATGACAACTTTATTTTAGGTTGAACTATCCCTTTAATTCAAGCTTTACAACAAAACCACATCAACAGTGTCGTTTACTGGAACATGCTCCTAGATAGTTGCGTAAAGACTGTGGAAGAGCCAATGAGTATCTGGAGTGTTTCACGTTAAGCTGCTCAACCCTGCGTTTCCTACTGCGCAACAGTATAGACGCAACTCTGACGTCCATCAGCCGTGCAACACTCCAAGAGAGCAGGAGGTAATGTCATCATTTCTCAGCGAAGTAAATATGAGGGACAGAGCAGAGGCTCCCCGGAAAGCCTCCACACAGGAAAGCTGCAACAGGAAGAGCGTGTATCTTACGCTTGAGCGGAGTGGTTTGGCCACAGTACCCTCCCTAGGGTCAACAGAGGAGGGGCTCATGCTGACAATAGCTCAATCCCATTTTTTCACTTCACATACCACTTCCTGGAGCCCTGAGCACTGAGTTAGGCTATTTTAGTGCTGCTTGAGCAAATACATTTAGCTCCTGCCAACGAATCCATTCCATCTATAGGGTCCAGGCCAGACTTCATTTCAAAAAAATCTGGTTTCAAACTCACGGTTCCTCACATTAATACATGTGACCTCAGTAAGTGTTTAGACACATTAGACACTTAAAATGTATAAATGCAAACCAATGGCATTGAAGAAAAGCACAAAATAAGTTTAAAATGCACACTCTGTATGTAACTGTAACTGTAGTATTTTTATTGGTTAAATATATACACCATTTATAAAAAATTTTAGGAAAAGTTTAAATTTAAAAATGTCATGTGGTGTAAACATCAAGTAATTAATGAATTTTTCCTTGAACCTCTTTTAACATCTTCAATCATTATTTTCCACATTTCCACAAGGTAATATGTATATTGTAACAATTATCATGATTTATAAATTCAGAAATTTCAATACGATTTTTGAGGGGCTGTACTATATGACATTTTACAATGTAAACTAACCTTGCCCTTGCATGTTGGTTGCATTACATTAATGTTATTTTATTTATGTACACAAAAGTACTGCTTTTCTTAAAAAATATATATATATATATATATATATATATATTTTTTTTTTTTTTTTTTTTTTTAAGAAAAGCAGTACTTTTGTGTACATAAATAAAATAACATTAATGTAATAATCCTTTTAATATGTTTACATTTTTTCTTCATTATGATATCAGAAAAAAATTACCACCCTAACAAGTTATGCTTGAATGTTACACTTGCTGTAACGTAATTCAATGATACACCTATTTTGTTCAAATACTTCTTGGTGTCATTGTACATGACCAATCTCTAAGCCCTGCCTTACAAGCACATGCCTTACGATGCTTTTATTTCCTTTATAAAAAAAAAAACATCAAATGCTCCCAGGCCACTAGAAACAAAAGTGCATATGTTGCCATCCATCTTTGCATGTAAACTTTATTTATTCTCAGTATCTCTATGCAAACACATAAATCCCTCAGCAAAGAGACACAGTAAAAGAGCAAAGGAAAGATTTGTAAATGCGCATGCAGTATGTGCGTATGCACGAAAGCACAATGCCTCATAACGTAAGCGGAAGCAGCCCGGGATCAAGAAATTGTACAGTTCAGTAAAGCTTTGGGTGTGTTCCTGAAACGGCTCCATCAAGGATGCGTGGCAAGGTTGTTAAGTCCCCTTTTACCTTCTTTGTATTTAAAAATCTTCTCTGTTGCATTCAGAATAGCAGCTTCATGACAAAAAATAAATAAATCGTCACCATTATAACAGTTGTGCAGTCATTCCATCGCCTGAGATTTAGCAAAGTTCTGCTAACAATATGTACTTATTTGTGCATGCTGCAAGTATTCTATGCCAAACTGCATTAAAAAGGCAAACATGCATCAGTCTGCTTATATTCTCAATCTGTGCGTGAGTGACTTATATGCTATGATGACACATTTCCATGCAAATCTATGTTACTCTCCAGCTATGTGCCAGGGACATCAAAGAAGAATACTGACGTAATCAAGCAAAGTAAAATTAAAATCTCCTAAAATCCCCCTGATTTACTTTGATCTATTTCAATCAATCCACCCATATTCCTACAACTATATTGCTGTTTCACAGGAAACAATTATGACAACCAAACAGTGCAGAAATTATGAGACTTTGGTGGAATTGACAGCAGGCATGAGACAGACTGCAGAAAAAGCACAGTGATGGTATGAGCCAGGAATGTGAGGTGCAGTTACACACACACACACACACACACACACACACACACACACACACACACAGAGAGACTGATTTTTACAGTGAAAAAGTACGTTCTTATCTCTGAAACATGGTGTCACATGTACAATGTGAGATTATATGCTCTTGTTATCCTTTAGACGGCGACAGTCTCTTACACACCCCCAAAGAAAGAAAAATCACAAATGTTTAATATCTTTATATCTCAATCGGTTCGCCAAGACAGCAATGACGTTATGGGGGCTAAGCCTCTCGTAGTAAAAGACCATATTAATCTCACCTCCAGAGTTTTAGAAGAAATTTAAACATTATAACAAACTTGGCTCAAATTCACCAACATAATAAAGTATGCAATCATAAGTCAAAAATTTCAGATGATAACAATTCTCATGAATTTCTTCTAAGACTCAATTATCTGAGTGATACTATGCTATAGAGCAGGGATGAGCAACTTCGGTCTTGGAGGGTCACTGTCCTGTTTAGCTCCAACCACGAAAAACTCGACCTGCCTGTCACTTTCTGGTAATCCTGAAGACATTGATCAGCTTGTTCGGGTGACTTTGATTTGTTGGAGCTAAACTCTGCAGAACAGTGTCTCTCCAGGGCCCATCTCTGCTATATAGGATTATTTTAAATTATTTTTTATTTTATAACTGCCATTTACGTCAGTAATTTTTTAATTTTTATTTCTTGTACAGATAAAAGTACTTAAAATATAATTGAGAATGCCATCATGCATGGCTCAACAATAACCTTTGCATAGTTAAACTGGCCCATCCATCCATCAATCAATCAATCATTTAAGGAATGTTTTACATGAAACCTAGTTTTTCTTGACAAAAACAAGACATATAACAAATAACAAAAAAATGTGTAATTGTCAAAACAGCTAGAAATCAAATTAAAATACAACTCCATTAAGCTATAAATTACAACTACACTATACTTTTGGAAAGCAATGGTTTTGTGATTCGTTCAATATGTTTTAAATGCTGCTTTCAGAACTATCATAAGTCAATCTTCTAATTTTAAAAAGAACTCATCTATGTGAGTCAGCTAGATAATGTACCATTTGTGACATTTAAATCAGCAAAATTCACAACAACAATATTCAATATATCACATAAAATTAAACATTTAAGTTCAAGGCATATGACCAATGAAGGCAAGCCAGTGACAATGCAGCACTGGCCCAATAGAGCAGCTGACAGTTCAGTCAATTTGCCCAAAACTCTCTCACGCTCGCCCCAGACATCCTTATCATTGAGCGCTGCATTATATCTCCTGACTTGGGAGTAATATATTTTCTTCTGGGCATGGCTTCTGACACAAGCAAACTTTCCATGCAGTTATTTCCACATTAACAATCAATCTCTTTCATATGCTACGCACGCACTAACAAACAGTTACTGTACAAAAAGAAAAAAAGAGTAAGTACAGTAACATGTCTCATCCAGGGCCATAACCATCATAGACATCCAATAATCCAAATTGAACCCCTCAATATTTGACATTATTGACGCAGCTCTGCTCTTGTGTTGTTAAGATGACAAAAAGTTTGTAAGGTTCAATTTTTAAGGTGGTCTGCCCTTGCAGTGTGGCACGTCCTGATTTTGCTGAGTTAGATGCATTCCTGGGTCAACATATTTTGTCGATGAACAATATTCCTGTGCAAAAATGTAATATTTGAAAAACAAAAAAATTATTTTAATGTTTTATTGTTTGTGTAGCACTATGGTCAACATTTTTGTATTATTATGTGCTTTATAAATAAATTGGAATTGGAAATTGGCAATATTTAGCGATAGAAATTGTAAACAACCGACAATAATATCCAGTAGTTTTCAAATTTAATTTTTTAAGCTTTTTTTTTGGCCTTGTATACCTTTATTAGATAGGATAGTGCAAATGATACAGGAAGCAACAGAGGGAGAGAGAAGGGAGCAGGACAGGCAAAGGACCACGAGCCAGGACTTGAACTCGAGTCGCCTGAAGCACTGCTGCCAACAAGGCTAATGCTTTCGACAAATTTGACAGTTTTAACTGAAAATGATCATTTATGTGATTTATTTATTGTATTTCCTAATTGAATGTTGTGTCGAACCCTATTCGGACGGGACTAGATTTCCAGGGGGACATTAGAGAAATTCGTGTTTCACAGACGCACTTTGCGATTTTAATCCCGTCTGAATCTGCCAAGTCAGTGTTTTCCTCATACAACCTCAGTAAAAATTCCAGAGAAAATCAACCTACTGTTTTTTCTGCTAAATCAACGGTCCTCTGAGTAATCTAATCCCATCTGAATGCGAATGTCTGTGATTGCTGTTGTTGTATTATTCCAATGCTTCTCCTCATGTTTTTGAGCTACCTGAGCTACTGTTTGCACACCAATCCTCGGCATGCTTTCATTTAGTTTCAATATGGATGGTATCCAACGAAAAAATTACATTTAAGATTAATAAATAGAGCCAAATCGCAGAAACTGCGAAAACTGCCCATTTTAATATCAGTGTCAGGTAAGAGTAAGATACTTCTCTGGATTTCTCTGCTCACTTATGCAAGTTTATTATAAACAGTCACTGCTATAAACTTGTGAAGTTTACTTTAAGTGTTTTTTTATGATAAATTAAAATCATGTCAACAATTAAATAATAAAAAATTAAAAGAAATATGTATAATATCTGTGATGCATGCACAGCACATGACCTTCAGTAAAGCCCACATCTAGAAAACACACACTACCACCTCTGTAATAAACACAGATATGTTAGTCCAGACCGAATTGGTACATGAAATCACAGACATTGAGTGATAAGAACTGTAACTCAAAAGTTATTTGGAAAACTAGTCTAAATAGGTCTATTAACAAAGCCATTTTGGGCATATTAGACATATAATTAAGAAGGATTATGTCAATTTTTAACATTAAAATATATGAACATCGCACATACTTTAGGAAACACAGGGATATTCTGAAAAGTAAAACCTTCTAAATGGAGATGAGTGGGAAAATTATTCTCGCAAAACATTAAATATCCTTTGGAAAATTGCACAACAAACTGAATCCCCATGTACTGCATTTTTTAGATATTTCAACGTGACTCATTGAGAAAAGTCCCTGATGCAGGTGAAAACTGCCTCTTTGTTTTTCTAGAGCGAAAGAGAGAGAAAAACATAAGGATGACCTCACTATGGCATAATCAAGAGTGTTCCTCACTAAAGTGATAATTCACCCAAAATGTTTAATTCTGCCATTATTTACTTACACTCACGTTGTTCCAAACCTGTATGAGTTTCTTTCTTCTGCTGAACAAAGGAAGATTTTTTTTCTACTTTTTCTAGTCAATGGCTACCATCAATTGTATGGGTACCAAAATTCTTTAAAAATGTCGTCTTTTGTGTTCAACAGAAGAAAGAAACTCAAGTTTGGAACAACATAAAAGTGAATAACTGATGACAGAATTTTTAGGTGAACTATCCCTTAAGGGTGTGTGTTCAGAGGCATAAAGCTCTTGCCTAAATGACTGCACACTGTCCCTGCTGGCCAGAAATAGAGAAAGATAAAGAGAGAATGAGGACACAGAGTGTGTACAAGGAAGAGATTTTAATGCATGTGTGTGTGCCAGGATCAGGCTGACCTCAGCGGGTAGGAAGAAAGCAAGCTGTTGATTGTTGATGAGAAGGCACCTGACCAGAGAACACATTCCTGTACAGTTAGTCACCTCCTTAGTGCAGTACAAAGAACACACAAACAATTGCATACGTAAGGTTGTATATCAAAAAACCTAATGCACATGAACTTGCACGGTGCATTTACTTTTACAATTGACTGTTATATTAATATAAAGCCAGCATTTTGCACGAATGTGCATCTTAACAGCAAACGAGTTAATACATTTTGTGGTCATCAATACATTTTTGAAAAATATTTTGTTTTATATTTTCATATGCAATTTTTTGTCTTACATCAAAGCTAGGTTTTAAATTACCCTTAATTCAAATTTGAAGTCCTATATTCAAAACATTTCATATGAACAATTCATTTAATGGTATTACTTTATAAAAAAAAAATAAAGAGTAGGGCCTTACATTACTTCATAAAAGTAGAGGTAATGTGAATATAGTAGTGTGTTTAGAGGAGGATGTGTTTGTTCCTGCAAACACTCTACCTCTAAGTGTTATATTTTTCAAATGATATTATATATATATATTATGTTTTAAACCATTTTGCACACAAAATAACATATTATATAAGTGTTTGAAGGGGAGCATTGAATGAGAGTTTCAGAATATCTGATTTGTTAAAGAAACAATCAATTATCAAAATAGTGGTAAGTTGCAAGTCAGTATGCACAGTTATTAAAATTCTGTTTGATAATTATTTTTATATAATGTATGTTATGGCTGATAACAGATAAATGGCTTATAGTGAATTCTATACAATATTACTAAATAAAAACAAAATGAAAACACTATATTCTCGGCTGATAATATGTGCAACCCAAATTATGTAGACTTCTTTCATGTTGTTTCTTGCATATTGTTTTGCAATATTGTTTCTCGCACACTAATGCTCCACGCACTGTGAATCTCTGGCCTCTGTGCACAGCTGCAATCTTGAGAAGGCTGCAAATGTCAGAGTTAATGCTTAACTGGAATCCGGGCGTTGGGTGTCAGTTCAGTTCAGTTCAGTTCCTCCCTTGATTCTTGGAAGTGATAGCACCGTTTCTAACAAACTGAAATTGAAAGATTTCTCTGAACAGGTGGAAAAGGATAAGCCTAAACCTGAAGGAAAATAAATACAGCGCCTGCAGGGCCAAGGACAAGAGGGGAGCTGCTTGTGGTGTTGTTGAGCAATAACATGTCCGTTAAATAGAGGAAAAGCAAAGGGGGCATTTCAGAGAAACGGTTGTCTATAAAGAGGATGTGATTGTCTTGCATTCAGGCTGAGCAAATGAAAATACAACTGAACTGAAAACCCAGAAAAGGATGACTGTTAAGATAGAGCAAGTGCAGCAGGGTCAAATGTAAAAACCAGGGCCATGTGCATGAAAACCAAATACAAAGATTATAAAATCAGACAACAAACTTATCCTGTACTCACACGCGTCCTTCACGACTCATTTTTTTTTCCCATTAGGGTCGTGCACATGGGGTCGTCCGCCTTTCTCTGGTGGGAGGACAGGACAAGGTAGGAGTGAGTAGGAGTTTGTAAATGTGTGTGAGCGACCACGGGTCCTGCTGTGGTCTGGAGGCCGTTCTCTTGACCTGCAGGTGGAATGTGCAATCTCAGTGGGGGGCCAGCGCTAATACGACCCCTAGAGAGACAGCACGGCGTCAGGCGGCTCATGGGAAGGTCCCTTCTTTCTCTCTTGTTCATTTTTAATGTTCCTCCCTCCCTCTCTCCTTTGTACAAGAAAACCTTGGGAAGAAGCCCCCCCCCCCCCCCCCCCCCCGCCAAAAAAAAGTTGGGTTCAACTTTTATTTTCACAGCTCTAGAATATACAACATACGCAATACAACTCAATCAATAGAATTTGTAGCACAATGTTGATTACTACAAAGAAAACTTTAGACTCTTTTTTGTTACAACAATTGAACTAATTAAAATGAGGGAACGAATTGGTATAGTGTGGATATGATTTAACTAAAATGAACAAATTACTAAAACATGGCCATAAATTAACAAATCATTGGGAGAGAATCCTTAATTTGTGGCCATGATATCTATTTTTTTCTTCCACATGCACTGCTGGGCTCCATAGTGACCCAGATTTGTGCTTTTTTTCCCCAAGTGGAAATTCATTTCACAAGAAATGCTTACAATTGAGCTTAACTTGAACCTTTATTCTTTAACCTTTTAACTGCATTTTAAATGAGGTAAAATGAGTGATGAGTGATATAAGTCACTCATCCACTCTGGGAGCCTCTGAGAATGTACATCATGTGCACTCATAAATATTAATAAGTCTGATAAGATAAGGATTCATATCAATGACAGATATAGTTCATGTAAACACTGAGGGAGTTCTAAGAAAGGTTTTGTGTATAGAATGTACTTGTCCAACACACAGAAACACACACACTGTCACACATGGGCAGACAATGCATTGGAAGCACAAATAGCACAAGCATTTGAACCAAGTCAGCTGTAAGTTGTTCATAAGATTTACTGCTTTTTTAAAGAAGAGAAACACCCATGTGTTTGTAACCTAGAGGTCTGCGTCCTAATGATCTTAATGTGCATGTTGGGAGACAAGGTTTATCCGACAGGAAAAGCAGTTTCTAAACTGCCTGTGATTCACACAGACTAAACATACACAACTGCACACATGTAACAGCACATTACACCCACATGACCATTCTCAGCACTGATGGGAAGCTCCTTTGAAATAGCAGACTGTTAAGCTTAAAGGTATACTCATAATTTAAAGTGGTTCAAGTGGTTCATAGCTAACCATTTGCATTAAATGTATTCATTTCTTTATGACTTTATCAAAAGTTATATAAAATGAGGATAATACAAACTAAAGCAAGAGAGAACACAATAGAAATAGTGCTATAATCAGGGGTGCACATAACCTTTTTGGTCTGGTTCTCAAGGGAGCACCTGGAGATTTTGCTTGGTACTTTTTTATTTTATTAACATTAATGACACAGACAACAGCAGGAATATTAGGCTGCCGTCACTTAAAGATCGAATGCATGGACCAAATATACTGACACACATCCTGTTTCTTTCTCAACTTTTCACTTATAACCAAGAGAATATTTGCCGAGACGGGTATTTTGACATAATTTTGTGTGTATGTGTCCGTTTAAGTGCAAGTAAACACGAAAAAGGAAATAAATTCGGTGTTCAAGCGCTGTCTGAAACGTGCCTCTCTCTCTCTCTCTCTCTCTCTCTCTCTGCGTGCGAACGGTTCAGGTGTGCAGCGTGCGAGGCCCGATTTTCGCCTCTTCTTTTGCGTTATAAAACACGCAGCGCAACAGACTATATGCTTCTTAAATTAAAAAGACTACATTTGTACTTAAATTTATTGTACTGCCCCATTTGATTTAATTAAGTATTTGCTTTTCATCAATTCACAAACCCCCTGCAGTTCCCTCACAAACCCCCATTTGGGAAACCCTTATGTAGATGAACCTGATTAACTTAGGCAGCGCGTGCAATACAATATTAAAATAACAACGATATAATGCTCTTTAAGTGTGCAGATGTAAGAAATTATGAAAGCAGAAAGGAGAGAGAGCTTAACTTGTACGAAACCAGAATATATAACAGTTATTAGACTGTGGGGTTGAGAGGGCCGGTAAAGCTGCCTCCGTCTACTTTCAAACACATCAATAATCTCTGCCCAGCGACAACCACCGCCGCTGCAATTAAACTCTACTTATTTATGACCAGGCAAAAATTTCCTTTTCCTCTGTCTGCCAAGAGACATGGCTTCAAATGAACCTCAAAAACAAAACAAAAAAGAGAAGACAAAAACGGCATGAAAGGCAGACTGCGAACAGAATTTCAGGCATGTCGAATTTTCCTGTGAGGCCACAGAGGGATGGGTCACACGCCGCTGTCCTGTGAGATCATTCATTGAACATATCGCCTCATATCCTGCAGACTGCTGAAGCTGAGGTTGCTGGAAATGGTTCCAGACTACATACACGTGCATTATGGTGAAGGGTGTAATTTCTAAAGGAAAGGAACTAGTCTTTGTGATTGCAATGGTCTTAAGGGTGGTCACTAGGGTGTTGCAAAGTTGTTGCTAACTAGTCTGAATCAAAAGAGCACACACCCCAAATCTCTATGAATTTCTATGACCATTGTGCAAATGAAAATGTTTCTGCATCTTCTTCGCATGTGTTTTGATCTGAAGACCGTATAACAGTGAAAACATGGAAAGCCGGAAAATTCCGTCAATGGCGGGGAAGTGTTTTCTCACAAATGACGGAAATTTAAGTCAATGGCGGGGAAAGAGTTAACAGGTTAATGTAACATTTCCCGTTAAAGGACTAGCAAAATAATTGCAACTAACTCTCTGTGCAGTGGCCAAATTTGCAAGACAACAGAGGCAGAGGTGAGTGAACAGGTTGGTGGTTTTGTTCCCTTTTGCGCTGACTGTTGATTGGCAAGTCCTGCAAACTGGGGTGATTACAGAGTAATTTTTGCGGGATTCCAAAAAAACTTCCACACTGGTGTGCTAACGTTCTTGGAGTGTTAACCAGATACTGGAGCTGGAGATACTCTGTGTCCTTCGCTATTTTTCAGCTGTGCTCGTAATATCAAACTACTGTATTTCGATATAAATGGTATTGCCTCATTCAGTATTGTTTACGAAAAATATCTCGATACATCGTACAAACTCGATATACCGCCAGCCCTATTTACTATTCATTTTAAATATCACGATTATCAACACCCCTATTCTGCATCATACAAAGAGGCAAAATAAATAAATAAAGTTAAATAATAAAAGCATATTTATGACAATCCTTTAATTAAACACATGCATACTCTTTAAAAACACATAAACAGAACAAAAATGATGCACTGGATCCCACAATTGACATGCACTGTCAGTGTGAGAAAGAAAGCCAGGAATGTGATCTGAGATGACCTACTTAAAGGAGGTGAAATAGGCCAGTGTGACAGGTAACCCACACACAGTGCTCTGATACTCCACAGATAATCTTACCACACGCTTCTGCAAAAAAAAAAAAAAGAGAAGCCCCTCCACAGTCAGATGTCCAAGCCCTGATTTTGACTCAAAGGGTGGACATTACACTCATAAAGAGCACTTCCTGTCTCCTGCTAGTCAATTAGTGACTGTAAGATTTGAATTGGCCCTTTTCCCAGAGGAGAGAGCTGCAGAAGGCACACAACAACACAGGATTCAGACACTCTTATCAGACCTATTACTGTTAAAGAAATCTGACTGCTGTCAGGGGACCATAACTGCACAAAACATCCGACAGATTCAGCCATGAGGGAGATCTGTGAACGCGTTAATTATGTTCCAATGTCTCAGTGTTATTTTGTGTGTGTTCATAATGTCTGTATTATCACAGCAAAGCTCTGTTACAGTAGAATACATCATTCTTATGACTTATTAATTTATTGTATATGCTCGCAATGACAAATGCTGCAAAGTTAGTGCATGCATTCATGACCTCAAGGATTATTGTAATGCTCTACTAGGTGGTTGCCCTGCTAGCTTAATAAACAAACTCCAGCTGGTCCAAAACGCAGCAGACTTACTAAGTTTTGCGCTAGTCAATTTAGTGGTATTTGCGCCATTATTTACCACCCCTAAAAAAGCATGTCTTAAACCAAACACTAATTTGTGCTGCTCTTGGTAGGTAGCGTTGGTCATTATGGAAATGATCCAGCTGCCTCTGTGTTCTTTAATTTGCGCGTCGTCAGTAGATCATGCGCAGAACTTTCCGCTCCCATCTGCACTTTTATGGGATTATTGTGCTCTCAAACTAATTTGCCCTGTTTAGTAAATCTGGCTCTTCATTTTCAAAGATATTATTGATCTGACTGTACTGACTGTCAAGATTTGAGTTTATTTGTTCATGTTTAGAGTTTGTTTTCGACCGTTTGTTTCTGTTCAGTTCCTGTCGGAGTTTTCTACGTCAATCTCTTGGTTACTGATTGTGTTATTTGAGTTCAGGTGTGTCTTGTTAATCAGTCTCTTTAGTTTCTCTTGTTTGCCTGTGTTTAGTCCTGTCTAGTTGTCTGTCGATGTGCTATTTTGGCTGGTTGTTCTGTTCCTGTTTTAAAGTTCTAAAGATTCCCGAGCATTTCAATTAGTTTGAGTTTATTTGTAATAAAGACTGCTGCATATAGATCCTGTTTCCTCTCTGCTGCAACCAGACCCATGACACTGACGCGGTTGTATGAGAACTGAGCTAGACGATTACTTTTTTTTGTTTGTTGCATAACTGCTTTATAGATTAAATTAAACTAATTTAATAATTGATGATCTTTACAACGGAACTGAATCAACACTGATCTGACTTCAGCTGAACAACAGCCGAAATGCATAATTTTCCTGTTATCACAATCTTGTATAAAGCAATATATAAATAAAGGAGTCTTGACGCTGTACAAGGGAACAAATCATAATTCATTGCCATGATAACTATTTGTTTATGAGCATCTTTAAAGTCGGCACAATTATAATCATTTTGAAACAGCAATTACATCAGGAACATGTCTAAGATGCCAATGCTGCCAAGGTACAGTAGATAGTTCACCAGGTTTTGGAACATAGCTACGGTGTTCAGAACTGTATATGACTGATTCAGGGAGCAGACATACAGGTAGAGCCTGTATTCTCTCTGCCGTAACATTCAGTTCATTTGTTTTTCACTGGCTCTTCTAGGAGGTTTTCTCCCTGTTTTTCCCCAAATGAAGTCATGAGCAGGAACCTGCCCTACAAGTCACCACCAGGTGCAACAGTTGGCATGATGATCCTACACGCATAAACCAACACATTTGATTCACTATCAGAAAAGAGACTGCCCAATGTTTCTGTTGTTTTAATAATGAGCTTGTGATATTTTCTATCCCCTAAACCTAATCCTGAAAGTTGCTGTTTTGCATTTTTATATTTTCAGTTAAGTTAAAAGGAAACTTGGTCTTACAACAAATAATTAATCAGTGGAACATTGATTGTCTTGCACTTCCTCTAAAACAATGTGTTTGCTGACATCACTTATGCCCGAGGTTTTTAAACTGGGTTCCAAAGACCCACAGGGGGCAGCAAAGGGGTCACTGGAAATTTGAGAGAGAAAAAAAGAAATGTAATGTAATTATGAAATAATTTAAAAAGTCAATGTTTTGACTTAAGATATTATTACATTTTTATTTTACATTACATTGCTAATTTTTTGAGAAGGACCTGTATATATATATATATATGAAGACCTCCGATGCAAAAGCCTCTAAAAGCCACCTATGTCAAAAATTAGATAATAATACTGAGTGAATGCTCTCCGCACATAGTATACGTTCATCAAATACTTTCACTTCAAACTCACTAAATCCCAGCCTCAGCCCATTCAGAAATGTCAAGGTAGAAACCTATACATAGGAGCCTGATAAAAATGTTAATATTAAAGAAAAACGTTAAACGGACTTAAGAGGCTTTTGCATCTGAAGTCTTCATATATATATATATAATATATTTTATATTTTTTTCTGTTGTGTGCTTTGGTCATTTTTACATCCGTTTTAGTAATTTTAGTACTTCATCTTATTTTATTGCAGTTAGTTGCCAAGACAACATTGCTTGAGTCTTTAAAGTTTAAAAATGTCATCTAATATTTATATTTTATTTTATTTATTTTAATTGACGGATGTGATTTTTAATAGTTTTAGATAACTGGAACTGTTGGCTCATCAGGTTTTACTACCCCCCCCCCCAAACACACAGGAACAAGGAACTTCATACATATTCTGTTAACAAGCAACTACAAAGTTATCTGTGGTCAGCACCCGCACTAACAGACAGAGAGAACAACAAATCCTAAATGAAGCACTTCCTCATTTTCCTGTGGGACGCACTACAACACACATGATCAAAAAGACCAGTCCTACAAAGACAAGTAACATCCCTTCCGGCCAAGCCACGCCTGTCTGCACTTCGGGACGGTTTGTGTGGATGTTGAGCGAGTGTGTCTGTGTGTGGAGGATGTGGGAGAGTGCAAGTCTATGTATTTGTGGAGGGGGAGCTAAAAGAATGGCAGACAGAACTCAACCACATCCATTTAATGCAATGCCCATATATGTGCAGGTGTTTGCGAAACAGGAAGAAAGAGAATGGGAAGGGCCTATAATAAAGAAATCATGAGGTGTAATGCAGGCTAAATGAGTAATTTCTCACTTTGTAACATCCAGTGCTATTTTAATCTTTTATAGTATTAGTTTTTATTTTTATATTTTCGTTTACTTTCGTTTATTTTAATTAACTTTAGTTTATTCCAGTAATTTAGTTTTGTGCTTTTGTAATTTTTATTATTATTTTTTATTTCAGTTTTAGCCATTTTACTTTATTTCAGTATATTTTTCAGTATATATATATATATATATATATATATATATATATATATATATATATATATATATATATATATATATATATATATATGCTTTTTTTATAATTAATTAAATATTTTTTAAGGGTTTTAGTTAACAATAACAACACTGTTCACATCTTGCTAAGGCAATTTGTATAATCCTAGAAGACAAAAGACACATAAACTTGTGCAAATGCATTTAGTGATGGGCATATATGTCTCCTGCAGGTGAACAAATTCATTCCTATCCACACATTTTGCGTAAAAACAGCCGCGGGACACCCAGCGCTCCTTCCAGTTCTCATGCACTTGCACTATTTCCCACCGATGGATATACTGACATCCGCCGTGTCCATTAGATATAGCGTATCATTAATGCAAGCCCACCAGCCAAGATAGCACACGGTTATGAGCTCCGAGAGAGTGAGCCATCGATCCACACAAAAGAAAGACTGAAACTAAAACCTGCTGCTCTTGTTGTCCTGCAAGAGAAAGGAATTTTTCCCACACTTCCTCCAGCAGGGGTGAAAACAACCTTTCTCGGCCAAGAGCCTCCCTCCTCCGAAGTAGCTCAATATGACACTCCATCACAGATTGTATTACACTTTATGCATTCCAGCCTCCTCTCTGTTTAAGCATTTAACTAATGCATGTTTATTCACATGAACTATGGCTGTGTTCTGAGTAACTATAAGCACTTGTCCTGCTATGCTGAGTATGTTATTACAACACTAGGCTAGTTTTGAAAGTCAAACTTCAGATTTTCACAAACACGACTTTGTTTAAATTTGTTTAAGGAGGCCACAACAGGGCCTTTACTCACTATAAAAAACACTATTCCACTGTGAGAAGTAGAGGAGGACAGTTGGAGGAGAGCATAGTCCAATATAATACATACATATATGTCCATATGATGCTCAGTATTAATAAAAGTGTCCTGTCTAATTTGTTCATTGAAACTTTGTGTTGTTAAAGGAGCATAAAACTGTTCTATAGTTCAGTGGCTCCCCCTAGTGAAGAAAAGGGTGTCACAACAACATAGCTTAACGAATGCCATGTAAATCAGTGAAATCAAATTCCTTTTATCACCAACTGTAGCTAAAGCAATACTTTGCCACATACTTTGGCAATTATGCCACAGCACAGATCCTCATGATCCTGCGAGAGGATGTTAAATAGCCCTTCCTAAAATAAAAAGGTAAGCTTAATTAAATAGTTGTCTTTTATATGGACATTGCTAAAGCCAAATTAAATTATTAAAACATTACTTGGCAAATAGCCTATTTGCTTTTACCCGCTATTAAAGTAATATTTGATGCATCTAATTGAAAAGAAACAATTTATTTAAATTTTAAACTCATTGATTTCAATATATATATATATATATATATATATATATTGATGATTAATAATTTTTTATGAGTACTAGAAAGCACATTTTGAAAATGTTAACTTTTTTAGACTGTTTTTCTATGATATTTCCACAGACTCCCAAGCAGCCTATTATTGGGGCTTAGATAAGAGGGGCCCACTGATTAAAATGTTGTCCCAGGCCCAGTTTTTAATGAACAAAAAAGGAAATTCCAGTCACAAATAAGCATTTCGTACAACATTTATATCAATACATATTCTACTCTTTACAATGAGATTTTAGTAAAGCAGCCTATTAATAAATTAAACACACCGTGGATTTTTTTTTTTTAAACGGTCCAGGTTTGCACAGAAAGAGCTTGAAAATCTTAATATATCACTGTGTAATTGCATGCAGTGCTGTCTTTACCCCAGTAGGGGTCAGTGTTCCACAGCGGGAGATTTTATCACTTATACATTCACACTACAGGGGCGAAAGGGTTCTAATAACAGCAGATGAGTAATTCATTTTAATAGTAAATGTTAAATATGATAAAAGATGACCCAATATCTGAAATATATACACTACTGTTTTTAAAAAAAGCAAGTTTTTATCATTAGTAAAGAAATTAATAATTTTATTTAGCATCAAGGATGCATTCAATTGAACAAAAGTAACAGTAAAGACAATTCTGATGGATCATGTGGCACTGAAGACATCACAGTTTTGCCATCACAGAAATAAATTAAATTTTAAAATATATTAAAGTACCCCTGGTGAAAATCAAGTTTTTAATGTTGTTTGTATGTCTGTGTGGTGTTTTTAATATGCTTCAAGACAAACCATGTGCAAATTCATAAGTCAACACCATTGCTGAGTATTTTCTCCTTAAAACTGCAGTGAAAACAAGAGCTAATTTAAAAAATCGTGTCTACTAAATGAAGCAAGGGTGTAGTGTTACATTCAAACTATTTTAAGGCATGAATAAAACATTTTTCACAGGAAAAAAAACAAGCTTGCTGTACAAGTCCAGAAAAGTAAAGCCAAAGCGTCTCAGTCACTCCCAGGTGGTTGGTCCCAGTCATAAACCCTGCCCTCTCCATGTAGTCTAATGCGATGTGAGGGAAACTAAACAAATAAATTACACTTCAAAAAAAATTTTCTGTCTTTTTAGGTCGTTTTTATCACGCTTATGTAAGTTTAAATGTTCGTTTTTAAAATAAGTTTTAAGTTTTAGTTAGTTATTTGGTGCTATAGGGACAGTGACGTCATGATTGACAGCGGAGATTGACAGCTTCTCTAAATGAAGTAGTCACCAGAGAATGTCTTAGATGGGGAGAACTTTCACTCAGTAAACTTCCGGCTTCTGAACTGGTTGCAGTTCCACTTTGGTTCCATATGAGGGCGCTCACAGGACGAGTGCAGAATGAATGGAGGTCTATGGAGCTATACCCCTCAAAATCCACTTTTCTCGGGATATAATTTTTTGTCTAGTAATTTGAATGTTGTATTCGAAAGGAGATGCAAAGAAATTACTCATTGCTGGGTGTTAGATTTTTTAGAGTCACTCATTTGCTTTACGGCAATCCTTCAGTCACTTTGGTGCTTTCGCGCTCTGCACTTTCTTTTCTCTCGAGGCATCGACAACACCGCTAACACAGGTAAATACACGCGCTAGAAGAGTTTTTGTTTTGTTGTTTTAAAAGACCACGCCGAAAACACACACACACATTCTGGTCCCACTTCGGATGCCACGATGCCATCAAGCGGTATCTCTGGTCGTAATCAGTCCTTCACTGACCAATCAGCGTTCATTAGCAGAATGCTAGCGTGTAATGGGCAACAACAACTCAACCTGTAAGAAATCGAAAGGACATAAGTACTCGTTCATTCAACTTTCGACCTATAACCCATGTTGAACTTGCAAAATCTACAATAAAATCTGAGATTTCTCAATGGCAATCGGGTGAAAGAGACAAATTTATCAGTCTAGCTCTATAGACTCCCATTCATTTTGCACTCTGGTGGAACTACAACCAAAATTCGGTACAACAGGACTTAATAGGGAGTGGCCAGGCTTTCCGTAGACGGGCTTTGTAACTGTGTCACCAATAGACTTTTTGGGGGATTTTCAGGAGGAGATTGGAGCTTCAGCTTTAATTTCTACATGTCCATAACTGTTTATTTCACACTGACATAATGAGTTGTTCTGCAGTAAACTGTACTAACGGTGTCTGCGAGAGTGAGGGCGGGACCCTGATATCGCGGCTTTACTTCACGCTCACTACTGTGCAGACTCGGGTCCCGCGCTCACTACTGCGCAGAAGCAGGTCCCAAATCTTCGCAAGATGTCAGTGCCATATTAGGACTTTGGGGGCTTTACTTTTCTACAATGGAAGAGAATGAAGGTCCGTCGTCCATCTTTTTTTACAGTCTATGGAAAAAACTTTAAATGTGCCATTTTGGTGATCAAAGATGAGCTTTAAGGGATACAATTCTTGACTATAGGGAGACTTTAAAACACCAAACAGTTATTTTTAAATTCTAATAATATTTCACAATTTTCGGTCAAATAAATGCAGCCTTGGTGAGCCTAAGAGACTTCATTGAAGGATTGAAAATGGATGTCTCTGAGTCTGAGTGTCCAAAATGAAAATCATTGTGAATGGTAGTTTTAACAACAAAAATATTCCAGGTGGATATAACACTCGGAAAGAGAGGGAAACCCTGAATATTTGGCTCTGATTGGTCATCAGATTGGATATCATTAGGAAGATCTGACCACATTCTAGTGAAACCATTCTAAGCTCTAAGGCTCACCATTCGTGACAAAATGCGGAAGAAGCGTGACAAAACCTTTTTTGGGGGAAAATCCCTATGGACTTTATTTCCTCTAATGTCCCTATACATACTGTCTTACTTATTCATATCTGACATGATTTCAACTGTCATGGAAATCAGCGATGGCCAAATATGCATCTTCAGGCTCAGACACATTGGAAAAAAAAAACCTGTTCATTTACTCCTGGAAGTTACGTATGGTCAGCCAATATTGACATTTTCAATCAGCCAACTTGCCAGATTGAAAGTGATTTCCAGTTGTTTGAGCAACATGCATCAGGAGGTCAGCGGGGGGACTGAGGTCTTTGAGTGTACATCTGAGAATGAGACCTGTATCTCAAACTAGTGTATGCTTAGTATGGAAAAAGAGTAACTCTAATCGAGATGTTCAGTTTATTACAGTCTCTTGTAAGCAGCTGAAAGGGGCAATTTAGGCTTTGCCTGGCAACAGACATCATCTTCCCAGTTTTATTCCTATGTAAGGGCTGCTTTATAATAGACAAGCTCATTTCTGATACAAATACAGACATTATTCACAAGGTTTTTAAATTAATTTATACCATTTTCAAGAAGGACAAAATATAATTGTATTTGATAAAATGTGATATTACCATCAAGAAAAAAAAATATATTTTCCTTATACATTGAATGAGTGGGTGTGTACATCTTAATCATTATTTTCAAAACTGTTTTAAAATATATTTCTGTCATGAAAACTTTCGGATTAGGCCTATTTGTCATGGTAACGGATATGACAATGATATGATATGTTTGGTCTTGGCGGAATAGATCTGCTACAATGCTGCTGTTATTGCTGAAACAATATTGAGTCTATAAAACGTGTCAAAACTCCAAGAAGCACAACAAGCGTATCGGTGAGAACACTCGTTTAAACAGCATTCACAGGAACATTTGACTGCACATCACATTTTTTACATTATTGATACTGCTTGCAATTGTAATGCAACGGACCAGTCTTCGGGACATAAATTAAGCATTTAAAAAAAGGGTTATTGAGCTGTTTACATTGTCATATACAATAAAAGAGCCTGCACAGCGACAGGAAATAAAAAAGGAAAACAAAAAAATCTGCTTTACAACTTGCGCTCAGGAGTAGAGCAGACAAATTCTTTCTACGCACACTGCAATGGTCACAGTATGACGCCACATCGTTAAAAAAATTTGTGTGAAATTACAGTATATTCCAGGAAAATAATTGCATTACTTTCACAGTGATTTCACTTCTCTTGTATCTAACTACATTTATGTAAATTTCTTGTAAAATCTACAATATCATATTGTATTTCTACAGTGCATATGTACTATGAAGGTACCCAGCATGCAGTGCGGCATGAATAGATTATGCTGTGGAGTTTCTTGATTCTTGGTGGTATTATCGGTGCTGCTAAATTTATTTTTGGTACACTTTTAGCAGTTAACATAAAACAATGAACTTTGTTTATTTTGTAATGTTCCGAATTTAGCTTTTTTATTATTATTATTTATTGAGTCACAATTGTTGTGTTTTGTATGTCGAGCACTGATGTCTGTGCATCAGTAATAAGGTGATGGAAGAAAAAGAAATTGTGTTGCAAGATGTCGTCACATTTTTCACATTTCACACAACTATGAATTTGAAACAAGATATTGGTAAATCTTTATGCTGAAATAACGCTAATAATATAGTTTGACTAACTTAAAATCAGCCAATTTGCTTATTTTATATTCTATCTTGTCATTGTTTTAACAAATGTTTTCATTTGTCACACTTCTGACTTGATTAGAAATTTGAATATGAATATACAAGGTCCAAGATCCCAAGCAAATGGAACACTAATCACCATTATGGTGCCTTCAAAACAATTAAAGTACTAAACAATATCATTTCTTACAGTGGCATGGTTAAAGGCAACTTAATTAATAAAAACGTATAATGTGAATTCACAGTAAAACAAGAGCAGTAAATTACTGTGATGACAGCATCATTTTGCTGTTGATTAACAGTAATTTGTAAGAAAATGACCCAGCATGCATTCATTTCACTGTAAATTCTGACTACAGTAAGTACTAAGTTATTGTAAAGTAATACTCTTTAATCCTGTAAATTCCTTGCCGTTTTTTACAGTGCACACTCTGTGCGTGTGTTCTAAAAAAAAAAAATTCAACAATTAAATAACACTTTTTTATAGCCCACTTAAAGGGGTGGTTTCCCAGACAGGGTTTAAATTAAGTCAAGAGTAGGCCTTAATCTAGAATAGTTAATCGTGGTTTAAAAAATGGCTTTCTAAAACACAGATAAAGTACAGATTACTAACACCTGGACTATAGAATGACGTGATTGCAAGCAGATTGAGTTAATGACCTATCAGCCTGTAACATATAGTTTCATGACAGAACTTTGTATATGTATATGTATGTGTATATATATATATATATATATATATATATATATATGTATGTGTATATATATATATATATATATATATATATCATGATTTATTAGTTCATATATTATTTTTATTAAATATTAAGTTTTTGGGGCATTGTATTACATGACATTTTGCAACTTTACAATCTCTTAATGGTAAGTAATTTACCAGTAAAGACAGTATGTGTGAGAGGGGTTAGTGAATGTATAAATGTTTGAATAATTTTATAAATCTGGACAAAAAAAAAGAAAAAAAAAGAGCATCATGTTACTGACTCCATTAAAGGTGTAGTAAGCAATTTCTGGTAAACGCTGTTGATATTTGAAATCACCAAAACAAACATGCCCCTACCCAAAGAGATCACACCCCATCTTGATACCTTCACCCCCACATTCACGTACACACTATGCAACACAGGCAACGACTATGGCGGAATCTGCTGTGCCTGCCGCCCGATGGTATGATGTCATCAATAAGTGAAAGCAATTTGTGTTACTATGATAATTCAGGTCGAATGTCTAATTGTTATTTAGCTCCTCAACTCCTTCGATGGCAAAGTCATCCCTGCCAACCTAAAAAACAAACACAGTTTTCATAAACAGCTCCCAACATAACACGATAATTGTTCAAAAACCACATTATTTGTCACATATTTTACATTATTACAGCTCCTCTCTCCCCAGTCTGGCCCGAACGCGCCGTTTAGTTCCAGTTTCGATGAAGCCCCTCCTTCCGAAATACAAAATGTGCTGTAATTGTTTATCTGGCCCAGTGTGTTGTGCTTAGCGTGTGTTCTGGAAATGCCCCAACCGCGAGTTTCATCTCCTCAGACGTATATATTAGGATGGCGTCAATTTCAAACCAATTCAAGCATGATTCAGACTTAAAAATGTTAACAAACAAGAGGATCATCCAGAATGGATTTGATGCAGACTTTGCAAGCACAGATTTCACAGAGTGGTATGTTGTTTGTTTTTTGTATTTTCTTATACATTTTAGATACATGTATGATACAATCACATTGATAAGTTACATGTATGATACGATACATTTAGATATGATCACAAACTAAGGTTCATTTTCCTAAGGGCCGGTTGAACAGCCTTACAAAAAGCGAGAGCTTACAGAAGCTACAGTAAACACTATATCAACACTAATGTTGGCTAGCAGGCGAGGCAAACAGCTTTGCCCTTTGTTTACATCGTAGCACATAGTAGTTTACATTCTCCATAAAATGTGTAGCACACAGATAAACGTTGGGGTTATAATGTACATGAATCGTGTTTAAAATAAATTTTAACCATTCAAGTTCATGAGCCTTAGAAAGTTTTGGAAACAGGGTGGACAAAACAGCGTCTCTTTGACATAACGACAACACTGTCTTCTCTAATGCAGCTCAACCAGGCCTAACACTTTTTTTTTGCGTATTCAGTGGATGGGGATTATTTAAATTAGTAACATTATGACTTCACAAAGCCCGGAAAAAGCACGTTGTAGTCCAAACGAGCCGTTCGTTGTAGTTCTTGAGAAGTGGATTCTGTTAAATAAAATATCTCCCTTTGGAGTGGACTTTAAGCTTTGTAACCTTGCAGATCTTTTTTATGCTCAAACAGCAACATTACACACTAACGAAAGTTGAAAAAGCATAATGGGACCCCTTTAACGCTGGTCCTACCTCTTACCTGATCATAACCCTTCTTTGTAAAGTTATATTCCCCTGGCCTTTTCCTCTTTTGTATTTCTACTAAATAGTTCTACAAATGTCTCGTGCACTGAGCTCTCTCTCCTCCCCTATCATGACTGTATACGCCCCCTACTGCTGATTGGCTACAAGTGTGTTTTGTTGCTTGGTCCGATCCACTTTTCAAAAGTGTTTTTCAAAAATCGTTTACTGCACCTTTAAATTGATTTTTGCAGTAAATCTGTTATAATTTCACAGCCGAGATCTGCAAGCTTGTAATAACCAAGTCTGAATGCTGGCAGTAAACACACTAATTGTAGTAAGTACTACAACAGCAACATAAAACTGAGAGTGTGGCTCTACAGAGAAACTTTAGACTGGGGCTGCGGACAATTCTAGGTTTATAGATCGCTAGGCAACAAAGCAGGAAACTCGCCATGGAGACAGGAGGTGGGGGGACAGAAAGCACTCCAGATGAAATGGCTTAATAAAACAAGAAGTCATAAAGTAGAGGCAAAGTCTCACTGCTGATTTAATGTGACTATAAATCTCTATCATGCGTTTTTTGTTAGCTTAAAATCCATTCAAATTCATTCAGGACTCGTTTTCCCTCTATGTGTCTGCAATTTGCATAATCTAGTTGTCACAACACAACACTGTGACAAGAGATAAGGCCTTGCAGACAGTGAGAACTGAGTGCTGAGGTCATTCACAGTCACGCTTACACAAAACACAAGCTCAGATACTGCACTCGTTAAGAGGAAAATCAAGGCATGAGTATAAACAGAAGTATAAAATCTATTAATAAACATTATGGAGTTAGTGTGTCCTATCTCTATTTTCAAAGCACATCCACAATCTCTCATTCTTCAACACTTCAATCATGCTTGATCATGTTTGTCTCAAAGTCAAAAGACACTTATCTACACCCAAACATCATGGTGTGTGCTGTTTTGGTTTAGGTGCTGAACCTATTCTGTTTCTTTATTACCTAATGTGTTTTACAGTTTCTAGGCAACCGGTTACTGCCCTAGTCGGAGAGTTTATACAGGATTCTTGTTTTTCTGTCTTTCTATGAAGGCAATAACATGACCACGGCATTCATCTGCCGACACCTATTTAAGCAGCTCTCGGCAAGTGACCCTGTGCATCATTATACAAGTGAATCCTGCAGTCCATTTACCTCCTTGTCAATAGGCTCCCTGCAAGAAGCTCGGAAATCCGTAACTTGACATCTCAGATGACAAGAGCATCTGGACTGGTACGTCAGTGTGTGACCTCAATAAATGCGGCATTTACCATCTTCTGAGGCCATGTCTCTTCTCCATGTCTTGTAAGTGAAAGGGATTCTGTGGGGTTTAGACAATTAGGGCTGATTTGGTAATCAGCATTTGTAAACACAATTGACCTTCGATAGATAAATGACTTGCCAGCTAATCTATCTATCTATCTATCTATCTATCTATCTATCTATCTATCTATCTATCTATCTATCTATCTATATGTCTATCTTCAAACTATTTTTTATCTATCTATCTATCTATCTATCTATCTATCTATCTATCTATCTATCTATCTATCTATCTATCTATATGTCTATCTTCAAACTATTTTTTATCTATCTATCTTCAAACTGTTTCTATTTATCTATCTCTTTCTACCAAATTTACTGTTTAACTAATTTAACTAATCTTTCTTTCTTTTAACTAATCTTTCTTTATTTCTTCCTTACTAATAAATCTTTCTTTCTTTCTTTCTTTCTTTCTTACCACCTATCTTTCTTCCAGACTAAGCTTTCTTTCTTTTTAACTAATCTTTCTTACTAATCAATCTTTCTCTTTCTTTCTGAATATTCTTTCTTTTTTACTTTTCTTTCTTTTTTAAAGTAATATTTCTTTATTTCTAACTAATCTTTCTTTCTTTCTAACTAATTTATCTTGATTTCTAACTAATTTATCTTTTTATTTCTTTCTATTTTGTCTTTTCTTTTTAACTTTTCTTTTCTTTATTTTTTCAAACTAATCTTTCTTTCTAACTAATCTTTCTTTCTTTCAAACTGATATTTTTTTTTCTTTTTTCAAACTGATCTTTCTTTCTTTCTAACTAATCCATCTTTTTCTTTCTAACTATTCTTTATTTTTTCCTAACATTTCTTTCTTTCTTTCTTTCTTTCTTTCTTTCTTTCTTTCTTTCTTTCTTTCAACTATTCTTTCTTTTTTACTTTTCTTCCTTTCTAACTATTCTTTTTTTACTTTCTTTCTTTTTTACTTTTCGTTTCTTTCTTTTTTCAATCTAATCTTTCTTTCTAATTAATCTGTCATTCTTTCTTTCTAACTAATCCATCTTTCTTTCTTTTTTTACTTTTCTTCCTTTCTAACCATTCTTTCTTTTTTACTTTTCTTTCTTTCTTTTTTACTTTTCTTTCTTTTTTCAAACTAATCTTTCTTTATTTTCTTTCTAACTTCTAATTTCTAATCTTTCTTTATTTCTAACTAATCTTTCTTTCTTTCTAACTAATCTTTCTTTCTTTCTTTCTTTTTTACTTTTCTTCCTTTCTAACTATTCTTTCTTTTTTACTTTCTTTCTTTCTTTTCATTCTTTTTTCATTTTCTTTTCTTTATTTTTTTCTAACTAATCTATATTTCTTTCTTTCTAACTAATCTATATTTCTTTCTTTCTAACTAATCCATTTTCTTTCTTTCTAACTAATCCATCTTTCTTTCTTTCTTTCTTTCTCTCTAACTATTTTTTTTTCCTAACAATTCTAACCATTCTAATATTAATATTCAGCCATTAATATTCTGGGCATGCTCAATCATGTAGCCGACAAGCACTCACAACAGCCTGAGCTTCCGGGAGAGTGGAGACTCCATCCCTAGGTGGTCCAGTGCGATTAATCGTGATTACACATTTTTATCTATTGACAGCCCTAGTTATAAGTTAAAGGTAATGACGACAGAGGAAGTTTAACAGAGACTTAACTTTACACTCTCCATAGTGCAATCATCAACATCTCTCATCAGCTTCAGAGTACATTTACAGTGTTTTATGGGTGGAACACTCTTCATTAATGCTGTTGTAGGGTATTTGGGTGAATCATTGACTCAGTCCCTCTGAAACAAATGAAGCACATTCTTCCTAAAACCCAAGGTCTTTTAGAATGAATGTAAATTATGGACATTGGCATGAAAACGCTAGATGAGACTGTTTCTGAAACATTTACGACTCTGTGATGTGTCCCCGAACTCTGGGCGAGCGCGTCCGTGATTTCGTGAAGAAAAAAGAGCAGTGCGCGTTCTCCTTGGAGGCGAAGAGGTCGATCTCCGCTTTGCCAAAGGTTTTCCATAACCACTGAATCGTCAGCGGGTTGAGAGCCCATTCTCCTGGGAGAATCTTGTCTCTGGATAGCATGTCTGCCCCCTGGTTCAGGGCGCCTGGCACATGCGCTGCTCTCAGCGAGCGCGAGTTGTGCTGGGACCATAAAATGAGTCTCCTGGCCATTGAATGCATGGAGCTCGACCTGAGTCCACCCTGGCGATTTATGTACGACACTACCGTCATGTTGTCCGTTCGGACCAGGACGTGTTCGTTTTTAGATGTGGGAGCAGGGCTCTGAGAGCCAAAGCGACCGCTTTCATTTCCAGACAGTTTATGAGTAGGCGCTTCTCCGGGTTTGACCAAAAGCCGGAGACAGGCCTGCCCTCGTAAAGGGCCCGCCAACCTATTTTGGAGGCATCTGTCATTATCATCATTCTCCTTGTGTTCACACCCAGACTCACGCCTGACTGGTACCAGTCGGCGGCTTTCCAGTGCGTCAGGGCTTTTATACAGCCGTGGTTCGCTCTGATTAAAAAGTGGCCCGAACGCCACGCGTGAGTAGGGACGCGGCTCTTTGAGCCAGCGTTGGAGAGGGCGCATATGCAACAATCCTAGCTGGAGTACGGCCGATGCTGAGGCCATGAGACCGAGCATCCTCTGAAACCGTTTGACGGGGGCACGCGCGCCCGCCCTGAATGATGTTGCAAGGCGCCGGATGGTAAGCGCGCGCTCTGATGAGAGACGCGCTGTCATTTGCATCGAGTCTAGAACTATTCCCAGGAAAGAAATCCTCTGGCTGGGAGATAGTATGCTTTTTGCAAAATTGATTCTTAGACCCAGGCATTCTAAATGGCTGATAATCCAAGATCTGTGTGTTATTAACTGACTCTCTGATTGTGCTAGAACCAGCCAATCGTCGAGATAATTCAGTATTCGCACTCCCCTTCGTCTTAGGGGGGAAAGTGCTGCATCCACACATTTCGTGAATGTACGGGGAGCCAGGGACAGGCCGAACGGAAGTACTGTGTACTGGTATGACTGTCCCTCGAAAGCGAATCTCAGAAACGGCCTGTGATGAGGCGTTATTGGAATGTGAAAGTAAGGATCTTTCAGATCCACTGAGAGAAACCAATCTCCTGGGTGTACTTGCGCGAGGATATGCTTGGTTGTTAACATTCTGAACGAGCGAATCATTAGTGCTCTGTTCAGGTGTCTGAGATCTAGGATGGGGCGGAGACCGCCATCCTTTTTCGGGACGAGAAAATAGCGGCTGTAAAAACCTGTCCCGCTCAGAGAGGGGGAAAACAGTTTCCACAGCGCCCTTTTCTATTAGTTTGCGCACCTCGGTGCGTAGAACATGTGAACACTCCTTTCTCACTTTTGTCTCGACCACAGTCGTAAAACGTGGTGGTCTGCGAGCGAACTGGAGCGAGTATCCGTGCTTTACTATATTCAATACCCATTTCGGCATATCTGGAATGTTTTCCCATGCCGCTGCGTGTACAGATATGGGCTGAATACAGGCTAGGGGCGGGCCGCTGTGACGTAGGGACCTGGCCAGCGAATCGCCTGAGCTCGTAGCTCTCAGAGGCGCGGGCACGCGCTGAGCAGCTGAGTGAATGGGCGCGTGTGTGATTACAACAGCGCGCGCTGTGTTTGTAAAACTCGCAGCCTGAGCGGAGGTTGTGTTTGACACTGTAAGGACAGTGTTTATAAGTGGGGGTGCATAAACAGTGTTAGGCACACGCGTCACCTTTATAATGTTTCCCGCTTTTACTGGGGATGAATTTATAACTGTGTGAACAGTGCTTGTGTGTAGTGGTGCGTACATGACCGTAGGCACGTGATCTACATTCATGGGAAGCGCAGCCTGAGCTGGGAATGAATTTGGCACTGTTTTGACAGTATCTGGGAATGCACACTTTGTGGACATGTTAACCCTTAGTGACGCAGGCAGAAAAAGACTATTTTTTGTTTTCTGTGCATCGCCGTAAAAACGGTGTTTGTTTGCAGATGAGCGAGCTCTGTGACTGGCCCATTGACTGCTGTATGGACATATCCAGCCGCCTGTAAGGGGACTGGGTAATGTTTGAGCTTTTGCAGAGAGAGTGGTCCGGCTTTTGCGAGACACGCACTCTCTCTTCTCATTTCTGTGGCTAGGACGGCTTTTGAGAGCGCGAGCGGCGTCGAGCGTCAGCCTGAGGCGCGGGCTGAGAGGCGGTGGGAGCTGTTCTAGCCCGCTGCGGCGGTCTCTGTCTGCTCTGCGATGAGCTGGAGCGCTTTGGCAGGAAATGACGCATAGCTTGTGAAGCGTTCTGGGCCTCAGTGAAGCGTTCGGCGAAACCTTTAACCGCCGGTCCAAACAGCCCGCTGGTGGAGATAGGCGCGTCGAGAAATGGCGCCTTATCCGCGTCCTTCATCTCAGTCACAGTCAGCCACAGATGGTGCTCGAGAACAGTCAAATTAGCCATAGCACGGCCAATAGACTGGGCGGTGGCCTTCGTGGCTCGCAGAGCTATCAGTTGCGCTGCGTAGGTCCCTGAAGGCTTCGGGTTCGGGGCCAGACTCGTCCATAGAGCGGAGAAGCTTGGCTTGGAACACTTGAAGTACCGCCATTGAGTGAAGCGCTGATGCAGCTTGGCCGGCGGCGGTGTAGGCGCGACCGGCGAGAGCAGAGGTAGTGCGGCAGGGCTTCGAGGGGTGGGAAGCTTTGGCTTTCCATCCGGTGGTGGAGGGCGGGCAGAGATGATTGGCCACGACCTCCTCGAGGGGCGGCGTTCCCTCGTAGCCTCTTTCCTTCGCGCCGTCCACTGAGGAGAGCGAAGAAGAAAAAGAAGGCTTTAGGCTCGCAGAGTGGGGGGCTTTCCATGACTTGGCGGAGAACACCAATCGAGCCCGAGGTCCTCCACGGCCTTCGAGAGGATGCGGATAATCTCCGTATCCATGGTGGAGCCCGCACTCGTGCTAGCTAGCGTCGACGGGGCGGGGTCGAAAGTGGAGCCCGGCCAGTCGTCAGATGCAGCGTCGATGGACAGGCTGTCATCCACTCCCCCGTCGTCCTCGGACACGCCGAAAGTCACAAGGCCCACCGCTCTGCTAGAGGGGTGTGGGTCCGGCTGAGTGAACTGAACCGGCGGTGGGGAAGGCAAGAGCGGCGGTGAAGCACGCGGAGACTGGCTCGGCGTGACGTCACTGAGCTCAGGTTCAGGAAGCCTCTGTGAGCGGCGTTTTTTTTTTTTTTTTTTTAAGCGCGGCTCAAAAAGAGGGGTGGCGGCGATGGGCTCGCTCACGGCGAAAGCGGCGAAGCGAGCCCGCAGTGTGGAGAGACCCAGGTCGTCACATTCCGGGCATCCGCCCTTGGTCAAAGCAGCTTCTGCGTGGTTCCGGCCCAGGCAGCGAGCGCAGATGATGTGACGATCCCCGTCCGGGAGAAGGTCTCTGCACGACGCGCAGGAAGGCATTTGAAACAACGCCTCAGAAAAATTGCTCTTTTACAAATGTCGCGGGGCGAACAGATGTAAAATACTTGCGTGTGTGGCGCGCCGGATGGCTCAGTAGGATGGTGTTCGAAGGCAGCTGAAGGTGCCGACGTCCTCGTAGCAATCCCGCTGGTATGCTTTTCCACGGCGGCGAAGGCTTTCAATAATCCGGAGGATCCAGCGAAGAAGGTGTTCGCTGAAGGAGATTAAATCTAAAGAACTCTCATGACGGGGCGCCCAATATATAGCTTGGCCACGCCCATCTTGGCGGGCTCTGACGCGCGCGGGCGCGAAGCGCGTTCATTGGTCACGCATTCAGAGTCGCCCCGTCATTGGTTCGAGCAAGTTGCCGCAGCACAGCCAATGACCGAGCTCCTTCGTTCATTGCTGTCAGCTGTGCAGCTGCAATGCGTTTTACATAAAGACTTCAATATTCTCGAGAAAAGGAGTTTTCCCATAGCGTAAGCTACTTACGCAATAGGAGAGACCTCTCGAAAGGGAACCCAATTCTTGTGGCCACAGAATTGCTTTTCCTGAAATCCTATAAAGTAGGATGATATTGTGGATCCCCACAAATATTATTCTGACAATTGAGCTAATTAATTTTGCCTGTTTTGTAGGACGTGGTCCGTGTAATTAATTACAATCAACTTGTGGTTAATTGCAAGGATACACATGCATGCATGCAGGTAAAATGACATATCATCCCTTATCAGGAGATTTATTAACATGTAAGACTGATCTAATCCAAACATGTATGAATAATTATTAATTACCAATTATTAATTATGATATGCAAATCCCCCATGGATTAGATCCGCCCCTGAGTCTTTACATAATTGGTGGAGAATATGCTTGGCACACTTTAAACTTGTTTTTGAGCAATTCAGTTTCAATCTATGTCTATATTGTGATTTAATATTGTACGCGCGCCTCGAGTGAGCGAACGCAATGCGAAATCACTGGCTGACTGATTAAAGGCAAAAAGCCGTCTCAGTTCAGCAAAACTAAAAAGTAAACTGCAGTTTCATAGTATTAAATTTGTCCTACAAAAGACGAAGAAAACTCTTTTGAATTACGACATTTTTAATGTTAAACTCCCCTGTCCGAACGAGATTCGTCAGGGTGAAGACAAGATTTAGTGAAACAACGCTACTTTCACTATTCTTAAGAAAGGCCTGATATTATAATCGTTAGATTAACGATAAACTCCTGGTTAAACATTGACGTAGCTACTCAATTGTAAAAAACCTAAAGCATATTTAATCATAAGTGCTATTTGATAATATGTCATGGGAGTCGAAAAAACAGACGAATATTTCCTGTTTTCTTTTGCACGACGCAATCCTGCCAGACGTGTTTGTTAAAATATAGCAGCAAAAAAAAAAAATCTAAAACCTAAAAACATTTTCAATCATAAGTGCTATTTGATAAATGTTATTTTTGATCCGAACGACAGACGTATAATTCCTGTTGTCCATATTAGTGTGTGGAAGCGAAGAAATCCTTCCGTGCACACGTGTGTCGAATAGAAAAAACCCGCCGAGGTTTAAAATTCATAAGCGAACATGTGTGAATCATAGCGCTAATTGTTGTATGTGGGAATCGAAAAACAGATGCCTAATTCCTGTTGTACCTATGTGTGTGTGTAGCAAAAAAAAAAGGAAAAAAAATCCTGCCACGCCGTTTTGTGAAATATAGCACCAAAAATCCGCCCGAGATTTAATTTTGGATAAGTGTGATTATCAAAGCGTCTGCACGCTCAAATTTGAATCACACATGGAAGCATGCTGGTTGTTATTCCGCTGACAAACACTAGAGGGCAGCCCTTAGGCCTAAGTGCTTGACAGTTCTCGAATTACGCACCGCCCCCTGACTTCATCCTGCATGAACGAAATGTCGCCATCGTGTGGACACTAGTAACAAGGTCATCCTTTCCTAAACAATTTCTCTCGTCACAATTTCAGATTTTTTCCAGTGAATTTCTGAAATTGTGTTCCTAACTTTCAATGCATGTGCAAGTTCCAGTTTTACTAACATGATTTCACTCCTGACTGTGTACACTTATTTTGAATTTGGTTCAAACCACATTTGAACTTAAAATTTAAAAGTAAGTATGAGCAGTTTTTGATGACCACTTAGGAGGAATGCGCCCATTGTGGCCTCTTCCCCCCTCTACGTCAGCTCATCACTTAGTTCCTAACATCATTCTTTTCTGAAGTGGCTTTCTCCCAGTTGGTTTTATTTTGGTTATTATCATTGATACCTCACCGTAGTCGTGATCATCATCAAATATAATGCCAACCTTTAATTTCCTACACTTATTCAAATTTGGTTTGAAACAAACAAATTTCAAGATCAATTTGAATTAAATCTCCTTTCCTGTTGGGAATGGTTTTATGGCTTTATTTCTATATTTCCTTTTTCAAATTATTTTTAATAATTTTGATTTGATACGTTATGACAACGGTATCCTTACTATTCTAGAAGTTACTTAACATCTATGCATACGCTTGATTTGAATTGTATTTAAACCAGTTTGAATGCAATTTAAATCAAGTTCTCTGTCAGCCAGGTTGACCACTAGGAGGAAGTGGCCCAAACCCTTGGTGGCCCAAACGCGCCACTACAGCTTGCTTCCTCCTGTGCTCTTCCTGCTGCACTTAATCTCTTCTCTGAATGGAGGCTAGTTTGTTCTGATAATTAACATTGTCATAATTCCCTTTTTGTTTGTACCATAATTTTAGTAAAGCCGTTGCCTTTGATGATTTTTCTACAAAAAAATAGACACTCAATTTGATTTAGATAGAGAGAGCTTTAATTCACGTTGAGGTTCACTTGTCCTTCATCCTGTTTTGTGTTTGTAGGTAGAAATTTCTCTCGTGCTGTGGTGATTTGACAGTCATCTCTGCTTGGGGTCCAGCAAGCTGGTTCGTCTGACCTGCGTCACCAGCGCTGACTGAGCACGAGTCTCTGACTTTCCTGTATTTCTCCGTTGGTGCGGCCCGCAACACGACATCACCAATTTGGCACTGCCGGTTGTGTTCAAAGTCAAGTTGCGTGAGGGCACACATCGGTACAGATGTACGGAAGTGCCCGAGACACTGCTGTTAAGTGTTTGGGGACGACAGAAAGACCAACCACGATGCTGACTCCAACCTGAATGACCTCATTTCACCCCAGGGAAACTAGAAAAGGTATTAAATCCATCCACTTAGTATTGGCCACAGGATCTAGAGATTCCCCCGGTCATTGAAGTGTTTGGCTCCCTCCTCCTCTCCGAGCCACAAACCGCAGACTTAGGCCTCCTCTTCCCCTGTAACACTTCCTGTGTACTATTAATGCCATTTCATTACAGACCTTTCCATCTTGGATGCTTGCATGTTACTTCAAACTTTGCTATCTTGCCATTGCTCTTTTCTGTTGTGCTCTGTTCCTTTCAGTTCACCTAGAGACAGAACCTATCTGAGACAACAAGGAACGCTGAATAATAGTTTGACAACCAAGCCGTTAGCATCAACAGGTGACCCCTAAGCTACCGCCCCGTTAAAAATCTTTATTCAGGCCCATGCTGACCTACCCAAATTGTCCCACCGAATGATTTAACTGTCTGCATCAGTTAACCAAAATTTTCATACACGGCATAGCCCGTATTATAGCTCGTTAAACGTAGAACGAACTTGCATTGGTCTCTCTGCGTGTGTTGTGTTCCTCTCGCCCACAGTGAAGCCAGTATGTTCCGGTCCTACAGTCCCACAACCCGCTGGGACAATCTGGAGACATGGCTGAGATTCATGACACCTCCATTCCTACAAGAGTTACATCCACACATTAAACAAGCATAATAATAATAATAATAATAATAATAATAATAATAATAATGCGTTTTAATGCGTTACATTTATACAGCGATTTTCTAGGTACTCAACGCGCTTTTACATATGGAGGGGGAATCTCCTCAACCACCACCAATGGTAACATACAAGATTATATGTTAAGATTGTAACATACAATCTTAAAGCATTTTCTTATTTCGAATGATGCTGGGCATTAAAAAATAAAATAAAAAAGAACTAAGCTAAATTAAGTGAAAGTAAAAAGTGAAAGTGACACGTGATGGCCAAGTATGGTAACCCATACTTGGAATTTGACCTCTGCATTTAACCCTTCCAAGTAAGTGCACACACATTAGGAGCAGAGTAGTGAGTAGTGAACACACACACACGTTTGCACACCCGGAGCAGCGGGCAGCCTTGAGTGGCGCCCGGGGAGCGATTGGGGGTTAGGTGCCTTGCTCAAGGACACCTCAGTCATATTCCTGCCAGTACTGGAATCAAACCAGCAACCTTTAGGTCACCAGTCCAACTCTGTTACCATTAGGCCATGACTGCCCCATAACTAAGCAGTTAGTTAGTTCGTTGTCCCCCTAAAATAATGTAAAATATATTGCAACCCATTTTGCTGAGGTTCGTAGTGAGCCTAGGAAATTGCTTCTCTATTTTATAGTTGTCTCACTGCGTGAAAGCCGCCGTTATATGATCCAGTATTTCAGCACTTGCTGAATGTTATGAATGTGTAAATCTTGACAAAACCTGAGCAAACTGTCAGTTTGACAGTTTGCTCAAAACCTGAGCAAACTGTCACATCACAAAGTGACAGCAGCACACAGCCACCACAGCTGACAGCTGCACAGCCTGAGCGAGACAGCACAGTTTCCCACAGCTGGGTCCAAAAGCCCAAAAGCCCAAGACATGCTGCTTTGTCTGTCTGTCTCCGCAGAGAACTACACAAGACCGGCCCTAACCGCCCGTCGATCGCCACACCAGCCCCTACGCCAAGACTCCTGGGGAACCTGATCAAAAGGTTGATCAAAACCTGATCAAAACCTGATCTTCCGCCATCACCACGCCAACTGACTCTCTACAAATACACCTTGCCCACTCGCTGGGTAGGGCCATCCCACTCTGCATCGACCACAAGCAGAGAAAAGGGGGCTTTCTCCTGAACTTACCCATCACAGTCAAGCCGAATCCACCGGCTCAAGAACATTGTCAATGTCAGATTCTGAAAGGTAACACTCACATCAAGATCCGCACGCCGTACGTGATTGACTTGCACGACAGCGACACTAAGCTGTCCCCAGCTCCGAATCCACACATGTGCACACTGACCAAAGACATTCACTATCTCTGCCCTAACAAACCCTTCCTCAGAGACAACACTGACGGAATCTGCGGGCTGCAGATCAGCGACACCCGCTGCCCTGCCGAAGCTAAGCCTCGCACTCAAGTCATCAAGACCCAAGCAGAGATTGTAAGTGGCAGGTGGCTCATTAACACTCCTGTGCGCACAGCTGCACTCACTTACGACCAGAATGACACTGACACCTGTGTCACCTCGCTCCACCAGAGCAGGTGAATCCAAGTACCGAAAGGTGCCATCCTTCACCGTGACAACCTGGCATGGTACCATCTTCCAAGCAAAGAGTACAAATTAGAACTGGAAATCCCATCCTTCTCCAGTAACCACACTTTCACCCTAACTCCAGAACAAGAGTTGTGGTTTACGAAAGGGGGGGGGGGGCCCAGCTAATTGACATTACTTCTATCAACACAGCCCTCCGAGCTTTGTCTCAACTGCCCGCCTTAACTGCTTCACCTGCTGTCCAATCCTGGACTGCGGCCGATCCTACGCTGGGTACATCTATCAACCACACCCCGACACTCGACAGTCATCCTGCACAGGAGGCTCAACGAGATGCGAACATCTACAGCCAAGCCCACGGGACCCTCAGGAAGAGGGTACCACGCTGGAGGCTGCGTCGAACTTCATCAAGCTGAGCCCTCAGCCTCATCCTAACAGCCACCTGCTACTCGACCATCATGATTCACCTGTTATCCGCCCATGGTGATGATTTGTCGTCCGATTATGTCCACACACAGGGACATCATCTGACGAAAAGGGGGATTGTAGGGTATTTGGGTGAATCATTGACTCAGTCCCTCTGAAACAAATGAAGCACATTCTTCCTAAAACCCAAGGTCTTTTAGAATGAATATAAATTATGGACATTGGCATTAGAATGCTAGATGAGACTGTTTCTGAAACATTTACGACTCTGTGATGTGTCCCCGAACAACTCACAAACTTCCCCCACTGCAGGCAAACCCAGGTGGCCTGCATGCAGGACCTCTCCGTCCACACACACATAATAACTTTTAACGAATTTCCCCATTAAAGACATTTTAATGAGATATATTTCATATGTGTTATATGGGTCCAAGTGCCCAGGGCCTATGAAGATACGTGTGAGTGTATTGTAGTTCTAAGCGAACGACAAATGCCTGTATTATGCATTTTTACTGAATAATCCAGCAAACTCACTATCCTAACAAAATCTGTGAAACTTTGCTCTGCTAACACTGGCCGAAGTCAGTGTCCTGTTACGGGTTTACGACCCAAAAGAATGTGCATGGATTTGATTCTTGCTGAGAAGGAGAAATGAAACCTTTTCAATCATATATATTCTATATATATATATATATATATATATATATATATATATATATATATATATTACCATGTGAGAAATGTATTACCATGTATCTAATGTTCCAATCTCATGATGTGTCCTTTTATGTGGTTTGTTTCATGTAAACTCTAATACTTACTATTCCAGACTGTTCACACTATACTTAACCAGAATCAGATGTGTGACATATTTGGTCTCTAAAACCTGGTACTTTGAAGATCGACGTGACTGTACACACGATATGTCGGTAACAACAACATATTAACAGTAAAAAAATGCATGCAAGGAGCTCTCTCTCTTAGACAAAGAGCAATAAAAACCAAAGTCCCGCCTGTGAATTCCAACCCTCTTATTGGCCAAGCCAACAGGAAGAGGCCAGATTTCTCCAAGGTGATAAATAACGCTTCCCCACTCCGCTCTTTCTCTTACCCCTCTCGTCCTCGTTTCATAATGTAACGTCTCGCCTCCGGCGAGCTCTTCGCCTTTCTTTTATTTGTTTCTAGTTTAATTTGTGTTTTTCAGTCTTAGATAAGCCTCCGTGTTGAATTCCAATCGTCGAGTGAAAAGAACACCGCGTGACATATCTCTTCAGCAAATCCATCTACAAGGGACCTTCAAACGAGCGCGCGCTCGCTTTGAAGGAGAAACACGCGCACGTGACGCGCCGGACCGAGAGACGCACACACGCTTCTTCACCAGCCATGCAAAGATGTAACTCCGCGTGATCTCCCCTCGGGGATCTTTCTTTTCTTTGTTAGTCAAAGTTTTGTTTTCCGTACTCGACTCTGTTCACTTCCACGAAGTGAAACGAACTTAGCCGAACTAATTCCTTTGGTAAGGTTACCTCAAAGACTTTAAACCTCTGTTCAACATGCGCGCCAAGCAGCACCACTTGACGCTTCCACACAAAGGACTCCGCTCACGCACGTGGCCAGACCAGGCCGTGTGAGAATGCCGCGACACAGAGAGACCAAGAAACTTGTGCAAGTATATTTCTTTGTAGAGCTTCTAAGAAGCATTAAGATGATGTTTTTCGTGTTGTTACAGAAAGGTGAATGTCTGGGGAAATTGTACCTAGGCTGTCTCTCTCTCTCTTCCCCTCCCTCTCTCTCTCTCTCTCTCTCACTTACTCGCTCTCACACGTGTATCCATTGTCCAAACGCCCCGCGTTGTCGTCGTTGTCTGTTAATGTTTGTAAATACATATATCCCATGTAACCGTAGTAAATACATAAGTAGTTCTGCCTTATTAAATTCATTATATTCATTTGATTGATGTACTGCTTTTTGCTCACTTTCAAGTCCCTTAAGTGTCAAAAGATCTTACAAGCTTACAAATTAAAGATACTTTACAGAGTATTTGCTTATAGGGCAGGAAACCCAATTCTTGTGGCCACAGAATTGCTTTTCCTGAAATCCTATAAAGTAGGATGATATTGTGGATCCCCACAAATATTATTCTGACAATTGAGCTAAATAATTTTGCCTGTTTTGTAGGACGTGGTCCGTGTAATTAATTACAATCAACTTGTGGTTAATTGCAAGGATACACATGCATGCATGCAGGTAAAATGACATATCATCCCTTATCAGGAGATTTATTAACATGTAAGACTGATCTAATCCAAACATGTATGAATACCAATTATTAATTATGATATGCAAATCCCCCACGGATTAGATCCGCCCCTGAGTCTTTACACTGTTCGTCAACTTATAGGCGCATGTAATTGACAGATAAACCGTGCACTCTTATTTCAGTATTGTTCATAATTTTCTGGATATCTGAGCTAACAGTTTGCTTTTTACATTCATTTTAACAACAAGGGTAAACTTTATCATTAAACTGAACTATTGCACGTAGGCTATGTTTCAAACACTAACCTTACTCTGTCCATGCACTAAATGCACGTCCTACAAAGAGTGCAGTTTTCTAATGTATTTTGACATTAAATAAACTAAAATCTAAAATTAAATAAACAAAGAAAACAATAATGAAAATTTAAGAAACAAAATGAACACTGAATAAATCCATATGATTTATAAACAGTTGAAAATACAAAGACTGGCATTTCATGTGACAGAACATTTACTAATGAAAGTATAAATGTATAGAGGAATAATGACCATCTTTAAATTAAAGGGTTAGTTCACCCAAAAATGAAAATTATGTCATTAATGACTCACCCTCATGTCGTCCCAAGCCCGTAAGACCTCCGTTCATCTTTGGAACACAGTTTAAGATATTTTAGATTTAGTCCGAGAGCTTTTTGTCCCTCCATTGAAAATGTACGTACGGCACACACTCTTTGTCCAGAATGGAAATAAAGACATCATCAAAGTAGTCCATGTGACATCAGTGGGTTAGTTAGAATGTTTGGAAGCATCGAAAATACATTTTGGTCCAAACATAACAAAAACTACGACTTTATTCAGCATTGTATTGTCTTCCGGTTCTGTTGTTGATCCGCGTTCACGATTCCGCAGTGACCCTGCTGACGTAAGACGCTGATGACGTGTTATCTGGAGATTAGGACATCCGCGACATGCACACCTACGCACCATTTTAAAAAAAAAATATAGCAATACGAAAATACAAACAATGTAGAATAGCTTGAATACAGCGCCCGTCTCCCTCAAACTGTAAACGAAGCTCGGGCGCACCAGATAACACGTCATCAGCGTCTTACGTCAGCAGGGTCACTGCGGAATCGTGAACGCGGATCAACAACAGAACCGGAAGACAATACAATGCTGAATAAAGTCGTAGTTTTTGTTATGTTTGGACCAAAATGTATTTTCGATGCTTCCAAACATTCTAACTAACCCAATGATGTCACATGGACTACTTTGATGATGTCTTTATTTTCATTCTGGACAAAGAGTGTGTGCCGTACGTACATTTTCAATGGAGGGACAAAAAGCTCTCGGACTAAATCTAAAATATCTTAAACTGTGTTCCAAAGATGAACGGAGGTCTTACGGGCTTGGGACGACATGAGGGTGAGTCATTAATGACATAATTTTCATTTTTGGGTGAACTAACCCTTTAAGCATAATAATTAACTATTACCATATTTTGAAGTGTATAAACTATATTACAGAATACCAGCGCATGTCTAAATAAAATGTATCAATAAAAAAATAATTTTAAATAATTTTAAAAATCCCCTAAAATTTCTATGTGCTACACATCTTTTGTCCTTTTGAAGTATCAAGTCTGTGAGTAACTGTTAACTGAGATTTAGAAGTTAGCCTCCGATCGATGTAAACAGACAGTTTAGCATATATCCATTACTGTGTCTTGTCCCTGTATACTGACACATTGTTCTCAATGTAATTCCAAAGTAATTTCAATATTTTTGTGCTATGCCACTGGGAATAAAATGATTCAATGAATTCAATTCAAATAGTAAACAATGTCTCCACACCGCAATCACAAGCATCACTAGAGACAACTAACACTCCTGATGGCTGCTTCAAAAAATACGAAGTCTGAACTCCGAACCCCCCACCCCCTCCAGACCTGCTTCCAGTCTGCTCCCTGAGGAATAACCCCTATAACGTTTGGAGGATTAAAAATAAGCAAGATCTTCTGGGTTTGACATACTGTTAACATATTTGTGTAACTGAATTAAACGAACAGTGTCTAATCATGTTTGTGCTACCAAAGTATGAAATCAAAAGAGTCTGCTAATGATTAGCAGGTTAGCATTCTCATACAAGACAAGGGGAAACAACTAGTCTAAGGACAGTTTAGTCTAAGCAAGTGATGGTATCCCACCGTCTAAGATTAAACCTGCATATTATGTTATTAACTAAGCAATGTTATTTAGCTATGTGTATTTATCTGCAGACATTACAATAAAGATGTGGTAAATTAACTATTTGCAGGAGCCAAGTGTAACTTTCTGTTAACACCTTTCCTAAACACTGTACTTGTAGCAACCTAAACCTCATTGCTTACTCATATACAGCCACATACACACTGCAGCAAATTTTGGTTGTCAATTCAGAGTTAAGTAATTTAGTGGAGTGACAACCTCATTCTACAAATCAATTAACTCCCGAAAAATGCAGGTAGTAAAAAACGCATTTACAGAAATTCTACCCAGTGTGTACGGAACTGAACTGAACAACTAGTTGTTAATAACATATTTAAACGTGTATCCCACCCCTAAAGCTAAGCAGGCAGATTCTCAACAATGGCGTGTGGTGGCCAGTGGTGGACTGTTTGCTTGGTGCGTTACAGTCTTAAACCAGCCACAGTACCAGCAACACAATCAGCAAAGTCATCTAATTATCATTATTGTAAGACTGAAAAATTGTAAGAATGTAGGAGAAGCCTCCTCTCTGAGAGAACAAAGGAAATTACCATTTGGACCCCCTCATGCCCACCATTCGAGACGCAAGTCTCACTTCAGAATCATTCTAATTTACATCTCTTTCCCTCGACCCCCACTCGTGGAGAGATCTCCCAAACTCACACAAGAATCTAAATGGTTTAATGTGAATGATTATCATCGAGTTTTATACATGTTTGGTCTTATTTGAAATGTCTCAGTGCGACTGGTACAAATGTCTCATTCCCAAAGAAGTAAACCAAAAGGTAATAAAGTTCTTAAGAAGTTTAGAAATATCTTCCACACTGGAGGGTGTGTCTTTGAGTTAACACCTTCTGACCATTTGACTCAATACAAATTTTCCACTGCTAGTGCTAACAAATGGTTACTTGCAGGCTCTCTTTTCTGTATCCAGATCAGCCGTGAGGTCGAGAGTCTCTCGGCCTCACGTATTTCTTGTCGGGTAAACATTTTTCCTCTTTGTTCTAGAGCATTTGATGTTTTGCATTGATTACCTTTGAATTGGTTATGAAATTGTAATGATACAGTTACCTGACATAATAAATTGTTATATTTGATTATTCTAATTGACTTTGACATTATTTTCATTCAAGAGTTTAAAAAGAATAGTAAAACATTCGCTCACATTTAATGATGCACAGATATCATTAAAACCCTTTTCATAAATGGAGTCAGATGAAATAACGAGTTAATACATATGACAAAATGTATTGAATTTAACCAAAAATACTTTGCCGCGAGAAAAGACTTGTAACACGCAGAGCCCTTTCGTGCTGATCAGACGACCCCCATTGGCCTGATCGAGCGCGACTTACATTATCAACAAAATTCCAGAAAACATCAAAATATATTTGTTGTTAATATTGTACACCCCTATTTAGAGGTAGATAAACAAATGACCTCAAAGCAAGCACATATGGACTAAAACCTTTAAAGTTGATTTGTGTAATTTATGGTCACTCGTCTGATACTCATTCTTTGGAAAACAGTCCTTTCTTAAACTCATACAGATCAAACCAAGTCTCCACAGGCCAGTGGTAGAGTGTCACATCCTTGTGTGTGTGTGTGTGTACAGGTGTGTTTGTAAAAGAGAAAGAAAGTGTTTCTCCATGTCTGTTATAACACATTTGTTGCCTTGTGCTGGTTAATCATATATTGAAATAAAAATGACCATAAATATATGGCGAAACTGAGATTCAATGGCAACAGGATAAAATGAGCATTAAACTTGACTGACATTTGTCCTTGGGAACAGGGAACAGTCGCTAGAGAGGAGAAAGGTGGTGACGATTCTCGGTGCCCCCGCAATTTCAACCAAACACTTGGCAGGTTTGGCTCGATTAAAACGAACCCTGGTGCAACTGCTTTGCTAGTGTGGTTCATTTGAATAAGTGTAAATGCTGCCATCTGAACCTTGGTGTGCACCAAACTAGCTGACCAAGACCCCTGAGAAGGTGTGTCTTTGTCCGTTTCCAAACGTACGCTGGTGCTGCTCGACTAAAATATGAACGCAACACTGACCTAAGTCATCTAACAAACCAAAAACAGGGCATGATGACAAGATGGGAGTCTAAAAAGTACTGAATGCTCAAGCATACCTGGATCTTCTCATCATAGGAGCCACGTTGCCCGGCATAACAGTTCGGCACAGGCACCAGGAATGCAGACTCCTTGCAGCAGATCTTTGTTTGTGTGCAACGGAGGAATTCCTGGTACTGTTTTAACTCCCTTACACATTTTATGAGCTCTTAGCGATTTTTTTTTTTTTTTTGCTGTTGTTGTTGTTTTGTATCTTTAGGTTCAGTCTTAAAAATGTGTCAAGGCTAAGTGAACCAGGACTAAATGTGGGCTATCATTCTCTTTTTTGGTCTGGGCTTGTTTTTAATTTTATTTTGGCCAATCTCTATTATCAAGATACATTTTTATTTTTAAATTTTAGTCATGCAGAGCTAAATATCTCATTTTAAAATACAAATAATTAAAATAAAGTTTATTACAAAATAATGTTTCAAGTAATACATTACGTCTAAGGGATCTGGCAGACAATCTTCGACTGAAACTTTATTCATTATCAATCAATCTACAAGAAGATCTATAGCCTACTGGCCGATTAAAGTCACTTAAAGTCAATTAATCTTTAAATACACAATTTAATAACATTGTTAAAGGTAATCTTTAGCAAATCCTAAAATGAATAGCCTATCCATTGCATAGAAATCAGATAACATACAAAGGGAAAGCTAATGGCAAACCTTGTGACTTGTGTTGACCTGAAGCTGGACCAAACTGGTAAATCCACATTCATTGATTAACTGGCCTGACAACATCTAGTGATCGGACTGTAGTTATCTGACTTAACTTTCGTATGAGTTTATGAAAGGCACACTGCATATTTCCTATAAGATATAATCCAAGTGAACGTTGCGCCATGCAATTCTGCATTATAGATACAAATATCATATGATATTACAAGCATGCTGCAAAGTAGGGCAATTAAAGGTGATGTGATAACTATCAGTAAGCCTTTAGGCTGATTTCTCAACAAAAAAAAAGCTGCATTTCCACCGAAATTACCCGGGAAAGTTTGTCCCAGGAACTTTTTCCCCCAGACCTGTTGCTTCCTGCGTACCGTAAAATGTAGGCAAATTAGCCGGTGACGCAGGACACTTTCCAGTTCCTGCTGGATTTCGTCCTCCGCATATAAGCTTAATAAAGCCTGAACCTTGTTGTCGGCCCATCTGTTGTATTTTTTAAACTCCATTGTTGATTAGAATAGAAAAACGTCTCGGTTACGTATGTAACCCTCGTTCCCTGAGTACAGGGAACGGAGACGTGTCGTTGGGGGAGTTCCCTGACGAATTGGGATCACGCTAGGGAGCCAACTGCCTTCGAGAGAATTAAAACGAGCCAATAGACATTGGCATGCAAGGTTTGCATTCCGTGACCCGCCTACCAGCGCGGGTATAAAAGGCGGAAGTAAACATTGCGCAATGCTTTTCGCTGAGGAGCCGAACAGTGTCCAGTCCTCGCGAAGGTACAGCAACATGGCGAAGGGACGACACGTCTCCGTTCCCTGTACTCAGGGAACGAGGGTTACATACGTAACCGAGACGTTCCCTTTCGTCCTGGGAACTCCGACGTGTCGTCGGGGGAGTTCCCTGACGAATTGGGATCCCTAATAAAACGCCATGGTGCTGGCCCCTTCCAGCGCCCAGCTAAGCTACCCTGCAGCAGTTTCTTGAAATAAGTTGCGGGAGCTAGCACGGGAACCACACTGCTGTTCCGCAAGACCCGCACAGTGGTTGGATAACACTGGGAAAGCGTTCCCTCAAGAGAGGAGGGAACGCTGCGGAAGCCCCAGCCTGACTGAGGAAGGCCAGGAATACACATATGTACTAGCCCGAAGGAATAGTGAAACATATGGCAGTCCCAGAGGTAGTCCCAATCCAAGGGAAGTGGGAGCGTACTCAAGGGGACGACGAACGAGTCCGTCAAGAGGAAGACATGGCTGAACTGCACATGGCATCATGGGTCACAGTAGAGACCACTGGGGCACCCAGTCTACTAACAACTCCTTACTAGAGGTAGCAGACCTGGCGCCGGGCGGTCCGCCGCGCCCAGCACCGAGGGGTGAAGGAGGAACTCACGAGGCTCACCGACGTAGGGCGCCAACGGAGCAAAAAGACGCACGTATCCGGCCGAGGCACGGAGTGGCGTGGCAAGCCGACACAACCTATTCCCTCGACCCACTGGCCGTAGCCAGAACTCGGGAGGAAACAGGTTCCACACGAAGGCTATAGAACCTAGCGAACGTGTTCGGTGTCGCCCAGCCCGCAGCTCTACAGATGTCTGTCAGCGAGGCGCCTTGAGCCAAAGCCCAGGAAGCGGCAACACCTCTAGTAGAGTGGGCACGCAACCTGGGAGGACAAGGCTCACCCAGAGATTCATACGCTCGGGTGATAGCATCCACTAACCAGTGGGCTAACCTCTGCTTGGAGACGGCCTTCCCCTTCTGCTGGCCTCCGTAACAGACAAAGAGCTGATCTGAGGTTCTGAAGCTTTGCGTTCTGTCAATATAAACCCGCAGAGCGCGGACGGGACAGAGAAAAGCTAGGGCTGGGTCTGCCTCCTCCTGGGGCAGCGCTTGCAGGTTCACTACATGGTCCACGAAGGGAGTGGTAGGAACCTTGGGCACATATCCGAGCCGGGGTCTCAAAACAACATGAGAAAGGACCGGCCCGAACTCTAGGCACGATTCGTCGACCGAAAAAGCCTGCAGATCCCCGACCCTCTTGAAAGAGGCCAAAGCTAACAAGAGCGCTGTCTTGATGGACAGGAAATTGAGCTCTACGGTCAGCAACGGCTCAAAGGGGGGGACCTTGAAGAGCTCTAAGTACCAGAGCTAGGTCCCCAGAGGGTACAGAGTGCAAAACCCGAGGTGGATTTAACCTCCTAGCACCCTTGAGGAATCTGATGACCAGGTCGTGCTTCCCCAAGGACTTACCTTCTATTGCATCGTGATGCGCGGCTATTGCGGCGACATACACTTTGAGCGTGGAGGGGGACAGCCTCCGCTCCAACCCATCTTGCAGGAAGGAAAGCACGACACCGATCGGGCAAGTTCGGGGGTCCTCCTGACGGGAGGAACACCAATCGACGAACAGGTTCCACTTCAACGCGTAGAGGCGCCTCGTAGAGGGGGCTCTAGCGGAAGTGATGGTGTCTACCACTGCCTGTGGTAGACCACCTAGAACCTCCGCGTCCCGTCCAGAGACCAGACATGGAGTTTCCAGAGGTCTGGACGCGGGTGCCATAGAGTGCCCCGTCTCTGAGAAAGAAGGTCCTTCCTCAGAGGAATCGGCCAAGGAGGAGCTGTCGCGAGGAGCATGAGTTCCGTGAACCAAGTCCTGGTGGGCCAATACGGCGCCACTAGAAGGACCTGCTCCTCGTCCTCCCTGACCTTGCACAGTGTCTGTGCAAGAAGGCTCACTGGGGAAAACGCATACTTGCGTAGGTCCCGGGGCCAGCTGTGAGCCAGGGCATCCGTGCCGAGGGTTCCCTCGGTCAGGGAGAAAAACCACTGGCAATGGTCGTGTCTGGAGACGCAAACAGATCTACCTGTGCGGCTCCAAAGACACTCCAAACCAGCTGGACCGCCTGGGGATGGAGTCGCCATTCTCCTGGCAGGGGAGGCAACTGTGAGAGCTCGTCTGCCACACGGTTGAGCTCCCCTGGAATGTGAACGGCACGAAGCGACCTCAGATGCTTCTGACTCCATAGGAGGAGGTGGGAGGCAAGTCGCGACATGCGACGGGAGCGTAGACCACCTTGATGGTTGATGTACGCAACGGTCGCAGTGCTGTCCGTACGGACCAGTACGTGCCTGTGTCTGAGAAACCCCTTGAGGCGACGCAGGGCTAGACGTACTGCTTGCAACTCTAGGCAGTTGATGTGCCAATGCAGTTGAGGCCCCGTCCACAGACCTGAAACTGCATGCCCTTTGTACGTGGCCCCCCACCCGGTGGCAGAGGCATCTGTGAAAACCACAGCATGCCTGGGAACCTGGACTTGGGGCACTCCGGCCCGTAGAAACGCAGGATCTGACCACGGGGAGAAGGTTTGGCGACAGTGCGGGGTCACTTTGACCCGGAACGTGCCGCTGCGCCACGCCCACCTCGGGACTCGATCGTGAAGCCAGCGCTGAAGCGGTCTCATATGTAACAGGCCGAGCGGCGTTACTGCGGCTGCGGCTGCCATATGCCCCAGGAGCCTCTGAAATTGTTTCAGTGGAACCGCTGTCCTGCCTCGAAAAGACCTGAGGCAGGTGAGCACTGACTGGACGCGTTCCTCCGTGAGGCACGCAGTCTGGGCGACCGAGTCCAGCTCCATACCGAGATAAGAGATCCTCTGCATGGGGCAGAGTTTGCTCTTGTCCCAGTTGACCTGAAGCCCCAACTGGCTGAGGTGCCGAAGCACCATGTCCCTGTGATCGCACAACACATCTCGCGAGTGGGCTAGAATGAGCCAGTCGTCGAGATAGTTGAGAATGCGAACGCCTTGTTCTCTCATGGGAACAATGGCCGCCTCCGCGACTTCCGTGAAGACACGAGGCGACAGGGCCAGCCCGAAGGGTAGGACCTTGTACTGATACGCTCGACCCTCGAAAGCAGACCGAAGAAACGGTCTGTGTCGAGGGAGAATCGAGACGTGAAAGTACGAGTCCTTCAGGTCGATCGCTGCAAACCAATCCTGGGGACGGATGCACTCGAAAATGCGCTTCTGCGTAAGCATTTTGAACGGGAGTTTGTGCAGGGCCCGATTCAAAACACGCAGGTCCAGGATTGGCCGTAACCCACCGCCTTTCTTGGGTACAATGAGGTAGGGGCTGTAAAACCCAGACCTCATCTCGGCAGGAGGGACCGGCTAGATCACGTCCTTCGCCAGCAGGACATCGATCTCTTTCCTTAAGACAGGGGCGTCCACTGACCGCACACGGGTGAAGTGGACGCCCCTGAACTTGGGAGGCCGGCGTGCACACTGAATTGCATAGCCGAACCGGACGGTGCGGATGAGCCATCGGGACGGACCCGGAAGCGTTTTTTAGCCAGGCTTCCAGATACGGTCTCAACAAACCCACCCGAACCACCGGCGTACCCGCGGAGGGGCAGCGAGGTGGAAGGCAGGGACCTGGCCATGGTGGCACTGTAGCGACCAAGAGCGGGGTCTGGGCGTTTTAACTTGACACCAACCTGCTTCCACCTGAGGGCAGACGACAGAGAAGGCCCGTGGGCATTCTGCTGCGGGCTGCCCGGTGGCGAAGGGAGGGGGAGAGACGAAGAACGAGGCCCTGACTCCTCGTGTCCTGGTCTCCGCGCCTCCGGGCCCAGCTGCAGACCGGAGCGACGCAGCCGAGGCTGCGTCACTGCTATCTGCAAGCTGGGGAGAGAGGAACGGGAGTGGTGCAGCTAGGGGGTCGGCACGCACTGCCATTCTGACCCTCTCGGACGGAGGAAACTGGTCTTATTATACTGCCAGTCTCGACCGTGAGGGGAAACGAGGAAAAAGGCCCGGGGGCATCGAGTCCTGGTTTCCCCTCACCCAGCGAGAGACGAGAGTGACAAGGCCGTAGCCCTCAATGCCATCTGAGCGCTGGGGCCCGTGAACGACTCAGAGGAATGGACTGCTCAAACTTTGGGTACCGCTGATTACTGGATAACCAGCGGCGGAACAGAAGCGAAATTCTCCACCCGGCCCTCCCCCGGGGGAAGGAGTGGTGATGGCACGCACTCCCAAAGAGCAGATCGTCACATACTCTGGGTCGCTCCTCTCAGGGTTGTTTCCCTTCCCTTTGCTGGGGGGAAAACAAACTCCGAGCGGGCTGGTTGTGAGGTGCTTCTGGACCACCAGTGTGGACATCGTCTAACCGAGGGCCAGCGCTGTGACTAATCACGGTCAGTCACTAAGCACAGCTCAACCCCGAGTTAGAACTACGCACGTGCAGTGGTAGCGAGAGAGGAAAAACTTCTGCAGATTTATACTGCCAAAATTCTTCACACACATCCAGGCACTTTAGAACAGCCCAGGAAAGTGTGGCTGTTAAGTCTGAATCTTCAGCATGAGAAACACCATTATAGTAGGAACTCAGCATCATTTTCAGAGTATAACAGCCCTCTCTCCGATGTAGCGATTGACATCTGTCCTCCCTGGGGCCCCGAATGAAATGCTTGGTCCCTCATGAGAAGGACCAGAATCCCATCCGAAAGCCTTGACGGCACACGGCACGCTGAGCGGCTCAAGCCTTTACGAGAAAGGGGAGGCGAACAACGTGCCGACGTGGTCATGCACTCCTGAAAGAACATTAACCACCCACGAACGCAGTCTCAACACACTGATTAGGCATGTGAAACAGTGATCGTGGCCGTCAACCAGGCATGCAGGATAGTGAACGTGGCCATCGCTTCGATGACACACGGCACGCTGGGCGCTCAAGCCTTCAGGCAAGGCGAACAACGTGCCGACGTGGTCATGCTCTCATAAGAAAGCATAAACCACCCACGAACACAGTCTCAGCATGTTTGCGATGCGCTAGAGGAGTGAGTGGTTCGTGCTCACTGAAACCCTCAGATCACCAATGTTATTCGCCAAAGTAGCCCTCTTCAGGTGCACCAGAAGAGAAACTATATCGGGGAAATAAGCAAAGGGACTCACCTCATAGAGGCACATGAGTCTTGATCTTGACCGCGCATCTTGAGCGCCGAATGACGCGCGCTGGGTTGCCGTGACAACCCGCGCTGTCAGCCGGCGCTCGACGGCACACGGCACGCTGAGCGGCTCAAGCCTTTACGAGAAAGGGGAGACGAACAACGTGCCGACGTGGTCATGCACTCCTGGGAGAACATGAACCACCCACGAACGTAGTCTCACACACTGATTAGGCATGTGAAACAATGAACGTGGCCGTCAAATAAGGACAGGAAACGATCGCATCCAGAAACACACGAGTGAAACGTCATCCTGAAAAGGACGCGATCTTCACTCGTGTTGCTCTTTTAGACAAAAAGAAATGCTCTTTTATGTGCCGAGGCACAAAGGGACCACCGCGGCAGACACAGCGAGGAAACTGCAAGCCCGTGTGCTGCACTCACCGTTACCAATACCAGCCGTTAAAACAGCTCTTTGTTTGAATAGAGAGAGAGAAACGGCCGGCAACGGGAAGCGATGGCCACTTGAAGCGCCGTCACACCAGCAGCAGAGGATTCCTTTCGCCAAAGAAGACTCGTTTTTCAATATTTCCTCGGAATACAGCAGCTCAGAGAGACACTGAATGGCTCCGAAGCAAAAAGCATTGCGCAATGTTTACTTCCGCCTTTTATACCCGCGCTGGTAGGCGGGTCACGGAATGCAAACCTTGCATGCCAATGTCTATTGGCTCGTTTTAATTCTCTCGAAGGCAGTTGGCTCCCTAGCGTGATCCCAATTCGTCAGGGAACTCCCCCGACGACACGTCGGAGTTCCCAGGACGAAAGGGAACAACTCTTACTGCACACACAAACAGACTTTTAAAAATGGAGGTTGAAATAAAATGCTGCGTGGAGTCAACCAATCAAAATGCTGTGTGAACTCAACCAATCAGCATGTTCAGAAGTCCCACCCCCGAAAGTTCCTGAACTTTGAAAAAGTACTACCTCACAAGCAGGGACTTTCTAACTGTACGTTCACACCGCCGCCGACTTGAGCGTCAAAGAAGCTCTGGCCGCTCTGTCAAGGACGCTTGTCAAAAAGCACGGGGAATCTCGTTGACGCTTTGGACGCTCTGACGTAGCAGGGAGAAGAGAAGTGTCACAACATGAAATGTAATAAACAGAAAAAACAAGCAATACATTGAAGAAACCTTTTATAATGACAGCATTTTTATAACCGTTTTGGTCACATTTGGTCGGGGAAAAAAATAATAATTAGCTATTATTATTATTTGCATTAGGCTACTATTTGCATTAGTGCAATTGGTCAAATCGTTGTCACCGTGAGCAAATGAATTGCATTCCCGCTTAAAACGAGCGTTCGTAAATATTTCAAATAAAAGTTGCGCTCATTCTCAAATGTGTATCACTGGATCATTATGGAAAATCGCGAAGTTGTTGTGTTTGGTGCTGCTTTACTGTATTTGCGGAGAAGACGTCGGACGTCAACTATCCCAGCTATTTTATCCCATGCCTCGTTCTTTTGTAACTGGTCCCTGTAAGCAAACAACGTCATATCATATATGATAGGAAACCCAGCAACAGCGATTATCAGCTTCTCCTCCATTTTCTCGGAACTAATGTTTTGGTAGGAACGAAAGTTCACATCGTATGTTTCTCCGGAATCAGCCAGAGTGAAGGACGTCTTTATTCTGATTGGTTGCTGGCGTTTTGCCGCTGCTTGCCGCTGAACCAAGTCATAGCTCATTACCATAAAGTTGAGCTTCTTTCAACTTTCTGATTGACGCTCAAAGCGCTCATAACGCCCAAAACGCGACGCCGAGGGATTTGACGCTCCTTGCAGCTGAGAGAAGCCAGCTTCCATTGAAAATGAATGACTTCCGGCCGCTTTGGAAGCTCAAGTCAGCGGCGGTGTGAACGTACAGTAAAGGGGGAATTTTTACCCGGAACTTCATTTAGACCCTGGTCCCTGCGGTCGAAACACACCGAGTACCACCCCAAAGTCCCTAGTTCCTGGGGAAAGTTCCTGCGGTGGAAACACGGCTTAAGTGTTCATCAAGTGTCTCAGTTTGAGGTTCCCAACCAAGAAGGTCTTTGATGCCTGGAGAAAGGTATCCGTTAAAATAGCTTTTCAAATTGCTTAAATCTGTAACCAGCCAAACGTTGACCCCTATTGCACAACTACGCAGAGGTGGAAAGAGTAATAAAATATTCTACTCAAGTAAAAGTACTACTACTTCAATGAAATTTTCCTCAAGTACAAGTAAAATTACCGGTCTAAAAATCTACTCAAGTAAAAGTTAAAAGTAGCTAATTTAAAATTTACTCAAGTAAAAGTTACTGAGTTACTTTTTTAACAGTGGGGGGTGGGTGGGGGGACTCTCCCGTGTAGGGTTGTAATGGTATGAGATTTTTACAGTATGATAACGTCTCAGAAAATATCACGGTTTACAGTATTAATCAATTATTAAATAAACGGTATTATTAAATTATGGTTATTATTATTATCATCAGTTAAAATGACAGTTAAATTAAAGAAAACTGTTTTTTTGGGGGTTGAACAAATGCTTTTATTATAACAAACTTGAAACCATTTGTTTGTTTTGTTTATTAAAATTTCAATAGAACATGTCTAATCAATTACATTCAATAATTGATAATGAATTAGATTAACAACTCATTTTTAACATTAATAATTTATTAATTTTTTTAAGAATAATATAGTCCTATGAAATGTATTTTATTCAGAAAATGAATGTTTCTTTTTATGATTTAATCCAAATATATTATCAAAAACGGTGGCAATCAAATGAAAATTTAAACTTGTGTCCTTTTATTTTTTGGGGAAGAGCTGCAAAAAACAGATTTACTCAATTAAACCATGGACAAAAAATATATGCCTTAATTAACGTTTAAATGAATTGTATTATTATTGTTGTTATTATTATTATTTTGAGAAGTACGTTCTATTGTATGCCTACAATAGTAATATATTTCTGTCATAATTTCTCCTAGTTAAACCAAACTTTTATTTTGACGGGTTGTAGTGAAGACCTGTTTCAAAGTGTAAGCCTATTTGACAATGGTTTTTCTCAAATAAAATGATGAAAATGCTCATTAGGCGTTCTCTCAGAGCAGCTCTGGAAATGTTCATGTATTCATGTACTCAAATTGTTTGTGAGACGCTGAAAACACCACGCATACTTGAGTATATAGTAGACAAAGCGGAGCAGCTCATTCACACCGATTCACAGAAACGCAGAACAAGCAGGTTATACAGGTCCTTCTCAAAAAATTAGCATATTGTGATAAAGTTCATTATTTTCCATAATGTAATGATAAAAATTAAACTTTCATATATTTTAGATTCATTGCACACCAACTGAAATATTTCAGGTCTTTTATTGTTTTAATACTGATGATTTTGGCATACAGCTCATGAAAACCCCAAATTCCTATCTCAAAAAATTAGCATATTTCATCCGACCAATAAAAGAAGTGTTTTTAATACAAAAAAAGTCAACCTTCAAATAATTATGTTCAGTTATGCACTCAATACTTGGTCGGGAATCCTTTTGCAGAAATGACTGCTTCAATGTGGCGTGGCATGGAGGCAATCAGCCTGTGGCACTGCTGAGGTGTTATGGAGGCCCAGGATGCTTCGATAGCGGCCTTAAGCTCATCCAGAGTGTTGGGTCTTGCGTCTCTCAACTTTCTCTTCACAATATCCCACAGATTCTCTATGGGGTTCAGGTCAGGAGAGTTGGCAGGCCAATTGAGCACAGTAATACCATGGTCAGTAAACCATTTACCAGTGGTTTTGGCACTGTGAGCAGGTGCCAGGTCGTGCTGAAAAATGAAATCAGATGGAAGCATGAAGTGCTCCAAAATCTCCTGATAGCTAGCTGCATTGACCCTGCCCTTGATAAAACACAGTGGACCAACACCAGCAGCTGACATGGCACCCCAGACCATCACTGACTGTGGGTACTTGACACTGGACTTCAGGCATTTTGGCATTTCCTTCTCCCCAGTCTTCCTCCAGACTCTGGCACCTTGATTTCCGAATGACATGCAAAATTTGCTTTCATCCGAAAAAAGTACTTTGGACCACTGAGCAACAGTCCAGTGCTGCTTCTCTGTAGCCCAGGTCAGGCGCTTCTGCCGCTGTTTCTGGTTCAAAAGTGGCTTGACCTGGGGAATGCGGCACCTGTAGCCCATTTCCTGCACACGCCTGTGCACGGTGGCTCTGGATGTTTCTACTCCAGACTCAGTCCACTGCTTCCGCAGGTCCCCCAAAGTCTGGAATCGGTCCTTCTCCACAATCTTCCTCAGGGTCCGGTCACCTCTTCTCGTTGTGCAGCGTTTTTTGCCACACTTTTTCCTTCCCACAGACTTCCCACTGAAGTGCCTTGATACAGCACTCTGGGAAAAGCCTATTTGTTCAGAAATTTCTTTCTGTGTCTTACCCTCTTGCTTGAGGGTGTCAATGATGGCCTTCTGGACAGCAGTCAGGTCGGCAGTCTTACCCATGATTGCGGTTTTGAGTAATGAAACAGGCTGGGAGTTTTTAAAAGCCTCAGGAATCTTTTGCAGGTGTTTAGAGTTAATTAGTTGATTCAGATGATAAGGTTAATAGCTCGTTTAGAGAACCTTTTCATGATATGCAAATTTTTTGAGATAGGAATTTTGGGTTTTCATGAGCTGTATGCCAAAATCATCAGTTACAATAAAACAATAAAAGACCTGAAATATTTCAGTTGGTGTGCAATGAATCTAAAATATATGAAAGTTTAATTTTTATCATTACATTATGGAAAATAATTAACTTTATCACAATATGCTAATTTTTTGAGAAGGACCTGTATATTTAAATAGCAGTATTTTTGCGCTTAAATATTCCCAGACCATGTCGCGATTGGATTTATTGCACAGTTCTACTTTCCATGTATTCATCCATCCATCATTTTGCGTGTTTTATGTGACATCTTCTGCGTTATGTAAATTCCATTTTCATGACTGGATTCCGGGATTCCCTCCGCATCACGTAAATCATTCGGCCTTACGTTATAATCGGGACATACCTTTATCTGCAGGAGGGATGGTGTCCTATGTATCATACTCTTTGTGTCCACATTTTTTGCAAATTGGATATCTATTCTCGAGGACAACCACACTTTTTTACATGCAAAGTATTTCCATACTGGCCATAATTCGCTTCATAAAAATTCTAGGGCGCTTCGCTTTCAGCTTCAGCTGGGTCTGCGTCACCTTTTTTGCGTGTTTGTTCTCCCGCCCTTCAATCAATGCAGTAGTTTCCGGAGTGTGATTTTTTTTTTTCTCCCTTGTATTATTATTTTTTACTCAGTAACGGATGTGATTTCAAATGTAGCGAAGTACAATACTTCAAACAAAACGTACTTAAGTAAAAGTAAAATTACAGATTTTAAAAACTACTTAAAAAAGTAGAAGTACACAAAAAAAACGACTCAATTACGTAACGCGAGTAAATGTAATTCGTTACTTTCCACCTCTGCAACTACGTAACAAGGACTCAAACAATAGGCTTGTTTGAGATGCGCCTTGCCTCGCCTGAAATGTAGGCGAGAGTAGGCGGCTGCAGTGAGAGGAGGAGTGAAAAAAGCGCAGGCAAGCCAGACAGTTCTCGCTTCTCGCAGTGGATCTGACACCTGCGAGATCAATGATGGATATCGCGGGATTCACAGGATTCACGCTCGTGCACAGTGTTGCTAATAAACTGGATGTAATTTAAGTTCTGTTGCTTTTATATGAAAATAAATATAATGAACAAGACACCCAAAGTACTTGTTATTTAATTCCATTCCAAATAAGTGTTTATCAATCATTTTTCTTTAATATATATATATATATTTTTTTTGTGTGTTTTCCTTTTTATAATAAAATGACATTGCCCAACCCATAGAGATCGCACTGTCCGAGAGTTTGGGAATATTCACACATAACATACACATAAAACATGATATTCGAGTTTTAAAATCAAACATTTTAAAAGAGAACAATACATCACGGTTGTTTAAACCAATCAACATTAAGCTGTGTCGTCAGGAAGTCGTTTCCCATCATGCTTTTGATCAGCGCAGTCGGTGGAGAGCAACTGCGCGCGACTGCAGAATCCGACACGTGCGCCTTGCGCTCGCGAGAGTTTTTTGACATACGTCAGCATGACATCAGAGCAAGGCCGACCGCACTCGGACACATTTCTAACCGGCATGCATCTCGCGCTGATCACCGGTGATCGGTTCTGCGCAGATTTTGCTCATCTCAAACAAGCCTACTGGCACGAGTTTGGGGCGAGACTATATGTTTGACCAATCAGTGACAGAAGGGGGTAGTGCTCAAGAAACCAGTTGAATTGAAACCAAAAATTTAATATTTGGAACCGCTGATGACACCCTCCTTCTAGTTCACCCCAATATGAAAATTCGGTCATGATTTACTCAACATCATGTTGCTCCAAACCTGTATGACTTTCTGACTTCTGCAGAACACAAAAGAACATATTCGATAAGACGCCATGCTACGTCCTGGTCGATAGTCACAGTTCAGCTTCCGTAGCACGGCGTTCGTGGTTCGAGACTGTTTTCCAAAGATGGCTCCTGCTTGTATACGCGAAGTGTACTGTCTTTATAAAGTATCTTCTTATTAAACTGTCTGTACACTTACAAAGTTTCAATGCTTCGGTTTGCAGGTAGAGACCCTAATTATGCTACCGTTACTGTGGGGCTATTTTGAGCCTTGTTAGTGGTATTAACTAGCGATTTTTATTTTTACTTATTCTATGCCCCATACACTAGCGTTATAAGCTAATCTGTGGTTAAACTAAAACTAAAGTTAAAACTGGGTACATTCGATTATCATGTAAACGCATCCCAGATAACGGTCGACTCGGTATCCATGTGTTATTTAGCCCTAGGTTCATTTTTGGCCGGAATTGTCCTTTAGGGTTCTAGAACCTTTTCTTCTAGTGCACTGCAAATATAGCAACAATACAGTGTGAAATGTCATCTTATGAATACCCAGGATTAATTGTTAACCCCGGGTAAATTATGAGCAGTGTGAAAAGTGAAACAAGATAACCTAGGATTTTGTTCACTAAGGGTTTAGTACGACCTAGGTTTAACTTTCCCAAAAAGTAAAAAAAAAAGCCTTAAAGACTTCTTCAAAATATCTCCTTTTGTGTTCCACAGAAGACAGAAAGTCATACAGGTTTGGAAAGACAAAGTGTCAATAAATAATAACAACAACAAAAAAAATTGGATGAACTATAACTGTACATTTTATTTGCATTAAATAAATTCAGCCTGAAAGGGCAATAAGTGAATTAAGCAGGAAATACTAGTAAAGATTTAAGATTAAAATAAAAAACACATACTTCACAGAATCAACAGACTAGAAACATTAATGAGACAGTTACAAATGGTATGTAAATACAATATATAAATATAGTATCTTGTATCAAAGTTTCCAAAAAATAAAAGAGAACAGGCTCGGTTGTCCACACCAATTCCTTTTCTTTTTTTTTTTCTTTTTTCTTGCTATGAGAATACCCAGATCACCGATTCATGTCTAACCTGAAATGTACTGCCTGCATTCAACAGATCAATGTACAAAGTCCTTTACAGTAAGTTTACATTTCTGGTTCATGTCAGTCATAATGACAACATTTACTCTGGATAACATGAACAGAATGTTGTTGAATTTTCTGTGATATGATCAATCACTCATCATTCATCCGATAGCAAAAACTACAGAATATTACTAGTTATACAATGTCAGTGAGGACACAAGCTGATCTTAAACTGACAAAAAACGTATCGTTCATAATGTATGAGATTCCATTTGGCAACACATCCATGTCAAATAAATAAATGCACCAACACATGTTAACGGCAATAATATTCTCTCATTGTTGAACATGAAGCAATAACATCATTACATAGGAACAGAATAGTTAGAGCAACTATTAAACAATATAGGCAGGTAAATGTTGACTAAAGCCAGTCGGATCAAAATCAACCGTGCAAATGTGTTTATAGGCTAAACATTTATATGATTATTTACCTCTGAACAGATTTAACACTTTATGAGAGTGATGTAGTTAGTACACATATAAGCACATATACATAAGGTCAGTTTGACACTTACCGTACCTCGGCTCGGTAGTATGAGGGAAAAACGGGAATGCCGAACAAGACCGATCTGTCGATGGCAATTCTTCACAAGTATATAAAGTTCTACTTCCAATAACTGTTACATATACAGTTACTGCTCATAACAGTTACTCTTTTAATCTATTTGAATGATCTGCCTCTGTTTATTTGATACAGCCAAACTCAGAAACCAATCGACCTTTCACTTCTGTAGGCGTAAATAAAGCGGAATGGTGGGAACGGTGGAGGACTGGAGCGCAACAGTTTCTCTACACGTCCACAGCGAGAATTTACCAATTCTACTATGCCAGATGCACAGCTTATGAATATTAAGTGGCTCATAATGACGTTCCTGGTCACCTTCCGGTAGCGTCCAGTCATGTAACCCGATCATATTCAAGGTCAAATGATTTAGCAAATCACTCTGGGCTACTGAGAGAACGTCACCTAGCGTAATTAATATTAATGTTTCAAAGCCTTCGCCATGGTAAGCCTCTCTGTTGCAGGAGCGCCATCTGTCAGTTAGATGCACCATAATAATACAACCACCACCACCCAGTTCAAATACTACAGGGCAGGATTTCCATGTTCAGTCATAGAAACGTTCACAATTTTCTGCACTTTTTCTTGGGTTATACGTAGATAATTAATCTTTTAATTTGTCGTTTTAAAAAAACATTCTGGTAATTACCATCATCATCACAGACCCACATCTGGTACATGTGGATTCAACGTGTAGCTACCAGATGTGAGTCGGATCTGGGCGAAACGTATGTGATGAATACTCGTATTTGAAAATCTGTAATTGGTTTTTGTTTTTATTTTAAAGGCACCATTACATGAATTGTCAATTAATCATAATTAATTGATCCGTGCACTTTTTTTTTTCTTCTTTTTTAAATCACGTGCCCTCGAAATCTTAAACCTCATAAACTTCCCATGCCTCTTGCAACGACATCTCTTTGATGATGTTTCATATTGACGCGAGGACGAGACAACCTGTCACGCAAACCACAATCATCCAATCAACTCCCGGTGGACAAAATCAAGTCCCACCCGACTTTTTCTTGTTTGAGAAGGCGTTTCACTAAGATAGTTCACAATAAAACACAATCGTAACTTCCATTTCGTGCCCACTTTAAAACTTTCCATTAACCAAAAAAAAAAAAAAAAAAAAAAAAAAGAACACAGGCTGTCTATAAAACGGGTTGACTTTATTGCTTAGAGAATACAGCTTACAGCTTTTGCAAAGGCATGTGAATACGCTTCTCAACTACACCTTACCAGTCATCACAAGATATGAATTAACCACACATTCACAACTCCACTTTTACACATTGCACCTGTAAAAAAAAATCTGCTATCAAAACATTGTACAAAGTGTAAGTTAGAGCGTTCAGCGCAATCTGCGCCAAAGCACTCAAATCATACAGAGAGCAAATACCATGAGCAAATTTCCAAAGCCTATCTGGTGACTGAATTTTTTTTTTTATATATATATAGTTTCTTCTATCTTTGGTACTATAAGACAGATTTTATTCTGCACATGTAAATCTTTTCCTTGGAATACTGTTCTGAACACAGGGCAGGTAAAAGCCTATCTACACAATCGTTATCCTCACTCAAACTAAAATGAACCAAAAAGCAACATCCTACATTATAAATCACGTTCTCTGAACTCACTCAGCAGAACAAAGAGAAATACGGAAGCGAGGATGAACGGGTGTAAAAGTCACTTTCCAAAAATGCTCCCCAATTGTGTCTCTTCAAACTATATATAACAAAGACAAATATAAGAGAAATATGCAAATCGCCTAAAACAGGACGCAGCCATTCAAAACAGCAGCTACTGAATTTAACCAATGAGAATTAACATGGTGCGTCTTACATCACAGCCACATCACATGACTTCGCATCCTTCCCACACACATATGGTGAAAACGATGACAACTGCCTTAAATTAAATCAGGAACAAATGAGAAAGAAAAGAGGGATTTTCAAGAGCTAATAATTCTTGTTAACAAGTGAATCGAGGCAAACGTAGCAACAAATCACAGGAGAGCACCCATGACTCCCCCTGAACCATCAGTATGAATTTATACTGTTGATCTGGGATTTAAAAGTTCATATAGGAGACAACACTGCAGGGGTCCTTCTCTGCTAAGGTTTACGGAGGACAGTGTGTGTGGGAGACCGTACATGTCTGTAAATATATATATATATATATATATATATATATATATATATATATATATATATATTTGTCAATCTATCTGTGTGCTTCGGAGAAAGCCTGCCGGGATTCACATGTCGTCCTCTTCATCTTCATCCTGGGAAGATCCGGCCTGCTGAGCGGAACTGGCTGAAGCCGCCGCTAACTGTGCCTGCTGGGCGGCCTGCTGCATCTGTAACCACTCCTGCTGTGCTAACTCAGCCTGCTGCTGCCGTGCCTGGAAGACAGCACAACTCTTCAGAACAGACACTGGGAACAAACTGCCAAAAGTTCCATTTATCCATTTCATGAATAATTCAAGCTCTTCCAGGATCTTTACCTTGGCAAATAATTCCTGCTGTTGGCGTAGAAGTTCTTCCTCGGGAATGCCAAGGTTCTCTAGTCGGGAGCTGGCCTTTCTCCGCTTAAGTGCTACGGTTTTACACTCCTGCAGAACGTCTTTTACTTCTGCGATGTATGAACCAAAACCTAGACTTTCAAGTGCTGAAGAAAAACAAAAAAAGCATTCTGTTACATTGGATTTTAGGAGAGATGTACAAGTTTGTAGTGAAATGCACAACCGCCAGTGAACAAGAAACCGTTATCTTAATGCTGTAAATCTTTTACATGAGAGTAATACAATCATATCCATCCACATGTTGTAGAAATGTGAACTTAATACTGAATCTTGTGTATATTAATGCAGCCTGGTCCAAGATCTCAGCTGTTAACTAAAAGATTGTAGGTTCAAACCCACCATAGTGCATTAGATCACACATTTAAAGGGATAGATCGCTCAAAAATGAAAATTGCATCATTTCTTTATTTACAGGTTTGGAGAAACATGAGGGTATGACTTACTTTCTATTACTATTCTTTAAAAGAATAACCCCTGGTTTCACAGACCAGGCTTAAGCCCAGTTCCAGACTAAAATGCATGTTTGAGTTGTTTTAACTGAAAGCAACTTGCACTGAGATATCTTAAAACATGTCAGTGCCATTGTTTTGTCTCAAGATGCACACCAGACACCAGTAATGCTTTTTTCTAAGGCACGTATTATAAAAGCGTCTTAAATGTCAAAATTGAAGGTCTAATCCTGGCTTAATCTAAGCCTTGTCTGTGAAACCAGGCCTATATTTTTGGGGAACTGTGTAAAAAAAACTGAAGAACAATTTAAGTCACTGGTGTCCAAAACATTGGATGCAATTGACTTCATTTTATAGACAAAAGAGACCAACATTTTTCAAAATATCTTATTTTGTGTTCCATATAAGAATGAACAGGATACAGGTTTGGAGTTTGTCAAATTTTTCATGTTAAACTAAAGATGGTCCTTCAGACAGAAGTCTCACAGGCTGACAACACTAGGAGAGCAGCTAAGACCAGTAATGGTTTAGTCTTGTTTAAAGGGATAGTTCACCCAAAAATGAAATTGTCAGTACTTCCTCGCCCTCAAGTTGTTCCAAACCTGTAGGAGTTTCTTTCTTCTGTTGAACAGAAAGGATGATATTTTAAAGAATGTTGGTCATCATCAGACAGTTGACAGCATCCATTGACTTCCATAGTAGAAAAAAAAAAACTATGGAAGTCAACGGGATCAGTCAAAAGCCTGGTTACCAAAATTCTTTAAATTATCTTCTTTTGTGTTCAACAGAAGAAACCCATACAGGTTTAGAACAACGTGAAGGTGAGTAACTGATGACAAAACTTATTTTTGGGACAACTATCCCTTTAAGACGTTTTCAACAAGATTTGCTTGGAAGATGGATTGAAAGTGAATGGTGACTGAGGTTGTCAGACACTATCATGCGGACAAACATCTCGTTTTGTGTTCAACAGAAGCAAGAAAGAAATACGGGTAATGGTGTATGAGAGCAAATACATGACAGAATGTTCATTTTTAAGCAAACTACCTCTTTAACTCCAGTTTACTGCACACGCTTTGAGTAAAACCCTCTTCCAAAATGAAAAATGAGCTGTTAGTGACCTCACGATCATCAAGAAGTGCTATCCTCACCGTTTATAACATGTTCAGGGGATATAGTCTTCTTCTCTGATTTATTGCAGATCTCGTTGGCCTCTGATGAGACAAGGTGAATGAACTCTGTGCAGCAGTTCACCACCAGCTCTCTGGCATCGTTCGCTACTCGCACATTGGGAAGCGTTTCTTTAATCATTTTATTGATCGCCGCCCTCGGGATCGTCAGGTCGTCGTCGTTCCCCGATGAAGAGGCCATGAGGGATGAGCTGCCGAGATGCTTCAGAGTTTAAAAGGGAATCGAAACAAGGCGATGAGGTTCAATGGGATGTTAATGATGATACACCCACAGCAACGGCTTTGTGTGGAGATTCGGATGATCTGGTCGGCTTTCTTACAGCAGCTCGCTAAAATACTGTCCGAGAGAGTGCAATTTAAAATATAGCTTTGAATTCAAATGCAGGGAGAGAGTAAGTGTTTGGAGGATGAGAGGAGTCAGTACCTTTCGGTTGATCAGTTTACGCTGACTCTCCACCACACATCAGTGCTGCTGCTGTTCCTGTGCGCCTTTATAATCATGATTCAACTCCGATCGTTCATTTTCAAGCTGCCTGGGTAAACCAATAAACGCCGCGCTTGTTCAGCTAAAGCACAGTACAGAAATTTTAAGCACCCAAAGATCTTAATTCATTACTTTAACCATTCGGTTAGCAGCCAACAAAATGAACCCCACAATGCAACACTTCCGGATATCCGGTGTTTCTTCTGCTTGTTATTGTTTCGAGGGATTGCGCGATACTGCCGCCTACTGTAAGAAACGGAAATTAAGGAATTTAATCTCGAATTAAAATTTCGACCTCAAGATTTTGGGAAAGTCATTTTGGTTACATAGTTGGGGTCCAAGCAGGGTTTTAGGAGTTCTGTTGTGATTTTCTTTTTCTCCTCCTTCTTATTTTACTGTGGCTATGCATATTGTGTAGGCTATATTACTACATTTATGATATTATATTATTGTAATATAATAGTAGACCTATAAAATTATAGGCTATAGTTATACACACAGACAAAAGGAACCCAAAATGTCCTCAAGTTTAGGTTATGAGGGGCACTAATTATACATAAACCTCCTCATAGATGCTCAACTGTGTGATTTTCATTTAATTTCATTTTGCATGTCTTAAAATATAAATAATTTTATATTTATATATTAAAAAAAATGGTGAATGACATGACATTTAGGATATGCATGGCAGTTTTTGAGAGACCTGGTCACAAGGTGGTGCAGTGATTTTACATTTGTGTTTTACATTTGAATCAAGCTGGATTCAAACCTTTTCCCCCTCTGAATTGCCCCCGTGAGTGCTTGGAATCTAATAGCAACATTATGTTTCATTTCTGCCTATAAAACTCTTTAAAAAAAAACAAAAAACAAACAGAGACCACAGCCAGTCAGGCGATTTTCATTCAATTCAAATTATAGTACTTAGGGCACTCGTGTCAAGCCATTAAGGAGAAAAGTGCAAAATTATTTTTTTTTGGGAGTGGCCCATATACAGCTGGATGGTCAGATTTTAACATCACATAGCCAGACCTTTGAATTCACATCAACAGATGTATGGTCCGCTCCATACTGCAGCTTATTCTAGATAAGAATCGGCTACTTAGACAGGAATTATGACTGACATGTATTTTCTGTGAATGTGTGAGACTTCTGATTCATTAGTCACTATAGGTAAATAACTAGAAGAATAACAAAGTGCAAACTGTAAAACTATCATGTTACCTTTTCCTTTGCCTGACACATGTTACAATTCTTATAGGCCTCAATAGCTCCTCAACAGTTGTTAAAATAACTTTTTAGTTTCATTCATAACGTATACATTAATCATCCACTTCATTTAATTGGATATAAACTTAAAAGTAAGGAATAATATATTTATATTAATACTTTATTATACTTACTTTTACTTTATACGCTACTTACTTTCGTATATATATATATATATATATATATATATATATATATATATATATATATATATATATATATATTAGTTATAAGGTATGTATGCATGTTAAGTTTGAGTTTTTTCCTTTCTTTCTTTTTTTTTTTTTTTTTTTTTTTTTGCTGGGAATTGCCTACAAGGATTACAGACCTACAGATGACAAAAAAAGGGGAAAAAGATTAGATAAATTAAGAACAATTCATTCAGATGTCTTCAGCTGATAGAGGGAAAAGATTTTACAGGTAAGTAACAGACTATGAACAATTTGCTCACTTTTAGCCAGCTCTCTGTGATCTAAAATAAAAGATAGAGCAGGGGAAACAGGGAAATATGTAGCCAACTTTACTTGTTTTAATATTTCTGTCAACTCTTAGGCTACTTTTACTCCACTACATGAAAATGTATACTTTCACTACATTTACCCAAAGCATATTCGCTACTTACTACAAAATAAAGTCGGAAGAACACAGACTGCAAGCAAGCATGTGCAAACTGTGCTCAAACAAACGCGGTTGATTTCATTTCCCGGGTTGCGTCTGTTGCGGGAGCGGCTAGAAGGGTGCGCTGTCATTATACAGCACGAGAGCGGCCTCTAGAGGTGAAATAAATACTAGCACTGCAGATAATATTGCGTGGACGTGGAGTTTGTTTTGACACGTGCCCTGAGGCTGCGTGTTGCACAGAACGGGACACTTCAAAAACGGATTTAAGACAACAAAACGGTCTGTACACTCTGCATGTTTTCGTAATATTATTAATTAATTTGTTGACTTGATGCTGCATTAGTGGAGAACAGCATATTTGCCGTCGAGGCTGAGAGGAAGCTGAGTATAGCAAGCGGTTAAAACAATGTGACTAAAACACACGCAAGAGGCAGACAAAATGTTTAATGTCACGATTGATACTATCTATTTGCATTAGTTTATATCTATTCGTTCCCCTTTATGCATTCGTTTTCCAGCAAAGTTGCATATTTAAAAGCAGTGACATGAGAAAGCAAACGGTAGGCCTATCCTCATGCAGCTGATAGAAACATAAATCAGAAATGCATTCGATTTCAGTTTTTTTTTTATCGTCCCTGTAACACAGGCTATTTTGATTAAATAATCATCGATTGTTCTAAAATAGAAGCAAATAACGGGTGAAAGTATACATATAATATACATGTTTAAATTCAATGTTATGCCTTTGTGTGTAATCAGAATCAGAATCAGAAAGAGCTTTATTGCCAAGTATGCTTGCACGCTTCCAGTGGACATATATACAAATACAAATACAACAAGAAACATAATACTACAAATTATAAGAATAAAAAATAAAAAAATAAATATATGAGAATAAAAGTATCACAGTTGGGTTTAGTCAGAATGGACATTTTCAGATTTACAGATTATGAACATATTTACAGTGTTTTGAATAGTATAAATAAATAAATCTACATATAAGTATCACCTGAGTTGTAGGGTATTGCACTAAACAGTGGGAGTATTGCACTTAAGGGATATGCCTTGGGAGGTGTGTTAACTGTTCAGGAGGGAAATGGCCTGTGAGAAAAAACTGTTCCTGTGCCGAGATGTTCTAGTGGCCAGTGATCTGAGTCGCCGTCTTGACGGTAACAGTTCAAACAGGATGTCTGATGTCTTAAAGATGTCTGTTTGGATTTATATGAAATGGTAACATACAATGAGTCTTTTTGTAACTAACTAAGGTTAATAACAGTATTGTTCATCGTTCATTTCAACATTTACTAATATATTTTAACATTTTAAAGTTGTCTCTTACATTAGTTAATGAATTAACATGAATGAATAATTAATATATTAATATTTTTATATTTAAAACTTAATATAAACATTTTGGAAAACAAAATGGAACACAATCTTGCTGCTTAAACTGTATAGAACATTTTTTAATATATGTTTTTGCTTCTTACTTTTATTTTCAATACTTAAGTACGTGTAATATTTAAAAAAATACTTTTCAATAAAAGTACAATAAAAACAATAAAAAATCACATACTTTAAAAAACTTTTACTCAAGTAATATTCTAAACAGTGACTTTAAAGGGCACCTATTATGCAAAACTCACTTTTACATGGTGTTTGAGCATAATATGTGTTGGCAGTGTGTGTACATATGATGATGAACCTATGGGTTATCATCACGTGGACATCAGTTCACAGTGTTATTGTATACATTTGATTTATTGTTTATTATGTTATGATTTCATATGTGTATAGAGACTATGTCAATGTTTGGTATTCAAACTGGGTTTTGTAGTAGAGTACAATAATTGAACAGAGACTTTGAAGACTTTATATTTCTTTATTTTGCATATGTTTATTGGTTAAGACATTACATTAGTAGCCTATATCTTACCTGTCTGGTCCAGTGTTTGGTAGGGAGTGGCCAGATGACCTAAAGCCCCAGAATGGCTTAGTAGTGGTTATACCATTTACTACAGAGAAGGATAGGAATGTTTTGAAATGGTAGTCTTATTTAAAGAGTAGTAGTTAATATGACACACCACCTGTCAAAATGATTGATTGACCGGTGGGTGTGGCTTTCCTGTGATCTCCCCCGCCCCTTCCGGTTCCTCCCCTTCCTGTTACCTTTGACCTAGTTCCGCCCCTTCCGGTTACACTTTCTGTCAAAATGATGGATGGTTACCTTTAACCTAGTTCCGCCCCTTGCGGTTACACTTTCTGTCAAAATGATGGATGTGTGACAGTTAGTTTGATCGTTTGAAGTTCATTTGATCAAGAAAAGGGAGGTATTGGCCTTTGATGTTAACATAAGCATTGATGTTACAGTTACAAAGTGATGTGACAGTTAGTTTGATCGTTTGAAGTTTATCACGGGCAGCTGTGAAAGTGATAAGAAAAAAATTGTGGAAGTTTATCTGTTCTGTAAAAGAATATAAAATAAAACTATTCACTGAACCAAGCATTTCAGTTTAAATAAAATGGAGCCACAAAAATATTGCAAATAATCCAATGTATGAATGATCTGACTCTGTCTCAAAAACATAGGGAGCACGCGCGTCTATGTGTGTGTGTGTGTGTGTGTGTGTGTGTGTGTGTGTGTGTGTCAAAGCAGGAATTCCCCCCCCCCCCCTCCGCATTGCTGAGGACCTTGAAAGTTTATCTCACACAGAAGTTGAAAAAGCATTATGTTCATTTAAATGAAATGATTATAAAATTTACATTTAGTCATTCACAAATATTTGACACTGACTCAAGTTGAAAAACCATGCTGTTCAATTAAAAGTATATAAATTAAACAAAAATAAATTCATCTTACTGTTTCACCATGGTTGAAAAAAAAAAACCCACAAGTGTTTCCCCTGAAGTCTTTTCTCTCGGTCACATCAGCCTGTGGCTGGCCTGGTATCTGTTTTTGTGACACGTTCCTGAACCCATCGAAAAGCATTGTGTTCCTTTAAAAGTGTATAAATTAAAATATATCATATATAAAATAAATAGTTTACTAATTTAACTAAAGTTGAAAAGCATGTTGTTCATTTAAAATCTTACTAAATTACTGAAGTTGAAAAGCATTCTGTTCATTTAAAATAAATATTTTACAAATTTACTGTACCAATTATTTTAGAAAAAAAGAAGAAAAAAATCACACAGGTAGTGCATGCCAGCATGGACAGTGTGCGTGACAAATAAGTGATATCATCGCTGTTTTCGTACCACCGGTAATAAATTAATTTTAATTCATAAGACTTATTTTCAGGAGTGACAGTTATCAGTGAAATATGGCGCTCGTGTAATCAAAAGGTCTGCCTAAATGCTGGGAATGTGAATTGGCCTTCAACCTAAACACTTCCATTCATAGAGTATTGAAAGAATATAGTGGACACACAGCTCCGCCGTTTTCCCATAGTTTTCCACAGGCTCTTACTGTAGAAGGCTATAAAATAGCCAAGACACATGGAAGTGTGCCACACCCCATGTCTGGACCAAAAACTTTTGCACCCTCTCTTCTATGACCACCTCATCAAAAATGCAAAACAGTGAGTACTTTCTCTATAATTAATTTATGCTACGGTGCTGTTTATCTGTATTATGCAATGATGTTTAATTCGAAAAATTGTTTATACATAAGGAAAAGACGGTATCATTCATTAGTGTTTTAAATAGCCCCGGCTACGTATTTGTTTTATCCGCATTATGCTATTAGTATTTTTATCTGCTGTAACTGGTGATACAGATATTAAAATGTATCTACTATATTAATTTATCAAAGTATGGGTTTAAAAATATGGAGCATTGTATTATGATATTGATGTGATACAGATATTAACATGTATCTACTATATTCATTTATCAAAGTATGATTTTGTTTTAAAATATGGAGCATTGTATTAACATGTATCTACTATATTAATTTATCATAAAGTATGATTTTAAAAATGTACAACATTGTTTATGCTATTATGCTATTTTTTTTTTTTTTAAACCATATCACAAAAGTATCAGTTTAACATGACTGTTTTACAGCAATGTTTATTTTGCATTATGCTATGTTGTTTTTACTGTTGTATTTTTTATCTGATGTAACTAAAATCTGCAGCATCGTTTATTTAAGCTGCGGGGTTTCCATAAAGGACCTTAAAATAAATGTTTTGGATTTATTTAGTTTTAAATCTTATTTAGAGATTATTTTAGTCAGACATGTTTATATGTGCATAGGCCTATTTTATTCCTCTTCACTTACTTACTTTTTAAATTTTGGTAGGTTACTTTTTAATTCTTCTTTTACTCTGTCTTTGATTTTAACTTTTAGCGATTTGCATGATAAATTGTTTAACATGTAAGCTATATGAATGACACTGTCACACTGTGATAAGCAAAACATAAAAGTCAAGTCAAAGCTATTTATATAGGCTAGCGCTTTTCATTGCCATTTAAAATAACATGGTCTTGCCTTCTCTCTTTCTAGAGACAGCAAACACTGCAGGTCAATCAGGCAATCAAGTAACATGTTAGTATGGTTTATATTTTATTTTTAATGAGAAAACATTATAGAGTACAACAGGTGGTTTCTGGGAGTAAAAACATTTACTTTCTCCATACGGAAATTAATTTTAAAGACAGACCTACTGTGAGCTAAGAGGTTGTTAATACATGGTATTTGCTTCTGATAAAGCCTTCAGCTTATTTTTTTGTAAATAATCGTGTTTCACAGTTGAACTCCTGGTGAAAACTACATTACCCATGAGCCATGATGCTGTAGTGAAAATTATGTCAAACATAGTTTTTTTTTAAAAAGCAACACACTCCAAAATAGCTCTGCCCACTCCCATGAAGCACTGCGAATGACATAATCTCCCTACCCTCTCAAAATACTGAAATGTTTGTATAAGCTATATATGCATATTTTGCATATTTATATATATATATATAAATATATATTTTTTGAAATCACTATGGGAAATAAGAATGAAAAAGGGGGGGAAGCACTGTTGCACTCTATGTATAATGAACAATTGACAGATGAACTGAAAGATATTTTATGTAAACAGGCAAAATCTCTACATCTGATGATGACCATGTGTTTTCGCCGATCATAACTGGTTTAACTCTTGGCTCCAAATCAAATTGTAAGTGTAATAAAACAGTTTCGACTATGTATTAAATTAATCTTAATTAAGCAGTCCGAGTTAACTATTTGGGACCAATTGGAAATTTACATTCTGATCTAACAGCGTCATGTACAAATTTGTCATGCTCCTGGATTATTTTACTATACTACATTACTATAGCCTTTTATTTACTGCTGATTTTATCAAAGCAACAAATTAACTCAATTCATGGTTGCAATAATAAAATAAATGAACAATTGACTGATGAACTGACAGATATTTTATGTAAACAGGCAAAATCTCTTCATCTGATGGTGTCCATGTGTTTTCGCCTATAATAACTGGTTTAACTCATGGCTCCCCCTTTGAGATCAACATGACTTCTGCCAAATCAAATGTACCGGCAAATTGTAAGTGTGATACATGAGAAACTATTAAAACAGTTTTTCGCCTATGTAATTTATAAAATTAATCTTAATTAAGCAGTCGGAGTTAACTATTTGGGACCAATTTTAAGGAAAGTTACATTCTGATCTAACAGCGTCATGTACAAATTTGAAATATTTTTGGTACTATTGAATCAAGTTTTGTAGAATAAGCCATAATGAATTTATTTTATGCAGTGTCATGCTCCTGGATTATTCAGAATTGTAACTATTACTACAGCCTTCATCAACCATTTATTTTACTGCAGACTTATCAAACTTATTTATTTACTGCAGATTTGATCAAAGCCAAATACTGCCCAAACGGGGATACTGGGAAAGAAGAGAAACAGGATAATACAAGGTTAGATTCAATCTTTATATTCTTCCCCATTTTGCCTTCATTTTCCTTTTTCCTGTTATTGTTTTAATTTTTATATTCTCAGATCATCAAAGGTTTCTGAAAGCAAACACCAGTCAGTTGGTTGAAAAAGTGAAGAACATTGATCCAATAATTGACAATCTTGATTGCTCAATGAATCAGTTACAAATGTGCGAGCGAATCCAACACACCAGATGAAGACGAGGGAACCGCTGGACTATGTGAATTGTGAAAGCATAGCCAACGACCTGGTCAACGCTTTGTTCAAGCATGAAAAATCTCTCATGAAGAAACTGCAATAACAACTGTTGTAGCCTATTGTTTGGCATTATGTACTTAAACAGTTTTTAAAAAAATAAAAATGTTTTTAATAATTGATTGGTGATGGAGTTTTAATTTTTGTATTTAGAACCAAGTATACTGTACAAGTAAGAAGAAACCAAACTGGCCATATAATAAACAATGGCAAAGTTTGTATTCCTTAAAATAACACACAATGTTTGAGAACCCTAATATTGGTGTAATCTCTGCGAGGTCTCAACCACAAACGCAAAACTTTGTGGTGGGTGATACAGCCATAGCTTTACTAAAGGAAAATATTATGGAAGTAATTTTCAAACTATATTTTATTTATATTATGGTTTTCATGTTGATTTAAAGTTTTTGTTATTAAATAATACCTTTATTTTTTACATCCAGTACAAAATTTTGTTCAAAAATCGTTCTCTGACCGCAAATAATCAGATAATAGTGTGTTCACAATCTACAATTAGATATTATCCTGCTTAGTATGTGTGTAAATAGTTGTGCTTAAATGTTTGGATGTATTTTTACACGCCAACATATTTTGTCACACCGTAGTGATGCAAAGTTCCACACTCTTGTAAAGACTATGGTCTAACTTTAAAACATAATCTTTATACATGAATTCAAAAGACCAAATCACTAAGAAAAGCACCGTTTATAATAATAAATACAAAAAAGTTCACAAATTATGGTTTTATTACTATTACTATTCAGATAGCAGACGACACTGGTTCACATTTTGAATGTGTGTCTGTTTTAGGTGAAGACTTTTCTTTGAGAGCCTTCAACATTCATTGTTTATAGGAATAAATGACCATTAATAATTTAAGTGTTTGTACTCTGAAGTATTTCTGTTTGAGAATATTTGACTAAATTGCAACTTTCCCTCTATCTAGGATGTGGAATCACACAAAGTATTAACGCAAAAAGTACGTGCATGCTGTTTCACACTTAAACTATTACAACAGAATCACATCTGACTATGCAGATAAAATTGCACAAAAGTAAATGCTAGTGATCTACTTGCTAAAGAGTAAATACAACATGAGCCATTTAAAGCAAATACGAAAAGCCACTTGTGATCAGTTTTGTATGTTTGTAATTGACATTTTATATAGTCAATTAGGCCGTTTACATCTTGCTTCTTTTTGTTTTTATACAGTTTGCAAAAACTATAGTCTCCGAGCGTGGTCAAACATATAGGAATTTATGAAAAACATGAACAGATATTTCTACATGAGATATTTCTTTTAGAACATCTTTCAGCTATGTCTACGAAACATCGACATGAAAGATGAGTATTGCTGTTTTTCTGTTACCTATAAAACTATTATACTTCAAACTCGTCTAGCTATTGCCCATTTCACAGCAAAGTCGGTTATTTTTTTCTACGTGGCTAAACAACAGTTAAGCTAATGAATTACCGTTGAAAGGCGGGATGATTCATTTTTTTATTCCGTCTACACCGATACTTTGACACAAGAGTTTCAGTCAGGGGGTCTTTTAGGCCTGATCCAGAAAACAGGCATTGTGTTTTATGTCTTAATAATCGGTCTTCTTTTTATGAAAAGTAAGCAGTTTTTTGGCCTCATCATCAAAAATGTTTAAACATATTGTAAATATCAGTTGTTATATAAATTATATGTGAAACACGCTCAGTCGCATTAGAGTCGGATTCTTGTTTATATTGAACATTGTTATTGCACCGCTAGTGTTCTTAAATTGTTTACCACGGTTCCATTTTTAACAACACAATCGTAACACTTTTCGTATTTTGTACGATGTTTTCTTTACACTCTCACCCCCATGAATATCGGTTTCCTACAGTTAGCTGTAATGTTAGTGAACTCTAGGCCTTCTCTTTTTTCATATACGACAGTATTTGAATGAATTGGCTCGATTTAATAAAATGATGGTTTAAACCACATTATTTTATTATACCATCCTAGTTTTTAAATATCTCTTAAATGTATATTTTATATTTTAACCCTTTATGCGAATGCAAATATAGAATACCGCACAAGGATCTCTGAAATATTTTTTTCGTGTAAAACATCTATGTAGGTTATAGATCTATCTATGTTTTTAAAAATACAAAGACATCTTTCTCTAAGTGACCCTCAAAATCTGGGGATACAACAAAACACAGCGCTTCCGTGTAGCTACGATGATTTATCAGAAAATTACTTTTGTCGCTTTGTTTGAAGAAACACTTTAATCAGCTGGTGCTTGATAACTGTTAAAATTATTAAACAACCCTCAATTCGGTAATGATGCGATATTGATATTGCGTTTTAATTTTAAACTTAATATTTGGTAAAGTTAACTTAAAGCCTTACTTTCTAAATGCTTTTTACAGAACTTGTTGCAAACAATTCATCCCCTTTTTTAACCTCTTAATCTTTAATGAAAATAATAATATAATTACTGGATTAAGAGAAAATATTTGTCTTTGTCAGGAAAACAATGTTTCCTACATTTAGCCGTGATGCTAGCAAGCTCTTGGTTTTCTTGGCATCTCCCTGCATTTATACAACACTTGATAAGCATTAAACCACGGTATTGTAAGGAACTCATCTTTTTGAAAATATTAATCATCAATAATATCTTGTTATTATTAATTATAAATATTTGGGTCAGTTAATTTGATTAACTTGATGTGGCTGAATTAATATTACAATCCATTAATCAGTTCGTCCAACGAACTCTTTTGATTATTAATTTATTCTAAGAAAAGGGTATCTTCCATGGCCACAGAAGAATAATTATTTCTTCGCATATACCGCACGTTGAGCCAGTAGCAAAAACCGTGATCATAAAGTGACATTGTATTGCAAACAAAGCAGAACCAAATACATATTATGTACAAGTTTTATTAACTAAATATAGATATTTATATGAATATAAATAAACTAAACAACATACACACATGAATACATAAATAGGTTAGTGATAGGATGAAATTGGAAACCGGAAGAGGGTCTATGAGAAGAACCATCAGAATTTCATTTTCACATTTCATTGAATTGAATACTTGCATTTGTAATGGGAACAATTCTTGAAGTTGTTGAAAATTGAAGTCGTTGATGGTTCCGGCAGTGTCAAGTGGAAGTTGGTTGAGCGTTCTCTTTCTCCAGGAACGCATGATTGGTTTGGTCAAGGCCTGGGACTCTGTTGAGGCCACGCCGAGTACCCAGGAGAAGTGAGGAAGTCGGAAGGATGGGTGATTTGAGTCGTTGTTGGTTGGAGTCTTTGTTCCAAAACTCCTGAGATTGTCTTTGGTTCTTTGTGAGAGAGTCTCCTCTCTTTTCCATGAGGCCGGATCTGGTTGGGATCCAGGCCTGCTGGAAGGCCTCTTGGCCCCCATGGAGGGGGGAGGGGGGGTTTCCCCGTATCACCCGAGACAGTGTTTGCGGCAGGATAGAAAACCAAGAGAGCGCGGTCACTATTGCCTGTCTCTGATATAGTCTGAAAAAGAACCACCCCTAAGGTTTGAATGGACCTATGAGTAAGGTGTCATGTCCAAGAGGGGAAGCGGCTCTTAGTTGATCTATGGTCTTTGTCCCCAGCGTGCTTAGACTGTTCATTCAAGCTCAAATAGACATAACAAATTCAAATTGCATTCTAAGAGAAGGTGATGTACATCAAAGTATGTGTCATTAAATGAGGATTAATTAGGTAGGAAGAATGATACAGGTGAAGTTATATTGACCGTTGGGTGGTTGTGCAACCACATACACCCCAATCAAACATACCATGTTGTTATACCTAATAGTACACGAGACAGTAAATCATCACGGTTTCTGTGAGGCATGTTCCTTCATAGATCAGAGTAATACCGCAAAGTTTATTTAATTAAAGATTGTCTCTCTCTCTTGAGCATGTGGCGCATGTGGCCACATTCCTTTGAGGTCGTAAAAGTCTGTTATCAGTCTTAAAGTGTTCTGTAACCGGACACCCGGCTGACAAAGTAACTTCATTTGTGAGGTTAGTTTTGGGGGAGAGTTTCATAGACCTTTATATTGATTAAATATAGTGAATATGAATAATTAGTGTGTGTCTGAATGGTCCAGACCCTACAGTATTCATTTAAATAGTATATTATCCTAGTTTATTACTATAATTATATTTTGGGGTGGTAAGTGGACATCGAATGTGGCGCGAGGGTCTTTGAAATATTTCAAATGCAATTTAGATGTAAGGTTTTAATGAGATCAGACATGACTATAAAATAAATTATCTTTTTTTATTTTTTTATTTCAACGTTATACTTTTGGGTATACAATCATAAGAATCCGACTCTAATGCGACTGAGCGTGTTTCACATATAATTTATATAACAATTGATATTTACAATATGTTTAAACATTTTTGATGATGAGGCCAAAAAACTGCTTACTTTTCATAAAAAGAAGACCGATTATTAAGACATAAAACACAATGCCTGTTTTCTGGATCAGGCCTAAAAGACCCCCTGAAACTCTTGTGTCAAAGTATCGGTGTAGATGGAATAAAAAAATGAATCATCCCGCCTTTCAACGGTAATTCATTAGCTTAACTGTTGTTTAGCCACGTAGAAAAAAATAACCGACTGTGCTGTGAAATGGGCAATAGCTAGACGAGTTTGAAGTATAATAGTTTTATAGGTAACAGAAAAACAGCAATACTCATCTTTCATGTCGATGTTTCGTAGACATAGCTGAAAGATGTTCTAAAAGAAATATCTCATGTAGAAATATCTGTTCATGTTTTTCATAAATTCCTATATGTTTGACCACGCTCGGAGACTATAGTTTTTGCAAACTGTATAAAAACAAAAAGAAGCAAGATGTAAACGGCCTAATTGACTATATAAAATGTCAATTACAAACATACAAAACTGATCACAAGTGGCTTTTCGTATTTGCTTTAAATGGCTCATGTTGTATTTACTCTTTAGCAAGTAGATCACTAGCATTTACTTTTGTGCAATTTTATCTGCATAGTCAGATGTGATTCTGTTGTAATAGTTTAAGTGTGAAACAGCATGCACGTACTTTTTGCGTTAATACTTTGTGTGATTCCACATCCTAGATAGAGGGAAAGTTGCAATTTAGTCAAATATTCTCAAACAGAAATACTTCAGAGTACAAACACTTAAATTATTAATGGTCATTTATTCCTATAAACAATGAATGTTGAAGGCTCTCAAAGAAAAGTCTTCACCTAAAACAGACACACATTCAAAATGTGAACCAGTGTCGTCTGCTATCTGAATAGTAATAGTAATAAAACCATAATTTGTGAACTTTTTTGTATTTATTATTATAAACGGTGCTTTTCTTAGTGATTTGGTCTTTTGAATTCATGTATAAAGATTATGTTTTAAAGTTAGACCATAGTCTTTACAAGAGTGTGGAACTTTGCATCACTACGGTGTGACAAAATATGTTGGCGTGTAAAAATACATCCAAACATTTAAGCACAACTATTTACACACATACTAAGCAGGATAATATCTAATTGTAGATTGTGAACACACCATTATCGGATTATTTGTGGTCAGAGAACGATTTTTGAACAAAATTTTGTGCTGGATGTAAAAAATAAAGGTATTAATTAATAACAAAAACTTTAAATCAACATGAAAACCATAATATAAATAAAATATAGTTTGAAAATTACTTCCATAATATTTTCCTTTAGTAAAGCTATGGCCGTATCACCCACCACAAAGTTT